>CM053568.1:8667235-8775883 GCA_028646485.1 Cryptoprocta ferox
AAGTGAGAGACAGCAATGGAAGCCCCTGGAGTCAGAGAAGTGGGAGACGGTTTCAGACTCCCATGGTCAGGGGTGGGGGAGGGGAGGCAGACATGAAGGCTTTGTTCCTGTAATCATCCATTATTGGGACAGTTACCACTTACTCAGCACCTCAACTATTCTTCAGGATTCACTCTCATCCCTAATTGGCCCAACCCAGCAAGGTAAGTATTATTCTACTGACCAGGGGAGAGGAGGTTCAGAGAGGTTAAGGGACTTGTCCAAGGTCAAAGAGCTAAAGAAACTGGCTGAACTGGGATCTGACCGGATCCTTTTTTCCACTGGAACTTGTTGTTTGCCGAGATCATGCAAAGCACAAACTAAACGTATGGATTTGTTCATTTTCCATTCGAGCAACCCATTTGCCATGATCAATACAACTTCAGCCTACCGACTTGACTATATAATGAGTTTTCCTCATGGGCAACACAGACACCACCTCCTCCCAACCAAATCACTCTGCATTGGACAGGAAAACGGCCACTGGAAGACTTAGGAAATCACAATTCCAAACTCCCCAAGTTCCTCAACGTGCAGCTTTAAAGTGTGTGCAGCTCGACAGCATATGGCAAATCAATTACTAGTTTAAATCTTAAAACAAAAACATGGCAAGTGTGGTGCAGAAATAATCAGGAACAACGGTTCAGTTTAGATTACAGTGGGCCACTAGAGTTTTGAATACAATTAATCATCATTCCAGGCAATGGGAAGCCATATTGACACTTATTCCTAATTTGAATATTTAATTAGGGTGAAGTTCTTCATCAAATTATCGCAGAACTGGGAGAAAGGCTGGAAGACTTACACAATTACTATCTTAACCCCTCACCAGCTGCTCACCTGTGAGCACAGCGATCCCCGCCCCAGCTCTGCGGGGCCCCTGCGCCCACAGTCTGGCTCTGTGAGAACTGGGCCGGAGAGGGGGGCCTGATTGAAGCTACAGCTGGGGCAGAAAGGAGCCAAGTGGTGGCAACAGAGAGGTGTCAGGGAATGAAGTGCTCAGGCTCAGACGGGACTCGGAAAGAAACCCTGGACAAAGACAGAAGGCCACATGCATGAGTGCCCGCTGTGTGCCTGGTGGGGCACTTTCATGTGCCCCCCATTTAGTCAGAACAATCTCCAAGGGAGATACTCTTATCCCCACTTCACAGAAGAGGCGACGGAGGCTCAGAGTAGCAATATAATGCGCTCAAGATAACGCTGCTTGTGTGTGGTGTAAAGAAGACCAAGTCACTCATTACACACAACCCCTTGTACTCACCAGAAATAAGGACAAAGAATACTTTGAGGTAAAAAAAAAAAAAAAAAAAAAAAAAGTATAAATGTATTCAAAGCTGTATTTTGGATATCCAGCATTGTGTATATAAATTAGGGGGTGGGGGAAGGGGGTTCAACCCAAACCCGGGGGCACTCAACAAGCATTCTCAAATTTAACTCTTGGATTCAAAATGTACCATTGGGCTCCCCACCCTGGGGAGTCATAAGGACGCTGTGGTCAGCCCGTGAGGGGCAGCAGAGCTCAAGGAAACGGCCTCGTCCAGCAGACTGGAGGGAGGCCCGGTGTAGCCATCCCGACCCTGTACAGGGGAGCCTCACAGAAGTGGGCACTGCAGGTGTCCAAGGGGAGGGAAGTCAGTAACAGCCTAAGAAAATGTGGAATGGCAACGGCTCAACAGTAGCATCTGTAACTGCCTATCAGTTTAGACAAGAGCTATCCTTTCCTTAGAGGTCTTTCACTCTACGACGAGCCTTTCGACATTTCACAGATGCCCTGTGGTTCTGCAGGACCCAAAATAAGTTTTCTCAGGAAGTCTCCCCCAAGGCTCCCAGGACAGGACCAAAGGCCGGTTTCACACACTGCACGTGGCCACGGGAGGTCGGGAACTCCTTCCGCTTCCAGATGCCACAGGTGCTGTGGAGGAGGGACGTCCTCCGAGTTTCGGATCAGCAGTTTTCTCTTAAAGGCCTGAGATGGGTTCATTTACCCTCTTGTGGAAATCGTCAAGACTCCATTTGCAGTGGCCACTCTAGCAGGAGGCCGATTATCCAGAGGGAGGGAGGAGCTGCCCCACGCGGGGCCGGCTCGGCCCCCCCACCCCCCGCCTCGGCCAGGCCCTGGGGCAGCAGCAGACCCAAGATCCATCAGCCCCGCTCTGAGCGGGAGCAAACGGCGTCGGGAACTTTGAAACTTTCCTTTGTATATTACATTAATCCATAGAAGAAAATCTCTTTTAATGAGGAGTGATGTAGTTACAAACTCTCCAGAGCCATAATTAGAGCAAACTAATTGAAGTTGTGTTTTGACACACTTTCCAAATTCACGGGTGCCGGATGACATATTCACAACACTGCTGCCGCACAACCATGGCGACGGCAAAATCATTAGGCTAATAACACTTATTTGCATTCTTATCACGCTGCCGCTCTCCTTTAAATACTGTTTCTACTATTGCTCCTTTACTGTAAGTTTCCACTGAAAGATATTAACAGTAATTATTACTACTTTCGTGGAATTTTAATGTTAAAGAATAACAATGTGCATTAACATACATTGAACGCCGATTATTTTCAACCACCTTCAGGGGGTTTGGGGGTTCTTCCCGGCCCGCACCCCGCAGCCTGAAGGTGACGGAGATGCTATTTTCAGCTTCTTTTAGGACAACCACACTCAGAGCCCACACCCAGGGAGATCTCACGTCAGGGTTTCTGAACTATTTTGTTTCACGTGTTTTGACGAGAAAAATCTTTTTCTTTTTTTTCCCCCCCTTAAAGCACATTAAAATGAAATAGTTAAGGAGGAATTTTTTCCAAGCAGTTAAAAAAAAAAAAATCAACAATTTACAACACGGTCTTTGGTAATAATACTAATGAATTCCAGGAGGACATGCTTTAACCACTCGGCCGCCACCCTCTCGGTGATTGAAGACAGACTTGGAATAACTAGAATGTGAGAAAGACCAGTGGGGGTGGGGCAGTCCTGATCTGTCAATACCAAGGCCCCGTTTGCCACCAACAAGGCCAATTTTTTGGATGCTTAACTCAGACACTCACACGCACAGAGGAAGGCTCGACAGTTCTAAATAATGGTTATTAATGACTCCCTCCTCTAAAGTGACAAATTACTCTTGAAATTTAGAAATCGAAGAGGTATGAAGAGTGAATGAACATGACAGGAAGAGCAGAGTTCCCGCTCACTCTAGGTGGAGAAGGGCGGGGCCCCGGAAGACAATTAAGGTCGAGGTCCCTCCTCTCTGGGTATTCAGAGGTTCTACTAGGGTGCTGACCGCAGTGCTCCCTCGCCCAGGGGTCTCCCAGGACCTCATGTCGGGTAGCCAAGGGCAGTACAATGCTGTCTGTCACACCTCCCGGCCCGAAGTGTAAAATGCTAGGTGGCCCATAATGGGAGGCGAGACCTGGTCCCAGCCCCCTGCCTCTCTTCACGTACGTGGCATCAAGTCACCTACAGGGGCCCCTCCTCTGGAAACCTGGGGTTGGGCTAGGCAGTTGCTCAGATTCTGGGCTTCTACAGGTATCTGGGGATCAAGGAAAACCACCACGTCACTTACAGGAGGGAATGAGGGCAAAAGATGGCATGGACCTAATGACATGCAGAACTGTGTTCAATTTCCAAGTACTCAAGTAGACATTTCAGGAGAGATGTTTCATCTCAACTCGCAAAGATTCAACTGGGTGAAGAGAACCCTTCCTTAGAAGAATGCCGAAGACTCTATTCCTTTAAAGCTTTCAGTTTTTGGAGTTTTCAGTTAAGTTGCCATTCTTGTACCTATCTGCTATTTTTCAAGCCACTGATTACGTTAAAAGAAAGAAAAAGAAAGGAAACTAACTTCAGGGCTGCAGCAACACTCCAAATCATGGTATTTATTCACTACATTTAAGTTTTATTACACTTGAACCCTGCAATGCCAAAACACCTACCTCCCATATAAAAGAAATGAAGAAAAAAGCGAAGTCTGGGACCCAGGGCACCGCACTTCCATTCCAGATGATCTAGTCTAATCTTATAAACTGAAATATTTAAAGAGTCTCTAAACCTCACTGACCCTACTTTTAAAAACAAGGAACATATGGGCACTTCTGGCTTTTCATCTTCTTCCAGCCTACTAAAATATCCGCTTTTCCAAAATTCAAGAGGAGCGAGACTGCCAAACTCAGATTCATAAAAGGCGACGTGCGTGAGAGTGCAGGGCGGGCCGGGAACAGTCCGAGCCGAAAATAACAAACCCTAACAAAGAATCAAAGGCGCATTCTTCTCCTTCTTGCTCAGTCTCAGAAGCTGTGGAAAACAATTTGCTTAGCAAAATGGGGCAATGACTAATAAGGAGGTAGGATGTGACCCATGGGCTGGAATGGCTTGGGGCTGCGTTTGGTCCCGGTCGAGGCCGCAGGAGACACTGAGGCAAGAGTCCTAACACTCAGGCACGGACGGTGGGACTGGGCTCCAGTCCTGGGTCCTCCGAACCCTGATGCTCTGCCCTTGGGTCAGCCGCCACCTCTCTTGGCTGCAGCTTGCTGGTTTCTTAGAGGCTTTGCTCGTTTCCATTACGCACCTCACTGCGTGGTCATAAAGATTTAAACAGTATCCGTCAAGTGTCTGCACAGTGCCCGGCACAAGACACTCAAAAAATTGTGACTGAAATAATGATGATGATAATTTTGTTTATTCGAATAATTATTGTTATTCGACTGGAAACAAAACATCTGCTCAAGAAGGATACTGAAGTTGAATGCTACCCGACCCACGGGCAAAAACCTGACCCAAATAACATTCAAGGGGCCTTTTAAAAGTTACTGCAAGCAAAGGATTTTATTAAATATCCAAATTAATAATTGAAACCCTGCCTTGAAATAGAATAGCATCAGGGCCGGTGTTGGGGTGGGTAAAATTGCAGGAAATTTCGCCTAACGCCCATTTTTACTTTGTTTGACGGCTAGATTTACACTGAAAGATCCAGGTGAAATATTCCGTAGAGCTACCTGCAAATAGACTGTCAGCCTCCACTCTGATAAAAGGTAAAATATCCTCCTCTAAATGGTCTGGTTCACAAAACCGACCCTAAAGTGAACTGATAAATCTGTTCTGACACACGGAAAACTATTTTCATAATCCTGAAAAAGGCCTTTCTCCAAACCCTGGAGCTTTAAACCAACTGCACAAAGAGCCCCGTGCACTTGCGAACCAGGCACAGGAGGAAATCATTTCACATTTGCAGCCCTGCTTCCGGGACAAGGAGCACACAGAACCATCATAACCACCAAGAAAAATAAGACACTCACAGAGTCACAAAAATTACCAAGATACCACATTTACAAGCAGCAAATACCTTGTCAAAATCTGATGTGGAAGAGTGAAAGCAAAGAAGGCCGGCTCAGAGGCAGGAGCGGTATTGACTAATAGTCAATTCTTCATTAAATAGAAGCTCTGACTTCCCAAGAAGCCGTATTAAAAATTAATATCAAGAAGTGTATTGCTCAGCCGAAACCCATCATTCATATCCAACAATACCAAACTGCATTCTAATGAAATTTCCCCTTCAAAATTACTGACACCAAAGCGAAGTTTGATACTGTTGCAAGAGCAGTCAAGGCTCGGTGACACAGGCACTTGAGAGATATTCAGAGAACCCTGCCCCGTAGGTCTCTTTCACAGGGCTCTCGTAATCGCCAGAATAAATCAAACCGCTTGTAACCCCGCTTCATCGCGGACTCAGAAACCATTCGAGCTGTGACGCCGGGACCCTCTCGTGTATGGCGTCCACATGTTCTTCTCGGCCACCATCTATGGCTCCAGTGGACTGGACCCCAGCCAACATTCACGCGTCTCCTGAAAGGGTGTGAGTGCAGACCGAGAGGGCAGCTTCCGACCAGAGGAGCCTGGGGAAGACAATGGGCTCCCGCCACCCCCACGGGCACACTCTGGGAAGCCCTCGGCTCCCAGCTGCTGGTCAGGAGCCTGGAGAGACTGCATGTGAAGACTGCGGGACACCTGGCTGGCTGCCCCACAGCCAGTGACCCGGGCACAGGCGGTCTGTAAGCCACAGGCAGCTCGCCTGCTTGGGTCCAAATCCGAGCTCTGACATTTAGTAGCTGTGTGACCTTGGGAAAGGAATTTAACCTCCTGGGTCTCAGTTTCCTCATCTTGCAGTGGATGTGATAACAGTACCCTAACTCACAGAGCTGTTATCAGGATTAAGTGAGTTCTTATTTGTAAAAGCACTTGCAAAGTGCTAGACACCCGGCAAACGCAAAGTTAAGTCTCTACTGGCTGGCTGGCTGGCAGAATAGATGGAAGGTGGAGATGGACAAATACAGGATACCTGGTCCTGTTGTATCTAAAATCAGCTGACTTTATACATTTAATAAATATTCTGAGTGCCTGCCATGTGCCAGGCACCTGGTGTTCAAAAGTCCCTGCCATTTGGGGGCCACACAGTTTTCGCTGAACACTTAACTGAAGGGAGTTAACACAGTCGAAAGAACTTGCTCGATTTCCAGACACGGCAGTACAATGTCAGCATCTGTATTTCTGTGTGACTAAGGTTTTCCAAAGCTTTCTGAGAGAAGCAAACAGGAGAATCCCTGTTATCAATAAGCCAGCAGATCTAGTCATAAGACCAAACATAAATATATGTAGCAATGACAGGGAAATAGGAAATGCCAAATTGTCTGGCGTAAGCAACTGGAGGAGGGGAAGGGGGAAAACAGCCTGGGCCGGGCTTTCTAGAAGAGGTGGAGGGCTATGCTAGGCTGGAAGGTGGACAGGGCCAAGCCTCAGTATTCTGGAGTCTGGTCTGCCTCTTCCAGGAGGGCCTGGGGCAGGCACCAGGTGAGATCCACAGCAGTGGCCAGAGCAGAGATGGTTCTAAACTGAGGCCGATGTGCTCAGGAGTCAAGAGATTCACCTGAATTAATACGAGATGATATGGGAGATGTGTCAGATAAGCTAACAGGAAGCCAGTGAAGGTTCCAGAAAGAAAAAAGAATGCATGTGAGTCTAAAAAACCTCAACGGGACAGCAGGCAACCCCGGACTTTAAAGTTCCGGGCAAAGAATGTAAAGGTGAGTTATTGAAATGAAGTAACGCCTGAGTCCCAAGAAAGCTCAATGTCTAATCTCACTGTGATTTAGCGGTCAGCTCCTGCCCCTGTGGACGGCTCTCCGCTGAGACACCCGGCTGCTGGCACTAGTGAATGGGGTGGGTGGAAGGCAGCAGGAGCAAAGGAGAGCTCAAATGCACAGTGAGTGCCTATGCTTGTGCTCTCTGGGAGAGAAACATCTGCCTTAAGTCTTCGTCTTCAAAGGGGTGACACAGCACAGAAGGATATGAAAATGTGCATCCCATCTTCAAAGTTAAACAAACAAAAATGTGTGTGGTTTTCGTGTGAAGGAAAAGGAAGTCTAATGATCCCTAGTGAAGCCAGACCCACGGTTCTGCCTGGGCACACCCGGCCGAGGTGCAAGGTTCTGAGGGCCCCTGCTGGAAGAGCCAGCCCCACGCCCTCCTTCGAGGGGACCAAGCCAGAGTGCTCCCCCGGGGCTCACGTGCCCCCAGGTGGGCTCTTGCTCCTTTGGAAGGGAGCTCAGAATCCAGCTGAGACAGTTTACTCTTATGGGGGAAGAAAAGAGTCACTGGAATCAGCCCTTGGCCTTGCGTTCTCATCTCACCTTGAAGCGGGACACAGACCACCCTTCTCATAAATGAGGAACCTTCAAGAACAGCTTTCAACTCTGAAATCCCCTCCACTCCCCCAGGCTGAGTCTCCTGCGTCAAACCGATAAACCAGGCAAGCCTGCTGGGCCTGACAAGCAGCGTCTCCAGTGCCGGGCGGCAAACACCTCAACGGGGAAACTCAGCCTCCCTGATCAGGGCCAGCCCCGGCCTCCCGTTCAAGTCCTGTAACAACAGGGCAGGCGACACATGTCCTCTACAGCATACACACAAAAAAATATCTCATAACTGAACACCGACAGAGGCAGCCTGTGGAGTGGAGGCTGTCAGTTTAGACAGCAGGATGCCAGCCAGTGTGCTGAGGCTCTGTCCGGGTTGCAGGCTTATTCTGTGAGTTGATCAAGTAGTGGATAATCCCACGTCCCCGGGAAGGTGGGGTCAGGAAGGCTGGGACAGAGCACAGTGGCTCTCGGGCCTCTGACAATGGCTGTGAAGGGGGGCATGGGGGGGTGAGCCTAGGTGTGCACAGCCTTAATTCCAGATCCCCGCAGTGTGATTTGCTCTCTCCTTCAGGAAGAGCCATTAACCTTTCCGATGACAGCCCTGGGATCGGAGTGACGGAACGATTTTTGAGGTCAGCAAGGATCTATGTTCTCAAAACCTGACACCGACAAGCAAAAGTTGTGACTGAATCCTGGTGTCCCTGAGAGGAAGACTAAATGCATGTGACAGATCTTCTGCAATCAAAATGCCCCATTTCCCAGAGTATCTGTCACAGATTGATAACATCCACGCAAAAAGTTAAGTACAATTATGTCTGTCACTAAGAAACATACTTTGGAACCTGTGACTGACAACTCACTGGGAGCTGACAAATCACCGGAAGATTACCGGCACAGCTCAGGGCAGCGCCAGGCGCCTTATGAGGGAGCTCAGCCCCGCATGGCACCTGGGAGAGGCCCCCCCAGAGGACGCACCTCGCAGGCGAAGGCTGCAGGGCAGGACTCAACAGCTGGCAAAGGAGTGTGTGCTCTGCAGCTCCCACTCCCAGGGGAGGGACAAAGTCAGCGGAGGACCACAGGCCGTCCCCATGGCCCGAGGTGGCAGCTTGTCCTTCAGAAAACATGACATGTAAGACTCGGGCCACACGGTGCACCCTTCCTAGACAGCCCAAGTCCAGTGTCCACAGAAGCTAGAAATCCTAGCACCCGGGGGTCCAGACTACTTATTTCAGATGAACTCTGCAAGGGACAAAATCCATGCCAACGCCGGGACACAGACACAGGGATGGCACTGCAGAGGGCCCTCTGTGCCCTCCATCCCAGGGAGGTGCCACACAGCCCTCTGAGCCTCCTCTCCAGACGCCAGCACTGGAGAGGGGAAGGGATAACGGTCAAAGATCGGATGATGAGGAAGCACTGAAAGCCACACACACAGACCGTGGTGACAAACACCCAGTGCTCCGCGCCCTCCCTGCCAGCGCAGCTCCCAGGGTCACCTCTGGCAAGGTGTCTGCAGAGTCTGAATCTCTGAGGGTGGGGACGGGAGACACTTCTTAAATAAGGCTTAAGAAGAACCATGCAGGTCTGAAAAATCCAAATGCTGTTTGAATGCTGACCATGGTTGAGAGCACACGACCTGTGGAGTGGGCTTCAGTGCCATGGAGTTTTTGCCTTGGGGAAGTTTTGTGTTTGTTTCTAAGAGAGATCGTGAGCGCCTATCGGAGCAAGTGGGGGGTGGGGGTGAGAGGGAGAGGGTGGGAGGGAGAGGATTTCAAGCAGGCTACACGATCAGCACACAGCCTGACATGGGGCTCAATCTCATGACTGTGAGATCTTGACCTGAGCCGAAATCAAGAGTCAGACGCTTAACCGACAGAGCCACCCAGGCGCCCCTTTGTTAAAAAATTTATTTTAATATGTTACGCCTAAATCTACCACCTTAAAGCTTCAGTCCACCTGATCTAAATTTTTTGTCTTCTGGGACTGCCAATGACCCATTCCCACCTGGAAACACTTCTTTCCCTTCTGCACCCTGACCACTTAAATACCTGAAGCCAATTGCCCGGTCTCTACTCAGGTCAAAACAGCGGTTCCTCATACTCAAATTCAGTGCTCAATTTGGGTAACTTTCACAAGGTGGTGTGTGGCAATGGACGTGACTCTCCCAATGAACCTGACAGGTGTGGGACACCACCTCCTGGGACACGCCCCACCGGGCACACCAGGCCACATTCCACACAACCCCAGTTCCGGCCCAGCCTGGTCACTGCACACGAATAACTGCTAAGCCAGGTCTCCTCAATTTGGTGCTTGTGCAACTGATTTTTTTTAACCTGGGGGGGAGGGGATGCTGTCTGTCTTCACACGTCACCTTTCATCTCCTGGTTCCAGTAGGGTGTTCTAGCTGTAGAGATGTGGAGTATTGATTCTGTCATTCAGCACATCAGCGCTCCCTAATGACTCTGTGTCATCTGCAAATTTGATAAGCATGCCTCTGATGTCTTTATCAAGCCATTGGTTCTACTGTTCAGCAAGCCAGGGGGCAGCAGTCCACCAGCGGCCCCCACCCGGGACAACACGGATCTGCTCATTTATCCACACTCGGGGGCTACCGGTGCTCCATCAGTTGTGAACCCACCTGCCTCCCAGAGCTTTTCCAAACCTCGGAGCTGGGAGCAGCAGAACCATAAGTAAGACCTGGTGTGAGAGGGGGCAGCGGGGGCGGCTCTGATTGAACCAGGACGGCCCCAAGGCAGCGGCGTGGAAGACAATCCAAAAAGCCTGCATCCACAGATGGATCGTCTGCTTGTTTGTATCAGGCTGACACACAAAGCCGCGGCCAGCTCGGAGGACAGATGGGGAGATGGGACCGTGTCTCAGCCCCAAGGCTGGGCTACCTGGACCAGGGTGCATGGAGCAGACAGGCTGAAGGTGGAGCCGCATGGATGGACACGGAGGACACGGAGGCTCCGAGCTCCTGGGAGAGGCGGCATGTCCTTCACTTGGAAGTGGTTAGGAAACGTGTTCAGAGATGTGTGCATGTGAGATAAAAATTTCCTGAGTGAGGAAAAAGAGCTCTGCCAACACGCCTCATCCTGCCTTTTGCCGTGAACTTTACCAAACACTGCATCGAATTCGCTGGATACAGCCAAGGGGCTCCCTTGGCTCTCCGGGGGCCTGACCATTCTGAAAGGACCAGACTATCGTTCTCTGCAACAACAGGAAGGAAACAGGCAGGAAGCCCTTGCTCCCAGGGCCAGTAACTGCCTCTGGACAGAGAGGGTAGTTCTGCCAGAACCATGAAGTCCTCAGGTGATGACCTATCAACTCTGGAAAAGTCCACCAACCGTCACTTTTGTCTGAAATAGCTGGGGGTAACAGTGCTCCTACAAACAGCACGGGATTCTTTGAACATGAGGGACAGCATAAGAAACGAGAGGCCGAGCACACGTTTTAGCTTTTGAGGCAAAAGGCTGAGCTCAAGAAGGCCACAGGGTCTTTACTGGCCCCTCCCTCCATCCCTTCCAGTCCCCTCAAGGAGATTTGCTAGGGAAACAGCCTGCCAGTCCTCCAGGCCACCTCCAGATCTGGTCAGTAGAGGGCGCAGCACCACCGCGCACTCTCTCTAGCCGGGCTTTGCCACCTGATCCCTGTGTCCACACAAAGACCACACTTGGAAGTACTTCTTAAGCTTGTGCTAGAATCAGAAAAGACCCAAGAAGTGCTCAGGGACTTGGGAATCGTCAGGGGCGGGGGAGGGGGGGCCTGCAGCACAGGGTCCTGAGCTGTTAGAGAAGCATTTGTTGCAAAATTGAATACATGCCTAGATCTGTGCGGAGCACCAGAGTTAACAGTTACTGGACACGGTTCCTGCCCTCAAGGAGTTCGCAACATGACCACAACTCAAAGGGAAGGCATGATGGCTAAGAAAAATCATTCAGAGAGGAAAGCCCAGCCCAGGCCCAGGGCATTCAGGGAAGGCTTCCTGGGACAGGAGGCATTTGAGCAGACATCTAAGAGAGGGGATCTGAGACACACCGGTTGTACCGGTATCCACATGAGCAGAAGCATAAACAAGGAAGGGAAGACGAGAGTACCATTTTAGCTTCAAGTTTGAAGCTTAGGGATGGGAGAGAGGTCACAGGGACTGGATTTGGAGGCCTTCACCCCATGGGCCCACTGCAGACCCCGACACGGGAAAACCAGCATCACCCACAGAGAGAAAGCTACCACCTTCCTCTGCTGGAAACATGACAGACCTGAAGCCTCCAGGAAAATAACATACTCATCATTTCATAAATCTTCAGTGGATATTTCAAGTGACTCATCAGCATCTCATTTTTTTTTTTTTTCCAAAGCCAAGGGTACTAGTTGGGGAAACAGTACAAAAAGCAAAGACGCCACCCCCACCCCCCCACCCCGGCACATTAGGAGGCTCCCAGAGATGTGCATGCCACCTACAGATTACTGCCCAGTGCTGGAGGAGAGCTTGGGACAGACAGTGGCTTTTACTGGGAAGCATTAATATAACATTCGATTATCCCACTGCAATAGCGGGGGACGTAACGCAGTCATATGAGAATTCATTTTACGTGGACTATTCTGATATCGGCTTCACTCGGCAAGTAAAACAAAACTGATCCAATTTCCTTGGAGCCGCTGTAAAGCACAACAAGAATTTCTGCATAAAATACACAAGCCTTATGACCTGTTTGTTCCTATGCAAAGACTCTCCAATTCTACCTGGTTCCCTGGGGCCAGTGTCCTCAGGCCCTCTCGCTTCTGTCACTGGTGACCGCACTCTCTCGCTGACCGGCAAGGTTCTGGGGAGGTTGCTCTTCTTGCTTTAACTGGGAGAACCAGTGCTCTTTATCCAACAGAAAGTTACAGCCTGCCCGGAGGTGCTGCCCATTTCTAGGCCCTTCCAGACCCTGTGATATCAATAGGTAGCAGCTGTAACTACTCCCAGGCTATGGCTGTGAGCTGACCCGAGCACAGGTGATGGGCCTGGGCTGACCCCCAGCGCAGGTGCCAGTGACCACAGCCATGCCGGTGCTCTGGGCGCTGGGAAAGTACTGCGCTGTGCTAGCCTGGTACCCCTAAACCAGAGACACTCCACTGTTCGGTCTGCACCTCTGGGAAGCTCACTGGCTATTCCTGTCTCTTCATGCCAAAGGGAGGCTGAAAACTGTTTGCAAAGTTTCAGGCGACTCCAGGCGGTCAAGTTTAAGTATCACTCAGGGTTTGTGAAACAGTCACAAGAAAAGACCGGATTGTCTTTACGGGGGACGCCCCGAGGGACGGAGTCCTCTGAGCTACTGGCTCCCGACAGCGGTGTTCTGCCGAGTGGGGACGGGGGCTCAGCCAGAGAACCAGCGGCTACACCACGCTCTCCTTTGCACCTCCTGGAGGGCAGGGTGCGGCTTGTGGGGACCTGAAGGAGCCCCACAATCTGTTCCTGACAGACGCTGTCCATCTCTCTTCACCCATGTGTTAGCTTTGAGACTCCTCTTTGTGTTACATCAATCCCCAAACAGCATTGCCTCGCCAATTCTTGTTTTATTTACTTTTGTAATCTCTTTCTCAAATTTAATCCCTCATGGTGTTTGCTCCTTGCACAGGGTGATTTTTTTTTTTTTATTATTGAACTACGGTTGACGTACAATGTTCTACTAGTTTCAGGTGCACAGCACACGAAATTGACAATTCTCTGCATTAGGCAACGCTCACCACGATCAGTTTAAGGGCTGAGAGGGAAGAGTTTTTATTTGACAGGATTCTTTTCACCATCTGCTTTTTGCAGAAAGCCTAGAGACCATCACTAGCTCGATTGCAACTGAAATCAGGTGCAGAGTGACCAGTCTGCTCACCTAAGTTTCTCTGCGGAATTACTGAAACCGACATGCCCTGAAAACCTTCTCGCTATTCTCTCGTACTCAAACTACCCGTTTTCCTAGTTTGTAGCTCACTGAGAAAAGAAATGATATGAAAATGAACAAAATTACTTACCAACCCTCAAATGAGTTGTTGGCCAAGGCAGAGGAGGAATTCTACCTTCGAATGGCCAGTGTCCTCAACCACGTGGCTATAAATCATGTGTTTGTGCGCCGCTATGAGCTCTTTAGAATAGCAAGCCAATTTAAAGTTGCATATTCTGCTATTTTAGGAGCCTGCAGAATACGTACAAAACAGAATACACAATGGCCTTTACATTCGTGTAATGCAAACATTTCTAATTGGATTTTTAAAAATCTCCTCTAACGGTTTATTGCTTCTGCACTTTTCAGCCCACACTAAGTGGAGGTGTTCTGAGACCCGAGACCACAGGACTGTAGCACGCGTAACAGCACAGGACACCACCGACAAGGCCTCACCTGGGAAGGTTGGGGGCCGGGGTGGAAACAGCTGATGACTGGGAAGGCGTTGTGGGTTGAGATGAGTCATGATTCCTGGGGACTTTGCCCATTCGATACCAGATCCCCATGCTGTTCAGTTCCCTTTAGGAGAAAAGAGAAATCTTCATGGTGTGGGTTAGCACAAAGCATTCATCTGAGCAACAAAGTGAATCAGTTCATTTAAAAGAATCACATTGTGGGGTCCACTCCTGCCCACAATGATCAGTTATGTCACCTCCCTTAGTGCTCCAGATGTCACAGTTCAGAGCCGAATGTGAAGTCAACTGTCCCAACAAGGCAGGTTTCTCTGACGGGCCATCTTTAGCCACCCTGGAGCTGCCTCCCTGTTACACTATTGACATTTTCCTTAGTGCTCAGTCTTCAAAATTCTTTTCATTTTGCCATCTCACTGTAGGCAATTATGCAATAATCCACTTCAGGTCCTTTACCTGGTTAGTGTGAGACAAATGGGGCAACAATGGGTGAAGGGATGTGTGCCTGGTTTTTAATGATGGGGGGAATCAGCCCCACCCTGTGCAAGGAGCACTTCTGGATAAAGCTCCTAGTGCCTGGATGCCTCATTCTCAGGGTCATTTTGGGAGATCTCTTCAAGCCACAAAGCCTGAGGCATGTGCCCCACAGACCACTACAACCAAGAGTGGTTAGAAAAGGGCTTGACAGATGCCACATCAGGTTTCTTGTTCCATGATACACACACCCACCGCAGCCCATCCCCCCCCCCCCCCATAACCAGTTATGAGTGGTCATGAGACAAGTTTGGTCTTAGGAGCCGGAATGGGATTATTTTAGCCACAACTTACAACTTCTCAGCTGCCCCATAGAACTGCATCTCGTCAACCGTGAGGACAGGCTTCTTCAGTGGATACTTCTAGTACCTTCTCACTATGCTACAGGAACTACTCTAAACCACAGACAGGTCTTATTGGATGGACGATTCCCATCAGCTACGCTGATTTCATCACATCTCGGCAATGGCCTTGGAGGAGCTGTTCTCATTCTGAGGTGTGTCTCCCCGAGCCGACAACCTCAAACTCTTGCAAAGTAAGAGTCTCCTCTTCTTGTGCTCATTTTTAAGAAAAATGTGACTCAGAGTTCTAGACTGTTCTCCTTCCTTCCTTCCAAATAACATTGGGGGAGCCTGGCTGGCTCAGTTGGTGCAGCATGTGACTCTTGATCTTGGGGTTGTGAGTTCAAGCCTCATGTTGGATGCAGAGATTACTTAAAAATAAATATTAAAAAAACAACAACAATGGAATCGTCTTCTGAAAAAGAATTTTTGCCCCAAGATGATACAAAATATGCTTTATATAGTAATCTTTTCAAATTGATATAAAAACAATCTATTCTTTAGAATTACTTAAATTGGTTTAAAATAGAATCATTTAAAGTACTATAGCTAGTAATTAAAAATACACATATAACTGAAATTAGACTTTAAAAGTTCATTATTCGGGCACCCGGGTGGCTCAGTCGGTTAGGCATCCAACTTTGGCTCAGGTTGTGATCTCATGGTTCGTGGGTTCGAGCCCCGCATCGGGCTCTGTGCTGACAGCTCAGAGCTTGGAGCCTGCTTCAGATTCTGTGTCTCCCTCTCTCTCTGCCCTTCCCCCACTTGTGCTCTTTCTCAGTCTCTCAGAAATCAATAAACATTAAAAAAAAATAAAGTTCATTATTAAATTGTTGGTTTCTACGATTTGTATGTAAATAGCTGCTCCTCAGATATCTTTAGTATGGTCATTCTCTTAACTATTTCCTCCTCCTGTGATCCTGTTTATATAATTAGTTTAAATCATGTTGCAAAACAGTACTTCCCAGTGTATAGGAAGCAGAGGATCAGAGTCCTTCTTAGGGACCACAAAATCCTGAGTCAGGGCCTTCACATTCCACAGCCGAAGGGTCTAAATGAACTATTGTACACCAAGATGAAAATCACGTGTTCCTGAGACGCTTGCTCCCAGGTGCTCCATGCAAACAGCACATTCCCGGCCACTGCCCACAGGGAGAGCTCCATAGAGAAAGGGTTGGCTTGTAGAGAGAAGACCTGGCCTCAAGTGAACAAGAAGCAAAACAGAGCACAGCCCAGATGCAGAGGCCACTGCAAAAGCCAAGGAGAAGAGTGCACCCTTGGGGGCCCACGGGGATGGGCGTGATACCTGCCAAAGTTGGACAGGGAGTGAGGCCCGTGTCCGGGGCCGCCTAAAACTATCTATGGGACTCACTGGTGGGAGAGACCTGAATTTCACTTGACTGAATATAATGAACACCCCTCATCTTTTGGGCATCCAGCATCCATTCACCCCTCTTTCTGACTCTTTGCTTTCCCTCCATATTTGGGGGGCAGCCGTCTCCTCAGTCATAGCCCCTGGGTTCCAACAGAGCCAACCCCGCCTCTGGCTCAGGCCTGGTTTCTGAGAGAATAACATTTTTCCAGGGAGCAGTGATGAGCTCAGGGTGCACGTGACCCCAGTGAGATCAATCAAGACCAATGAGACTGAATTCTAGAATTTGTCTGAATTATCAAGAACACAGACTTGCTCTTTGCCTCAGAACTTGAACCTGAAGGAAAAGTAGGCGGAGCTACCACACCACCATTAATTCACCAGGGAAGAGCGTGTGGAAGAATGGCATCTACCAAGGAATCTGGGAAAGGAGGTCAACAGCGGGGGAAGCCAGGTCCTAGTGATGTCCTCTGAGCACCTCCGTCCAGCCACACCTGAAGCCAACCTGCACCCTGATCTTTGCTGTTCTGCTGGCCAACAAATTCTTCCTTTCGCTTAAGCCAGCCTGGGCTGGGTTTCCTGTCACTTACAATCTACAGCCCAGAGTGAAATCTGAGATTCCTTGTACTTAGAATTTATAAAACAGCCATAGAGCTGGGCCCACGCCCGGAACTGAGGCTATCAGCTGAACAGGACTCAGTGAGCCCGGCCCTCAGCAGTCCTCTGTTTGTCAGGGAGGATGAACATCAGACCAAAGAACTGCACGAGGAATTATCACGTAGTCATGCGATATTCACGTTTCTTCCTGACTCCGAACTCTCCAATGGCTCCCCACTGCTCTTGGAATAAAATCCAAACTGCTGCCATGATTGTACAAGGTCCTGCTAACGGCTCGCCCCAAACCCTGGCTCATCCTCATTCACCCATGCTGGCCGCACTGGGCTGCCTTCTGCTCCCGAACAGGCCACACCCATTCCCACCTTTACACTCGCTCTTCTCCTGGGCCTGGAAGGCTCTGCCTTCAAGTCTCTGCATGGCTGGTTTCTTCTTGACACTTAACATCTCTGTCAAATGTCACCGTCTGGCCACCGTCACTGAAGCAGCCTCCGTTTACTGCGGTTTCATCTTCACCATTAACTGAAATGGTCTCATTTATTTCTTGTTTGCTGCCTGTCTCCCCTTTTAGAAGACCAACTCCACGAGAGCAGGTCTTTGCTCGCTCCTTCAGCACCATGTCCAGGGCCTTTGGCCCAGAGGTACAAAATGGGTGCTCCTTTACCTCTGGTGGGGTGAATACACAATGCAGAGGGTTAAGGCCAAATGGTCAAAAAGGAGCGAATATCTGGGCTTTCAGGTATGTGGAAAGGCCCCCGAGAAGCCTGAAGGATGAACACACAGAAGGACAAGGGAAGGAAAGGCCCTTAGAAAGGCAGCGTGAGCAGAGGCACAGAGAGGTCAAGGGCTCAGCCTCTGGACCGGCGGACCGGCAGCAGCGTAAGCAGGAAGGACAGCAGTGAGAGCTCAGGCTTGAGAGCCAGGTGGCGGAGAGCCCCGCGGGTCACACACTGTCTCAGGACCTCATCCCCAGGAGTGACCTGAGCATTCTCGGCAGAGAGAAGAGAGGAGATGGACATTCTGAGACTTACCCGATAAACGTGTACTGAGGCGGGGCCTGCTTCGTCCGGCCCATGATCCGGATGTCACAAATTGCAGCTTCCGTTGAATCCCGTGGGATAAATTTAATGCACAGCCTCTTTTTTCTAAAAGCCACTTCCTCTGAAGAAAAGGACAAGAAAAGGTATGAGTCTTCCAGGGATGCCAGCATGTCTATTCTGAACGCCGTGTCCCCGATCACGTTCCCTTCCTGGCAGCAGAAGCGACCAGTCATCCAAGCTGCCGGGCTGTGCCCCTCCTGCCCTCTGCAGGCTGGGGCTGCAGAGTGGGCACCAGGAGCCCTGCCCTGCATTCAGGACCTGACCCCAGACACCCCTGCCGGGAAGGCCTCCCAGGGGGGCACACACCCCTGCAAGGAGAAGCAGCTTGGAGCAAACCCATGGGGCTGGCTTCTAAATGTCACCACCATCATCCGCTCACTGCTCAGGCCAGCAAGGACACACCCACGGGCACCCGGAGTATCAGCACTTTTTGCTGTGTGGGCTTTTCTTCTTTTTTACTTTTTATTATGGACATTTTCAAACATTCCCCAAAGTAGGGAGAACAGAATGAATGGATCCACCTGTTCCCACCATCGAGTTTCAACTCTGTGAACAATGGACAAATTGCTGTCCCTCTTTCTTTCCCCCACTCCCTGGTAGTTGTGCTGGAGGATTTAAAATGAATCCCCCCACCGTGTCATGTCACCCATCAAGGTCTCAGTAGGTATCCGAGGCAGACGATTAGTTTCAATATGACCAGCATGCTGTTACCACGGCTAACAAAATGAACAATGACTCCTTAGTGTCACCAATAGGCGGTCTATATCCAAGTTTTCTCCATTATTCTAAAAAATCTCATTTAACTATTGCTTTCCCTGCATCAAGATCCAAACAGTGTCTATGCACTGACTCTGGCTGTTAGGACTCTTAGGTTCTTTTTATTCTGTAACAACCTCTCCACCCTCCCCTCTTCTTCAAGGCACTGAGAACTCAGGTGGTGAGATTGGGTCGTTCTCCTGTATTTCCTATAAAGTGGCAGTTAAAGCAGAAGGCTTCATTAGATTCAGGTTAGATTTTTTTTGTTGTTTCAGGTAGGAACGCTTCACACGCAGTGCATTTTTGTCCGACAGCGTCCTATCGTGAGTCCTAGAGTCCAGCTGTGCCACCCTGGGTGCCTGTGGTGTCGACCTGGCTATTTGGGTTATAAAGTCCCCAACAACTGGTCTTCAAGCAGTGTTTTCATCCACTGAGGACTGTTACCTAGATGCATAATCTCATTAAAGTTTTCAAAGTGGCCATTTTCTAATTCTGGGATGCCTTCTGCATTTATTAGCTGGGATTCTTCTGCATAAAAAATAACTTCTTCAACTACTTGGTCTTCCTGAGAAAGGCCTGGTACAGGAAAGGAAAGAAAAATATGTGATTCTTTGCTCTTACTTATTAAGTCTTAGGGCAATGAGTTGGTGATGTAGCAACATCCAACGGTGACAAGCCAGGTGTTTTTTGTTTTTGTTTTTTTTGGTTTGTTCATTTGTGGTTTTTATTTTTTTAAGTTTTATTTATTTATTTTGAGAGAGACAGAGCGAGCCAATGAGGGGCAGAGAGACAGGGAGAGAGAGAATCCCAAGTAAGCTCTGTGCTGTCAGCATACAGCCCAACTAGAAGCTCAAACTCACAAACCGTGAGATCATGACCTGAGCCAAAACCAACATTTGGATGCTTAATTGACTGAGCCACCCAGGTGCCCCCATTTGTGGTTTTAAAAAATGAATTTCAATCAAATGCAGGGACTCAATACATGAGTCTGATGTATCTGGGTTGAAATCCCAACTCTGCCATCAACTCCATGATCTTAGGTGAGTGACTTAATTTCTCTCAGCCTGGGTTTCGTTATCTGTATAAGGGAATTAATGAAACCCCACCCTAGAGGGACGGTGGGTGGATGAAATGTGATAACACATCATATGCTTCCCTTAGCCCAGTGCCTGGCACATAGTAAGTGCTCAATAAAGCACAGCCATAAATGTTCTTATCATCATTACCAGTAAACCTCTAGCACACAATTTATGTCAGTGTTTGGCACTGACTTTCAGGACCTTTCAGTTCTGGGGCAGGAAATACGTGCATTCCAATCAGACAACAGAATGGGGAGGGAAGGACAGTCATGCCGTTGGTCTTGGCTTGACCGAGGGGAGACTGCCATCAGTGGTGTCTTGTAGACTTCAGGGTGGGGAGGGTGTTTTTAAAGAGCCAGGTGGAAACTCAGAAACTTGGTGGGTTCTTTTCCCAGGCAAGGAAACTGAGGGCTAGATCAGATCTAATGGGCTATGAGTGATAATGTCCCCAATCCAGACCCCAAACATTATACCTCACGAGGCAGAAAACACCTGTCGCAACCCTGCACCTTCAGAAACTATTAGCTGCTAAGACCAGACCTTTGAACGTGGGAAGGTGAGATCTTTCCTCAAACGAAAAGGCAGGCATATTACTGGCTTTTGCCACACTGCTCTTTGCTCCATTCCTCCGTCGACAGCAACTCGAGGTAAGAGATGGAGCCACTAATTACACATGCTTAAACAGGCCTAATTTTAAGTAAACATATTATACAGAGTCAACAGAAATGTGTTCAGTCATGCTAATGAACACAGAGAAAGGATACAGCACTTTACTAAAACAAACAGTCTTCCAGTTTTTAAGTACTGTGTGGATAGCAACAAACTATTTTAAATTCATTACAAGTCTCATGGTTTGTTTTGTTTTGTTTTTGGCTGACTTTATACGATCAGGGCCTTAAATGCACTGCAAACTGCGTTGAGGTGACCACAGTTTCTCCCGTCAGTCTGCCGTCACCTGGCCCCTGGGAAAAGGCTCTAGGAAACGACCGTATAACCCAAAATGAATAGGCTACCCTAAACCCACCCCTCCCCGTGTGATAAGACACTTGTAGGTGATGTGAGGACCTGCCCTCAGAATGTCCATGGGCAGCTGAGTGACACACCCCCCAGGAAGAGGCTTCCCGCCCAGGGTCAGGGGGCCCCACTGCAGCTAGACCGCAGGCCCAGACAGGACGCAGTCCTGGGCCTCCTCACTTAACTGGTTCAACAAATTAAGAGGAAAATGCACAATGGGAAATCCCTCGTGGCTCTAGAGTGGATTGATATAAAGACATTACAAGTCAATTCGTTGTCAAAAATGAACACCCATGCAAATTTTGAAACTAAGAAAAACACGAGGGAAAAGTGGGAAATGAACACAAGTCTACAAGGCAATTTTAGTTCCTAAGCAGATGAGTCACGTAAGAATAAGCAAAAGCAGCAAGCAAACCCTTGTGAAAATGTTCAGGTCTTGCTAACAAATGATGACGTGAAAATTAAATAAAATTAGAACAGTGAAACTGAATAAAAATGTAAAACCTATGCTGACAGGCCTCTGGAAAACAGGAACAAGCCTGTATCATTAGTGACAACGTGAACTGGTATTTCTGGAAGTTAATCTGGCAACAGAGAGTACTAAAGCTTACCTTTATGGGGCCTACCCTCTGAGCAAGGTGCCACGTCTGGTAGGTGCCTTAGGTGATTCAACGATGAATTAAACACGAATCTCACCCTCAGAGAAACAGGTTAGTAGCAAAGACGTGCAGAAGACATATAAGTGGCTAATATGCAACCTAAAAACAACATTATGAGGTATCTACTATTCCCTCCGCCCATTTTACAGATGAAGAAACTGAGGCCCAGAAGGGTGAAGTCATTTGCTTGGGGTGCTAAAGCTGTAAGCGGCAGAGCCAGATTCAGGATCGGGTGAGTCTGACCCCAGAGCCCAGTGCTTCCCCCACGCCAAGCCACAGTGTGTCCTGACAGAGAACAGGTGGGAAGTGAGAGGCATAAGCGATCACTTCTTTGGCTCCCAACCACTGCACTGTGATGCTTACCCGGTCCCTCCCTCCACTAAACGTGTGCTGTGCCCGCTATGATGAAAAGCAGCAAAGGAGGCAGCCGGCCCTTGATCTCTGCATGATGATAGCTCTGTCTGATTACGTTGTAATGCAAGTCCTTGTTTTCAGGGCCAGGTCACCCACCAGACTGAGCTCCTGGAGGGAAGGGCCGGTATCTCAGTCAGTCACCTTTTCTCGCAAAGCCTGTGGTGCCGACAGAGGCATTCATCAATCTTTGCTGACTGTGGAGGAGTGACAGCTTGCTTGAAACTGGCACCTAGGGATCAGAGATGGTCTCATGCAGGGGGCAGAATTAAAGCTTGCCCTTGAAAGATATGGGGTGTGGACGCTCAGAATGGAGGGAAAGGGCATTTCAGGCAAGGAAAACAACAAAGCAAATAAGTAGAGTCAGGAAGGAAACAGGAAATGAAGAGTACCTCAGTTTGGGTAAAGTATAGAGCGCTTGAAGGTAAGGAAAATGTTTGGAGAAAAAGGCTGGAGCAGACCAGAGAGGACCTAAGACCCAGAGCCTCAAGTACTTGGAAACTCATCATAAGAAAATCACTTAAAATCTACACATACCCAAACTGATGTATAGATTCAACAGCACTCCTATTAAAACTAGCTGGCTTCTTTGCAGACATTGACTAATCCTAAAATTCATGGAAATTTAAAGGACCCAGAATAGTAAAAATCATCCTGAAAAAGAAAAATGAAGTTGGAAGACTCAAATTTCCTGGTTTCAAAACTTGCCACAAGGCGACAAGACTGCATGCTATTCATCAAGTAATCAAGGCTGCATGCTGTTGGCATGAGGAAAGACAGACAGATCAGTGGAAGAGAACTCAAGAGTCCAGAAACAAGCTCACATTTATTGTCAACCAATCTGCAACAAGGATGCTGCAACAATTCGGGGTGGGGGGGGAGAACAGTCTTTTCAACAAATCGTGCTAGAACATGACATCCACGTGTAAAACAATCAAGTTAGACCCCTATCTCACACCATACACAGAAGTTAACTCAAAATGGATCAAAGCTATAAATGTAAGAGCTGGAACTATAAACCCTCAGAAAAAAACATGGGCATACATCTCGGTGACCTTGAATTAAGCAATGCTTTCTTAGGTAGGACACCTAAAACATAAGCAACAAAGGAAAAAAGTAAACGAATCAAGCTCCATCAAAATAAAAATCTTGTGTATTTCAAAGGATGTCAAGAAAGTGAAAACCCACAGAAAAAAAATTTGCAAACCATATAACTGATAAAGGACTTGTATCTAAAATATATGGAAATATTCTTACAACTCAACAATAAAAAGACAACCCAATTTAAAATGCCAAAGGATCAGAATGGACATTTCTCCAGAGAAGACACACAAATGGCCAGCAAGCATGTGACAAGCTGTTTGATACCATTAACCATCAGACAATGCAAATCAAAACCACACTGAGAGACTATTCCACACCCACTAAGATGGCCAAAATAATAACAAGTGCTGGTGAAGATGTGGAGAAACTGGAACCCTCGTACACTGTGGATGGGAATGTGAAATGGTGCTGCTCCTTTGAAAAACAGTTTGGCAGGTCCTCAAAAAGTTAAATACAGAGCTACCATATGACTCTGGCGATCCCACTCCTAGGTGTGCACCCAAGAGCAAGAAAAACATGGTCCCCACAACAACTTGTAATGAATGCCCACAGCACCATCAGTTCTAACAGCCGAAAGTGCAAGCAACCCAAATGTCCACCAACTGAATGGAGAAGCAAAATGTGGGATCTCCATACACTGGAATATTATCCGGCAATAAAAAGGCATGAAGTACTGACACATGCTACAACGTGGACCTTGAAAACGTTAACGCTTAGTGAAAGAAGTCAACCACAAAAGACCGCATGTTGGAGGATTCCATTTACATGCAATGTTCAGAATAGGCAAGTCTGTATAGAAAGTAGGTTAGCGGTTGCTCAGGGCTGGGAAGGGGTGGAGAGAAATGGAGAGTGACTGCTAATGAGTATGGGGCTTTTTTTTGGTGATGAAACGTTCCAAAATTAAATGTGGTAAGAGTTGCACAGCTCTGTGACTATCCTCAAAACCACTGAAATGGGTACTTCAAATTGGTGAATGATATGGTGGGTGAATTATAGCTCAATGGAACCGTTACCAAAAAACCCTGATGCATAAATATATAAAATCCATCTGTAAAAGGCACTTAACCACATGCTGTTACAGGGTGGCACTGTGGCTAACAGGATGGCTGGAGTCTGACTTGTGTGTGTCTTCTAGTTACTCCCCCACTCGGATCTTGGATAAATTCCTCAAACCTCAGTAGTTATTGTGCCTCATTTTTCTCATATGTCATGGGTATAATAATACTCATCTCCAAATAAGGGTCTTTCGAAGATTTAGTGAAGTCAGGAACGTAAAGCATTTATCACAGGGGTTAGCATCTGTTAGGTGACATATTACATGCCTGCTATCCTGATTATTAGCCAATACGTATATAACAAGTAAAAACAAAATGGCCAAAAGTGAGAGAACTATTAAGAAAATAAATAAAAATATGCTATACAATGATACCTACTTGTTTCATTAAAATAATGGCTACGGTGGAGGTTCCTGGGTGGCTCAGACACGGGTTGAGTGTCTGACTCAATTTTGGCTCAGATCATGATCCCAGGATCGAGCCCTGCGGTGGGCTCCATGCTGAGCATGAAGCCTACTTAAGATTCATTCTCTCTCTCTCTTTCTCTCTCTCTCTCTCTCCCCCTCTTTCTGCCACTCTCCCCTGCTATGTGCTCTCTCTCTACAATAGAGAAATTTTCTAAAAATCATGGCTATGTGGCGTCTGTGTAGATATGCAAAGTCTGGTGTATATGAAATGCTAGCAAGAAAACAGCAAAAAAATTATGGGCCCCAAATGGGGCTAACTATGGAAAAAGAAAGTACGTATGACAAAGAATGCGATCCAGAATTTCATAAATGAATCATGAGTAAAAAAGAAAGGATTCTTTGTATTTGGTTTTCACTTGCTGCTTGACTATTGGGGACATCCTAAAGTTGGGATCAGTAATTAAAAATAAAACAAGTTAAGCTGTATCAAAATGAGGGAACTCAAATATCCAGAGGTTTTCTAACATCATTTAATAACTGACATGCATGACGAGAACCTCAAAGCACTTCTGGATCCTGAAGAAGCTTCTAGTTGGTCAGGGATGCACTTCTGCTCCGTGTGGCTCAGAGGTCAGAGTATTCACTCAGATTTGAATCCTGTGTCCTCTAGCGCAGGCTTTCTGGTTCTGGCTTCTCTTGTGTGCTCCACGAGCCAAAAATAAGGACATAATTGCACTTGTATTTCCTGGGCATCTCTGAGTTTCTTCTTCCTTATGCTTCTGGGTCTTGTGCCAAGGTTGGCTTCCGTAACACCAGAGGATGGACTAAGTACGAACTATAAGCGGTTTCACCGTTCTGTTCCTGGGTGGGCGGATTCAGCAGGGAGCCCATTGTAAGAGAAAAGGACACTCTGCTCATTTACGCGCTGCTCCCCAGAACACCACAAACTCCTTGGAGAACCAAGTCAGACGCACGTCAAAAGCAGCAGGGTTTATTCACGGGCATGCAGCAAGGCCTCCTAAAATGTTCCCAAAGAAATACGCACATACAAAACATCTAAAAATATACCTAGAGGAAGAAAAGTCCCATTGTAATGAGTGGTACTAAAGGGGGACTCACGTGTGTCCACCGTCTCCTGAATTGGGATGAAGCCTACAGGCAGAGTGTCCTTGATGTCAATGAGCTTCATATCCACTAACACGTTCCCTAAATGACTCTTGGGAAGAAAGAAAAGAGATACAGACTATTAATCTGAACACCCCTGTGGTGGGTTTGCCATTTTGGCTTCGAGATGCATATTTAACACAATGACTTGTGCAGCTTTACGACAGCAGGTTAATTAGAGTAGGTGCCACTTAATGTTCCCCAGCGGTTACGCGGGGACTCGCGTGGCCCCCGGGAAGGAGTTTCATCTGCGGCACCTCAAAGCCACTCGCTCAGCCACGGCTTTGGTTAGCTAGCTAGACAGCAACCCAGGAGATGCTTGAGACATAACCCAGCAGAGGGCAGCTGTGTGCACGCGTCCTGGGGCCAGGCTGCCACTCAGCCTGGAGCTTTGGGGTGGGTGTGTGTGTGTGTGTGTGTGTGTGCGTGCGCGGGTGCACGCAACACAGGTTTTACAAAGCGCACATTCCTGGGGCAGTCACCACAGCAGGACAGGGCTGCATCGGAGCCTAACGGAGAGCCAGTCACTCCTGAGTGATTGCCAGTCTGCATATTGACACACATTTTGGCTGCTAGATACATTCCGTAAAATCCCAAGAATCATAAACTAATACTGAGTGAAAAGCCCTGCTGCCTCAATATTACACATCTCCTAGAATGACATGCACAAGGGCCTCTTAAGGTTTCTATTTAGTGGTAGTATATGGGGCTCCGCAGTGCGCAGTTTCCGTAACCAGTGCTAAAATCTCTCCTGCAGAGAGCACACGCCATTCCGGAATGGCCAGAGAGGACCCTCTGCAAACATACCGGCATCTGCAGCCCACATTTCCGGCGGAAATGCTCAGTGCCAACACTATCTCAGAAAGCCAGTCAGGGGATTCTTACCATCTAAACTCTATGCTATAGTCTCTCTTGGCCGCTCTCTATTTTCCTTCGTATCAATTTATAATGGCATCTTTGTGAGGTCAGTTGTTTAATGTCTGTCTCACCACTGGGGTTCAAGAACCACCAGGACCAAAACTATCTGTCATTACTCTAAATCCAAGCTTAGTACAGTTCTTGGCTCACGGGAGGTGCTCAATAATGATCTGCTGAATAATTTAATGTTTTGGGGGCACATTTTCAACTGGGTGGGCCAGAGTCAGCAATGACATTGGCTTTGCTTGGATGACACATCAAAACGGTATCAAAAAAAACAAAAGTAACAGTGAAAATAAACATAAAAATGAAAGTATATTTGATAAACACATTATACACCAAAAGTACACAAATGAAATATATCCTTCAAGTTTAATTATGAAGGTCAACATGTCAAGTGCAAACTGTGACCAGTGTTTTGATGGCCCTGTTGTCACAAAACTGATTCTTTCCCTCAGAACTATCGTGTTTGACGACTATTTTATATTATTACATTTCAGGTAGCTGGGTCTCAGGGAAGCCGTGTGTCGCAGTAAGTAGAAAGTGGAACCTTACTAATGCAGAATAAATCTCCGACCGTGTAGAAAAGGTTTGAACCGTTAACCTAACTCGAAAACATCAGCTGCTTTCAGAATTGCCTGATCTAATCTATCATAATTTTTTTCCCTCCCCTGGCAGTTGCTTTTCCATGTCATCATTGCTTTCTGCATTGAGAAATTAACAACTGGCTATGTTTTCCTGCCCCGTAGATGGATGGGCATTCATCAATATCCTTCTCAAATGTCTCCTACTTGACAAGTTGGGTTTTACAGAAGTCAACTGCAAACCACTTAGCGACCTCACCCTCCACACTCTACAAATGTCCCTGATCATAAAACCAGAACATCAGTGGTGTGGCCATTAAAAAAAGCATCAAAAACCCTCCCATGCATACAAAACGGGAGGCTGCACTGTCAGAGCTTCCCGCAGCCCAAGTGCGGTCCCTCTGTGCACGGGGCTGCTGCTGTACTGGGTTTAATACAGTAGGTCTGCGACACCATTAATTTTGCTTGTTCCTCTCCCCTCCCCCATCCCGTGCTCTCTTTCATTTCCTCCTCATAAATATGAAGAACGTATTCCCAATCCTTGTTGAGCAAATGATTCATGCCAAAAGCCCAATATGCACTGACTCAGGGTATTTATATTGTCTCTGGTAGCCAGTATTTGCTAGTATACTGTAATTATTTTTGACAACCTTGCATTTAAGGTAGCCACAGATAACCAACTTAATATTCAAATGTTCATAAATCCTTCTGTTTAATATCCTCCCTACCTAATCTATGTACATTATTATTACAGGTAATGCAGAAAGTACAGGGCATGAAAAGTGCAATTAATCTCGATCCTTCCCCAGGAAGCAATGTCACTCCAAAGCCAGGTTTCTGTATTAATAGCATTATTGGGGGAAAGGAATTTAGGTTCCAAAGGAGTGTCCCAAAACTCCTACATTGGGAGTCTCGAGCTGCCTAATTAAGAATCTGTCCAGTCTTGAGATCCCACATCCCTTCTCTATGGTTGTAAAAAATGACACTGTGCAAAGTCCTGGCGGTGACAGCACAATCAGGACAGACTGGCTGTATGGGATTAAAACAAACCCCACTCCTCCCTTGCTCCTGGGCTGGCAACTGGGTCCCTGCCACCCCCTTGTCTGGATCCCTTTGGATCCCACTCTAGGACTCAGCCATTCTTCCTCTGAAAACAAAACGTACTGATTTCCTACACTCCTTCAGAGGGGAGGCGATTTCTCCCCCAGCCTTTTCCTAACCCCCTGGCCCCCCAGACTCGGGCCTCATGGAGTGAGGCTTGCAAGGTAGACACTTAGTTATAGCTCTTTAATGTTCAACAAATGCTGGTGAACTCGATGCATCTTCTAGAATATGTAAGTCACTTACCCAGGACACCCAAAATTAATAAGCCTTGGTGACTTCTGTCATTTTTAGACTTGTCACCATCCCCAACTCCAAGGGATCCAAGGACTCTTTTGGCCTAGACTACAATACCCTGCAGCCTTCGGGGAAATGCAAAACCAACCAACCAACCAAACAATCAAATAAAAAAACCCTAGAAATGAAAAAAAAAAATCAAGGAGATCGCAGCTGTCCTCTGAGGCCAGGGTTTGGAGCTGCAGCCTCTTCAGTCAGGAGAGGTGGAGGCTGAGCAGAGATCAGTAATGAACACCGTGTTTAAGACCAGGGCACGGTGAGTTGTTCAAATGCTCGGGGAGGTCGTCCTTCCCGCCCTAAGTGGCAGTGAATGCACTGACCTGCGGAAAGTGGCAGCCAGCAGATAGGACAGAGGTGACAAAAGCTAAAAATAGAAATCGTTTCAAAAGTGGGTTTAGGTCAACTCCAGGGACAAAGGGGCGGGAGAGTGTACTGAGTGCGGACATGGGTGCAGGGTGGAGGCATGGAGCCATGGAGGGGAACCACCCCTAGCTGCACGAGCCCACGTCCGAAAAGGCAACCCAGCCTCCAGACTGCTCCTCAGTGTCTCCCAGGGCGGCACCCAGGGACCTGTTCAGACTCATTACAGGTGCCTCCTTCCCGCCTGCAGGAGAAGGAGTTCCAGCCTCTGGCGCCAGGACTGGCCCTGCCCCGTTAGAAACTCTGTGCTTTACAATAAGCATATATTACTCTCGTAATTCGGCGGGGGCGGGGGGGGGGGGATTAAAGCAATGATTTCTGTCCTAGTCCTGAATACATTAGGAAATTATTTTCCTAACAAAGACTTATCAATAAGCAACAGGAACGACTGGTGGGAGAGTGTGTGAGCCACAGAACCACGTGACTGTCTACATCCAGACAACACTGAAGGGCAAGGACCCAGGGATAGGACCACAGGCTGTGTGGTATGTGATGGGGAGAGAGACCGACTGTTCCCCTTTACCACTTCTGATTAAGGATGTTTGAAAACATAATTGTTTTGTTTTTTAAACCATGAGCATGTATTACTGTTATCATAACATTTATAAAAATAAATTTAAAAAAAGCCACCTCCCCCATTTTTTTTTTGTATTAGAAAAAGACAGTAACATGTAGGCCAAAAATACAATGTCACCCCTGAAAATGAAAATCTGACAGCCTCCCTGTTTGGGGCTAGGGAAGACAGGTGACCTTCGATAAGCACAAAAACTCTCTGATCTCAGGAAAGGAGCTAATACTTGAAGAGACTGTCTGGGAGTGGAAAAGGTTTATGTGCAGAGTGCCTATGACAGCCCTCACTCAGAGTAGATCTGTGTAGATACGGAAGCTACTTCCCTTTTTTCTAAGCCACTCATTAAAACACTCTATTGGAAAAGCCTTAATGGACAGCTTTAAAATTTCCTAATTTATGGGCCCAAGGATTAAGACCAGCACACTGAAAGAAATCTGCGCACGTGGTAGACACCTACCTGGAGACACAATGAAATGTCAAACGTCACAGAGACTCAGGGAAGAAAGTCAGTCATTTGGGAAACAGGGCCATGTCTGGGAAAAGAGGTGATCATGGAGCATCCTTCCAGCCAGGCTTCCGTTTATCGGCCAGCTTTAAATCCAGCTGCGCTGGCAAACTCTCACGTCCACGCTACCCTGTGATTTGTGACTTACGGGAAAGGTAGGCAAATGAGGGCTGGGAGAGAAATTTCCTGGTTCCCTTTCGACAGCACATTTTAATAGAATTCCCTGTACACTTGGGTACGTGGTTAATAATACCGTTAATAAATGAAACACAGCGCTAGCTGCTGATTTCTACCCAGTTCACTAAAACCGCAGATTAATATGGCAATGAAAATAAACCACCACCACAACAACAACAAAAGAGGAAATGTCAACCAGGCACGTAAATGCCTTGTGCTCACTCAGCAAACGGACACCATTACTAGACTTACATTTTCTTTGGAAAATGATCTCGTGAAACACAGGTATCTGGTAACCTTGGATTTAAATAAGCCGTCTTTCCAGAGGTCAGCATCCACACCATCTGCTGTCTGTGCAACCTACACCAAAGAGACAGAGAAAAAGAGCGCAGGTAAGGCAGGCTGGAAATGGAGGTGTGCGTGAGCATCTTCCCCGTACCTGAGCCAATTAACACTGGCCCGAACTCTCACAGCATCTCATTAGTTCATTTCACTAGGTGCCAGGAAGAGATTTTCCAAAAGGGGAAAAGGGAGAATGTGAAAAATACAACTTCTAAAAATATTGTCCCCAGGGAAGCCATTGATTAAAGACACCCTGACAAAAATGGTTCTAATGAGAAAAGAGCAACTTTTGTTGCAATGGACCAAGAAGGGACTGGAGAAGTCAGCACATTAAGTTCCTCATTACCACTCACTCGGGGGACGGTACCAGGTGAAGAAAAAAGTCCAATGGGGTGTGAAATGCCACCTGAGCGGAGCACCGCCTGCGGGGAGGCGGCCGTGGCCGCCTGCTCCAGGGCCCTGGGGCCAGCCTGGGTGCTTCGTCAAGGGGACCCTAGTGGGGGCTGGGGGGCGAGGTGCCACGGAAATCTGCTCATCGCTGTGTCTCCTCTCTATGCAGCCTCTGCGAGTGGTACTCAAGGTCGGAAACTGTATCATGATGGAAAAATTAAAAAGGTTCAGCTCCTTGTTTATGGTCTCACTAAGAAGCCACTTCCCCGTCCACAGATACAGACATGTTCCTCTCAGAAGCGCTCAAGCAGGAAGCCAGCCTGGATCTGCGTCCTAAAGGACCTGTATACTGGGTTGGGGCGGGGGACTTCGCATGAAGGCCCCGGCTTTGGGGCAAACTGCTGACGACGAGATTGGAGAGCGGGAGAGGAATGACTGGATGAGGACGGCATTCCCCCTCCCCATTTCTTTCCAGACTGTTCTATTCACGGACTGCCTGGGCTTGTTCTGCTGTCTCCCTGGGAGGCCCCACAGGACAGCATCCGGAGGGGGCACATCCGGGAAGACTGAGGGAGCAGCACCCTGTTTTGGGCTGAGCTCCAAAACGATCTGCTCCCTCCTGTCTCTCTGGTCATCCTGTTGAGCCTCAGACTTGGGGAAGCAGTTCTTGATCTGACAAACCTCCATTCTTGGCACAAAAACTGCCTGGACTCAGCCGCATCCCGTGTACACGCCGCACAGCATGCCAACGGCCTCTGGCTGTCACGTGCATGGGGCAGGGGCGTGGGGACATCCCCAGGGCCCCCCACAGCCACATTCTCGGAGGCTGCCTCGGAGAGGCCCAAAGGCCAACTGGCAAGAGAAAAATGCCTTTTTTTTCCTCTTTTTTCCAAACCGAACAATCATAAATTAGCAAGTGCAACACGAGAAAAAGAAAGGTCCTTATGCTACATGTGCAAATATGTTGACCTGAAATCTGGGGGAGGAATGCTATGGGGATAATTTTAGGAACCGTTGGCTCCAAGTATGTCACCCCCACAGAAAGGGATGACCTGGAATGGCATCAGGCCTCATCAGCACTTTCCCCCACAATGGTCTTATAGAAAGTCTCTTGGAGAACATGAGACTTAAGGCAGGGGCCCTAGCTCTCCACCACCAAGCATCCCTTTTGTTTGTTTTCTCCTGGGGATTCCATGTTCAGAAAGATTTTCATGTCCCAAGGTGTACTTTTCTGGTACTTCCTCAATTCTAGGTGGTAGTCACTTGGGAATCACTCAGGGATGGAAAGAATAACTCTTTAGGGGAAAAAAAAAAGAAATCGAGTATCAAACTGTACAGATCTATTTTAAGATGCATCCCTATTTCAGAACCAGGAAGATGTGAATATAAAAGCTGCTAGAGGAACAAAGAAATAAGGGAACCTAGACAAACCGTGGTTTCTCTATAATAAATGCCTTATTTTTGATACATTAAAAAAAATTGTCTGCAGAACACTGGAAGGCTGTGGAATCCCAGGGCTGGGACCTCAGAAAATAACCTCCCACCAGAAAGGAATGGAGTTCAGAAGGGCTCTCCTGGATATTTGGCAATTCCATGGGGTGGGGGTGGGGGGGGGAGGAGATAGCCTAAGTCAAGGTTATTGTTTCCAGGGCTTGAAAAGGATGGTTCCCCCTCCACTCACTCCACTGCCTGAATTTTCCTTTTTCTGGGTGGGAAGACACCTCACTATGATAAAGAGGCCGGTGCAAGCATGTAAAGAGAACAGGTGCGCAGCGGGCCTGCCCCTTGCCTCGGAGGCCCAGGCGGTTACAGCCCTCCAACCTGCACTGGAGAGGCACTGAAAATGGACAGCCAAAGGCCTGGCTTTGCCCTGAGGCCACAACTCATTTGCAATGGAGTAAAAATGTGTGATGCCCTCCAAACCCAACCAAGGGGAGGTGAGGAGAGTGGTGAGAGAGAGAGAGAGTGCGCAAGCACACGTGTGTGTATGCACGTGTGTGTGTGTGTGTGTGTGTGTGTGTGTCTGGGCAGAACACAGAGGTGCCCAGAGACTGGACCCAAACAGGGGATGGACTGGAACAAGGAACGAGAAGGTCCCAGGTCCCGGCTCATCAGGAGCATAAGGAAGTGGCCCTGGTACAGGAAGGCCGGGCATTCCCAGCCTTGCCTTCCCTGTGACAATAAGATGTCCCCAGAAGCTTCTTCCCAATCCAGTCACACAAAGGTGTTTATGAACCTTAATGCTTGTGTCCCAAACTAAATGAGCTACGTGGTAAGTTACGTGTGAGGCGGGCGGCTGCGCGGGCACCCCTGCAGAAACTCACGGTGCGGCCTCCGAATCCTGGGATGGGAGAGGCCGTGGGGACGTGGGCTGGGGGCTGCAGGAAGAGGTGCTCCAGGTGCGGCACAGCCCATGAAATTAAGAGGCAGACTTGAACTTGACAGGGATGGCTTAAGCAAGCCCCTCCTCCTGGGGACACTGTGGTTAGAGATGATGGACATGCAAAGCATCTGCCTCAGTGCTCAACGGGGAACACCCAGAGAGCCAGCACTAACACATCTAATCTGAAAGTGAGGACAGCTGGTGTGACATCGAACCACACCTTTAAAGTGACGTCATGCTACATCAAGAATTAAAAAGTCCTAAACTGTCACACTGGGGTTCAGCTGGTCCTCTGGGGTTCCTTCCCCATCTCTGGGAGTAGATTCGGTCGTCAAACACGAATTATATACACGTGCACTTGATGTTTACCTGCCCCCTACTATCCTGCCACTGGACTGTGAGCTTCACAAGGAAAATAGCAACTGCCATTACCCCCCCGCACGGAGCATAGTGCCTGAGACATATGGGCTCAACCAAAACTTGTTGAAGGAATGAACGAATCAGCCACTCAATCAGGGGCAAAATGTGAAAAGCCACACACCTTGCTAGGTACCCAAGTAAGGTAATCAAAAAAATTTAAATGAAGTTTCCAGGATGTAATAATCCTGGAGCTGAGTATATCCCCTTCACAATCCCCACTCTGTGAGGCCGCATACCCATTTAACAATGAGGTCCCTTATTCTTTTGGTTATCTTGTTTGTACCCTGCCTTCCTCCCCAAATCACTGGAGGACGTGCAATGCTGCTGCTGAGTGCAATGCTCAGAGTATCTGTTACAGGGCTTCACGCGGGCACACACACAAGCACACACGCATACACATGCACACACACTCTCTCTCACACACACACTTTCATGCCCTCCCTGTCTTTCCAGCATTTTCCTGGGTACAGGAGCTGCCTCTGGAGGGGAGTAGGTGGGCAGTGACAGACTAAACACATGGGTTTGTCTCCCTTCTCTGACAATTCAAGTGACAACCATGTGGAAAAGGCATGAACCCACTAAAATACAGAACAGGAGGAAAGTACGATGCAAGAGAGAGGTCAAAACCGTCTGGAGATGTGGAAAGTGAAAGGCTGAGACTTAGCAGAATGGAGGGTCTAATGACTTGCACCCCAGAACCCAGGGCCTGGAGCCACCAGATACCACTGGGGATGAGGGTGTGAGTTTACAGCTGAAACAGGAAGATTGGAACAAGGTCTATAAACATAGTGGTCACACTCCCAGGTCCCCACCCCCATTTCAGATGTTATTTTCTGCAGAAATGGAACCAGCAAGGCTCAGGACTCCAGAACACCAGGAGGAAGTTTTCTAGACTGAAAACTGTGCACACTGAATGGTGGGCCGCCTCCTCTGCCACCACCAGGCTGACCCTCCTTCCTGGTTCTGGCACCTCAGCAGCCAGGTGTACCCCCTAAACACTGGGTATTTAGATGATTTGTTTCCAGAGATGCTAAAGAGTGCCAGAGAGTAGACCAGTACACACAGACTCCGGGGGTCTCCTGCTACAGGTGCTACTTCCCTGCTCCATCACCCTGTGTGCCACCCACCAGCCCACAGGCCCCACCCCCACCCGGGCACTCCAACTCCACTAACTGGTGCCTCGCTCTTGAATATAAACTGACACCAGAGGATCACCAGGTGCTGAAGGTAAGTCTCAAATATGAAAGATAGGGTCCAAATGAGAAAAACGGGCATTTAGGGGCACCTGGGTGGCTCAGTAGGTTAAGCGTCCAACTTCAGCTCAGGTCATGATCTCGAGTTTGTGAGTTAGAGCCCCATGTCGGGTTCTTTCCTGACAGTTCAGAGCCTGGAGCCTGCTTCAGATTGTGTCTCCCTCTCTCTCTCTGCCTTTACCCCCAATCTCTGTCTCTCTCTTTCAAAAATAAATAAACAACAACAACAAAAGAAACAAAATCGAATCCACCTTTCTTAAAAAAAAAAAAAAAAGAAAAGAAAAGAAAAAAAGAACAACAGGCATTTGAGGGTAGCACAGACAGTACGAGGAAACAGTTGAAATTAAGGAACAAGCAGCCAAACCTGTAATTCATATCTTCAAAGGGATTAATGAATATACTGCAACCACCAAAGAATGGAATATTTTGAAAACAGTTTTAAAGGATCAATTTAAGAATAATACAAAGAACCTAGAAATAAAAAAGTTATAGCTAAAATTAAAAATTAAAAAAAATTTTTTTTTTAAAATACTGGAAGAGAGAACTGAACACTTCCAGAAAGTAAAATACCAAGATAAGCTATAGGAAAGTCAAACAAAGAAGGCTGAGGGATCAGGACAACTTCCGAATGATGAAATCTCCAGAAACAAATAAAAAACGGAAGAGAAGGTGTGTCAGTACTAAGGAGGCCACGAGTATTCCAGCACAGTGAATGAAAAAGTCCCACCCCAAAGCAAAACAAGAGAGAATCCCACCAAATTTGGGAGAAATTTTAAAACTTCCAGAGAGAAGTACCAAGTCACATAAAAAGGAATCGGAATCAGAACGCATCAGACTTCTCGACAACACTGAGCGCTAAATAAGACAAGAGAAAAATGTCTTTAAGATTCTGGGGAATTCTGGAATTCTCCACTCAAACCAATTAAGTGTGAGGGCAGAATAAAGACATTTGCAGACATTCAAGGACTTAAGTTAATCTTCCACCAGCCCTTTCTTAGGAACTGACTGGAAAATGCATCAGCAAAACTGGGGATGAAATCAATGAAGAGGAAACCATGAAGCCCAGGAAACGGATCCTACACAGGATGGTGATGACAGGGGTGCCCAGGCCTAGAGACAGGGAAAAGAAGAGAAGGCCGTGGTGGGCCATCTGGAGGAAGAGTGGATAGGGCAGCTTCTGAAACTGTACTTAAACCCTGGGAAGAAATATGGATGGGTGTGTGACAGATGCACTGGAACATTTAGAAAAATAAAAACACAGGCATAAAGTTGTTCGAAAACATTAGTTTATTAATTTAAAAATTAAAAAAAATTTAAAAATTTGAATATAAAAATCAATAGACACTTAGGATGGAGGTTCCTTAAAAAGAGAACTACCCTATGATCCAGTAGTCACACTACTGGGTATTTACCCCCAAAATACAAAAACACTAATTCAAAGGGATATGTGTCCCCCTAGGTTTATAGCAGCATTATTTACAGTAGCCAAGATATGGAAGCAGCCCATGTGTCCATCAATTGATGAACAGATAAAGAAAATGTGGTGTATAGATACAATGGAATATTAGCCATAAAAAAAAATGAAATCTTGCCATTTGCAATGACATGTACGGAGCTAGAGAGTATTATGCTAAGTGAAATAAGTCAGTCAAAGACAAATACCATATGATTTCACTCATGTGAAATTTAAGAAACAAAGCAAATGAGCAAAGTGAGAGAGGCAAACCAAGAAACAAGCTTTTTTTAAAATTTTTATTTATTTTTGATACAAAGAGAGGCAGAGCATGAGAGGGGGAGGGGCAGAGAGAGAGAGGGAAACACAGAATCGGAAGCAGGCTCCAGGCTCTGAGCTGTCAGCACAGAGCCTGAAGCAGGGCTCGAACCCACGAACCATGAGATCATGACCTGAGCCGAAGTCGGAGGCTTAACCGACTGAGCCACCCAGGCGCCCCTACAAACTCTTAACTATAGAGAAGAAACTGATGGTTCCCAGAGGGGAGGTTGGTAGGGGGGATGGGTGAAATACAGGGGCTAGGGATTAAGGAGTCAGTACCCGGGCCATGACCAGGACCAGGTGATGCTTGTTAGTGTGGAATGTCATTACACACCTGAAACTTATGTAACACTTTATGTTAACTATACTGGAAACAGAAAAACAAAACAAAATAAAGTAAAATAAAAAAGATAGCTGGGAAAACATTAAAAAGAAAATTAAAAAATTAGAATATAAAAATCAATAGGCACCTACACAATTAAGCGAAGTGAAAGAAACAAGTCAATAACTAATTCCAAGGAAATGAAAAGTTTGTACGAGAAAGAAAAACTACCCGTAGTATGTGACCTGACTGAGCGGTACCCAGTGTCTGCCTTGTCAGAATATGTAAATACTGACCGCCAATTTGCCAAAACTTGTGAGGCTGCCTGCTGGGGGAGATTATAAAGAGAACTGAACGTGAATAGGCAAATTAAGAAATAAGCAGTACATTCAAATTATTTAGAAATGTGGAGATGAAGTACCAGAAGTGAGGAAATCTAAGAGTTGAAAACGACTGCCCCTGGGGAGTGAAAAAGAAAGAGACGAGACGGGCTGTGGGCTGCTGCGTGTTCTTACAAGCCTTTCAGTACTCTTTGATTTTTTTTTTTTTTTTTTTACCTATGTATCATTTTGTTAAAAGTAAAGTGAATTTTAATTTTAAAAAATCAGAGAGCTGGGAAAATGTATCATGGAAGACGGCAGGGGATGGACGATTCCTTTTAGGGAAACTCCCACCATCAGGGAGTTCCTACAGGTGCAACATGACCTCAATGCTAGTCACCTCCTCAGTGACAGTGTCCAAAGGTGCGTGCACAGCGGATTCCGGCCTCCTCCACTGCTCAAGTCCACCTAGAGTTACCATGGGGGTTTCCGGGGGAACCCTGTGAGGGATACCCCCGGCCCTGCAGAACAAACCACAGGACCTTGCAGGAAGCTGCCTGACCAGGATCCAGACTCGACCTCTGTCTCTCAGCCCAGGCCTCTGAATCCTTCTCTGGCCCAAGTTCAGAGGTCCTACTCCAGACCACTGTGCGGCAGTCGCGGAAGAAGATGTGAACACAGAAAGCCCGAATAGCCACTGCGCAGTGGGACTGGCTCCCCACAGCTGGCCTCTGGGGCACGATGCTGGAACGGAACCCTGAAGGCAAATGTAAGAAATGCTCCTGGTTTCAGCACAGGCAGTGGGGCTGGCGCCTGTGCCGAGGACTTCCTGTCTGCCTGGCACAGGTCTAAGCAAGTCACGTGCATTTCTTCTTGAAGTCTACCAACAACCCAATGACATAAATAAGTACTGTTTGCTCCACAGATTACAGATGAGAAAAGGAGGCTCAGCAAAGTGAGGCAAAATCAGTAATGTCACTCAGGAAACGAAGATGAGGACCTCCCAGACCTCCAGCCCGACTGTGCACTCCTGCGTCTCTACCTTAACACTCAGGAAGCAGTCACCCTTCACCGCCCAGGAAAGGACAGTCGACCTGCTGGGTCAAAACCAGGACACCTATGGGCCCTGCCTTTGGGGCAGTTGATAAGCCACATGGGGGCATCCCTGGAATATACCAGAAGAACATCACCCAAACAGAAAGAACTGCGCTGGGCCACTTCCGAGACCCACCACTATCCCCACAGTGAAAGGAGGCTGGGAGCATACAGCATGCGCTCAATACCAAATGCCGTAGAAAAGGTAATGCTTGTGAATACTTCTGCAAGCACGCAGGTTTGGAGGGTTTTGCTTCGGTGCTGGAAGTATGGAAGAAAATAGTGAAATGAATTTTAACGCTGAAACACCTTCCTTATCTTGTGAGACTTAAGTCTAAGCTATTGGCTCTAATGGTATTATTTTTTTATTATTTGTTTATTTTTTAAATTTAAATCCAGGTTAGTTAACATATAGCGTAATGACGATTTCAGGAATAGAATTCAGTGATTCATCACTTACATATAACACCCAGTGCTCATCCCAACTAGTCTCCTCCTTAATGCCTCTCACCCCTTTAGCTCTTCCCCCCATACAACACTCCACCAGCAACCCTCAGTTTGTTCTCTGTATCTAAGAGTCTCTTATGGCTTGTCTCCCTGTTTGTATATTATTTTTGCTTCCCTTCCCTTATGTTCATCTGTTTTGTACCTTAATTTTCACGTATGAGTGAAGTCATACGATATTTGCCTTTCTCTGAATGACTTATTTTGCTTAGCAGAGTACACTCCTAGTTCCATCCATGTTGTTGCAAATGGCAAGATTTCATTCCTTTTGATCGTTAATATTCCATTGTATATATAAACCACATCTTCTTTATCCATTCATCAGTTGATGGACATTTGGGCTCTTTCCATACTTTGGCTATTGTCGACAGCACTGCTATAAACATTAGAGTACATGTGCCCTTCGAAACAGCCCTCCTATCTATATCCTTGGATAAATACCTAGCAGTGTAATTGCTGGGTCACAGGGTAATTCTATTTTTAGTTTTTGAGGAACCTCCATACGGTTTTCCAGAGTGGCGACACCAATTTGCATTTCCACCAGCAGTGCAAAAGGTTTCCTCTTTCTCCACATCCTCGCCAACATCTGTTGTTGCCTGAGTTGTTAATGTTAGCCATTCTGAAAGGTGTGAGGTGATATCTCATTGTGGTTTTGATTTGTATTTCCCTGATGCTGAGTGATGTTGAACACTTTTTAATGTGTTTGTTAGCCATCTGGATGTCTTCTTTGGAAAAGTGTCTATTCATGTCTTTTGCCCATTTCTTCACTGGATTATTTGTTTTTTGGGTGTTGAATTTGATAAATTCTTTATAGAGAGATTTTGGATACTAACTCTTTATCTGATATGTCATTTGCAAATATCTTCTCCCATTCTTAAGTTGCCTTTTAGTTTTGCTGATTGTTTCCTTTGCTGTGCAGAAGCTTATCTTAATGAGGTCCCAATAGTTCATTTTTGCTTTGTTTCCCTTACCTCTGGAGACATGTCAAGTAAGAAGTTGCTACAGCCGAGGTCAAATAGGTTGTTGGCTGCTTTCTCCTCTAGGATTTTGATAGCTTCCTGGCTTATATTTAGGTCTTTCATCCATTTTGAGTTTGTTTTTGTGTACGGTGTAAGAAAGTGGTCCAGGCTCATTCATCTGCATGTTGCTGTCCAGTTCTCCCAGCACCATTTGCTGAAGAGATTGTCTTTTTTCCATTGGATATTCTTTCCTGCTTTGTCAAAGATTAGTTGGCCATATGTTTGTGGGTCCATTTCTGGGTTCTCTATTCTGTTCCATTGATTTACGTGTCCTTGTGCTGGTACCACACTTTCTTGATGATTATGGCTTTGTAATACATCTTGAAGCCTGGAATTGTGATGTCTCCAGCTTTGGTTTTCTTTTTCAGGATTGCTTTGGCTATTCAGGGTCTTTTCTGGTTCCACATAAGAGTTTATGATTGTTCTAGCTCTGTGAAGAATGCTCGTTATTTTGATAGGGATTGCATTGAATATGTAGATTGCTTTGGGTAGTATTGACACTTTAACAATATTTGTTCTTCCAATCCATGAGCATGGAATGTTTTTCCATTTTTTGGTGTCTTCTTCAATTTCTTTCATAAGCTTTCTATAGTTTCTAGTGTATAGATTTTTTTCCTTTTTGGTTAGGCTTATGTCTAGGTATTTTATGGGTTTTGGTGCAATTGTACATGGGATCAATTCCTTGATTTCTCTTTCTGCTGCTTCATTATTTGTATAGAAATGCAACCGGTTTCTGTACATTGATTTCACATCTTGCAACTTTGCTGAGTTCATGTATCAGTTCTAGCACGTTTTTGGTGGAGTCTTTGTGTTTTCCACATAGAGTATCCTGTCATCTGCGAAGAGTGAAAATTCGACTTCCTTCTTGCCAATCTAGATGCCTTTTATTTCTTTGTGTTGTCTGACTGCTGAGGCTAGGACTGCCTATGCTATGTTGAATAACTGGTGAGAGTGGACATCCTTGTGGTGTTCCTGCCCTAAGGGGAAAAGCTCTCAGTTTTTCCGCATTGAGGATGATACTAGCAGTGGGTCTTTCATATATGGCCTTTATGATCCTTTTAGCCCTACTTTTTGAGGGTTTTTCTCAAGAAAGGACGCTTTCTCAGTATCTGTTGGGAGGATCACATGGTTCCAAAGGTTCTAAGAGATCCTCTACACTCAGGCAAGGCCCCGCATTTTCACTGCGTGCCTCTACTTGTGGGACACAAAGGTCCTGGAGCTCACCTGTATAAGGGGGAGGGTGGGCAAATGCAACCAGAACTAGGACACAAGAATACAGAAACCAAGAAGAGTCAGAGCAAGTCTACCTGAGCAAGAGACAGTGCTTTTGCTTCTCTGGAGGGCCAACACCCAGCTCGGGCCTCCCTCGGGTGGGGGGGCACGCTGGACTTTTGCCCGATGCCACACCACCCTCACAGACAGCTCTACTGTCCAGTCTGCTCTACTGCGTCCCCCACATGTTGTGGGTAATAACACTCCATTCACTAACATTCACAGTGTACATTCTAGGTGTCAGGAGCCTAAGTCCATTCGCCCTAAGTCATTAGAGTAAGTAATGCATTTACACAACAACACTACGAGTTACAATGAATGATAATCAGTTACTATCTATGTCATCGAGGAGGAAACTGAGGAATGAAAGGGTCTTGGCTCAATCAATTATGGTATACCTATGCCATAGAGTATTTATTCGGTTCTTAAAAAGGAATGTGGTATATTTATAATTGTGTCCATGATATATTAAGTGTGGGGGGGAGATCTTCTTACCAAGAAGCATATGAGAGAACCTATCTACACAGCTCTTAGAAAGTAGCAGGGACAAGATGAATACTCTGTCAAGGAATGGGCTGTGGCCATGAACCAGCAGTTCACAGAAGCAAGACAAATGGCCAATGAACATGAAAATATGTTCCACCTGCGTAATTATTATTTTCAAGTGACAAAAAGATGTCACTTTTCTTCATCAAACTAACAAAGACACATTTAAAAGAGGGGAGATGGCAATAGTCAGGAAGGCTATGGGGAAAAGAGGCACCCCAACTGCTTCCGGCCTGAGTATAAAGTGGTATAACTTTAAACTAGATTAATTCGGTGCCGCATATCAAATGCCTTAAAAATAGGCATGCACATGGGTCACAATGTGACCAAGGAATTCCACTCCTGGGTGAAGAGCCTCAGGAAGAGATCAGATGTGTACACAAGAGTACACACATCATTTGTCCATTCATATTGAACTTCTGAGTGCCCAGCTCTGATCATGGTGCAGAGAGGCAGTTGAACAAGAAGAACCCGGTCACTGACCCCAAGGGTCACAGTCTCGATGGGGGAAGACACACAATAAACACATAAATAAACAGATATGTAAGATAATTTTAGGGAGTAGTAAGTGCCTTTATAAAATAAAATAGGGGAACAGAGACAATGACTGAAGAAAGAGTCTGCTTCAGGTGGGGTAAGCAGGGAGGCTCTCTCTGATGAAGTGCCTCGGTGTTGATACCTGGATGACAAGAAGAAAACTGTCACGTGAGATCTGGAGGAACAGCCTTGCAGGGCAAGGGAACAGCTACCATGAAGACAGGGTAGAAACCAGGCAGATGGATCAAGGGGACGGAAAGGGGGGCTCTGTGACCGGAACGGGGTCAGATGGGAGGAGTGTTATCTATATGTCCCCTGGGGCATAGTGTTTAAGACAAAAATGGGGGGGGGCGCCTGGGTGGCTCAGTCAGTTAAGCATCCAACTTTGGCTCAGGCCATGATCTTACGGTTCATGAGTTTGAGCCTCAAGTCGGGCTCTGCGCTGACGGCTTGTAGCCTGGAACCCGCTTCAGATTGTGTCTCCCTCTCTCTCTGCCCCTCCCCTGCTTGCACTCTGTCTCTCTCTCTCTCTCTCTCTGTCTCTCTCTCTCAAGAATAAATAAAAACATTAACAACATAAAGGCAAAAGTGGAGAACGATAAATTTCTAATGGTTAAAGGACATCCTTACAGTGGAGGACTCAGCAGCCCCTGGAAACAATTTTGAGGACACATATCCAGGAACACGGAAAGTTCAAGGGGAAAAACGGAGTTACAAAATGGTTTATATAGTACAATCTCATATTTTGTTTCTTAAAAATAATCTATATACAAAAAAATCTAGACAAATATAAAGCACAGCATTAACCACTGTTTGGTTGTGAGCAGTTGAGATTTATAGGTATTTTCTGGTGTTCTTTCTTAATTGATGTATAATTGACATACAAACGTTATATTAGTTTCAGGTGTACAACAGAGTGATTCAATATTTGTCTATACTGTGAAATATCACCACGATAAGTGTGGCTAACATCCGTCACCGCACATAGTTACACATTTTTTTTCTTCTGAGATTTAGTCTCCCAAATATGCAACACAGTATTATTAACTACAGTCACCATGCTGGACCTCACTCCCCATGACTCCCGTATTTTATAACTGGAAGTCTGTACCTTTTGACTCTATGTAGTTTTTATAATAAGAAAAACAACAGTCTAAAAGACTTCGTTTGATGGGGTGAGAAATAACGATCTGTTGGATTTAAACTTGAGAAACACTTTGTAAATCAGCTACCCAACTAAGCTGCCCGGAGAGGGGCTGTGCAGTAAATCCTACAGCCATCAACAGTTCTTCAATGTCAGCATCGAGTATGCCTTGCCTAACGAGGGGTTCTCAAAAGACACCACGGCTCAGCACCAGGCTAACTAGCAGACTGGCCAGCCCATTCACACCCTGGTGTTTGAAGGGAGCCCACCCACCATTCGAAGATATATCTGGCAGACACGAAACAATCAAAGGGGCCGGGAAACTGCACACATTCCAAAGGAAATATCTGGCTGACACTATGAATAAGGATGAAGTTCAAAGGGCTCTTGATGTGTTAGATCATCCACTGTGGAAACACAGACACTTGGCCCAGGTCAGTGGCCAACCGTGAAGCCATTTCAACTCTTACTCAGAGCGGTTTAGACACAGCATGGAGACAGGGAGTCTCAGTGGCCTCCCTTCTGACTCCCTCATGTGTGGTGTGCCCGAAAGGCTTTCTAAAACTCTATTAGTGGGAAGAGCCATCTGACTGATGACGAGTCCGGAAACTCTTGGTTGTTGTTTGGTTTTGATTTCATTTGCATTATTTTATCATTTTGTATCCTGAATGGCCGGCTCAAGTCTGCCATGGATTTTCAGCTGGGGTGTCTAATATTTTTTAGCGAAAGAAATGAATGCATGCCTCTGTCCCGGAGATTGCTCCTCCTCCCTCAGTCTCTGCGATTTCCTGCCTCCCTGGCTTTGCTCCTCGGGGTTCCCTCTCGAACCTCGTTGCGTGAATGTTCTCTTCACTTAGGGCCTGGCTGAAGGAACCCTGCCCCTGGAAAGCCCTCCTGATGATACCAGCTGGGAGTACACAATGAGGCATTTGCCAACTGGCCAAGTGACTAAGGAAAAGAGCAGACAGTGAGAAAATGCACAAAGACTACGGCTGGCACATGAGGGGCTTATACACAACACCCTTCCTTCATTCAATCTGCCACACAGCAGCCGTGACTCTGGCGGCACAGAGAAGACTGATTCTTGAGGTGGGGCGGGGTGGAAGAAAGCAAAGGCCCCCGGGGACACCCCCAGAAACCAGGAGCCCTGCTTCTGCACCTCCTGAAGGGGAGGAATCAGTTCTTGGGGACTGCAAAGCCATAAGTGGGGAAATGGGATGTAAACACGGGCAGGGTGCTTGGCTACAGCAAAGTGGGAATGTCCTCTCCACCCCGGGTCATCAGGAAAGGCTGTGGCTGGGGCCACGATGCTCCTGCCTCTGCCACGCCCAGATGGCCAGGCCAGGATGCAGCCCTGGATCTCCGCATGGAGACAGGCACGGACAGTAGCATCAGGTTGCCTTGTGGCTGGTTGGCGGCCACGCAGAGGCGGGTTCCTCTCCGCCACAGACAATCTATGACAGAGCTGCAGACGACGCAGCAGTGGCCAAGCATGAACTCTTCAATCAATACCACTCAGACATCTGCTGGGTCACTGTGACACGAAAAATGAAATTAGAGCTTTACCTCACATAAAAACAAGTTCCGGGTGGATTAAAGATTAAAGGTGAAAAGCAAAATCTTAAAGCTTTTCAAAAAAAAAAGTAAAAAAAATTTTATGATTTCAATAGAGGAAATGGTTAAAGAAATGGACACATGTGTAGGAAAAATCCATGGAAGAGAAGATTGATGGATTTTACTACCCTGAAACTTAAAACCTCAGTACCACAAAGGACACTAAAAACAGTAAAAAGACAAGCCTCAGACTATGAGCGATCCGTGACTGACGGTGGATTAATATCCGAAATAAATAAAGAACTCCTACAAATCAATGAGAAAAAGAAATAATCCCAAAGAAAAATGATATACAATAGGAAGAAGCCATGGGAGGAAATGCAAATTGAAAATGACAATGTTAAATCACTCAAGACAAACCACTGACTAGACTGTAAATATCTGACAAAAATGCGTAGGGCACAAACTGACACAGCCACTTCGGAGAACGCATTTACTAAATTCAGTAAGGTGAAAATGACCCAGCAATTCCATACCTAAAGTGTTCCCTAGAGAAATTCTTAGCACAAAGATATGAAGGTATTATTTGCAACAGTGTTTATAATAGTCGATTATTAGAAATAACCCAAATCCTTATCAACAGAAGGATGAAGAAATACGTCATAGTATATTCATGCAACAGATTTTTATACAGTCTTGAAAATACATTGACTAGAGCTGTATGTACCAGCAAGGATAAATCTCGAAAACAATGCTTAGCAAAAGAACAAGTTGAAAAATATGTACAATATGATAATAGATTCCACATGGAGGTCATCTATATAAAGTTTGGAAACAGGAAGAGTGTATAGGAATGAAAAATACCGAACTCAGTAGTTTCTCTGGGTAAAGAAGAATGCATGGTCTGGAGGGTACACAGGCACCGATAAGGTTTTCTCTCTCTTATTGAAAAAAACAAAGATCTCACATAAACTTAGTGAAACATTAATATGTGAAGAAGCTGTATGATAGTTACATGGATATTTGTTACATTATTTTCTATACTGTTCTATATACAGTTGACCCTTGAACAATATCGGTTTATGTAGATCCATTTCTTTGCGAATTATTTTTTTTTTTTTGCGATACAGTTCGGTACTATAAATGTATTTTCTTTCTCTTACTGTTTTCTTAACATTTTTTCTCTAGCTTACTTTATTGTAAGAATACAGTATATAATATATGTAACAAAAATAGATGTTAATTGACTGCTTATGTTATCGGTAAAGCTTCTGGTCAACAGTAGGCTATTAATAGTTAGGTTTTTGGGGAGTCAGTGGTTATATATGGATTTTCAGTTGTGCCAGTGTGTGTGTGTGTGGGGGGGGTCAGTGCCCCTAAACCCTTTATTCAAGGACAACTGTATATGAAATATTAGTAATACAATTTTTAATTTAAAAAAATCAGATTGGGGTGCCAGGGTGGCCTAGTCGGTTAAGCATCTGACTTCGGCTCAGGTCATGATCTCATAGTTCGTGAGTTCGAGCCCCACGTCGAGCTCTGTGCTGACAGCTCAGAGCCTGGAGCCTGCTTCGGATTCTCTGTCTCCCGCCTCTTCTGCCCCTCCCCCGCCTGCACTCTGTCTCTCTCTCTCAGAAATGAATAAACATTAAAAAAAATCAGATATCATACATACACACCTTAAGAAAAAAAGGAGTGGTGCCTTGAAACACTCACAAATGTACACAAGGCAGAGAGTTGCCACAGAAAACACAGGACACCCGGTTAAACTGAATGTGAATTTCAGATAAACGATAAACATTGAATAATTTTTTAAAATTTAAAAAATTTTCTAAATTTTCAGATTTCATGGGGGATCCGATTATTTTTATTTGCCAAATCTGGCAACGCAAACAAGGGCGCGTGCTCTGAGGTTGTTTGCAGTGAAAAACCGGAGGAAGACTACGCTGGGCGTCGGGAGGATGCTCGTGTAGAGCGTTCCGCCTGCCACGGAACATCATGCTCCAGGGAATGAGAACGCGTTAGTCCTGTTCACACTAATCTAGAAAGATCTAACCGGCATACGCATCACTTGGGAAAAATAAAGCAAGAGCTTGCTGCGTGATCTAATTTATATTAAAAAGTCAAGTTACAACAACATAGTTCTGTAAATCACTGAAACACGTAAGTGCCGAGGGAAAAGAAAGAAAAGAGCAAACTGATGAGAGCGGCTAACAGAAATTAGGGGTGTAGCAGAGAGGGCCTTGAGCTTTCGGCTGTATTATTTGATTTTTTTAAATAAGATTTTTGTATCCCTATACAACTTTTTTTGTGAAAAAGGAAAAAAAACGCCCAAGTCTAGAAGGATACTTCCAAACTGTTAATCATATGCATAGGATTAAGAAGAAAAGAAAGGTAATATTCTCATTCTTCAGTTCATTTAATTCTATATGATTTGGATTTTCTGAAATGAGCTTTTATAATTTTTTAAATGTCATATAAAGATATTTTTTATTTAAAAAATTGTTTTATGTTTTTTATTTATTTTTTTTAAGAGACAGAGAGAGACAGAGCGAGCAGGGGAGGGTCAGAGAGAGAGGGAGATACAGAATCCGAAGCAGGCTCCAGGCTCTGAGCTAGCTGTCAGCACAGAGCCCGATGCGGGGCTTGAACCCACGAACCGTGAGATCATGACCTGAGGCAAAGCCGGACGCTTAACCAACGGAGCCATCTAGGCGCCCCTAAAGATATTTTTAATGAAAAAAAAGGGCAGGGCTGACTAATCCTCTCTCTACCACAGGATCCAGAGAGAGTGAGAAAGAATTATTATAGAGGATGCATCTGCTGAATACAGAGAAGAAGAGAGAAGAAAACAGTAGCTGCTCATAAGGCTAGTTCCTCTCTATCTCTGTTAACCACGGCGCAGTATTTCAAAGTCCTTTCCTTGCGGGACTCTGGGATAACAACGTATGTGCCTCACGCCACCCAATCCCTACTCTCCTGGGCCAGGAAAGCAGGAGAACGTGGCGGTTTGGAACATGGGCTTTGGTACTGGACAGATGTGAGGTCAAATCGTGGCTTCACCACCTAGTAGCTGTGTGACCTTGGCTGAGCTCCTCAACCTGTCTGAGCCTCAGCATGTGCCTCTGTAAATGGAAACAAGAGATTCTATCTCAGGCAGTTGTAGTAATTATTAAAAGAGACAGTGCAAACAAAGTGCTTTGCCCAGCAGCTAGAACACAGTAATCCCTTCATCAGTGGCAAATACTGGTGTTGATGTAGCAGAAACACTCCTTCCCACACTCAGGTAGGCAGGCTGACCCGGCTTTAAACAGAGACCTCCACTTGCGTATGCAGTCATCGCTAGGGTGCGATTCGTCTCTTCGGGCCCCAAGTCTCTACTTCTCCTTCAGCAGAGATTTACTAAGCACTCAGATATGCGAGGCACGGCATGGTCTTCGCATACACGAATGTGAGTAAGACACGGTCCCTCCCTCAGAGGAAGGCCAACAGATAGGCTGAATCAGCACTGGGGGTACAGTGTGTACGTGCAGGGGACCGCGCTCATCCACACCTGTTGTGTGATCTCAAGAAGAGCCCTGGAGCTCTCTCGGGCTTTGTTTTCTTCTTGTAAACGAAGATTCTAACAGTAACGTCACCGGGTCATTGTGTGAAGGAAATACTGTCTAGAAACAACTAGCACGGGCACAGCAGCAGGGATATTCAGAGTTACTGGAAGAGCGAGGAGAGTTCCCGTAGTGTTATAATGGAAGGAAGCGCTCCGAAGAACGAGAAAGCGCGTCAGGGTGCAGGGAGGGGGCTGGGGTGGAAAAAGGAAGAGGAGCAGCATCAGGCGGGATGCACTGAGGAGCAGAGGTGGGAGGAGCCAGAACCTGGGGGAGCAGAGCAGGTGTAGGAGTTAGGACTCGCCCTGATGCTTCAAGGACAAACCCTGAAGCCGAGAAGAGAGGGACCAGAGTCCTCTTGGAAGAGGCCACCTGGGACCTGAATGATGAGGGCTGACCTTGGGGACGGTAGGAGACGGAAAAGGATGGTGCAAAAGATGATGCGGAGGTAGAATCCAAGAACCTGCTTTACAGGGGTGGGGGTTGGGAGGGCTGGGGGCAGGGCAGGGAGAGTCTGGTCTCCACCTGGTAGAAGGAGTTGGCAGCAGGGGCGGTTGTGGGTTGGGGGGCCGGGGGGGCAGTGGTCAGGAAACAGAGGACGGTTCAGTCTGGAAATACTCGGGTCGAGTGTCACCGCCGCGATACGTGGACGAGTCTGGCAGGCAGATGGAAACGTGGGTCTGGCTAAGGGCGGCGGCCTGAGCACAGGCTGCCCGCGTGAGGATGCGGCTCAGCTCCGGGTGGCTGGGACTCAGGCTGGAGGACAGCGCACCGGGGAGGAGGCCGGGACACAGGCCGGGGATGTCACATGTCGGGGAGAGAGACTACAAGGGAAAGGAAATCGGAGAAGAACAGAGTAGAAAGCAGCTGAAATCACATTTCAGGGAAAAGGGTGTTTCAAGAAAGAAGGGCTAGAGAAGAATATTTGATGACCTACGACAATTGTTCAATAATACACTGAACACACACAATGCAATAATAAGGATAGTATGTGCTATACAGTAGAAATCAGCAGAATCCCATTACTGCTGAACCCCGCCCCCCTCCACACACACACACACACACACACACACACACACACACACACTTTTAGAGAAAACTAAAAGATACAGGGGTTACCAGCGCTGTTCCTCTGAGTGGTAGGATTACAAACCCCTTTTTTCTCCCTTGTACTTTCTATCTTCCAAATGGTCTATGGGGAGCATATGCTGGTTCTGCCTTCAGAAAATGGATTACGTTCAGGAAGGAAGGAAGTGGCCAACAGTGTCCAGAGTTGAGATGAGATCAAGAAGAATCAGAATTAGGAAAAAGCCATTGAGGGAGACAATTCGGAAGTTGGGGTGGGTAGAGATAACGAAGAGGAGGAGAGACAGAAGCAGAAACAACCTACGAGGGAAAGGACTATTAAGACAGGAGCTGCAGGGGACGGTAAGGCTAAGGGACGTGATGGGAGAGGGTGCTGTGTCTATTTCTAGGAACAGAGGGGACCATAGTATGTTTGTGTGGAGAGAAAAGGGGGAGAAGATGGAGGGAGAATGAGAGGGATTCACAAGCAAGAACCCAGGCAGGAAGGAGAGGGAACGAGGACTCTCCTGGGAGGACTAATCTCGGGAAGGCTACCCAAGGATGTGCCCCTCTTCTCTTTTGCCCATGTCTGTAAATTGCGTGCAGGCAGGGACCACATCTGACATTCACGATTCCCAGGACCCAGCATGGGACCTACACTTGGTGGGGGCTCGATAAATGTCTGCCAGTCAGTGAATGCTTCCTCTCTTCTTCGGCTCCATCTCTAAAGTTTCACGAGGCCTCTGAACCCAGGAAAGCAGTTTTATACAAAGAACCATGTCGGCCGACATAGGGAGGCCATATGAATGCTCATTAACAAGCGACTGCATGGGGTCTGAAAGATTCTGGAGACTCTCCACCTTGAGACTCCAAGACATCTAAGTGCCTTCTCAAGAACAAGAAGGAAGTTTCTCTATCTGGCCAATTCAGCTGACCTCAAAGTAGGTGCATTTATAAGATGCGGTTTCTGAATGCAATTCAATAAAGTCAAAAAACCCCAAATGGGTCTAAGATCAGGAGGCAACGTCTTTGGTAAGCCGCACTGTTTTTGCCTTAGCTAGGGTCCTAGGAGGATATGGTTAAGAAAAGAGCAAAACCTAAGAATCCTGGGGTCAGCAGAAAATCCAGTGACTCCACATGGCTTCCCCTAGGCCTTCAGGAAGGAGGCTGGGCTGCACCCTGGCCCAGGCTTCCCTGTCCCCTGCTGCTGGCCCCACCTCTGCCCCAGCTCTTGGCAGAAGCCACTTGCAGTGGGGAGGACAGCCTCCAACCACCTGGGACCGCAGGGCCTGGCTCTGGGCCGCTGGCCGGTTTTGACAAAGGGGCCGTTGGAAGAGTGCCAGTAAGAGCAGGAGGGTGGGAAGAGTTAAAGCGCTGGAGTATAAGGGAGCACACTTGAACCTGTGCTGCTCATGCGTCACACTCAGTGACGGGAGGCAGGAAAGCAAAGGAGATGAACTGGCACTTGCGACGAAGTCACCCTTCTTATTTACTCTGTTACACGGCTCTCAAACCACCCTGCCAGCTGTAATTGCATTTCAATTCATGTTTAACACAAACATAACTTAGCTGGATGCTGGCATCCAATATCGCAGGCACAGAAAGGCAGAACAAAGGGGCCAGCTAATTCAATTCAATAAACGTTCTTTGCGTGCCTGGTGGGGTACGTATACTCCCAGGCACTGTGAGGGAACGGGGGGTGCAGCCATATGAACGACACTGGTCCACAGCCTCCAGGGGCCTCAGGGGAGTGAACACGGGCGGGCCTCTGCAATCAGAGCCCTAAGAACTGCTCTTGAGAGGAAAGTAAAGTCTCTACCAAAACACCAAGAGCTTAAACATAATTCCCCAGGGAGAGGAATGGCGTGCACGCACAGGGTACACAGGCAAGAATGGGAACAGCACATTTGGAGAACCACACAGAGCTGAAGGGGCGGGGCGGTGGGGTGGGAAGGTAGCGAAGGGGCAAATAAAAAAAAGTCTCAGATCCCAGTGAAGCCCATTCTTTCGATAAACACCTGCCCAGTGTTAGCTGCCGGGTGTCTAAGTAAAACAATGATTGGCCTCTGAATCTAGGAGCAGAGAGCTGGAGAAGAATTCTGAGCAGGAGAATAATCTGCTTCTTTTAGAAAGTTTCCATCTGCAATCACAAAGGGAAGACTGGAGGTCAGGATGGAGTTAGGGACATGTGTGGGGGGACAATTCAATCAGCCTTAGCAAAGGAGAGGAGAGATGCTGTTAATGGATATCTGGTTAGTCAGCAGGCCAATCCCTTCTTAAACTCTTCCCCTCTCACAACACGTGGAATTTGCAATCACGTAATTTCCCACTGCGTAAACCTTACAAACTTGTCATCTGCCTAAATCATGGTCCAAAGGGTCACGGGGCAGCCATGCCAGAAGGGGATATCAGAAGCAATAAAATAATTCAATGAGGTTGTTGGACGTAAGATAAATGTATTTAAATTTAAAACAAAAATTTTTTTGAGAGACAGCGCACACGTGAGCAGGAGCAGGGGAGGGGCAGAGAGAGAGGGAGACAGAATACGAAGCAGGCCCCAGGCTCTGAGCTGTCAGCACAGAGCCCAGTGCAGGGCTCAAATTCATAAACCATGATATCATGACCTGAGCTGGAGTCGGACACTTAACTGACTGAGCCACCCAGGTGCCCCAGGATAAATGTATTTTTTAAGAACTAGTTTTCCTTTATACAAAATATGCAAAGCAAAACTAATAATCATTTAAAGAAAACAATAGGAAAAAACAGTACCATGCACAATAGCAATATCAATTATGAATTAAATTATCTCTGTAAAACAAATGGAAAAGTTTCCCCCTCTTTTTTGAAAGCTTTAAGATAGTTTGCAGGATGTGGGAGTTACTTGTTCCTTGACAATTTTAGGGAATGCTACCTTAAAACAATTTGGGCCTGATGCTTTTGTTAGAAATAACTCTCTAGGGGCATCTGGGTGACTCAGCCAGTTAAGGGTCCAACTTCGGCTCAGGTCATGATCTCACAGTCGTGGGTTCGAGCCCCGCATTGGGCTTTGTGCCAACAGCTCAGAGCCTGGAGCCTGCTTCAGATTCTGTGTCTCCTTCTCTCTCTGCCCCTCCCCCACTCGCATCCTGTCTCTCAAAAATAAAATAAAAAACATTAAAAAAAAAAGAAATAACTCTCTAATGAGCATGTTTGTGATAGGATTTCTTTTTCTTAAATAGCAGTAGAAATGATCTAACTCATCAAGAGTTTTAATTTTAGTCACATAAGGCTGCATATAAGTTATGCATCATATTCTCTTATAATTTTCAAATCTCTTTATACTTTTATTTTCCTTTTCTCGATCAAAATTGTGCTTATCTTCATTTTATTTCCATTTACTGCTATATTTGCTAGAAGTTTATCTATTCTGCTTTTTACAAAGAATCAGTTTTCAATGAACAATTCTCTCTTCTTTTACTTCTGATTTTTTATCTTATTTCTGTTATTTCCTTCCACAGGTTTGTCTAGCTACTTGAGCTTTGGGACAATATCAAGGAGTCTAATATACGTTTAATTAGAGCCCCCAGAAAAGGGAGAGGTGAATAAGAACTATTTTAACAATTATCAAAAACTTTCCAACTGCAAAACAGCAGAATATATCTTCTTTCTCAGGTATACATGCAGCATTTACTAAGACAGATCATCTAGGCCCGAACCACAGGCCACAGGCCAAATCCAGTCAGTGTACTGTTTGTGTACAGCCTATGAATTATAAGTGGTTCTATATTTTTTAAGGGTTAAAAAAAATCAATATACAGATTTGGTCCACAAAGTTTAAAATATTTACTATCTGGACTTTTACAGAAAAAGTTTTCTGACTCTTGCCCCAGGCCAAAAAACTAACTATTCTCTGATGGCCTAGAATTAAGTTATCACTAACAGAAATATATCTAGAAAATTCACAATACATGGAAGTGAGACAACACCTATCTAAATAACTTAATGGTTCAAAGAAGAAACCAAAATATTGTGAATGGAATTAAAATTAAATACAACATACCAACATGTGAGGGATGTAGCTAGTGCAGAGTTTAGAGGGAAATTCATAGTACTAAAAATGCTTATACTAAAAACGATGAAAGGTCTTAAATCAATGATTATAACTTTCACCTTAAAAAACTAGAACATTAAATCCAAAGTAAGAAGAAGAAAGAAAATAATAAAGAGAAAACAATAAAATAGAATAGAAAAAAATAGAGAAAAGCAATAAAACCAAAAGTTGGTTCTTTAAGATTGATAAAATTGAACCTAGACAGCCTGAGCAGGAAAAGACACAGATGACACCACTGCCATTATAGGGAATGAAAGACAAGACATCCTGTGGATCTTAAAGATATTAAAAAGAAAACAAGGAAATATTATGAACAACTTTATACCCAGGCATTGGAAAACTTCAGTTAAATGGGAAAATCCCCTCTCACAAATTACCAAAGCTTAAACTTAAATAGCAGTATATCTGTTTTAAAACTTGAGCTTATAAAACCTTCTCATGACCAAGTCCAAATAGCTTCACTGGTAAATTCTATAAACATTTAAAGAAGAAATCATAACAACCCTACATTAAATATTCCAGAAGATATATGAGGAAGGAGCATTTCCCAACTCATTGTATGAGACCGGCATTACACTAATACCAAAACCAGACAGAGATAAGATAAGAAAAGCAAACTGCAGGCCAACCAATATTTCTCATGCATATATACTAAACTGTTCTAACAAAATTTAGGAAATTGAATCTAACAATATGCTAAAAGGATAACATACTATGTCCACGTGGGATTTATCCCCCCAAAAAGGCAAGTTTGGTTTAACATCCCCAAATCAACCAGTATATTTCATATTAAAAGATTGAAAAGGAAAAACCATATGATCATCTCAAAAGATAGAGATAAAGCATTTGACAAAATTCAACATCTATGTATGGTAAAAGCTTTCTGGATGGGTACTTCCTAAGCCCATGAAACAGTATCTACAAAAAGTCTCCAGCTAACACTACATTTAAGTGGTGAGACACAGGTTGCCCTAAGATCTGGAACAAGGCGAGTGGGTCTGCCTTCACCATGTCAACTCAGGTGTACCGAGTACTAGCCAGGTGTACTGCAAGTTCTAGCCAGTGTGGTAAGGCAGAGAGAAATAAACAAATAACAGGGCATACAGACTGGACAGGAGGAAGTAAAATTGCTTTTATTCACAGACAACATGAAAAGTTGTGAGGGATATTCAATAAAGCTACAAGAACTAATCAGAGTTGCAGAATACCAGGTGGATATACAAAAATCAATTGTATTTCTATAAACTAAAATGGAATTAAAATGAAAATAAATGCCATTTACAATACATCAAAAGTACGAAATTCTTTTAAAAAAATTTTAGTGTTTATTTATTTTTGAGAGAGAGAGACAGAGTGTGAGCAGGGGAGGGGCAGAGAGAGAGGGAGACACAGAATCTGAAGCAGGCTCCAGGCTCTGAGCTGTTGGCACAGAGCCTGACACAGGGCTCGCACTCACAGAACGGTGAGATCACGACCTGAGCCAAAGTCAGACACTTAACCAACTGAGACACCCAGGCACCCCAAAAGTATGAAATTCTTAAATATAAATGTGGCAAAATATCTGCATGAGATGTACACTGAAAACCAAAAAGGATTTATCAGAGAAATGAAGGCGGACTTAGATAAATGAAGAGATATACCATGTTAATAAATCTGAAAGTTCAATATTGTTAAGATGCTGATTCCATGCAAATGGGTCCATACATTTAACACAACCCCAATCAAAAATCCTAGCAGGCCTTTTCTTTAAAAACTGACATGCTGATTCTAAAATTTATATTAAAATTCAAAGTAGAGTAACCAAAATAGCTAGAAAAGAATAAAGTCTGAGGGCTGCCTGATTTGAAGAATTATTATAAAACTACAGCAATCTATGGGTGCCATTTTAGCATGTAGACAGATATATGGATCGATGGAATAGAATATAGAGTCCAGCAATATATCGATACATACATGGTCATTTGATATTTGACAAAGGTGTCAAAGCAATTCAATGAAGAAGGGATAATCTTTTAAAGAAAAGGTATTAGGGTAATTGTCGACAGCTATTTATAAAGATGACCCTTGATCCCTGTATCTTACCATATATAAAAATTAACTTCAAATAAGTTTGACCTAAACATAAGAACTAAAAATTTAAAACTTCTAGAAAAGATTATAGACAAAAAATCTTGACCTTTGGTTTGGCAGAGATTTCTTAAATGTTACACAAAAAGCATTATCTGTAAAAGAAAGAAATGAATAAACTTGACTTCATCCCACACTAGCTTTTCAAATACACTGTTAAGGTAATGAAAGGAAAGCTACAAACTGGGAAAAAATATTTTTAAAACATATATCCAACAAAGGACTTGTATTTAAAATATACAAATAACTCTTCAAATTGAGATAACAAACAACCAAATAAAAAATGGGCAAAAAATTTGAACAGACACATCACCAACAAAGATACAGTACACTAATGGCAAAAAAGCACAAGGTAAGATAGTCATTCGTTACCAAGAAATGCAAGCTAAAACCATAATCAACTGCCATTACACATCCAGTAGAATGGCTAAAATTCAAAAGAGTGAGCAAATCAAGTGTTGACAGGGATATGGAACAACTAGAACTCTAACGTTCTACTGGCAGGAATGTACAATTTTACAAGCATTTAAAAATAGTTTGGCAATTTCTTAAAATGTTAAACGTCCATCTACCATTCAATCCAGCATCTAATGCTACATTTTTTGCCCAAGAGAAAGGAAAGCATATGTCCACAGAAAGACTTGTATCTGAATGTTCATAGTAGCTTTATTTTTACTAGCCCAAATTGGAAACAACCCAAATAGTCATCAACAAATAAACTGTCATATAATTATTCAATGAACGAGTTACTACTCATTAAACAATCACACAGAAACTATTGATATAGTCAACAGGGTGAATGAATCTTGAAATAATTATTCTGAGAGAAGAAAGTCAAAGAATTCTGAGAGAAAAAAGCCAGACCTCCGCCCCAAAAAAGAATTTATATAAAGTTCCAAAAAATGCTACCTAGTCTACACTGACAGAAAGTAGACCAGTGGCTTTCTAGGGATGGGGCTGCAAAAGTGAGGGATGTGTTACTGAAGGGCATCTGGGGGTGATGGACACACTCATGTGATAGTTTCATAGGTGTAAACATATACATGTCAAGATTCATCAAACGGAATACTTTAAATTTATGCAGTATACTGTAGGTCAAATATGCCTCAATAAAGCTATATAAAAAAAGAATCTATGCACAACAAACAAAAAAGCACATACAGAAATAACAAGACATATGAGGAAAACTATAAAACATTACGGGACATAAAACAAGACCTAAATAAGTAGAAATGCACACCATATTCCTAGATCGGAAAACTCAGTATTGTAAATATGCGGATTCCCTTCAAATCGACATACAAACTCAGTGCAACTGTACTGAGAATCAAAACAGTATTTTGTGGGATTTGACAAGCTGATTCTCAAGTTCTTTTAGAAAAAATAAGACGCGGGGCGCCTGGCTGGCTCAGCTGGTTAAGTATCCAACTTCAGCTCAGGTCACGATCTTGCCATTTGTGGATTTGAGCCCTGTGTCAGGCTCTGTGCTGACAGCACGGAGCCTGGAGCCTGCTTCAAGTTCTGCGTCTCACTCTTTCTCTGCCCTTCCCCCACTCATTCGCTCTCTCTCCCCCTCTCTCTAAAAAATAAACATTAAAACATTTTTTAAAAGATAAGATGTGTAAATAACCAAAATTTTTTGAAAAAAAGAACATGAAGGAAGGAAAAGGCTCTATCAGATATCAAAATATGCTATGAAAATCTTGAAAACGTCATGCTGAGTGAAAGAAGCCAAATAAAAAAGGCGGTATATATAGTAGAGGATTTTATTCAGACAAAATATCCAGAACAGGTAAATCCATGGGAACAGAACCCAGACTGGTGGTTGCTGGGGGCTGGGGGAGGGGAGAATGGCCTGCAACTTCTTGATGACTGTTGGGTTTCCTTTTGAGTTGATGAAATAAATGTTCTGGAACTAGAGAGAGGTGATGGTTACACAACTGTGTGAGCATACTAAATGTTACTTAATTGTTCACTTTATCTGGCTGATTTAATGGTATGGGAACTTCACCTCAATTTTCAGAAAATCAAAGAATTACTAACTTCAAAAAATGCAGTATGTTATAAAGTTTCGAAAACAGAAACAGTGTGTTGTTGTAGAAGGATAGGTTAAATGGATAAATGGTAAGGAACAGAACCTAGCAAGAGGCCGGAAAATTCCTGTCTTTGGGGCTCAAGCAAATGCCACCCGGCAGCAAGATTTCTCCCTGGGTCACTAGACTACTTCCTAAATCAGTTGACGCCTGCAGGCCTTAAGTTAACAGCAGGATGCAGCAACACTGTCATAATGCTGTAGTTTTAAATTTACTCACAAAAGCTGAGGTGGAATTTTAAGGGCATGATTTGCTGTTAGTGGTATAATCTTACCTAACTGGAGAGTTTTTACCCCCCTGGCCGGGGCCTGCTGTACAGCTGCTGTGGAATCTACTGACAACGCACAGGGACCTCACATCCCAGCCCTGAAGGCAAGGCCTTCCCAGCATTCTTTGCAGACCCCTAGGATCAGGTCTCCCCCTCCTCCCCTCCCCAACTCCTCCAATCCCATGGGGGCTGGCTAGGGGTCAGAGGGGTTGGAAGGCGACAGCAACACAGCTTATTTTTCTTTGCCTCATGCCTTCCACTCTGCCTAAGGGCCCTATCCCTACGGGAAAAGAAGCTGCTGAATTCCATCTTTGGGACCGGAAATGAGCTTTCAACCAGTCTAAAGCCCCAACCTGAATATATGCAAGGGTCTGGTTTATGACAACAGCAGTACATCAAACCAATAGGTAGAAGACGATGCTCAGAAAGTGTTAAGACAAAAAATGTTAAGACTCTACGTTATACTTTATACTATAATCCAAAACAAAAATCTGGATGTTTAAGGTCCAATCAACAAAACAACATGAAATATTAGCTAAAAATATAGGATGATATTCTATAATCCTGGGGTAGACAGGTTTTTTTGTCTCTTTTTTTTTTTACTTTTCTTATTAAGTAGTTTAAGATTTAGAGATGTTACAAAAATAACACAAAAAATTCCTGTATACCCTTCACCTAGATTCCCTAAAATGTTAACATTTTATGACATTTGTTTTTCCTCTTCCTCTCTCTCTATATATATGTGTATGTTTTTCCTCTTCCTCTCTCTATCTCTCTCTCTCTCTCTCTCTATATATATATATATATATATATATATATCTCAAATACACAACATTTGTTTTTCCTCTTCCTCCTCTCTCATCAACATATATATATACACACATATATATTCACATATTTATTCATATGCTAAGTCCTTCACAGTGGATCGTATCAAGAGGCACATGATATCTATTTGTCTCATTATTGGTAATGTTAACTTGGATCACCTGCTTAAGATGGTATCCTCTTGGTTTCCCCACTTTTATTCTTTTGTAATTAATAAATATTTTGTGAGTGATACTTTGAGACTATTTAAATGGACTGTTTCTCAGAAAACTTTCACCTACTAGCTCCAAGAGACAAATCTTTTAAAGCATTAAGACACACACACACACCAAAAAAACCTGACAGATGTTAACTACATACAAACCAAAACCTGATAGCATGAACAAACGACAAAGTCTGATACTGTGAACACATCTGAAAGACAGTGATAGTCTGAGAAAAAATACTTGTAACATATGTAATAGGCAAAGAATTGGTAAACAGAATATATGAGGGAATCCCACAAATCAGTAAGAAGCTAACCAAATGAGTCAACTTCTATAAAGACAGGAAATTAATAGAAAAAATACAAATGGCCAATTAACAGGAAAAGACACTCCACCTAAATACAAACAACAGTGGTACAAATCCACACAGTGAGCTCCTAGTTTGGGAAAATCAAAATAAGAAGATGATAATAAAGACAATGGGTAATAAATATAAAGACTGATAATAAAGAGCGATGGAAAGGATGAGGAGAAATAGAAACTTCTGTATGTCGTTTACTGGAGTATATATAAACTGGTAAAGCATTTTTGAAAAGCTACTGGAAGTAACTACTAAAACTTAAAATGTGCCTGTCCTCTGATCCATTAGCACAGACCAGACATGTGGGTACTTATCACAGCATTGCCTTTCAAAGACTAAATAAATAATAAATAAATAAATTAATTAATTAATTAATCTTCACCCACAGGACAGTGGTTAACAAGTTACTATACAATGGCAAACAGCAATTAAAAGGAATGAGGTTGACATATGGGTCATGACATGGAAAGATTTCCTACAAACATTGCTAAGAAAAGAGAAAAGTCAAGGAACATTATGTATAGCATATGCATACGTATTAATAATAATATACTAACAGCTACATAGCTTCAGATAAGGCAAGTCACTATTTTAATCACTTTACGAACATTAGCTCACTTAATCCCCACACAACTCTATGAGGGAAGTTGTTATTAATCCCCACTTTAGAGACAAGGAAAGTGAGGCACTAAGAGGTAAAGCACCTTGACCAAGATCACACAGCTAATAAGTGGCAGAACCAAGATTTGAACCCAGGTAGGAGGGTTTCAGAGTCTATGCTTTTACCACTAAACTATACATCTCTCTTTATATATGGGTACAGTTGACCCTTGAACACTGTGGGGGCTAGGGGGCACCAACACCCCCTGTGTGCAGCAGAAGATCCATGTATAACTTACGACCCTCCCCAAAACTTAACTATCAATAGTCTACTATTGACTGGAAGCCTTACTGATAACATAAACAACTGATTAACACCTATTTTGTACATTGTATGTATCAAAGACCGTATTCTTATAATAAAGTAAGCTAGAGAAAAGAAACTGCTATTAAGAAAATCATAAGGAAGAGAAAAGAACACTTGTAGCACTGCACTGTACCTACTGAAAAAAATCCACATGAGTGGACCTGAACTTTTCAGGCCCATGGTGTTCAAAGATCAACTGTATTTTTACAAATATTTTTTAAAATTTACTTATCTAGAGAGATACAGAGAGAACACTCAGGAAAGGCAGAGAGAGAGGGAGAGAGAGAGGAGAAAGCAGACTCCACCCTGTGACAGTGTGGAGCCTGATGTGGGGCTTGAACTCATGAACTGTGAGATCATGACCTGAGCTGAAACCAAGAGTTGATCACTTAACTGACTGACTCAGGAGTCCAGGATCAACTGTATATTCAAATTCACAGAAAAGGGATTAGAAGAATAGAGACCAAACTATTAACAATAGTCACCTGCTATTAAAACAATACAAGACTTTATAAATAGCTACTTAATAAATATAACTGGTGGCTAGAACCCCTTGGATGTCTACCTATTTCAAGAATCAGAACAGATACTGCCTTCCACTCTCACCTCCCTTATTTGGAGGCATTTCATGGCTTTTCCTCCTCTTCAGTAATCCCTAATCTTTCAATAATACGGCTCATCACCCACAATTCTCAACTTCAACCACATCTTCTCCAAATATGCGCCATCCCTCATGCAAACAGTCTCTCAATACTTTAATTGTGGGTCGCAAAAATTGAGAAAAGTGGTTCTCAAGCATTTTGAGTCTTGTAGACATTAAGGAGTAACCGGCAATTACTTTACAAGCTCACAGTAGCATGTTTCTTGCCTATAAACATAAGGCTGAAATATAAATGTTTTAGAAAGATTTTTGACAGGCGTAGAAACAAACAGATTCTCTGGTTAACTCTGAATTAACATAAAATTAAAGCAAGCCAGGACTTTCACTTCTAGGAAAATGGGGTGGATATACTTTTCCCTATTCCCCCCACTAAGTACAACTAAAAACCCTGGACATTACACGAAACAAACATAAGTGAACCCTGAAAAGTGACAGAAGAAGGCAGACAGCTAGGGACCTCAGGACCCATGGAACAACATGACAGTGAGTTCTGTGGGTTTCTTTTTGCTCTACAATCCCAGTCTCAGAGCTAAAGAAGCCAGCGACCCAGAAACAGCAACAGACACAGCCCCAACAAAAGTGTGCTTTCTCCAGCCAAAGGGGCATCCTAGCAAGACAGAAACTTTTAGACATGAACAGATCTACTCCAAACACCATATAAAATACTGTGCCCAACCCCACTCATGCCAGCAACATCACAGTAGGGAGTCTAGACCCCCACCCTCACCAGGCTGCAACGGGGCATCCTAACATCTCTGCCAAGATGGTGTCGGGGAAGGCCAAGTAGGGAGCCAGAGCTTTCATCCCCACCAGCTGGTAATGAGGCACCCCTCACCACATCCCTCCCACTCCCCTATGGGGCGAGATTGAAGAGACCTGACAGAGAAGCAAAACCTATCTAGATATCATGGTGATATCTAACAAGGACACCTTTCCAACCCTGTGATGTCAATAGAAGCCACAGGGGCGTTGTAATGAGGAACTCCTACCAGAGAGGTATAAGTGGGGGCTGAGTAGGGAGTTAGAACTCCCGCTTCTGTCCAGCAATAACAGGGAGTCCTACCTCCGTGGGTGTCGACGGAGGCCAAGTAGGAAACTGGATTTCTATTTCTTTCTGGCAGTAAAGAGGTAGTCTCCCCCCATTTTCCTACCAGAATTGTGTCAAAAGAAGCCAGCTAAAACAGACGGTTTAAATGAGATTCAGATTCTCATAACATAATACTGAAATTTTCCAAGTTTTAATCAAAATTCACTCATCAAAGAAAATCACAAAGAAACAGAGAGATCTCAAGCTGAATAAAAATAATAATTAATAGATGCCCAAGCAGGATAACAGACATGTTAGAATTATCTGAAAAAAAAAATTTTAAAGCAGCCATCATAAAAATGCTTCACTGAGCAATCATGCACATACTTAAAGCAAATGAAAAAATTAGAAAGTCTTAGCAAAGAAACAGCAAGTCTCAGAAAAAAAGAGAAAATATAAAAAACTGAATTAAAATTTTAAAACTGAAAAATAAAGTAATTGAATTAAACTTAATGGGTGGGCTCAGTATCAGCTTGGAAGAGAGAGAAGAAAGAATCAGTGAACTGGGAGACGGACCAGAAATTACCCAATATGAACAACAGAGAGAAAACAGACTGCACATATCATAAACAGAGCCTCGGGGACCTGTGGCACTAAAACAAAAGATCTAACATTTCTGCCATCAGAGTTCCATGACAGGAGAAAGAGGGTAAGTCTGAAAAAGCACCTAAAGAAATAATGGCGAAAAACTCTAAATTTAGCAACAGACATAAAGCTACAGAGTCAAAAAGGTAAGCAAAACCCAAATAGGATATATCCAAATAAATGCCCACCAGGAAACATCATAGTCAAATTTCTGAAAAATTAGGGAAAAAAACATTTTTTGAAGAAGTGAGAAAGAGGCAATTCTTTACCTATAAGGGAAGAGCAATTGGAATGACAGCAGATTTCTCATTAGAAATCACAGTAGCCAGAAGGAAATGGCACATCATTTTTCAAGTGCTAAAAGAACTGTCAACCCAGAATCCTATATCCAGTGAACTATCCTTCAGGAATAAACAGAAATAGAGACATTCTCAGATTTTAAAAAAAACTAAGAATTCGTCACAAGCAGAAATACTCTAAAAGAATGGCTAAAGGAAGTCCTCTAAACAGAAATAATAAAAGCAGAAACCCTGAAACATCAGGAAGGAAGAAAAAAAATACGGTAACCAAAAGTATAGGTAAATAGACTTTCCTTTTCTTGAATTTCACACATTGACAAGGTTCTAAATGTATGCAGAGGAATTATTTAAGGTAATTATTTTATAAATGAGGGAAAGTAAAGGGACATAAAAGAGAGTAAGGGTTCTACACTTCACTTGAACTAAGTAAAATGCGGTTACCAGTAGATTGTTATAAGATACACATACACACACACACACACACAGTAATACCTAGAGAAGCCACTAGAAAAGCTTTTAAAGGGACACTCAAAAACAATTAGATAAGCCAAAACGAAATTCTAACAGATGTTCAAGTGACTCATGGGAAGAGGGGAGAAAGAACACGGAAACAAACAAAAACAGAAAATCAGAAATAAAATGGCAGGTTTAAGCCCCAAAATATCAATAATTACATTAAATATAAGTGGTCTAAATACATCAATTAAAAGACAGAGATGGCAGAGTAGATTTAAAATCATAGTCTAACTATATGCAAAAGGCTTACAACAAATATAATGCTATAGGCAGGCTCAAGTAAAAGTATAGAAAAAGTTATATCATAAAATATTAATTAAAAGGAAGCAGGAGTAGCTATATTAATATCAGATAAAATAGACTTCAGAGCTAAGAAAATTATGAGACAGAAAGGGACATTATATAATGAAAATGGGTCAGTACACCAAAAAGACAGCAATCCTAACTATGCATGCACCAGAAAACAGGGCTGTAAAATACATATGAAGCTAAAACTATAGAACTGAAAGGAAAAAGAGACAATTCAAAAATTGTAGTTGAAGACTTCAACACCTATCTCAAAACTTGATAGAATAACTAGACAGAAAAATCAGCAAGGATGCAGAACACGACAACACTATCAACCAAGAGGATCTAATCTTCTTTTAAAGAAAATGCCTCTCAGTAACAAATCCAGTTTTTTCAAGTGACCATGGAATATATGCCCAAATACACCATTTCATGGGCTATAAAACAAACCTCAACAAATTTAAAATAACTGAAATCATACAGAATGTGTTTTCCAATCACAATCAAATCAAACTAGAAATCAATAACAGAAAAATTCCAGGAAAATCATTAAATGCTGGTAAACTAAATAACACAATTCTAAATAATCCATGGGTAAAAGAATTTAAAGGTAAATTAAAAAATACATTGAATAGAATGAAAATTTTTAAAAAAAATATATGAAAATTTGTGGGATATAGCTAAAGCATTATTGAGGGGGAAATTCATAGAACTAAATGCAAACATGAGAAATGAGGAAAAGTCTCAAATCAATAATCCAAGCCCCTTACTCCAGAATCTAGAAAAAGAGCAAAACAAACCTACAGTGAGCAAAGGAAGGAAATAATGAAGATAAAAGCAGAAACCAATAAAACTGAAAAGATAAAGATAGAGAAATCCCAATGAAACAAAGAGCTGGCTTTTTTAAAAGGTTAATAAGATTGGCAAAATTCTAGGAAGGCTGACAAAGGGAAAAAGAAGGAAGATACAAATTACCAATATCACAAATGGAGAGTATTATTACAGACTCTGCAGACATCAAAAGGATAATAATGGAATCTATGAACGATTCTACATTCATAAATTTGACAACTTAGATGAAATGGATCAATTCCTTAAAGAACATAAACCACAACTTACCCAATATGAAATAAATTATTGAATAGCCCTATACCTAGTAAGGATACTGAATTCATCATTTTAGAACTTACAAAAAGTAAATGTCCAGGTCCAGACTATCTCATTAAAGATTAGAGAATTCTACCTAACATTAAAATCCTACCTAACATTTTATTAACACCAATTCTATACAATCCCTTCCAGAAAACAGGAGGAAACACTTCCCAATTCATTTTATGAATCTAGTATTGCCAAACCAGATAGAAATGGTACCAAAAAGAAAATCAATATCAAGATATCATATCAATATCTCTCATGAACACAGATATAAAAAATTTTAACAAAATATTAGCAAAAAGAATTCAGCAATAAATAAAAAGAATTATACACCACAACTAAGTGGAATCTATTCAAGGTTTGCAAAGCTGGTTCATTATTCAAAAATCAATCAATGTAATACACACATTAACAAGCTAAAGAAAACACATGATCATATGAATGAATGCAGAGAAGGCATCTGACAATATTTAATACCCACTCACCATAAAAAGTCTTAGAAAAACAGAAATAGAAAGAAACTTCTTCAACTTGATAAAGAGCGTCTATAAGGTAACCTACAAAGGGGCTCCTGGGTGGTTCAGTCGGTTAAGCATCTGACTCTTGGTTTTGGCTCAGGTCATGATCTCACAGTTTCATGAGTTCAATTCCCACATGGGGCTGTGTGCTGACACCACAAAGCCTGTTTGGGATTCTGTCTCCGCCCTCCGTCTGCCCTCCCCCATTCAGATTGTCTCTGTCTCTCTCAAACTAAATAAACAGACAAAAAAAAAAAAAGAAACTTACAGCTAACACTGTACTTAATGGTGAAAGACTGAATGCTTTCCCCTCATGATCAGGAATAAGGCAAGGATGTCCTACTCTCACCACTTCTATGCAACACAGTGCTAGAAGTTCTAGCCATTGCAATAAGGCAAGAAAAGGAAGTAAAAGGCATATAGGTTAAAAAGGAAGAAAAACTGATGTGATGAGCTACAGAGAAAATCCCAAGGAATACACATGAATAAGTAAGTTCTGCAAGGTCTCAAAGTTAAGCAATGATAAACATACAATAGTGAGTTCAGCATATATAATCATACAAAAATCAATGCTATTTCTATGTAATAGCAATGAACATATAGACATCAAAATTAAAAATACAAGGCACCTGGGTGGCTCAGTAAGTTAAGCGTCCAACTCTTGATTTTGTCTCCGGTCATGATCTCATGGTTCGTGAGTTCGAGCTCCATGTCAGGCTCTGCACTGACAGTGTGAAGTCTGCTTGGGATTTTTTTCTCTCTTTCTCTCTCTGCCTCCCCTGCTCATTCATATTCTCCCTCTCTCTCTCTCTCTCTCTCTCTCTCTCTCTCTCTCTCTCCTCCCTCAAATAAATAAACTTGAAAATAAACAAATAAATAAAATAAAAACACAATTCCATTTACAGTTGCTCAAAATTGAAGTACTTAGGTTTAATTTAATTATACCAAACATGTATACACCTTGTCTGCTGAAACCTAAAAAAATGCTGGTGAAAGTAATCAAAATACTAATTAAATAGAGGGAATATTATGCTCATGAATCGGGAAACTCAACATAGTAAAGATGTGAATCTCTGCAAATTGATATACAGATTTATTATTGTGACACTGTAATTTAAAATTTTTTAATGTTTATTTATTTTTGAGAGAGAGAGAGAGAGAGAGAGAGAGAGACAGGATTCGAAGCAGGCTCCAGGCTCCAAGCTGTCAGCACAGAGCCTGGCACGGGGCTCAAACTCACAAACCGTGACATCATGACTTGAGCTGAAACTGGATGCTTAAGTGACTGAGGCACCCAAGTGCCCCTTGACACCGTGATTTATAATAAGAAATATATATCTGGTAGCGTGGCCTGGGTGGCTCAGTCAGCTAAGCATCCAACTTTGGCTCAGGTCGTGATCTCAGGGTTTGTGGGTTCAAGCCCCATGTCAAGCTCTTTGCTATCAGCACAGAGCTTGCTTTGGATCCTTTGCCCCTCCCCTACTCATGCTCTCTCTCTCTCTCAAAAAATAAACATTAAAAAAAAAAAGACGTACATATTTGATCTTCACTCATGGTTCCTAGTTCACAGCTCCCCAAACCCTTGGAATTTCCTGAGCCAATAAAAGCAATGAGAATATCTTTTGTGATAGTATTTGGTCTCTTGCTCTCAGTTACTGAAATTGTTTCGGAGCCATAAAGGTCAATGAGGTGGCTTACTGTTTATAAAAAGCCCCTTTCCACTACAACCGGGTTTAGGTTAATCAGGTAACTTGAAAAGCACCTAAGAATGGGGACTGCCCAGGGAACCAACCATGAATAAAAAGTTGGAACTTTCAATCCCACCCCTTGATTTCTGGGGAGGGAAGAGGAGCTGGAAGCTGAACCAATCAGCAATGGCCAACAATTTAACCAATGATTTAATCAATCGTGCCTACGGAAGGAAGCCTCCACAAAAATCCAAAAGGATGGGGATTGGAGAGCTTCCAAGTTGGTGAGCACGTGGAGATGTGGGGAGAATCGTGCACTGGAAGAATGAGCACAGAAGCCCCATGCCCTCTCCCCAAACCTTGGCCGAGGCCTCTCTTCCATCTGGCTGTTCCTGGTTTATATCGGTTTTTTTTTTTAATTTTTTATTTATTTTTGAGAGAGAGAGAGAGCATGAGCGGGAAAAGGAGAGGGACAGAGAGAGAGAGGGGAACAGAAGATCCGAAGCAGGCTCTGTGCTGATAGCAGTGAGTCTTATGCGGGGCTCCAACTCACACATGAGATCATGACCTGAGCCGAAGTCGGACACTTAACTGACTGAGCCACCCAGGTGCCCTCCTGGGTTATATCCTTTTATAATAAACTGGTGATCTCATAAGTAAAATGTGGTCATTTGAAGTGGGGGAGGAGGCAGTCTCATGGGACAGAGCCTTCGACCTGTGGGATCTGATGCTATCTCTGGGCAGACAATGTCATGGCGGAAGTGCAGGACGGCTGCAGCTGGTGTCTGTGAATTGCTTGTTGTCGGTGTGGAGACTTATCCCCCGCCATGTTGGAACTGGGTCAGAACCCTTTTAAATGTTAGTTCCCATCTAAATTCCAGCATATTTTTTATAGATATGGGCAAGATTATGCTAGAATTTATATGGAAAGACAAAGGACTTGAATAGCTGAAACAATTTTTAAAAAGAAGAATCAAGTGGGAGGAATCGTTCTACCCAATTTCAAGACTTACTACAGGGCTGCAGTAATCAATACTCTGTGGTACTGGCAGAGGGCTAGACACAGAATGGAACCTAAGAGAGAGCCACACAAATATGCCCAATTGATTTTTTCTAAAGGCTCAAAAGCAATTCAAAAGGAAAGGAAAGGTTGCCTCTCCAACAAATGCTACTGGAGCAGCCGCTCGTCCCTAGCAGAAAACAACAAGGACTCAGACCTAAGTCCACACCTGCTACAAAATCTAAGTCAAAATGTATTACAGACTTAAATGTAAAACTACACATCTTGTAGAAAAAAAAATCGGAGAAAATCTAAGGCCAGGTTAAGAGTTCTTGGACATGACACCCAAAACATGATTGATAAGTGGAAAAAATGATAGGCGGGGCTTTGTCAAAGTTTAAAACTTTTGCTCATACAAGACCCTGTTAAAATAAAGAGACAAGTATAGACCAGAAGAAAATATTTCCAAACCACATAACCAACAAAAGACTCATACCTAGAATACACACAGACTCTTGAAACAGTAAAAACCCCAAACAATCCAATTAGGAAAGGAGTAAGAGGTGAAGTGACATTTCATGGAAGATACAGACATGGCAAATCAGTGAAAAGGTGTCTGACATCGTTAGCCACTAGAGTAATACAAATGAAAACCAAGTGACCTATCACTACACACTTACCAGAATGTCTAATACAAAAAAATGGACAATAATAAATATTGGAAAGGATGTAGAGAGACTGGGTCATTTATACATTACCAGCGAGAATGTAAAAAGTTAGTCACACAGGAAAAGAATTTGGCATTTTCTTAAAAACGCTAAACACGCAACTATCACATGACCAGCAGAGGCACTCCTGGACCTTTTTCCCAGAGGAATGAGAACATAGGCTAACACAAAAACGTGTACACAAGTATTTACAGCAGTTTTCTTCATAACAGCTCCAAACTGGAGACGACCAAGATGTCCTTCACTACATAAACAGTTGAATAAATTGTGGTGCAGCCACGCCAATTAATGCTATTTGGCTACAAAAAGCGCAAGAGATGAACCTCCAGAGATTTATGCTGAGTTTTTGAAAAACAACAATAAAAAAGTCAGTCTCAAAAGGTTATATGCTGTAGGATTCCATTTATAGAACGTTCCTGAAATGACAAAATTATAGAAATGGAGAACAAATGAGCGGTCGCCAGCGGTTAAGGAAGAGGAGGGTTAACTGCTAGAGATCATACATGACTTGCCTAGGAACGCAGTGTTTACAAGCAAACCAACCAACCCTGAGTCTACATCACCATCCACCTCCTTTTATCAGGCTCCTTCCACTGTCCCCCTAGCCTAAATCACCCCAGGGCCAGGTATTGACCACTGGAGACCACCCCTCTAGCCCAGAGCCCACTGAAATGATTTCAGCCAGCCGGTCCTAAGTCTGCTTACCGGACTTGCCTTGCCTTTCACACAGAAACCACAATAAAGGCTCCCCTCTGTGCTTCCTCCCACCGCCTCCTGCCCCTTGCTGGGGCTTCCCTGTGTGGCCCTGCATGGCATGGCCTGTCCCCTCCTCCTGGGAGCTGGGAAGGTAACAAACTACCTGTTCAATGGCACTTGTCTCCTGATCTTTAGGCCTCATCACACCTGGATAAAAGTAGAATCCCAGGTCCATCTGAAAACAGAGATGTTCTGCGTCTTGACAGTTTCAGGGTCATTATCCTGGTTGGGATGTGGTACTTGAATTTGCAAGCTGTTACTATTAGTGGAACATGAGTAAAAACGGCATCTTTCCGTATCACTTGTTACATCAGCATGTGAATCTACAGTGACCTCCAAACCAAAAGCTGAACTGAAATTAAAAAAAAAAAAAAAAGGAAAATTAAAGCAAGTCCCTCTTTTCTACTAACCCAACTAACTGGGGTTTCTTTGTCAGAAGCCCTTCTAAGCCGTGAACTGGAAGGTGAGCAAACAAGAGGAAGCATGAGAACGCCGCCCTGTAAAGTCCTCCCCACCGTCCAGATGAACCAGCTACGGAGAAAGGCATTAGTGAGAAGAAAGCCTTTGGGTCAGAACCCAAATACAGAGTTGGTGGGACAGAAGTCTAGAAGTCTACAATTCAAGCTACTATGTCATTTTTTTTTTTTTTGAGAGAAAGAGAGAGCATGAGCTGGGGAGGGGCAGAGAGAGAGAGAGAGAGAGGGAGAGAGAGAGAATCCCAAGCAGGCTCGTGCCAGTCAGCATGGAGCCCAACATGAGGCTCGAACTCACGAACCACGAGATCATGACCTGAACCGAAACCAAGAGTCGGACACTTTAATGGACTGAGCCGCCCAGGTGCCCCTGAGCCACTATTTCTGCTAGACTCATCCTAACAGCAGACGAGGAAGACTTCTCACACACCTCCTGGATGTCCGAGGCCAGGCAGGGCTCTGCAGGCACAGGCGAACCAGCAGGGAAGAGGCCAGCGATGCACGAGGTTGGCCAATCCAAGCCACAGGAAACAAAGGCTCAGGGGCTGGTCATAAAACCACTATCCGTGTGTTCAGTAATTCTCCATCTAATGTATTTTCTCACAAAACAAAAGGGAGGGACACCTGGTGCTTTTTCTCAAAACAAGCTCTGGTTCTGAAAATAAACCCATGTGTGAGGCGGGTCTTGGCCTGCGGTGGTTTCCGCTCCGGGTGGCAGGGTGGTGGGGAGGACACTGGAGGCGGCAGGAAGAAGCTGTTGCCATTTGCTTCTGCTTTTGCTCCGTGGAGGCAGACAGAGCATGGGGGGGCAGGGGGGAGCAGCTCCTCGAGGCCGTGGGCTCTGATCACGAGACCGCTTTCTGGTCACAAGTAGCACCTCAGATTTCCGGAGGGCTGCGTGTCGGCAGGTATCAGACTAGACATATGACTACACCCCACATTTCCCACTTGATGTCCCCCATATGTTTCTTTTTTTAAATGTTCACTTATTTTGAGAGAGAGAGAGAGAGAGAGAGAGAGAGAGAGAGAGAGGGAGGCAGAGAGAGAGTCCCAAGCAGGCTCCACGTTCTCAGCACAGAGCCTGACACGGGGCTTGATCTCATGAACGGTGAGATTATGACCTGAGCCGAAACCAAGAATCAGATGTTCAACCGACTGAGCCACCCAGGGTCCTCACCAGAGGTTTCTAATAAGATATTGTTAGCGTCTTCACATGCTTTTCATGTGACTTTTTAAGAATTCCTTGGGTGCTATATAAAAAGACTAGCTTATTGGAAACTGCCTCAGCATTTAGCGGATTACTTTTCTTCTTCTACCGCTGTGCTAAGTAGGACCTCATTTGCAGGCACAGGACTTTAAACTTACCCCTCTCTGGGCCCCCTCGACACAGCCCACTGGCCCAGAGGGGAGCTGGTCTCGCCTAGGCCCCCCAGCGCCACTCACATTTGACAGTTCAAGCATTTGAAACTTCTAATTATTTAGAAAATCCCACATACATTTAGGGCATATATAAATTATTCAGGTCCAGCAGTTTTTAAGAAAGGTTTTGTTGTCTAATTAGTTTCAGAAGTAAGCAGCTGGGCTGAGAGAAAAGGAACAGAGGAAGTGTAGGCTTAGGGCACGAGCAGCCCAGGTCTGCCAGCGAGGCCCACTCGCTGGTCATGGCCGTGACCAAGGCCAGCTTCCCAGCTCACGGTGCCAGGAGGGAGCAGTAGCCACGCCAGCATCCCTTCCTGGCTCTTCTCCAGCAGGCCCTGGACGCCGAGTCCTCTGCCCGTCGTGGGCCCTGCTTCCTCAGACACCCCCTCTCCCCCGGTTCCTTCCCATGGGCAGTGTGCTCACACACGCTCCCACCTGTAAACAAAGGAAAAAAGACTCCCGACCCCATGTCACCCTCCAGTTGCCACCTCCCTCTCCCTCCCTGCCTTCCAGGTCCCCTCCCACTTCAGGTGGGCCTTCAGGTCCCCTGCAGTCTTGCTTCTGAGTCTACAACCACCTCCCTCGTATTAACTCAACAGAAACCTTTCAGCTTAAGCTTCCTTAACCTTTAGGCAACGGTGAAAGTTACCCTCCTTCTGGAAAGACTCATTTTCCCTTCAGTCTCTTACTAATTTTCACCTACTTCTCTGGACGATCAGCCCCGGACCCCTCTGCAGGGCCCCCTACACACCCAGTACTCAGTGATAGTCCGGGGGCCTCTGAAGGGGACTCTGATGTGACAGGACCACCTCCCAGGAACACCTCAGTTACACCGTGGTCTCTGCTATGTGATGATGACCCCCAGACCCCTCTCTAGACCTGCAGACCTGGGGCCCCTCGACAGCTCTGCCTGGATGTCACACAAGCACTTCACTTAGTGTCCCCAAAATGGAGCCAATCACCCTTCTCCACCTGCACCCCGCCCCCCGTGCTAGCACACGGCCTCCAAACCCACCCCCTCACCCTGGTACCTACATCTTTCAATTATTCCCCTTGCTGCACACGCCAAGTGAACTTGCGAAAACACAAATCTAAGAATCTCTTCCTCCCGAAGCCCTTTGACGACCCCCACCGCTCTCAGAGTAACAGCCGGCTCCCTTGTGTTGTGATCCGGCCTCACCCAGCCTCCCAGGCTCACCTCTCACCTTTCACCAGACCTCGGATGCCCAGGGCCTTGCACAACAGCAGGTGATCGACAATATTCGGAAGCCAATGCGTGAATAAATAAGCGAATGAGTAACGTCAGGTAAAGTTTCACTAAGGAGCTACTTGAACGGGGTTTTGAAGGAGAAGTCAAATTTTACCCCAGAAAGTGGGGAGAGGTACAGGAATTGTGGAATCATGGGAAAAGCAGACTCAGAAGTACGATGGTGGAAAGTTTCTGCTTATTCCGAATACGAGGACCTGAGAGGTTCAGTGAGGCCAGAGGGACTAGGACAGGAGACTTGGAAGACACACTGAAATCATGGGTGCCAAATTAACGCTGGATTTTGGTCCTATACGGAGTCTGCTTCTCGGGGCTAGGCCCTCCCTCCTGGAGGTGTGCCTATTGGGAGAAGGCCCAGGACCACCGGAAGTTGGGTGCAGAGCCTGGGGGGGGGGGGGGGGGGGAGACTCAGCCCATTCATTCCCCTGCACACACCTCCCAAATTCATTTGACTCACATTCACATTAATGAGAATAAAAACTGGCAGAATGTCATAACCTTTCTGAAAGGCAATCAGTAATGTGAATCCAATTAAAATGTGAATACCCTGACCCAGTAATTCCAACCTATGGAATTATTCTAGGGAGCTAATAGGAGAGCCACAGCAAGACACGTATACAAGGATTTTGTTTAGCATATTACAAACAAAAATGGGAAACAAACTATAGTGCCCTTCGATGTGGGATTAGCCAAATGTTCGCACAGTCAGATAATGCGATACTCATCATTAAAAGGATGAGATACACCTACATCGATTGATAGCTATCTTTGCCCACATTATACTATCTTTTTATTTTTTTTTAATGTTTTTTATTTATTTTTGAGAGACAGAGAGAGACAGCACGAGCAGGGGAGGGTCAGAGAGAGAGAGGGAGATACAGAATCCGAAGACAGGCTCCAGGCTCGGAGCTAGCTGTCAGCACAGAGCCCGACGCGGGGCTCGAACCCACGAACTGTGAGATCATGACCTGAGCTGAAGTGGGACGCTCAACTGACTGAGCCACCCAGGCGCCCCTACTAATTTTTTTTAAAGTTGGGAGAATATCAATAGTACCATTTTATATTTTTAAAATATATTTTTTTAAAACCCCCCATATACACGCACATTTCCAGGGACTTCCAGAATTCTAAATCAGGAGAGGCTGAAAAACAACAGAAAAAGTTAGCACAGCCTTCCCTGAGGTAGACGTGTGGTAGCCACACGTAGAGACTTGATTTAGGGGTGCCTGGGAGGCTCAGTTGGTTAAGTGGCCAACTTTGGCTCAGGTCATGATCTCACAGTCCATGGGTTCAAGCCCCGTGCCGGGCTCTGTGCTGACAGTTTGGAGCCTGGAGACTACTTTGGATTCTGTGTCTCCCTCTCTCTCTGTTCCTCCTTCTTTCTCTCCCTCTCTCTCAAAATAAATAGATAGATAGATAGAGAGATAGAATAAAAAGAATGACTTGATATAAATAGGTGGTTCTCCAAGCGTGGCCCCTGGACCAGCAGCATCAATGTCACCTGGGAATTGGTCAAAATGAAATTCTCATGCCCTGCCCCGGACCCCGTGCATCAGCAATGTGGGCGGTGGGGTCCTCCGGAGGACTGAGGCTCACAAATTCATGAGAATCCTCCACCTGGACATCCGAAAATACTCGCTGAGCTAGGGGCTAATCGGTCACTTTGGGGTCACTGTGCCACAAAGACTCTCGTGCGCAGGGTGAGGATTTTCAGGAAGAGAATGGAGGCGGTCTTAGGTTGCCATGAGGAAAAAGAAAAATATCTCCTACTCTCTCCGAGGCTGGGACTCAACCCTGAACGCTGTTCTGAGGTAGACAGAATGAAAGCAGAGTCTGGGCAAGTAGGGGTCAAAGGACACTGGGCCTGCGCAGCAGGCGTCCATGTTCTCTGAGTTTTACTCTCTCACCCTCCTTACCCCCACAGTTCCAGGCACGTCTCATTAAAAGTGACTCTGGGGGCACCTGGGTGGCTCAGTCCGTTAAGCATCTGACTCTGGGTTTTGGCTCAGGTCATGATCCCATGGTTCATGAGTTCAAATCCCAATTTTGGCTCTGCACTCACAGTGTGGAGCCTGCTTGGGATTCTCTCTCTCTCTCTCTCTCTCTCTCTCTCTCTCTCTCTCTCCCCCCCCCCCTCTCTGCCTCTTCTGCTTTTTCTTGCCCTGTCTCAAATTAAACAAGTAAACTTAGAAAAAAAAAAAGTGACTCCGATCTCAGCTATTCTATAGGAAACCATGGCAGGTCACGAAGTAGAAGGCACACCGTCCGACCCGACTCAGGCCAGAAGGTGGGAGCAGTCACTGACTGACAGGTTAGCAGGGAGCTGTGTGTACCCAGCCAAGGGCAACCTCACAGGTGTCACCAGCAAAAATGGCACAGTGCGGTGGCAGGGAAGAGAGCCAGAGCCAAGAACCCCGAGCACACCTGCGGTGGCACCCTGGGAGGGGCTCAGAACAAGCTGGGGGACAGACAGGTCTCAGGGTAGAGAAGAAAGGGAGGGATTTCTAGAAGTAAGCTGAAGCCGGTTCATGCTGTCATAACCTGGAACCTGGCAAGAAAGGTAGACTGATCTGGAAAGCGAGATCTGATGGATAAAACAGTCTGTCAGGACTCCCCTTCCAAGCACTTACCGCAATGTCATTTTACACTTATTTGTGTGGTCATTTGATCGTCTTCCTCTCCCTCTGGACTGTAAGCTTTGTGAAGGCAGGATGTTTTCACTCACCAGTATATCCCTAGTTCCTCGCTGGCACATAGTATTTACTCACAAAATAGGTTGGATAAATAAACAATTTAAATGAAAACACCCTAGGGGCACCTGAGAGCCTCAGTGGGTTGAGCGTCCAACTCTTGATTTCAGCTCAGGTCATGATCCCAGGGTCGTGGGATCGAGCTCCATGCTGGGCTCTGTGCTGGGCGTGGAGAATGCTTACGATTCTCTCTCTCTCTCTCTCTCTCTCTCTCTCTCTCTCTCTCTCTCTCTCTCCCCCTCCCCCCCCTCCCCTCTGTCTCTCCCTCTGCCCCTCTTGCTCGCTTGCTCTCTCTGTCAAAAAAATTAAAATAAATAAATTGAAACACTCGAGGGCATTTGACTACTCTTTCTCTGCACTGTCGACTTTCTGTTTGGTTAGTTTTTGCCAAAGCAGTGTATTATCATATGAAAGCATATTAGCGGAAAGCCTATTAGCAAAGGAGGCGATTTCCGTTTTGGAAAGAGTCGGCCCATCACTAACAGTGTTGAGGCGTTGGTCTCCGAGCCGTAAACCGTCGTTCAGAAAGGCCAAAGGACGGGAGTAAAAGGCCGGACGCGGTAGGCTGTACGTCACCGGAAATACACGGGAGATACGCCCGCGGCGGTCACCTGCGACGGCCGGCCGGACGCCCCCGGATGTTGCTGCCCCCCCGACTGCCTCGGAAATCAGAGGTTGAACTGCACAGGCGGGTTCTGGCGCCAAGGGCCCCCGTGGCATCACGAGCCACTGAACACTGACCACCCGCAGGTGATTCGCCCGCGCGTGCCGCCTTCAGCAAACGCCAGGCACCCGCAACACAGAGCTGGTACCCAGGCGCTGTGGGGCCACACACGCAACCAACCGCCCTCTGACGCCAGGGGCCGTCCTCACCGGTCGCTCTGAGACCTGAGAGGGCGGCCGTGGAACAGAAAGGGCAAGCTACTTCACAGAGGACTGCAGAAACAGGGACAACAAATTGAGAAGTTGCGCAAATAATCCCCAGCCCCTTAGCCTAAGAAGCTTCCCCTGACCTGCAGGAAAGAGAGGTTCGAAAGTTAAATTTTTATAAACACACACGTGGCATCTTTTACTGCAAGCAAGCCGCAAGGCCTGTGCCCGCGTGAAAGTGCTCGTGCGACCCGGGGTCGGCAGGCCGTCCGCGCCAAACTCTCGGGGCCGCGTGGGCACGGTTACTTGACGCACTCTGCGCACCGGACGGATTAATCCTGCAGCCGATGTGACAGGCAGAGAGGGGTCTCCTCAGCCACTGCCGCTCATCTAAGCATCTCTGAACCCGCTGCCATAAAACACCTTCTATTTTGGTCTGGAGGGTGAATTTCTATGAAACTCTGGAGAAGAGGGATGGGAAGGGCCTCTCTGCCGTCTGGCCTCCCCCCATGCCCCTTGAACTCGGGGTCGGACCTCCAGGGAACCAGATCTTACCTGAGAACAATCCAGTGGTCAGTACAAAGAGATGACTCCCACCCCTCTCCCTGGAAGGGCTTTCAGAGGGAGCTCGGACACTCTCCATCTCCGCTGGCGGAGGCTGGGTAATTGCCAGGCTGACCCTCGGGAGCCTCTTGCCCTGCTCACCTTTCACTATAATGCGTGCTACAGCATAATCATGAAATGTGCTTATTAATTTTACTCATTTGACACTGCGCTCTTCTGCCCTGAGCTAGATGTTAGGAGAAAATGATAGGGATAGATTCTGCTCCTGTCAGACTTCCCAAGACTTTCAGAAAACCAGACTATCAAAGGCCACCCGCCACCCACTAGCCAAGCTTTCAAGATGACCCCAAAGGTACAAGCCGAATGTTAAAGACACAGATCAACAGAGGAGAATAGCAAGAAGACGCGGGGACCCATGCCCTGGGGGTGAGCCCCCCGCATGAGCCCTCCCAGGGATCGCGAGCCTGAGCCCCTGCCCTGATTCATGACTTGCCGCTTCATATCTAATTCATCAAAAGACACTTTGGCTTCTCAAATCAGGAACATTTTTATTAGCTTCCCAAGAGTTTTATGGCACAGAGCCATGTCTAATGATTCTATTTTATGGCAAGTTATACATTCAAACAGTGCTTTGAAGTCAGACAGCAGGTAAGACTCAAATCTTTGTCAGGAAAGATTCCCTCGCCCTTTCACTTTTAAAATGTTTATAAGCTTTCAAACAGTTGGGAAAGTGATGTGGAGCATTTTAACGGGCTGCTGCTTCCTTGCTCAGGACCCAGCGCTGGCTGACCCAGTGTACAGTGTGGTGATCCCTCTATCCCTTCCACCCGGGGACACCGGTAATGTCTGGACACAGTGTGGGTTGTCCCAACTTGGGGGGGAGGGGAGGGGGTTGCTACTGGCATCTACTAGGTAGAGGCCGGGAATGCTGCTAAGATTCCCATATACGTGGGACAGGACAGTCCCACAACGTAGAATTCTCTGATTATCTGGCCTCAAATGTCAGTAGCGTCAAGGCTGAGAAAGCATCCCTTGGGGCTTCTTGTGAACCAGACTACTGTGTCCCTCCCACCCCTGGGACATCGGATGCTAATATAATCACGGTGGCAGGTTTTTAGTGCTGGTTAATGAGACCTGTAATTTTTTATTCTTATGTATTCTTGGTGCACGCTCCCTCTCTCTCTTTTTTTAATCTTTATTTTTTAAAGAGAGAGAGAGAAACAGAGAGAGACAGAGACAGAGCATGAGCAGGGGAGGGGCAGAGAGCGAGGGAGACTCAGAATCCGAAGCAGGCCCCAGGCTCTGAGCTGTCAATACAGAGCCCGATGCGGGGCTTGAACCCACAAACTGCAAGATCATGACCTGAGCCGAAGTCGGATGCCTAATCGACCGAGCCACCCAGGCGCCCTGTGGCACGCTTTCAATAAACAAGAATAAAACACTGTCTTAAACAAAATGAGGAAACTGAAAATAAGACCACCTTAGAATCTCAGAACATGTGACCACAGTCCCTGTTAACAAAACCCTCCTAATGTTACTCAGCACTTTTTAAGCTCCACCCAAATCATAATTTATGTAATGAAACAGCAAAATAACCAATTCCAGCCACCTACTGAACACCAACCACCACAGACGCCTGCTGCAAAGCACAGCAAGTTGTCTGTCTGCTACACTGTACTGGGGTGATCAGTCAGAGAGAGCACTGGACTTGGAAGGGGGTCTGGTCCTGATTCACCACTCCCAAGGACTGGGCCTTTGTCACTTCCCTTATCAAAGCCTGGGTTTTCTTAATCAGCCAAGTGGAGATAAAACCACTTGTCCCCCTAGTCTTCCAGGGAACTGTGACAGCCAAATGAGTTCACAGGTAGGCAACTGCTCTGTAAACTGTAAAGAGCTATACAAATGGAGGGCAATACACTGATGACATTTATATGTGGGGGACCATCTATGCCAACCACCAAGGATCTTTCAGACTCTTGGACCCTCTCCATGAAATGTCACAACTAGAACGACTTTAGAAGTCAATGGAGCCAACCGTTTAAGTTTACAGAAGGTGAAAACGACCATCACAGACTTCGAGTGGTTAGGCCAAGGCCAGGAAACAGCCCAGATGGACTCAGGTTCTTGGACTCCCAAACCAGGACACTCCCCCGACTTTTCCACAGGTGATGCTCTCCCTCCCTGTTTAAGTTCCTAGAGGGAGGAAGCACATTTACACACAAGGTTCGGACCAGCTTGAACACAGGAGGTAAATACTGGTGGAATCAGTGGATCTTGACTTACTACATCATAGCCTGTTGGGGCTCGGTTCCGAGAAGCCACCACCCCCACTCCCGTGATGGGATCCATCGACGTCTCTGGCAAAGCTTCTGAAAGGTCTTTGACTTCAGGCATGGTGGATTGGTCCTAGTTCCGAAAAGGAAAAAGAAAGCACAAAATTCAAACTGACCATTTAAAGTGAACGATACAAAGTCTCAAACCCTTACAACCAGAATCTTGGAGCAAATACCCTGAGCTAAGCTCCGTCTGCCTGAACCAGCTAGAGGAGCCCTGACCTTACCTGACCCTTTCCTCAGATCAAGAACTCAAGTCATCTCTGACCCTTGATCTTCTCAAGCTGGCTCTGTACTCTGGACCAACACAGTTAATGAGGGCCCGTCCCAGCTCAGAGAAGTGACTTTGACTCCAACCCAAAAGCAAACCATTCTTGACTCTCTCGACAAGCTGCCTGACTTCCGAACACATGCCAGTAGCTTCTCTGAGGAGAAATCAGACACAGCTGAATCTAACAGCACTGTTCGCTTCTCTCCCGTACACAGTCTCCTTGGGGAGGTGCAGACTTCCCAATCCACAGCCTCTACCACAACCAAGGGGGGACTGTTGAGCAGGCAGGACTTCCAGACACATGGAAGAAAGTGTCCCGGGCATGGAGGCAAAGGAATGGCATTCATGTCCAGGCTCCATGGCGGGTAACTCTGAGCAAGCAAGAGGTCATGCTACTGACAGTCACAGAGCTGCCATGAGATCTAACGGAGTCATTTAAATGAAGGGCCCGGAGGGGTCCCTGGCACACAGTAGGCACTCAACAAAAAGCAGATGAGACTGGCAGGCTCAGGGCACACAGGTCCAGCGTAACTAACGAGGAACGTGGTAGGTGCCGTTCCTGGGAGGACTGGCAGGTGCCTCTGTTGTGTTTAATCCTGCAGGTCATGTGGGCACTTACTCAGAGCTAAACACTAACAATGACCATAATTCTTGCTGGGCACTTTGGGAGAAAGGGAGGGGAAATGGAATTATTATTCTGCTGCTGACTGCCTCTTGATGTGACCAGAGGAGACAAGCAGAATATAGAGAGCACTGGGTCTGGGCTGCTCCAGCGGCAGTGCACCAGAAAGCAAATAAAAGAGGTAACACCTTATGTAAATGACTTTTAGTTCTTTCAAAAGGACAAGCAGTGAAAAAGAGCAAGTTAAATTCCACCTCCTTCTGCAGCAATTAAATCCCACTGGTTGTCGGTCTACCAGATGTCTCAAAGCTGGTTACTGCTTCTAACGCAAACCAAACACCCTGCTTAACCAGGCAGGGAGAAGAAATATTCTTAGTTCTCAGCCTAGAATCAGAAAAGGCAGAGGCTATTAAAAATGACTGCAGCCTTTTAAATAGGAACAATCAGAATGCTATATGCAAGTCACCCATGTAATCAGTGTCCCCTGAAGACCACAGAAGTCTCCGGAAACAGACCTGTCAATGAAACTGAGCCAGGTCTCCAATCAAAGCTAGGAAGCGCCTGGCAGCAGCCACACTCTCAACTCTCTTTATGACAAAAGCTAAACTAAGTTATGCTTTACCTAATTCTACTGAAAATAAGCTTCTAGAGCCCAGGGCAGGGGGTAGGATACCACGCCACATTTTCTATTTTCAAGTTTCATTTACCAGGCAGGTTTATATAAAGCACAGGGCTTGGTGCTTCCAGCACACAGTAGGCATGAAGTAAACACTTACTGAATGAGCAGACAGACACGCATGCCCCCAATGAAGAAGGTTTAGAGTTAAATATCTGTACCAGCCCGATCCGAAGCAAACACTAATCAAAAAAGTATCTTCACTTGGAAAATCCCATAGTATGGCAGCCCGGAAATAACACGGCTGCAGTCTGAAAAATACGGGTACCTGCTGTTGGGTTACCAAAACGCTTTGCAATTAACAACTCATTAACAGAATGTACAAATTCTGCCAGTGCTAAAATATCATGCTGTGAATTTAATAAAGAACATCCGAGGTAAGTTTTTTTTATTATTATTATTATTATTATTAAGATAGTACTGCCTCTGCTATGAGAGAGAGACAGAGACAGGAGGCGAACATGGGAATACATATGGAAGATTTTGTTTGCTGATAAGATTCCCGGCCCCGGGTCACGACGTCCGCTCCGGACGCCCACGACAACGGCTCTCCCTTCCCGAAGCCCTCGGTCAAGGGCAGCGGGGACTCTCGCCCCAGGAGCCCCGCCGCTCCCACAATGCACCGGGGAGGCAGCCCAGCGGCACGTTCCAAGATGGCTGCGGGCTGCCTCCGGCTGAGGCAGACAAAGGAGCCGGCGGCCTGTGCCCATGCGTGCGCCGTCCCGGCCCAGCCTGCAGCCGGGAGGATGCGACAGCAGAGCATGAGCGCGGAGCATCTCGGATGCACGCCTCCCTCTTCCCTTTCCCCCCAGTTGCTGTACCCTGGGGATCAAGGCAGCCTTTGTGAAATACAGACAAATGACTCCTCGCGGCGCGGGGCCGCGGCCGGCTCGGCGGTGGAGGAAGCCCCACCACCAGCAAAGGAAGCTTTTAATGAGAAACGCCCAAGACATCCATGGCAGAGGCAATCACTCAAAGCAGCTTGCCCTGAATTACATATTTTCTGACTGCAAATTACTTTTAACAGCGTCTCTACCGTCACTTCAATTGACCTTCCTAACAAAAGGCCATTTATTAACTAGCACTCCACGTTTCCCGGGCTGTGTGGAGCCTCGAGCCAGAAGGGATGGCACCGCCGAGTACTCAGCCGCCCAGGGTCACGGGCCAGGCCTCTGCGAGGGGAGAAGAGGCCATTAATGCAAGCCTGCAGAGCAGATCTGCCGGAGAGGGGAGGGGGGAGAGCAGACTGTTTAAGGCCAACATTAACCTGTCTGGCAAGAGGCAATGCTGGTCTAAAACATAAAATACCCAGGCCTACTTGCAACAACCCCCGGTTTCATCCTCAGCAGCTAGGCAGCAGATGGGAGACGCACCCCTAATCTCAAAACCCTAACTGCACGCAAAACACACTAACACACCTCTACTGCAGACTACAGCGCTTTGCAATTCTCAAAAAGCTTTCTCAGGCTCCTCCTGGATCGATGATCGCACCAAACCTGGGAGGTGGCTGGGTCTTATGACCCCTATTTTAGAAAAGACAAAACTGAGGCCCACAGTTGTCAGAAGCCATGAACCTGGCAGCTGGCAGCCGGGAACAGGACCTCTAGTCCTGCTTCCCAGGTCTGGTCTGCTTTCCGCTACACGGTGCGAGAGAGACCAAGCATCCCCTCCGATACCTGACTGAGAAAGCAGTTTCAACACTAATTATCTTTAAAAATGCCAAAGCTCGTCTTTCTCCAGCCAGAGCCCAATAAGGGAAGCAAGGGGGAGAAAAGTACAGAAAGATAAAAGTAACATGGGATTAATTTTCCTCACACCTCAGTTTCAAGATTCAACATTTCCCTCATAAATAATTTACAACCATAAAAATGAGCTAAGGCCATGTTTGTGTAGGACGGAGGTAAATTTAGGCCTAATGAGGGAGATCCGAGCACTGCACAGGAGGGAATAGGTTGATGTATCGCACCGTGCGAGCGCAATCGACAGCACACAGGGGCTCCATTACCAACTGAAGTCGCGAGGCCAGCTGGGAGGAGGTGGGAGGAGCAATTTGGGGAAACGCCTACCATCCCAGCTGTGGAAGGTCTCTACAGGGAAAGCCGGAGTTGACCAGTGTTTTAGATGACAACACAACGGAGGCGGAGATTTCTCAGAGCTGTAAGACTGAACCAACCTGAAACGAAGTCAGTTCTCCGTAAATGCCAGGTGAGGAAGGCAGGTGGTGATGCCACCTGGGAGTCCCGTCTGCACGTGGGCACAGGGAGCGTGCGGTGGCAACACTGACCCTGAGCTAGTCCTCCCGATTTAACCTCGCAGGTCATTTGGCCCCAATCCCCATCCCAATCTTAACCCCGGGTGTGTGGCCAGTCTCCACTATGTCATGTCCAAGGCTGGGGGCAAAAGACCTTTACCCTGGGCAGCTCTACCTCAAGAGGATTTCCTTGCCAGGCAGAAGAGTATGTGTGAATGTGTTGTGGGGTGTGTGTGTGTCTGTGTGTGTGTGTGTGTATGTGTGTTGCATGTACATACGGCAGCTACATGGGATCAGTTAGAGTGAGGTGTGTTTTCCGGAGGGAAATCCAGGAGCAGTTTTTCCATGCCTTGCCCAATGAATACGATGCAACAGGGCTGGGTAGGAGAAAGTCCACCTCCCGCTTCTGCCTGCAGTGCTGCAAACAGTGCCCGGGGAAGGGCCCGGTGCCCAGCCCCGCAGCACCTTGGCAATGCTGTCATCTCAGGTTCACAGAGAAATGAACCTTGACTCTAAAGCCTCTCATTCAGACAGCACACTGCTCCCTTGTAGCTGATCAAAGAATTACTACAACAGTGTGCTTAATCCCTAAAAGTCAGCAGTGCTGGGCTTAACTGATGCTGAATATTGTTTCAGAATCAAAGGCGTGCCTCCCGGCCCCAGTCTAGGAGAAAACTAAGCTACTGTATCACAGCTGAAAACTCAGGGGAACTTTGATATCATCTCTGTGTAATTTCCCCGGCCCTGCGAGCCTGGGGTTTATCTCGTTTTATCAACTCCTGTACTGAAATCAAAACCCAACCAACAGAGCTCAGACCTCTCTCCACGGAGGCTCTTCTAGCGGCGGGGTGGGGGGGGGAGCAACAACCGCAGGCGGGGCAGGGGCACTACCATCAAAGGAGGCGCAGCGGGAACCCCGACTCGGCCTCCCTGCCACAGTGAGGAAGGCCGGCTCAGAAGCCGCACCAGCACTGCCCACCAAGGGCTAAAGGCGTGACTCGCACACAACTTTTGAGGAGAGTAATTTCAAAGTATTGGGAGGGGGGGAGCAGGTTAAAATGGGCTACTGTAATTGAAATGACAAAACCAGTGGATTAATTAAATCCCTACAGAAGGATGAACTTGCAATCAGCTTGCCTGAAATCCAAAGTCAAGGGCACAAAAGACATAAACTGTCTGCCCACATCCACCAACTTGGGGGGCTGGGGAAGAGAAGTGGATAAATATTTCACTTGCCGTGGGAACCTGACCAACAGCAGGGTGGAGACGGAGAACGGGCTGTCTCCCAATAAAAGCTGATGCTGTGCCCGCCACGGGGCGGCTCTTTGCCTGTTTCCCAGTGGCAGCGGTGGTCTACAAGAACCGAGGCCCCCTTGCTGCCCCATGATCACTGGGATCTTGCTGGTAACAAATCTTCAGCAGGTACAGAAGGACACGGCCCCATTCCCACGGGAGGGAGCCCATGCCAGGCTCCACCAATGCACACAACACACATGGACACACAAACTGGGCCGTCTCCATGCAGCTAAGGTGCAGAGACCTACCTCCTTAGGAGATGGGAGGCTGAGGCCTGGGTCCGTGCAGCACCCAAGCAAATGGCCGGCCGGCTCTTGGAGTTATTCCTGGAGGACAGAGCACAGGCTGGGAGGCTTCCACTGTGGAAGCTCAGAATGGCATCTGTGTGCCTCCTGCACTTTGCTCTGGACCACTTACCTGGTCAGAAGCCAAATCACCCTGACAAACACTGTTGACTATGGTCAGGTGGCAAGAGGCCACAGGCTGCTGGGAAGGCTGCTAAGATATTAAGAAACTAAGGCAAATGTTTTTCTAAGCTCTCCTAGATCGCAAAGAATTTCCCAGCTAGGGAAACTAACAATGGCATGGCATGCACTTCCTTTTCCCCAGTAAAGCCCCTCCCCCCCCTTACTTCTAATACAAGAATCTGGTGTATAAATGTATCCATTCTATGGGACCTATGGCTAGATTCATATTAACTGTGTGTATACCAAACAGATTTTCCACAAACCGTGTGATGTAGGGCCTGGGATTCAGGTTGCTGCAGCTCATGCAGGGCAATGTTAGATCCCGGAATTCTCTCTCCAAAAATAAATCCAGGATCAAGTTCTACGGCACTGCTGTAGCCAAAGCCCTGCCTCTTACGGGCCCAACTCTGCAAAACCAGGGAGCCAGGGCTGGGGGCGGGGAGCAGTCTCTAGTACACTGTGAGCCCCACTCCGACCTGCCCACAAACACTGCCAATGAGGGTCAGCCCTGCCCATCAAGTTTTGGTGCCCTATTGTCTCCTGGACAGAAGGAAGAGGGAGGAAGGCAGATGCTCTACAAATGAACCGATCCCAGGAGGACCCAAGAGAAATGCTCTCTTGCTGTTGAGTGATGCAAAGTGAGTCACACCCTCACCCAGATGGCCAGTGTCTACGGAGTAAAAATGCCAATATGTCACCTCAACGCCAAGCAAGTGGGCTCTCGGGCTAGAATCATCAGAACACCTGGCTTCAGGTCAGCCAGGCATGTCCCATCACTACCAACCTCTTCTCTGACTTCAGACATTTGGTCATCTAACCATGCTACCTGTGTGCTGGTGCTTTCCAAGACACCTCCAACTGCCTGGACTTTTCTCCTGAGACTCAGCGGTAGGTGTCTAGTGTCCTGGTGGCTATCATCACCAGATGTCCTGGCTGAACATGCCACCCTCCCCCTGAAGCACCTCCCACACTCCCAGTATCCAGCAGGGCCTGTCACACAGCAGAAAGCCCACAAACATTCATGAAGAGCCTTTGTGCTAAGCACTGAGGGAGGGGATGCAATGATGATGGTTGAAAACGCAACATTCTGGAGCAGGGATTCTCAAACTCATGGCCACCACCCACGGAGCTTGCACACCAGAGGGAAGATCCCAAAAGAAAGGGATTGCACCTGGAGAGTTTGTTAAAACAGACACTCTTGAACCCACTCCCAGAGATACTGATTCAATATGTGTAGGATGGGGCCTGGGAAGCTGCATTTCTAACAAGCTCCAGGTGACAGTCAAACAGCTGCTGGTCCACAATCTGCACTTTGTACAAGACAGCAGGTACTCGTTAGATGTTTGATGAATGAATGAACAAAAAAAAACTGAAGGCAATTATCCATGGGGAAGAGCCTCAGAATGAGTCCCTTAGTCTCTCCCTCCCCAAACAGGTCAGCCAAGAGCGCCTAGCTCTTCCCCTACGACAGACACCTGCCCCACCATTCAAAATCTAGGTCACATCTCCCATTCTCCTCAGACCTTCCCCGATTGCCCATACACACAGCAGCTGTCACTGAGAACCCCGATCTTCGCACACACATGTGCACACATGCATGTATGCACACACAGAAACACACAGCGTTGCCTCTCAGAAGGTTTAATACACCTTCCCTAGCAGAACATTAGTTGTTCAAAGGTGTTATGTCCACCCACCGCCTAGCTCACGGTGGGTGCTCAATAAATGGGTTATGGGGTGGGTGGGTGGGTGATGGATGGATGAATCAAGCTCCTACCATCCGTTCAAAATGGCCCATGTTTCACTGAATTAAGGTGGGCACATAAAGCAGCAAGGGCAACGGCAAGAGCAGACTTGCAGGCCCCTTCCGATGAGAGTGCCAGGCTGGGCATCGGGGAGCCCAGGACAAACACCACACCTCCAGGCACAGGCAGGCTGCAGAGGACGGGAGGCGGGACTGCAGCGCTCCCAGCAGCTCCAGAAGTGGTTGTGACTCAACCCAGGCCGGCTGGATGAGGGCCTGGCAGGGGCCAAGGCGCCTCCAGGCTGGTTGCACAGAAGACTCCCCTGAGGGGTTTGTGAAAACCACAGCTGCCCATGCCAACCCCCAGGTTCTGGTTTAATTGGGTTGGGCTGGGCCCGGGACAGGACAGGGCACAGCCCAGGTGAAGTGCCACTGTACTGGGAGGTACGTACAGCGATGAAAGGGACATGGCCACCACCCACGGAGCTTGCACACCAGAGGGAAGATCCCAAAAGAAAGGGATTGCAAATGAGGGGACACTTCCTTCTGCCTGGCGGGTCAGGGAGATGTGAGCGAAGAGCCTGTGCTCTCACTGGCCTCCTGGAGAGAGCGAGAGAGAGGGTGCAGAGCAGTGAAGCTACCATGGGCAAGAGATGTGGAATCCGCAGTGGCATAAACAAACCACTGGGGGACCTGTGGGTAGCAGAACAAGCTTCTGAAAGGCCTAAACAACAAACAAACAGTTAAAAGCCTGTTGGCATTTCTCTGCTATTTCTAAGGTTTAAGCAATGATGCAGGGCTTCCGGAAGGAAGGAAGGGATTCGAAAGTCTTTTGTTCCTATTTCCTCTCCTGGAACTGAATGCTTCTCAAACCTACACCACTTCCTGCAGAGCACCGCGGGCCCCCTTACAGCATCGGGTCAGTGTGGGAATGAGAAGCAAAGCAGAGCAATGGACAGGGTGCAAGCTCTGGAGTCATGCAAGCTCTGGAGTCAGAGGACCCGAGCTTGAATCCCAGCTCCGACACTTACTTACAACTGTGTGACCGCAGCAAGTTAGCTGAGCTGGGCCTAAGATTCCTCCCCACCAGAACTGGAATGACAGATAATAATATTTCCTTCACGGGGTTGTGTCGTGTAAAGAACCTACAGAACTTGCATCAAGAGAAACAATCAACAGGGGTGCCCGGATGGCTCAGTCAGTTAAGTGTCCGACTTCGGCACAGGTCGCGATCTCACAGTTCGTGGGTTCGAGCCCCGCGTCGGGCTCTGTGCTGACAGCTCAGAGCCTGGAGCCTGTCTTTGGATTCTGTATCTCCCTCTCTCTTGGACCCTCCCCTGCTCACGCTGTCTCTCTCTGTCTCTCAAAACTAAATTTAAAAAAAAGAGAGAGAGAAACAATCAACAGAGTGAAAAAGACAACGTATGAAATGGAAGCAATTATTTCCAAATCACATATCCGATAAGGAGGTAAAATCCAAATCTATATAGAACTCTCACAATTAAGCACAACAAAGGCCAAATATTTGATGGGAAAAATGGGCAAAAGATGTTCAACATCACTAATCATGAGGGAAATGCAAACCAAAGTCACACCGAGCTATCACCTCATACCCACTGGGATGGTTACTATCGAAAGCCTAAAAATTAGTATTGGCGACAACGTGGAAAACTGGAACCCTGGTGCACTGTTTGCTGGGAATAGAAATGCAGCCACAGAGGAACACAGTAGGGTGATTCCTCAAAAATTTAAAAATAGGGGTGCCTGGGTGGCTCAGTTGGTTAAGCTTCTGACTTCGGCTCAGGTCGTGATCTCACCGTTCGTGAGTTCGAGCCCCACATTGGGCTCTGTGCTGGTGGCGCAGAGCCTACTCGGGATTCTCTCTCTCTCTCTCTCTCTCTCTCTCTCTCTCTCTTTCTCTCTCTCTGCCCCATCCCCACTTGTGCTCTCTCTCTCAAAATAAATAACAAACTTAAAAAAATAGAATTACTGTATAGTCTGGCAATTCCACATCTGGGTATGTACCCAAAAGAATTGAAAACAGGGTCTTGAAAAGATCTCTGTATATCCATGTTCACAATGGCATTATTCACAAGAGCCTAAAGGTAGAAGCAACCCAGGTGTCCATAGGCAGATGAATGGATAGACAAAATGCGGTATATGCATGCAATGCATAGTATTCGGCTTAAAGAGGAAAGAAATTCTGACATATGCCGCAACGTGAATGAAGCTTGAAGACATTATGATGAGTGAAACGAGCCAATACTATATAATTCCACGTGTATGAGGTTCCTAGATTAGTCAGATTCATAGAAACAGAAAGTAGAACGGTGGTTGCCAGAAGCTGGGGGAGAGGAAAGAAAAGCTGTTTAATGAGTATAGAGTTTTGCAAGATGAAAAAGTTCCAGAGATGAGCTGCACGACAATGTGAATGTACTTAATGCCACTGATTTGTACACTTGAAAACGATCAGGAAGGTGCATTTTGTTATATGTGTTGTACAATTTATCAAAACCAGCATCCAAGACTGTGGTTTTCAAGTTTCCAGAAGCAGAAGCACAACCCCACGTTTCTTACTAAACACACAGATCCTGGGGCCCCTTCCCCAGATATGCCGATTGGAGGTCTGGGCGTGAGGCCCTGGAATCTGCATTTTCATAAACATCTTAGCGCTAGTTAGCACACTAAGAATTCATTTATTCCACTGTCGTTCTAAAGGATCAAGGGATATTCTTTTGCGTATTTTGCTTTTGCTGATCAGTGTCTAAACGACAACTATGTCTGGGTACGTGTGTGTGTGTGTAGAAAGATCTCCTGTATAGAGAAAGATCATAACCACAGCGCGACAAGATGGTCCTCAGTCCTCAGGGAGGCAGGAGCTAGGAAGCTTGAGCATGTGACTCCGGGGCTCCAGGCCCAGGGGCCTCTCACATTTCCACCAGCACAAGCTCCACATCTCACCAGAAGGGTGTCAGGTAAACCAAACACATGCCAACAGGATGTCCCCAACACGGGAGACAATGTCAAGTACACCCCGCAGCGGCTCTGCCTCCCAAGCAGCAGAGAAGAGGTCTGACATAGGCAACCTCATTGCAAACAGCGCAGACGATGCAGGGAAACCACAATTCCCAAGGGCGGCCCAGCGAGCAGAAGGCCATCGAGAGCCAGTGGGGCCAGAAAACGTTGGCCAGGAAGGGCCCCTGAGAGCGCGAGAACAGCCTGGGAGAGGCAGCTCGTTCAAGGACCCCAGGCCTCCCCTCCCACAACCCAACCCAACTAGCAAAGGAGACTCTGTTCCTTCAACCGCAACCAACTAAATACAGTGTCCTCGGCCCACCACATCCAGCCATGTAGTCATTTGTTATCTTCATCATCATAATAGCACCTTTGACATTTCCCATGCTTGGCTCCAACACTATCATTACTTTCCCGTGTGGCGAGGATGTCGCTCTTTGAGCGGGAAGCATGGAGCCCTTCCAACCTGCTCAGGCGGAGGGGCCCAGAACTTCTGGATTCTGATGCCCCCAGAAGCCGATCTGCCATGAAACAGAGCAATGAACCTTCGGCCACCCCCACCCTTTACCCCTTCCAAGGCGCTGAGGAGGGGCCCAGCAATGTGTTCACATGGCCGTGTGGTTTTATAAAATGTACAACAGCAAGATATTCTTGTATTTTTTTTCTTATAACCCCTCCCGCCTCCAAATCGTCCAAGTGATGGACCCAGAAAACGGGGGTCTGCCTTTGGAGTCCACCTAAATTTAGTGAGGACTCCCCTATACCCTCCGTAGTGCCACATGCATTCACATACGTTAACTCATTCAGGCTTTTGGGGTAGGTTGTATTCTTAAGCCACTTTTACGTGTAAGGAAATCGGAAGTCAGAACAGTTCTGTGAGGTTCCATGACCTGCCTGGGGTCACCAGGATTGCAGGAGGTAAACTGAGATTCAAATCCAAACCCCTAAATCCAAGCCCTGTGTTCTTCATACTCTACCATCCTTTCCTGAGTGCCCTAAAGGAAAGCTAAATAATAACTACAAACAGAAAGGGGGGAAAAAATGAAGCTCCTCTTCTGATTAATAAGTCAACAAACACTTAATAAGAACCACTCACTTTTACTGACCACTTGCCCTGTGGCAGGTGCAGGGCTAAATGCTTCTCTGGCAATATTTCACTCACTGCTCACCATAATCCCGTGAGATACATATTATCATTAGCCTCACTCTACAGATGAGGAAACTGAGGCTCAGAAAAGTTCATTAATTTACCCAAGAATACACAGTAAATAGGAAAGCCAAGGATTAAGCTGAGGTCTAATTCTAAAGCCCTTGCATTTAGCCATGGTGCGCCATTACAGCTGGAAGAGGGGAGAGCCTGCCAGAGAGATGGAGGCAGGCAGGGAAAATGCCTTCAGCATAAATCAGGAGTGTGGCCTAAGAGCTGGAAGGGAGGGATGAAAGATGCTGATTAGAGATGATGATTCTGGGCTCAAATGAACCAGTAATTGACATGTCAACTGCTTCACATGGGTCTTTGTGCCCAGGTCCCAGCAGAAGCCTCATCTCTCAGAGGCCCCATTTAAGTATTCTCTGCATGGCCCAATATCTCACAGCACCTCAACAATTTCCAGGGAGCGAGAAAGGTGTCGCCTGTGTCCTGTAACTACCCTTCTGAGGACCCTGAGCTTTTCAGTTTGTCTAGGTTTCCACAGAATTTATCCCCTAACTTTTCTGAGGTTTCTCTGGTGCAGCTGATACAGGCTTTTTTTTTTTTTTTTTTTTGGCCCTGTTAAAACGAGATGAGATCCAGCCAGCTGTCGAGAAATGTACAATGAGATTATACTGAGAAGGAACCACCAGAGACAAAGGCCCCTGAAGAGTCACTGGCCTGTTGTGGCTTTTGTGGCAGAAATCTGTTCTTGGGTGGGGGTGGGGAGCAGAGAAGGGGCAACAGCCATTTGCCTTTTGCTTCCTGGGGCCTTCCTCTGTGCCTCGCTGAAGAGACTGCTGAGATGCAGGGGACAGAAGAGTCACATCTTTAGTGGTGAGAGAGGCTGATAACTTAGGAAGAGTTATCTGTTGGTAACAAAGAGGACAAAGATGTTCATGGGTCTGCCCTCTTCACTTGGGCCTGTCACTGGGGATCTGATGTCCCCTGGTCCTGAGCCGTAGCTCTTGTCCCAGCCCCTGTCTCACGTAGGCTGGGGTCCTTGTGGGGTGCTCATCAACACAGCCACCACACTTCCAGGATGGGTACTCTAGGCCTTGGGTGCCCACTCCGGGCACCTCACCTTTAGACAGGTGCCCTGGCATTTGGGTGTCCTCCCTGCTGTGTCCAGGTCACAGATGAGGCCGCACCCCCAGGTGATGCTCAGGGCTCAGGTGCAAGTTGGTCCGCACCCACGTGACCACAGAGAGCCGGACTCCAGGACGGGCCAGTGAAACCAATGTCCGCAGTCTGTGCAGGTGGCCGCGGCGGCCTGGGCACAGGTGGGCCGCCTCACCTCTCACCTGGGCGGCGGTGGCTCTCGGAGACCCTCACCTGCCCGGCCCTGGGGGCGCTGCTGGCACTCGGGTCCCCGAGCTCCCTCCCGCCTGTCCGCTGCAAGGCCGAGCCGGGGTTCGGGAAGCCGCGGCGCGCGCGGGCCCGGGCAGAGGCCGCCGGGCCTGTCCCCGCGGCGGGCCGGGCACGGAGCCCGCAGGCCTCGGCGCGGCCCGGCTCCGCCCGTCCGCCCGCCCCTCGGCCCGGGGCCCGCGCCCGCCCGCCCGCCCGCCCGCCGGGGCAGCAGGGCCGGCTCGGCCGAGCCTCCGCAGGCGCCCGGCCCGCCCGGCCTCACTTAACTGTTCCCCGCTGGGGCGGCGGCGGCTGCGGCGGCGGCGGGTCCCGGCTCCGTCTCACGCAGAAGCAGCTTCTCATCGCCCGGGCGGCGCGGGAGGGGCCGGGCCCGGGGCCCAGGCGGCGGGGCCGGCGCCGCAGCTCGAGCGCGAGCCTCACCGGGGAGCGGCGGCGGCGGCGGCGGCGGCGGCGGCGGCGGCGGCAGGGGCGGGGCGCGGCCTGGCGGCGGCGGCGGCGACAACGGCGGCGGCGGCGGCTCCCTCGGCGGGGCCGGGCTCCGGGCCTCCCGGCTCTGGCGCTGGCTCCGGGGGAGGCGCCGGGCGCCCGAGGCTGCCTCCGGCGGGAGGAGGGAGCGGGAGCCCTCGGGTCCGGAGCCCGCGCCGCCGCCGCCCCTGCCGGTACCCCGCCTACCCCAGGCCTCCCCCCACGGCCCAGCCCGCTAGCCCCCGGCCCGGCCTCCAAGCCCCGGGAGCCCCAGGCCTCTTGGAGCCTCGGCACTAGCTCTCCACTCCGCCACGCTGTTCTCTTCCAGGGCCCCCGCAGCCCAGTCAGCTCTCCTAGGCCTCACTGTCAGTCCTTCAGCACAGCCTTAGAACCCTGGACGCCCCCAGGCCTCTTGGCGCCTTAGATGAACACCACCCACCCACACACACACACACACACACACACACACACACACACACGTTGTCCTCTAGCAGGGACACCCAGCCCTCCTAGGCTTTAGTGAACTCCAGGCCATTCCTTCAACTCAGCTCACTCCAGTTCAGGAGACCCCACTGTCCCCCAAAGACCCAATACAAGCTTAGACCCCAGACTCCGCTAAAAACAGGCCTCTCAAAATGATCCCAGTCCCCCCGCAATTCTCTGCCTCCGCTTTATGCTGGGCAAATGATCTACCCACAGAGGCCCAGAACCAGGGTCATGGGACTGCCCCTCAGGGAAGCATCTAGAGGGAGAGGTTTACAGAAGTGATGACCTATAGTACTTGGGGAAAGGTACAGGCCAGAGGATAAGACTGGATGAGGAGTGGGGTCCAGAGCTTGACTCTCAGCTGGAATGGCTGGTACCAAAGACAGAAGCCGACTCTGAACACATCCTTAACCAAAAATGTCCTACATAGCCCCAGCAAGGCGTTCCCAGGCAGAGGCTGGCCTGCTGCTTGAAAGAATTGTGGTCAGAAGGCTGGAGCCTTTAGAGCTGAGGACCATGCAAAGAGTGATTGGCATCCATTTGCTAATACACCAAGTCTAATTTTCACACATTCTAGGCTTTTCTAAGCAGAATTGGCTGTCGGGGAAAATGCCTTGTGGGGAAACCAGGCAAGTGTGTGCATTCCAAGCGTCTGTCTCAGAAATGCCACTGGTTCAGATGGTTTTACAGACAAGTTCTTTCAACCCATTAAGGATCAGACAATCCCTCTGTTATTGAAACTTACACAGAGGGGTGCCTGGGTGGCTTAGTCGGTTAAGTGTCCAACTTTGGCTCACGTCATGATCTCCCGGTTTGCGAGTTTGAGCCCCAGATCGGGCTCTGTGCTGACAGCATGGAACCTGCTTCAGATCCTCCATCCCCACCCTCTCCCTCTCCCTCCCCTGCTCGCTCTCTCAAAAATAAACATTAAAAAAAAATAAACATTAAAAATTTTTTAAAATAATAAAAAACTAACAGAAAAAAAGCAAAAATATTCCATTTCACTTCCCAAATTTAGCCTAATTCTGATACCAAAATCTGACAGGGATTACACCAAAAAGGAGAACTGCAGATCAGTATAGAACACTGGTCTCTAGACCATTTAATATGGGTTGTTTGAAAAAGAAGCTCTGCAGTCAAATAACTTGAGAAAGAGCTGCATGCCATTTATAGTCTACCTTTTGGAGAACCACAATAAGTATTAGTAAAGTCTCTGTGAAGTCCGGGGATTCAGGTGTGCTGTTTCAAAGGGGCACATGCACCCCAATATTTATAGCAGTGCTATCAACACTAGCCAAAGTATGGAAAGAGTCCAAATGTCCCATCGATGGATGAATGGATAAAGAAGATGTGGTGTGTGTGTATATATATATATATATATATATACACAATGGAGTATTACTCGGCAATCAAAAAGAATGAAATCTTGCCATTTGCAACTATGTGGATGGAACTAGAGGGTATTATGCTAAGCAAAATTAGTCAGAGAAAGACAAATATTATATGACTTCACTCATATGAGGATTTTAAGACACAGAACAGATGAACATAAGGGAAGGAAAGCAAAAATAATATAAAAACAGGGAGGGGGACAAAACATAAGAGACTCTTAAATATGGAGAATGGAGGGATGCTGGAGGGGTTGTGGGGGGGAGGGGCTAAATGGGCAAGGAGCATTAAGGAATCTACTCTCGAAAGCACTGTTGCACTATATGCTAACTAACTTGAATGTGAATTTTAAAAAATAAATTAAAAAAAAAAAGTCCCTGTGAAGTCCAGGAGTAAAGAATGTTGTCATTTCTCAAACTCATCTGAGCCAGAACCACCTTTTCAAAGTTCACTCTAATATGTGAATCACTACTATAAACCAACCTACTTAAGTATATAATTATTGTAAAGCTACTGAACCCAATGTTAGCAATCTGCGTCCAACTCGACAGAAAACAAGTCGAAATCCACTATGATCAAGCAAGATTTATTCCAAAAGTGCAAGAATAATTCAGCCTCAGGGAGTCTGGAAATCCAGTGCATTGTTAAAGAAAAATAAATCACAGGATATTTCAACAAGAGAGATGCTTTAAAAGAATTTGACAAACTTCAATACCAATTACTTATAAATTTTTAACACCTCTAATAAATGAAAACATTGAGCTTAACATGATAAAATGTATTTATCAGAGCCATCGACAACCATATTTAATGGTGACACACTAACGGTATTCTCATTTAAGTCAGAAACAAAACAAGGATGCCTGCTATAGCCGCTACAAACTAAAGCCAATGAAATAAGATAAGAAAAATAAATAAGAAATACAAGTATTGGGTAGGAAAAGACAAAATTTATATTATCTATTCATGATTTAAGTGTGTACCTGAAAACAAAAACTGAGGAGAATTCAGTCAAAAATCTTAAAAATTTGGTAAAATGGCTAGTTATAAGATAAACACCGAAATCAATAGTTTTCCTGTTATAGGAGAAGACTTCTTTTCCATACAGAAGAACCTCTGTGTTCTTTTTGGCTTTGGCTGATCACAGAGAGCAAGTACTTCTGTGTTCTCTACCATGTGGCAAGTGGACCTATTTCTGGTGCAAAGAGAGACTATTGTCCAGCACTGTCTGCTATGATAGAGGTAAATCCATCCAATCCAAGGGGAAATATTATAGAAAGATTACTTGGCTACAGATCAAAAGCTATGTTTTCCTGTTAATTTCCAGGACTTTTATCTTCTATGTGTCTTTCCCGCATCTATGCCTCATTTTCTTCCAAATTCAGAAGAGGGAAAGAGATACTACTTATAGGATCCTCTAACGACAGCACTAAATACCAGTGATTTCCATATAGATAGTATGATTTTTTTTTCTGAAAAAAATTACATTCACATTAGTAATGAATACTATAAAATACCGGGCCTTTACCTTAACAAGAAATGGCAAGGCCATAGAAAGAAAACTATAAAACCTTACTGAAAGGAAAACCTTACTGAAAAACATAAAAGTCTTTAATAAAAGGAAAAACATAACAAACCCCTGGGGAGGAAGTCTTACTATTGCACAGATGTCGTATCTCCCCTAACTCAATGTATAAACTTAGTGGACTCTAAGAACCAGTATGATTTGGGGGTGGGGTGCAATGGAACATGACAAAATTATTTTAAAACTGATCTTGAGGGGCGCCTGGGTGGCTCAGTCCATTAAGTGCGTAACTCTTGATTTCGGCTAAGTCATGATCTCTTGGTTCATGAGATGGAGCCCCACGTTGGGCTCTGTGCGGACGGCGTGGAGCCTGTTCGGGATTCTGTCTCTTCCTCTCTCTCTCCCCCTCCCCTGCTCACACACGCTCTCTCTCTCTCAAAATAAACAATACGCATTAAAAAAACCTGACCTTAATAAATATGGGAAAATATGCAGAAAATTTTTGAAACTGAATACTAAATTTCTTATAAGAATATTAACACTAATGAATATAAAATACAATGTAAAACTTACATTAGAACTTATATTTCATATTCTAGATTATATATTAGTATTATATCAACTTATATTTTAATATCTGTCAGAGCAGTACTAATACTGGTTATCTAACATATTAAAAGATAACGTAAAACTGTGGTCCACTAGTGCAGGAATACATACTTTTATAATATATTGAGTTCCCTGCTTATGCATGTTTTGTTTTTATCCACTGATGCATTTGTATATTCCTAATGCTCCACTTCAAACCATGTTATCTTGCCCAGACCACTTCAATACCATCCTTGAAGTCTCCTGGCTTTGCCTCCATTCAAACAACGGAAAACAGCAACCAGAGTGCTTGTTAAAATAATAATAATAATAAAAATAATAATAATAAAACAGCAAGTCACTCCCTTTCTTAAGGACCTCCAGTGACTTTCCATAGGACAAAATAAACTCAAATGCTCCGGTGCAACCAACAAGATCTTGTGCTCCCTGGATCTCCCCTGGCCCTCCATCTTCTCAGCTGCTCTAGCCACACTAGTTTCCGTTTAGATCTTTAAAGATGAAAGCTTTTTCTTCCCTGGGAGACTGCACCTACAGCCCTCCTCACCACCTTCGTAGGGCCTGGGCCCTTCTCATCCTTAAACTCTCAGTTTAAATGCCACCTCCTTGGAAGCCTTCACTGGTCATCTAGCTACTTCCTATTGTGTTCATACCACATCCGCTCATTTCCCACTTACCACTCATCACAATTTGTAGCTCTTTCCTATTTGTCTACCTGTTCAATTCTCAGTCTCCCCACCAGACTAAAAGCTCCAACATGGTATCTGTTCATCAAGCCTAAATGTGCTCCACGTACTAGCCCCTCGATAAACATTTGTTTAATACATAGATGTGTCAACATTTAATATGTGCATACCCTCTGTCCGTGTCTAATAATTATCCAGAGTAAACAATCAGGCAAGTGCACACAGATGTACGTTCAAGGATAATTATTCCAGCATTGCTTATAATGAGAAAATATTGGCCATATCCTAAATGTCCAGCATTAGAAGATTGAACCATTAAAACAAGAAAGCTCTACTGACATAGAAATATACCATGGTATTTTGTTAAGGAAGACAGAAAACCAAACCAGGGTATAGAACAGAATGCATTTATTCTATGAGCCCATTAATTTTATATGTATTTATAAATATTTATATGTATTAAAATACATTAGACACTTGGAAAACGTATACCAAACGTTAATAGTTTAACAGTGGCTATATGTAAGGGGAGGAGAGAGATTTTCACTTTCTATTTTAGCATGTCTATGTATTTTAGCATCTCAGGAATATGGACACAAATTACAGGACACCCAACCAATGGTAGCTTGAACAACAGGCATTTATTTTGCTGGCCAGGAGTCATCTACGTTCAGTCTTCCTGTTACAGGAGAACGAAGGCATTAAGAGCACATGTCCCTCCATCCTTTGCTGACATCCTCAAGTGGTTGTCTTTTATGCCCAGTCTTGTTGCCTCGTGGGCACAGAATGGCTCCTCGGCTTCAGATGTCCTGGTCTCCTCTTTCACAGCACGAAGGCGGACAGGGAGCAAACTCTTTCCCAGAAACTCCCCAGCAGACCTGGTTAGATCCCGTGGGCCAGACATGGGTCACACGGCCACCCCCAACTGTAAGGGAGGCTGGGAAATTGGCCTTGTCAATCAGGTCACCTCCTGAGGCTGGGCATATTGACAGGTCATTTAAAATCACTGTTCCCTTGGGAAACAGAATGGAAGTTCCTCAGAAGATTAAAAATAGAACTAGTATGTGATCCAGCAATCCCACTTCCAGGTACATATCCAAAGGGAATGAAAATAAGATCTCAAAGAGACACCTCACTCTCACGTTCACTGCAGCATTATTTACAAAAGTCAGGACACAGAAATAACCTATGAGTGGATAAAGTTTGCCACACACACACACACACATACACACACACAAAGGAATATTATTCAGCCATTAAAAAGAAGGAAATCCTGCCATTTGTGACAGCATAGACAAACCAGGAGCACAGTATGCTAAGTGAAATAAGTCAGAGGGGCGTCTGGGTGGCTCAGTTGGTTAAGCTTCCAACTTCGACTCAGGTCATGGTCTCATGGTTCATGAATTGGAGCCCCATTGTCAGGCTCTGTGCTGACAGCTCAGAGCCTGGAGCCTGCTTTGGATTCTGTGTCTTCCTCTCTCTCTCTCTCTCTCTGCCCCTCCCCTGCTCATACTCTCTCTCTTTCTCTCTCTCAAAAATAAGTGAATATCAAAAGAAATGTCAGATAGAGAAAGGCAAATACTGTATAAGCGCACCTCTATAAGGAATCTAAAAAATGAAACTGAGAGAAACAGAGTGCGGATTAGCGGCTGCCAGGGACGCTGGGGGTGGGGGTGGAGGATGAGTGAAGGTGGCCAAAGGGTACACGCTTCCAGTGACAAGATGATCAAGTTCTGGGGATCTAATGCACAGTCTGGTGGCCACAGTTAATAACACTGTATCGTCTACTTAAAAGTTGCTAAGAGTGTAGAACTTAAAAGTTCTCGTGGCACACACAAATGCTAAGTACGAGAGATGACGAGCGTGTTAGCCAACCTTACAGTGGTGAGCATTTCACAATACACACATGTATCAAATCATCGGGCTGTACACCTTAAACTTACACAATTTATATGTCAATTGTATTTCAGCAAATCCGGGAAAAGATAAAAAAATAAAGTAAAAAACGATCACTGTTTCCTTATCAGGGAGGAAGACAATTAAGATATTTTTTTAACATTTTAGGGGCGCCTGGGTGGCTCAGTCGGTTAAGTGTCTGACTTCGGCTCAGGTCATGATCTCACAGTTTGTGGGTTCGAGACCCGCGTCGGGCTCTGTACCGATAGCTCAGAACCTGGAGCCTGTTTCCGATTCTGTGTCTCCTTCTCTCTGTCCCTCCCCCACTTGTGCTCTGTCTGTCTCTGTCTCTCAAAAATAAATAAATGTGAAAAAAAATTTTTTTTTAGTTTTTTTTTAACATTTGAATAATGAATATCATCAGGAAAGAAAAAAGTCAGTGTATTTCAGACATGATGAGATCCCAGAGGGTGTTCAGTGACGTGCGGCCAACAGTTTGGGGAGCAGGTCTTCGCTGCTTGGCAGCCCTTGAGCGCACAGGCCCAAGCATCCACTCGGACAGCCTCCCGAACCTGAGATCCGCACCGCTCACTTCTGTCCTCTTCGCCCCCTCCCTTAAAGCGCTCCCAATTAATAAACACATCGTTACTCCTCGGGCTATTTTCTGACATTGATCTGTGGAAACTAGAACGGATTGATCCTGCCTTAAGAGACCAAGGGGGAAATCTCATCCGTTTATCGCTCTTGCTGCCTGAAACAGACCTCAGCCCCGATCTGCACGGGTTTTGATCTGGTCTGTGCTCTCAGACTGAACACAGACGCCTGGGGGAGCGGAAGGCAGGCAGGTGCGCTGAACGCATTTGCGGGCCAGGGGTGCACACGCGGCCGGCTCTCTCTCACAGTTTGACTGTAAAGATAGGAAGAATTAACCCAGAACAACCACAAACAGTGCCGTTGAAACTCAGAAACCATAAGCACGTGCACAAGTGCTTCTCTTACGCAGGGGCATCACAGAATGACAGACCCAAATTGTGGTTCTTTCGATACGCTTCCTGGTCAAGAGGACCTTGCTCCGGAGAGCTGGCATAAAGAAGGTCCTCAAGAACAGCCACTTCCTTCACTTTAGACTGGAGGCTTCAGGAGGGCAGGCACCTTAGCAGTCTTGTCTCTCTTTCCCCGTCATCCCAGGACACGGTAGGAACTCACCAAGTATTTCTTGAATGAACAGTGTCATCCTCAACGGCAGTTAGAAATCATGACAAAATTGGGGCGCCTGTGTGGCTCAGTCAGTTCGGCGTCTGACGTTGGGTCAGGTCATGATCTCACGGTTCGTGGGTTCGAGCCCCGCGTGGGGCTCTGTGCTGACAGCTCGGAGCCTGGAGCCTGCTTCGGATTCTGTGTCTCCCTCTCTCTCTCTGTCCCTCCCCCGCTCATGCTCTGTCTGTCTCTGTCTCAAAAATAAATAAAACATTAACAAAATTAAAAAAAAAAATAATTCACGACAATTTCCATTCACAGGCATTTCCCTCGACTCTCCTGCATAAATTGTTTCACTCAATACTGACCTGGATCCCGTGATGCAGGGATTGTGAGCCCCATATGATAGCTATGAAAATTGGGGCTTCCTAAGTCACTCCGTGATTAAGTGGGGGTCAGAGGCGTCAAACTCCAAACTGAATCCTTACAGCTTCACTATACACAATTCTTAAACAGGATTCCCAGAGTCCTGGAGAACGTTCTGGTGGATGGAGTCCTACTCTTCCATGGACAGTGCTTGTTTCTTCAATCCCTCACGTAGAATCCTGGTCAGGCTTCTGAAGTTAGAGAGTCAGTTTCCCCCTCAAGACATGCACACAGTCTGGAGGAGATTCAGATTCTGTTGCTGGCAATCAGAAACGCACTCCAGCTTAGGCAAAAAAGAGACTTTGTGGAACAAACAGGGGTTCTCATGGAAACAGTCACATGGCAGGAAAATTCTGGCGCTTTTCCAGGGTCACATGGCCTCCTGTTTGTTACTCCTTCTTGTGTGTCTGCTTCTGTTCTTCATCCTTTCTAACAGACCTTTTTTCTCTTCTCCCTGGTTCACAGTCTAACATGGCTGCCATAATGGCACCGTCAGTCCGCTACGTATCATGTAGCTCCAGTGATCTGAGACACAGACAAGTGTCTCTAAGCTCTAATTCCAGACTTACGGGGAGAGAATTCTAATTCCCGACTGGTAGGCAGGTCTACCCTGAACCGAATCAACTGGACACAGGGGAGGGTCGCATCTATTTACCCATGTGCCAGGCACTGTCATCTACAAACAATCCTCCCCATATGTAGCTTGTCTTCTTATTCTCTTTATGCCATGGATTTTTAATAGTGAAATTTGAGAATTCACAGCCAAGGAGTTACCCTTTGTTTTTGTTGTTTGTTTGTTTTCAGGTTTAGTTGGTATCATTTCTTCCCTGAAGTAGTAAGCCTTGGGAAAGAGGTTTTAAGGAGGGAAGATGCTAGGGTTGAGGTGCTAGAAAGAATTACCAAGGAGTAAACATTTTGGGTAATCTTCTAAAATATTTATCAACAACACAGGTATTACATTATAGTGTGAAGCAACCTGCCCAAGGGTATCAATGACATATGGTCAAAGTGCTGTTGTAACAGAAAGAAGAGAAATACTCATTCTTCCAGGAAGAGGCTACAGAGAGAAAGGATGTGGTCCTTGAAGAACACGGAGCCATCACCAGGCAGGCAAAGGAGGTAAGCTGTGTGAATATGCAGAGCGGAAGGTGAGGGGTGTCTGGAGCTGCTGTGAAGGGTACATGGCTGGAAGGATGAGGGTGAGGTTAAGAGGTGGCCCAAGGCCTGCTGGAAGGACCAGCCATCCTAGGCTAAAGGACAGCGTCTGAAAGACATGCAACCCAGGGTGCATGGGTGGCTCAGTCAGTTGAGCACCTGGCTCTTGATTTCAGCTTGGGTCATGATGTCACGAATCGTGAGATCAAGCACTGTGTCAGGCTCCACGTGGACAGCACAGAGCCTGCTAGGGATTCTCTCCCTCCCTCTGCCCCTCTCCCTGCTCACATGCACTCTCTCTCTCTTTCAAAATAAATAAATGAACTTCAAGAAAACCTTAAAAAAAAAAAGACACACATCCCACAGAATCTCATATCCAAAAAAAAAAAAAGTTTTAAATACCAGCCTTGTAACGCTGACTCCCAACTTTGTCTCTAGCCCAGTCCTCTTCCCTGAACTGCAAACTTTTTTATCCAACAGCCTACCCAAATTGCCTGTCTGAATGTCTAATGGGCGTCTCCAGTGTAACACTCCTGACTGCTCCTGACGGCGCCTTCCAGACCCACTCCTCCTTCTATCTGCCCCATCTCGCCTGTTAGAAACTCTATCTTTCCAGTTGCTCAGCCAAGAACCTGGGAGCCATCTTTGCCTCCTCTCTCTTGGATACCTCACATACAGTATTTCAGCCTCAAGACTCAAGGCGGCAAAGGGGGTAAGGCCAGTGAGTGCCAAGTTACTTTCTATCCGTGTGGAAACAGGCAGAGATGCTCCATTTGAAGAAAAGGGAGGGTTGGGGAACAAGAAGGAGGTCCTCTAGGCAGAAAGGATGTGTTCAAAGGACACGAGAGTAGGAGAAGGAGGCCTTGTGTGGAGAGGAGGTCGGGCGGGGGGGGGGGGTTGGTCTGACTGGAGAGGCAAGAAGCAGGTGGGGTCCAGCTGGCTCCCACAGGTCCTAACAAGGCTTCTCTAGTCCCCCAGCTCGCCCTGCTCCTCCCTAGCCTCTCCCCAATCACCAGATCATGTGCCTGCTCCCCCTGCATTCCCCCAGACTTCTGCCCTTTGCCTGTGTGGCCACCCTTGGCTCTTGGCATCCTGGTTCCTAAACCTCTGTGTTTGGCTCCGGACATCGGCTGCTTTTGGTCACTCAGCCCTGTAGCCTCCAAACATCAGCTCATGGACCAGTGCCTGTCAGTGAGGCAGGAAATGCAAGGAGGGAAACGGGAGAAATAAAGACAATGTGGCATTATACAAGCAGAATGGCATTTCCGCCTCTAAGTTACGACATCACGGGAAAGTGGCGGGACACCCAGAATGGGAGCACGATGTTGAGAATGCTCCGGCTTAAAATTTAGGCTACAAGGTGAGCACAGAATTCATCTTAGCAGCCCTACGTAAGGGGAAAGACACCTCAAGCACGTAAGTAGTCATTGCCACAGGAGGCCTGTATGGCTACCAATTGAGAGGGGCGTAGCGTGAACGTTAAGATATCACAGGAAAAGAAGACAAACAGTGATTTCCAATGTGACTCCCAAATTGAAAGTTTTGAGGGTGACTCTGAGTGAAAAGTGGTAAATTGCCTCAAGCAACTTCTCACACAGCAACTCAGAATAGTTACACGATACATCATGGCACAGATTCATTTATTTAACGATGATCAAAGGTTCTCACGGGCAAGTCCAGAAAGACAACGAACATACATTATTAGTGCATATCGGGCTAGTGTGACTGCACACGTGTGCAGTACACATGATCTGTGTAAAGCTGTCAACTGTCTTTCCTATGAAAAGGATGTTCTGGGCACCTGGGTGGCTCAGTCAGTTAAGCGTCCGACTTCAGCTCAGGTCATGATCTCAAGGTTTGTGAGTTTGAGCCCGCACTGGGCTCTCTGCTGTCAGCATGGAGCCCACTTTGGATCCCCTGTCCCCCCCCCCCCGCCTCTGCTCCTCCCCTGCTGGTTCTCTCTCTCTCTCTGTCTCTCTCTGTCTCTCTCTCTCAAAAATAAATAAACATTAAAAAAGGAATAGTCTTTATTGTGCTATTATTTCCTTCTGCCTTATAAATATTAAGATGCCCTTTATTTTATGAAATAAAGTGACAGTATGTACTTAGGAGACAAAATAACTCTTGTTGGTTTCCAGATTAGTTCTTGGAACTTACAAATCCATGATCCCAAAGTCTAGGAATCAGGGCTTCCCTGATTAAACATTTGGTTTTGAAATCTTGGCTCCAGATTTGACCTGAGCCAGATGCAACTTTCACTGATTTTTTGTTTTGTTTTGTTTCATTTTGTTGGTTTTTTTGCTGTTTTTGTTGTTCCAGGAGGTAAAATTTGCCCAGAATTAAGGGCCACGAGTGACAAATTCAAAAGAGGAGAAAGCTGGGCAACCATTTCAGAACCTTTTCATAGCTGGGATTCCCAATGCTCACAGTTCACTTTTTCCTTGCAGTCACTGCAAGTACCGACTTGAAATACAAATCAGATTCTATTACTCTCTGTGGTAGAGGCTGTTGGGAGCTCTCAGTGTATCTGTGAGCTCTTCTGTGTGTTCCCTGCCTCCCCCTATGGTTAGCTTGGTCATGTGACTACTTCTGGCCAATGGGATATGAGCAGCGCCATCTACATTACTTCAGGCTAAGGTGGTTAAGATCTGGTATGCATTTCCCCCTCTCCCTCCTCCTTCTACCTGTCCCTAGGAAGATGACATATGGTGACTTGCAAGATACAAGATAACGGGGCTACAAAATGCAGGCAGCCTGAGCTCCTGAGCTGCCATTGTGAGGAAATCCTCCAAACACATAGATGACTCTCCTTAAGGGGAAAGTAAACTTCTATAGCAGTAAGCCGCTGAGATTTTAGGGCTTATCTGTTACTGCAGCACAGGCTGTCCTACTCTGACTGACACACCACCTTGCTAAAATACCCGCCAGTGCCTTTTCGTGGCATTTGGACAAAATCCTACCATCGTTTCCTTGGCCTACAAAGGCCCTCACATACCTCCTGGCATCCCTTTCGTGGCCCCTGCTCCCACCTTCATTATGTTCGAGCCACACCAGCCTTCCAAGGATGCCCCAACATGCTCATTCCCACCACAGGGCATTTCCACCAGCACTTCTTTTGCTTGGAATATTCTCCTGCCAGCCCTTACTCTCTCCTGACATTTCCCTCACCTTAAAAGGAGCAGAGAAGACTTCCTTGATCACCTAAGTTGAAAAGACTCCATTTGTCACTCTGTCTCGTCATGTTTTATTTTCACGCTGGCATTTATCACTACCTGGTGTTTTCTTTTTTGTTGGTCTGTTTTTCATCTTGTTTGTCTTGTTTACTGCTGAATCCCCAGTGCCTAGCAAAGAGCCCTGGGGAGAACTGGGGCTCAGTATGTATTTGCTCAGTAGAGGGATAAACGAACAGAGGACACAGTACTGTGGCCTTGTGTCTACCCAACCGAACAGGGGTCCTGTTGTCCAACACTGTGCCACAAACCTTCCCAAAAGAGTGGCATCAAAGAATAGCAATCATTTACTTTGCTCATGAATCTGGGGGTTGACTGGGTTCTGCTAGGTGTTCTCAATTGGGGTCTCTCATGAGGGTGTATTCAGATGGTGACTGGGGCCCGGCTCATTCTAAAGACCTCTTCATTCACATGTCTGGCTCCTGGGCTGAGAAGACTCAAACATTTGGAGTTTATTCGAACAGTTTTGTGACTTTAGGCGGGTTGCTTAATCTCTCTGAGCCTGAGATCTTTATATATAAAATAGGAGCAGGATGGGGCGCCTGGGTGGCTCAGTCAGTTAAGCATCCGAATTTTGGTGTTGGCTTAGGTCACCATCTCACATTTCATGAGCTCGAGTCCCACGTCAGGCTCGGTACTGACAGCATGGAGCCTGCTTGGGATCTTCTCTCTCCTTCTCTCTCTGCCCCTCCCCTGCTCACACGCTCCCTCTCAAACTAAATAAATAAACATTAAAAATATATATAAGGGGCACGTGGGTGGCTCAGTCTGTTAAGCGTACGACTTCAGCTCAGGTCACGATCTCATGGTTCATGGGCTGGAGCCCCGCATCAGGGTCAGGCTCTATGCTGACAGCTCAGAGCCTGGATCCTGCTTCAGATTCTGTGTCTCCCTCTCTCTCTGCCCCTCCCCTGCTCATGCTCTGTCTCTCTCTCTCTCTCTCTCTCTCGCTCTCAAAAAAACATATAAACATTAAAAAAAATTAAAACGTATTTAAAATAGGAGCAGAAGTAATCAAACACCTACTTTTTATGTGATACCTACCACATTCCAGGCACCACATACGCTAAAACTCTTTGCACACCTGTCTCCCATAATCCTTGTAACAACCTATTTGTAGATATTCCTATTATAAAACCTGTTTATTTTATAGATGAAGAAACTGAAGTTCAGAGATGTTGAATGTCTTGCTCACAGATATACAGCTAATTGTGCCAGAAACTTCCAGCTGAATGTAGTGCACTGGGTCAACATGGGAAATCCCCACTCCTCTACCTACATCAAAACGTGAGATAAAATATAACCGAAGGATATAAATGGGTAGCTGAGCTCCAAGCCAAGAAAGAGGGAGCCCCAGGAGCCGGACAAAGAGGGTCAGGTCATTGAGCAGGACTTGAGGTTGAGAAGCTCCCTGGGGAGGGGGCTGGTGGGAGCCAGGAGCCCTAGGGGCAGTTGCTTGCTAAGACAAAGAGGCACTAGGACTCTGCGACTCTGCCCGAGCTTTCCTGCCACCACGTTCCCGACGGGTAGCCAGAGGCCACGGGACCTTTAGTAAAGCTGGAGCATTCAAATGACGTGGCCAAGTCTGGCCCAGAGCGGGGGTCCCGCCCGGCCACCGGTTCCCCACCTGCGTGCCGGCCATCAGGCACTGTCAATTTACTTAAACATTCAACTTAAACAAACCATCTCTAGACACCTCTCTAGTTGTCCTTTCTGGTTAGTATCCACTTTGCAAGTATGTTAGAACTGACAAAAGATAAAGAGGAAAAAGGAAACCTTGGGAAGGAAACAAGGCACTCGCAAATCCAAGAAAAATCAGAGACGAAATTGCAATTGCCATTAGAAGGCGTGCGTTGGAACACACTCCTTAGCAAAACTTGGAGATGAACAGAGCCAACGCCACGGTGACAGGGGGCCTTTTGCCCTCGAAGGAAGCCGGGGTGGAAGAACGAGGCTGCAGACAGAGCTGCGAAGCACCGCGCGAAAAGACGGTGGATGGTATGAACGAGGGAGCCGGAAGGCAGAAGAGCGGCCAGTCACAGACGATTCCGGGTTACGATGGGTCCGAGAAGCTAGTGACATGAAAACGAGAAAGTGCCATTCTTACAAACAGACCATGACAGAAACTCTACCTGTGAAAACTTAGGGGGGGAATTTCTGCCCGCTGGCCCGTGGAAGAGACAAAAGACTTGCCATAGACCCTGGCAGGAGTGGCAAAGAAAACAGGAGGTCCGGGGCCATGCCGTGCTCCCGCAGGAAGCCTGGAGACTTCGCCCAGGAAGTTAATAAGCAACCGCATCCAACACCACACCAAACCCTTGGATCCCCAGCGGAGGCAGGCGTCAAACTGCTCTATCGACACAAGCCGGGCCCGGAGGAAACAAGCCTTGCTGAGTGTGGGTTTACAGACAGTTCCAAAGTACACAAGGAAACGGGTCACCAAGAGAAAGGCCCCGGTGGGTACATCCAAGGGGAACATCTGTACCTCAAGACCAAGAAAGAACCACCTGAAAGCACTGGTGGGAAAGGGAGGGATGGAAACATACAGCAAGGACGGGACAGGAAGGAAAATGACAGGCTAGCGGGCAGCCCAGCTGATTCCAAACCCAGGTCCACGGCGGAGTGACAAGGATGCTGGCACTCAGTGTGTGCGGGGGGCAGGGGGAGGGGAGCAGAAGATTCACTCTCTGGACCATCTCCTTCCCAACTGTTTCCCAAGAAAAAGTTGGCTCCCTCGGTTAGAAGCCCCCAGTGTCCACCATTTCTGGACGGCCAGTGATTTTCCAAAAAGAACAGACTGGAGCGCTTGATCCCGTTTTTTACAGGGTGGATGCGTGTGGTAGAGAAAGTGAGGGTTAGCTCCTGGCCTTCGGGGTATTAACCCGTGCCTGCACACAGATTCAGGGGAATATTTATTTTTCCTTCCTTCCTTCCCTCCTTCCTTCC
>CM053568.1:8776383-8845349 GCA_028646485.1 Cryptoprocta ferox
TCCTTCCCTCCCTCCTTCCCTCCCTCCTTCCTTCCCTCCCTTTCTTCCTTCCCTCCCTCCTTCCTTCCTTCCTCCTTCCCTTCCTGCCTCATTTCCTTCCTTCCTTCCTCCCTCTCTCCCTTCTTTCTCTCTTTCTTTCATTGTTTCTTAACAAACACATCCAGGAACCCTGAGACCAGTCAGACAGACCTCAGTTCAAATCCCAGCTGCTACAGCCTTGACCAAGGCCCTGTGTCTCCCTGGGTCTCGGTTTCCTTCCCTCTTAGATGGAGATAATAATTACCCCCCTTGCGGGCTTGCAGGGAGGAGTAAACGCCCGCAAAGCACTGAGCACAGCCTGAGTGGGGGCGTCATGCCTGCCCCCTGCTCCAGGGCTCAGGGTGCAGACTGTTCAGCTGGAAAGAAGTGGGTGGCGAGCAAGAAAAGGTCATTGTGGGGGGGGGTGCAGCTATGTGCTGACAGCGACCTTCACGATGACCCCCCTCCCAGGCACCGCTGCTTCCTCCTTCCCTGCCCCCACTGGGTTCTGCTCGGTCCCATTGTTTTGCTTCTGTATCTGGCTTGGTGACAGTTTTAAAGACACCAACACGCCACAGCATCCACCCTGCAGCCAGCCCAGCCTCAGCTGCTGTCGGCTCACAGTCATCGCCAACATATGTTTACCCCGCTGTTCTTTCGCTTTTGCAAACCTCCTGTCTTCTCTCCAATCTCAAATTAATATGATCCTTCCCCTTGCCTTTCAAATCCTGCCTTGCAGCCACATGCCCGGTTCAGATTCCGAGTTTATAGACACACGCCAGACAGGCTCACATGCGCAGGACCCCGAGGCGGGCACAGCCTGCTCCCCCGGACCCCCAGACCTCCGCTGTCCTGGAGGACCTACTCACTTCCAGACGCGCTCACAGAACGGTCAGGTCGACCCCAAACGCGGTGGAGGCCTCATGAACACAGGCATGCCGAGCCCCAGGGGTCTTGAAGGTCAGACACTAGGATGGACGGACCTGCGCTCAGATTCTGACACAGACACATGGGTGTGCAATCAGGCAGTCAGAGGAACCCACAGCCATGCAATCACAGACACTGTTATGAGCTGAACGGTGTCCCCCAAAATTCACATGTTGAAGTTCCAACCCCTACCACCTCAGAATGTGACTGATTTGGAGCCAGGGACTTTATTTTTATTTATTTGTTTGTTTTTTATTTATTTTTGAGAGACAGAGCATGAGTGAGGGAGGGACAGAGAGAGGAGGAGACACAGAACCCGAAGCAGGCCCCAGGCTCTGAGCTGTCAGCACAGAGCCTGACGCGGGGCTTGAACCCATGAACCATGAGATCATGTCCTGAACTGACATCGGGCACTTAACTGACCGAGCCACTCAGGTGCCCCTGGAGCCAGGGACTGTAAAGGGGTAATTAGGATTATGAGGTCATTGGGTGGGCCCTAAACCAATATGACCAGTGCCCTTTTAAGAAGAGAAGACCAGAGCACAGATGCACAGAGGGAAGGTTCTGTGAAGACACCGGAAGAAGGCAGCCATCTGCAAGCCATGAAGAGAGCCTCAGAGGAAACCAGCCCGCCGACACCTTGGTCTCAGACTTGTAGCTGCCAGAACTATGAGAAAATAAGTTTCTGTGGTTTGAACCATCCAGTCTGTGGCACTTTGTTTGGGAGACCTAGAAAGTTAATCCACACAAGGAGACCAAGAGATCTCTAACATCCCCCCAACCCGATCCCAGACCCACAGCCGCTGTCACAGCCTCGCACGGAGCCCTCAGGGGAACAGCCCCCCCCCGCCGACAGGCCTGAAGCCCGTGTCCTACTAGGGAGCCCCACTCCCCACAGCCCCCTCCTCAGCACAGGGACTGAGTTTGATCCCATCTTCCAGCATCACCAAGATGCAAGAGGGGAGGGCAGCCAGGCACTTCCTCCGCCTGATAGCAGAATTGTAGAAAATGCTAGAACGCTAAGAGCTCACCCACGTTGAGCCCCAACTGTAGGTTTCAAGGGCTGTTCCAAATACTTTGTGGGTATTATCTCATCTAACTTTCTCAATGACTCTTTGAGGTAGGTACTATTATCAAAAGCCCCGTTCAAGAGATGACTCAAGTGGGATACAGAGAGGTTAAGTAACTTGTCTGAGACCACACAGCCAGCAAAAGCAGAGATGAGGCTTGAGCTGGGGCAGCTGAGCTCAAGCCTAGCTCTGAGCCACAGGGCGATCTGCCACTGGGATCAGAGAGAGAGCCAAATTACAGAGGACCTCAAACACTGGGTCAAGAAATGAGTGAGCCAAAACATTTTCCCTAAGGCCGACGTTGCTTGGTTCTTGAGGTCCTAGGCAAAACCCTGCATTCAGGGCTAGCCACATAATTGGCAGGGCCCAGTGCAAAATGAAAACATTGGCTCCCTGTCCAAAAAGCAGAGAAAAAAGTACAATGAAAAATGTTAAAATTTAATTTAAAAAAAATAAAAAATTTTTTTCAGTGGTTTCTCTCTCAACTGATCAGAACATTTTTTATTTGAGATTTAATGCCACTTAGGCAATACCAATGTTAAATGCAAATATAAGAGCATTTAACTTGTATGCAGAATCACCAAAACTATATACCTAGTTTGTAGCTCATATAGATACATACATATTCCTTCTCACCAGAATAGCAGGAACGCGGCGCAAAATGAACTCAAGTGTTTTTATTTCACTTCTTGATCTACGCACGTGCTACTGACGCTATCTGCCCTTAGCTTTCTGTTGAGGTGGAAGATTGAGAGAAAAAAGAACTATGGATGCTCTTGTCCTTTCCTTCCGTGTCATGGTTTTCAACTTAAGTGGCGGGCTAATCCAGAGAAGCAACACTAGTAGGAAAGGATGGGAAAGGGTTGCTTGGTAATTCATGTTGCCTTCTTTCAATCGTTCCAAGCAAATTCTTTTTTTAAAATGTTTATTTATTTATTTTGAGAGAGAGAGTGAGCGTGCAGAAGTGGGGGAGGGGCAGAGAGAGAGGGAGACAGAGAATCCCAAGGAGGCTCCGAGCTGTCAGCACAGAGCAGACATGGGCCTCGATCCCACGAACCGTGAAATCCATGACTTGAGCCGAAATCAAGAGTCAGACACTCAACCGACTGAGCCACCCAGATGCCCCAAGCCAATTCTTAATTGAAGGGAAAGCGTGGCCACTTGAGGCTGTGGGCACCCCACTTAGTCGAAGGAACACGTTCACCTTTTAATGGCTCGGGATCTCACTGGGCTCCCACCCATTGTGGGTGCACCGGAATTCTGTGCTTGAGGGGCACAGCAGACGCTATACATCAACAGGGAGGCCAGGAGCGGTGGACACAAACATTGTGCATGTTGTCTCCTCTGCTCACATGCATGCTCCATTGTTTTTCGCCCTTCACTTATAACACACAAGTTTAGGGGCACCTGAGTGGCTCAGTCGGTTGAGCATCTCACTCGTGATTTCGGCTCAGGTCATGAGATCGACCCCTGCAACAGGCTCCGTGCTGAGCTTGGAGCCTGCTTGGGATTCTCTCTCTCTCCCTCTGCCCCTCTCTCTGCTGCTCACGCTCACCCTCTCTCTTATAAATAAATAAATAAATAAACATTTAAAAAAGAAAACAGAACACAAGTCCAAAGATACAGTTACTGGGAATGTCAAAATGACAGTAGCAGAGCGTTAAACTAAGCACGGGGTTCTCCTGAACGCGGTACAGCTGCATCCAGTGCTGCCGGTCCTGGCCATGCTCCTGCCCCCAGGACTGACTTAGCTCGAAGCTTCTCTTTCCTTGGGCCCAGCCCCTCTCTCTCAGAAAGACTGTGGCCCACGCAGAGCTCCCTCCACTGTCAGGTGCTTTCCCCCCCAGCCTGGTCCATGTCCTCTGCCCCGTGTCAGCAATCATGCAGTGTCTGGAAGTCCATCCTTTCAGCTGACCTGACTTCAGGAGGCTGGAATTGCAGGGACACGTCCTTTGCCTGTTACGTGTTTCCTCTGCCTTAGCTTCTGTGCTCGCCCAGCTGCCTGCAGGATGCTTCCACCTACAGATGTCTACAGACTCTCAGGCCTGGAGTTACCTACCCATCTCTGGACCCAAACTCGTTCCCCAGCTTAGGGGCCACTGTCCCTCAAACCAGGGAGCCACCCCGTGTCTCCATACCAATAACCCCCACACCCTACAGTTTACCTCTATAAGACCTGTTATTTCTGCTCCACACCCCATCGCTGCCGCTGCCTCGGCACAGACCTCATTGCCCATCATTGGGACCATGGCAGGAACCCCTTCCTCATCCTCTCCTCTCCCAGTCTACCCTCCTCATCTTTCTCAAGCGTGAATTTCGTCATGTCGGTGCCCTACTCAGAAGGTGGGCCAGCGTGTGTCCTGGAAAAACCATGTGAATAGGAGCCGAAGCACCGCAGCAGAGATTGCTCTGTGATCACCAAGCTCTTCCTGAGCACATGCTAGACTACATTTCCCAGCCTCCCTTGCAGTTAGGCAGGGCCATATGACTACGTCTTGACCAATGGAATGCGAGGTTTGGTCATATCCAGCCAGAGGACTAGAAATCTCCTGAGCAGTCCTCCATGGGATCTCTTGTGTCCCCACTCAGCAGCCAAGTGCAGAGGAAGACAAGGCATCCCAAGATGACAGAACCACAACGTGGAAGGGGCCCAGGCCCCTGAGTGACGGTGTGGAGCAGGGCATCCCCTCCCCCACCATGCACCCTGAATTGTGACATGAGTGAGAAATAAACTTTGGTTAAGGCGCTGGTATGTTGAGGGTGTCGGTGCCAGCAGCTACCTTCTCCTGACTAATTAAGTTTCTACACACACACACACACACACACACACACAAACCTCTGCACCCTGGAGAATGACTGCCCATCAAGTACTCCTGGCTCCCAGTGTCCTTCTGTCAGTGAGGAGGGGGGATTCACAAGCCAGCCTGTTTCTTCTTAGGAACAGTTCATTTTTAGTTACGCAAGCAGTCCGTACGTACCTTCTCCTTTTTCACTTCTGTCAAAACAGTACAGACATACTAACAATGAAGCTCAGTCCCCTTTGACCCCTTCCCACTAACCCTACCTACCTACCACCTTCCCCCCAGTGACCCCCGTGAGGTCCCCTCCCCCATCTCGGAGATGGCTACTGTCGTTCCCCTATGGATCATCCTTCCAAATATTTTTTATACATTGATATCTGTAAAAAAATTTTTAAAGTACTATGTATGTTTCTCTTTCTGTCTCTACAAAAAGATGCCGCACCTTATGTATTTTCTGCCACTTTCTTTATTCACCCAATGGTATCTCTTGATGTTATGTCAGATTTATCTGGTTCTTGTAAGTAGTTGCACGGTACTGCATCGCATGGCCGTGCTAGGGTTCTTCTGGCTAGTCCCCTGCTGATGGACACTTAGGTTTTCTCTGAGGCAGGGGAGGGGCAGAGGCAGAGGAAGACAGACAATCGCAAGCAGGCTCCCTGCTGTCAGCACAGAGCCCAGTGCAGGGCTGGAACTCACGAACAGGAGAGCGTGACCTGAGCTGAAATCAGGAGTCTGACACTTAACCGGCTGAGCCACCCAGGCGCCCCTCTCCAGGTTTTTACTCTTCTGAACAATACTGCAGTAAACATCCCTCCACAGCCCTCCTTACGCACAAGCATTTTCTCTGGGGGAGACCCCAGCAAGTGGACTTGTCCCTCAAAGCAACTGTGCCAATTTGCACGGTCACCAACAGTGGCCCAGAGTCCCCATTTCCATTTAATATCAAATTTAATTTTTTTTTCCGCCAATCTGACGAGTGAAATATAGTTCATGGTCGCTTAATGTTTTATTTCCTTGATTACTAGTGAAATTGAACATTCTTCAAGTTTATTGGCCATTTGAATTTCCTTTTCCATAAATCGACTGTTTTTTATCATTTGCTGAGTGTTCTATTGGGCCATTTGTCTTTTTCTTATTGATTTGTTAGAATTCTTTATATATTCTGGATGCTAATCCCTTATCTGTTATATAAATTGCAAATATTTTCTCCCAGGCTACGGCTTGTTTCTAGCTTGTTTATGGTGTCTGTTGTCATTCAGAAGTTTTACATTTTAGCATAGTGAGATCTATCAATTGTTCCTTTAACGTTGCTTGCTTTTGGCCATTCTGTTTCCAGCAGTGACACCATGAGGCAGAGAAGCCAGCAGCCGGGAACACAGGCCCTCCCTCTGGTGGACAGACTAGATTTTCTGATCCTCCCTGTGAGCAGTAACTTCAACAGACTTTTGTTGAGGCTTTCAGACTTAACTCAGGGTGAGCGGAGAAGACCGGGGAGGCAGGTCCTGCGAGGAGAGAAGAAAGACACCCTTTCCTCTACGGGGAGATGGGATCAGAGTCCCTGGAATATTAAAAAGAGACTTTATTTTGTACTCCCTATGCTGGTTCAGCCGGACGTATGGCTTCTATTCCAAGTCCTCTGTGATGCAGCCCCCTTTTTTACTTTTATTGTTAACGACACCCCTTCGCATAGCATACCATGCTAACAGTGAGGATAAGCCGGCTGTGTTGCCAGGAGAAACAACTCGAAACTTCTAGGGTCTTAGGACTGCCAAAGTCTGTATCTTGCCCATGCTACCTGTCCAGGGCACACTGGCTGAGGCCTGGCCACATGTGTGCTTTCTTCTACGATGCAGGCGTCCGGAGGACCTTCTGTCTAGAACATTGCCCGTTGCGGTTATTTCAGCAGGAAAGAGTGTGGCAAAGCATAAACTAGCTCTTGGGTTTTCTGCCTCGAACAACGTGTAACTTGCACACATATCTCACTGGCCAAAGTTAAGCTGCATGGCCAAGGCCGACTTCAAGGGCCTGGGGTGGTAGGGACCAATACAATAATCTAGCACATAATCTATCACCTCCATATAGAACCTGTTGGCCTTGAGACAGGCCATCCAAAGTCCCGTCCAAACAGTGGTGTCAGAGCCCAAGATTTCTGCATGATGCCTAGAAAACCCTTCATCAGAGAGAAGAGAACTGAGTCATTTTGGTTCAGAGATCCACGAATCAAAAATTCCAGCTACCTCCCCTCCACCGGCCCCATAGACTATGGTGTAACTGGACAGGGCAATCACAGTCAAACATTTCCACTGTGAACAGACAAGAATAGCAAATACATGACTGTCACAGCTCTGTCGATTCTGAAATCATTCTGGGCACACATTGCATGGCGTTTATTCCCTGGGCATGGAGAATGTTCCCTGATTAGGCCTCAATGCCATCTCTGGGCGGGGTAGGAATGCCCCAATCCAGTGCTCTCTGTGGCTCTCAGGGTTCCTTCCTTTCAAAGATTCAACCATATGAAAATCCACTTTTATGGATCGAAATGTCCATAGAACATTGAATTGAATATTGACAATTTCAAATGGCCCAACCTATTGTCTTCCACATACAATGAGAGCGCTGGAGAATATGCCCAGTGTGGGGGGTTGAGCAGATTTCTCAGCCTTTTTTCTTTCCACGAAAGATTAGAGACCCAAAAAGTGAGGTAAAGGGTTACGCATTCACAATCTTTTAGATGAGCGTGGTTTTTCTTAATGAGGAGGGTATCAGTGAACAGTAATATAATCTAATATCTTATCTCATTGAATCTACACAACTTTCTGAGATAAATGCTTTAATGAGCCCTTTTCTGCAGACAAGAAAAGCGAAGCTCAGAGAGGTTAAGCTCTCTGTCCAAGGTCACACAGCTAAGATGTCTCTGAGTGAGAAGTCAACTTTAATTGTATTGCTATCCTGCCTCTTCAAAAAGAGAAAAAAATTAGAAACTTCTTTCATAAAGTTACAGATGGGCGGGGAGCAGAAGCATTCAAGCAATTCAAATTCTCCGATTCCCTGTGCTCAGTTATAATTTACATTTTGTTATGCAATATTGCCGTCATGGGTCTTTCAGTTTCAGCTCTCTTGCCAATTCTTCCCAAACCTCTTCAATCAAACACCCCAGAGAGGAAATCTGAATGGCCCAGCCATAGGTCATAGGTCACTGGCCAGCCTATGATCGGCTCTTACTGGGTCAGACATTCTCTCCTGGTCAAGTAGGGTCAGGCTAAGGTATGAGATACAAAACATGGCTTCCGAGGCAGCAGGGAATCAAGTGGAATTTTTAGCCCTCATAAACACCTTCACACATGCTGCTTCCTTTGCCTGGAGTTACTGAGTTCCGGCTACATTCAGTAGTAATGCAGCTTAAGCAACTCTTATTACAGGTGCTGCGCTAAGTACGTCGAACCTTTATAAAAACCATCTGACGTAAGCACCACCCTGGTCCCATTTTAAAGACAGGGAAGCTGAGGCTCAATGAAACTAAGAGACCGGACCTCTGACTCACACCTGAACCTTCACGGCTGGGACTTCTGAATCTAAGCACTTTACTATACCAGGAGGTCCCACAGTACCTCTTCCTAGAAGCCTTTCCTGATTCCCCCTTGCCAAGTGGCTCCCCTTTACTGAACACCCACAAATCTTTCTCCGGCTCTTAAGATCTGAGCACAATCTCCCCTGTGCCGTGTCTCAGGGCCGTGTGGGATTCATCTCCGGGTCTTCATTTGATCTTTCATTCATTCGTTCACGGAATATTTATCGAGGGCCAGGCTCTGTGCAAGGCGCTAGGGATACATTCAGAAAAGAGTCCCCGCTTTCACAGTTTATCGTCCAGTGGGGAAGACAGACATTAAACAGATAATGACACCAATAATTATGTAATTACAATTGTTATAAATGTTATGAAGAAGTCCAGGGAGGATAGGCGCTTTTATACTTGGGGACACCTCACTCCAGAGGGTGGGCGCGCCACTTCTGAGAAAGCAGCGTTTCAAGCCGAGTTCTGGAAGGGTCGGTATGAACTGGCCAGGCGAAGAAAAGAGGTAGGGAGGGGGAGGGAGAGTTTCAAGACCGAGAGAACAGCTGGAGCCGGGCCCTGAGGGGAAAAGAGCCTGGTGAGCTGAGCCTGGGCACAGCAGGCCAGGAGGGCGGGGAGGCGGCGGCCGGCGCATGCCTGGCGCTGCTGTTTGGATGAGTCTCCCCGCGTCCCGGCTGCCAGCCCAGCCAGAGGCTCCTGGCCGCGGTGGCAGGGGCTGGAGCCAGGGCTCGCAGGCATTTTGTGTCTGGGCGAGCCGGCAACCCCAGGCTCCTGGGTCAGGAGGAGGGAGGCAGCAGAGGACGTGCACAGCACACTTTTTATATATGTAGGGCCATAATATTTAAGTGTCTTGGCTGTAAGCCTGCGACTAGGTCCCCCGACAGCCAAGCCTTGCTCCGCACGCTCTAACAGCTGTCTGTAAAACCCGTTTATGGAGCCTCCATAAATTTCCCAGCTGCTGCAAACACAGGGCTGGGGACAAAGAGGCCGTGGGAGGGAGGCGTGGGAGAGCCGCGGCTTCGGCGTCTCTGCCGGCTGGTCCTCGGGGCCCCCGGCTCGCCCCCTGCCCGCCCGGGGCCGCCTTACCCTAAATTCTTTTATTGAAGCTGATCTTAACATCGACCCCGTGGGGCCTGGCTGGGCAATCCAGCTCGGCACGGACGCAGGCACTTTCAAGATTGCAGCAAAAGGTACAGTAAATCAGAATTAAGTGTCATGATAGTGATTTGAACTGACACTGTTTTCACCTTGTCCATTTACTGGGAAATATATAACAGGAATAGATTGAGCCTGTCATATTGTACCTGAAAAATACAGCTGTTAGGGTAGGAAAGGCAGCTGGCACCGAGGCACGGTCCCGGGGGACAGTGGGGCGTACGGTCGGGTGGCCGGGACTTGTCAGCATCCTGTTGGGGTGAACGCTTGTCCTGGGAACACTGAGGACCTGACAGTGCTTTTCTAAGGGCCCGTTTAAGGCAGAACCAGTCTGACCAGGCTCCCAGGCTGTGTCCCAACTGCTACGGGGACCCTGGGCCATCTTCATTGGCCTGAGGGCCCAAACTGCTTACACTACAGGGCATTTTTAAAAAAGCTTTCTATTGAAGTATAACACAGACACAGAAAAGTGCACAAATCCTAACGCTTGATTTATCTTCACTAACTGAATATACCTGTGCACCCAACACCCCTGTCAAGAAACATAACAGAAACCCCCAGATGGGCCCCTGTGCCCTCCCGCCATTCTCTGCCCTCTCTCCTCCCGCAAAGGGTGGGGGGCACTATTCTGAGGTCTCAAGCTTGTGGATTGAATTTGTAGGGCATTTTAAAGGGGGCATTTTTTTAAGTTTATTTATCCTTTTTTTTTTAATTTTTTTATTTCTGAGAGACAGAGACAGCGCAAGCAGGGGCGGGGCAGAGAGAGAGGAGACACAGAATCCGAAGCAGGCCCCGGGCTCTGAGCTGTCAGCACAGAGCCCGATTCGGGGCTCAAACCCACGAACTGTGAGATCATGTCCTGAGCCGAAGCCAGACGCTTAACCGACTGAGCCACCCAGGCGCCCCCATTTATCCATTTTGAGAGAGAGAGACGGCACGCGAGCGCGCAAGCATGCACGCGCATGAGTGGGGGAGGGGCAGAAAGAGAATCCCAAGCAGCCTCCTCACCGTCATCACAGAGCCCAGTGAGGGGCTCTATCCCACAAACTGCAAGATCATGACCTGAGATGAAATCAAGAGCCAGAGGCTTAACAGACTGAGCCACCCAGGTGCCCCAGGTGTACTTCTGTATCTATCTTTCTGTGTACACATTTAAAACTATGAATTTATACTGATATCTGATTTTTTTTTCTTTTATAGTTTATTGTCAGGTTGGTTTCCATGTAACACCCAGTGCTCATCCCAACAAGTGCCCTCCTCCATGCCCATCACCCCCTTCCCCTCTCCCCCTCCCCCATCAGCCCTCAGTTTGTTCTCAGTATTCAAGAGTCTCTCATGGTTTGCCTCCCTCCCCCTCCCCAACTATTTTTCCCCTTCCCTTCCCCCATGGTCCTCTGTTAAGTTTCTCCTGTTCCATATATGTGTGAAAACACATGGTATCTGTCCTTCTCTGCCAGACTTATTTCACTTAGCATAACACCCAATGAGGGCATTTTTAAATTCTCACCTGGTTTTTTTTTTTTGGCCCCCAAAGAAAACGGGAACCTCTCAGTTTTAAAATCCTTTATAAGAAATAGGAGCAACATATCTTGAGCCCAGTTCACAGGTAGGGCAGGGGCAAGGGGAACAATGGGGGAAGGATCTGGGATGGGTATGAAATGGCAGGGGTGGGGCACAAGTCAGAGCTGGGGTAATGGAATAAGGAGGGGTGAGGCTCAGGACCAGGGTGGGATGAGGTGGGGATGGACGGTCCAGGAGGGGCTGAGGCTCAGGACCAGGGTGGGATGAGGTGGGGATGGACGGTCCAGGAGGGGCTGAGGCTCAGAGAAAGAAGAAATTTCAGGACTGGGGTGAGGCTCAGGAATGGGGATCGGGGACAGAGAAAGGGTCAAGGATGAACTGAAGGTCAGATTCAGGACAGGTTCAGAAACAGGGTGGAGACATGAGCAGGAAGGGCAGAGGGAGGACAAACTCTTCGCAGCCAGGATTGGGGCGAATTCCCTGTCCCCCCTCCCAGCCCCCTGGCAGCCCTGGGAATGGGGTGGCCCTGTCTCCTTGCCCCTCCCAACTGTAGCCCCCCCTCCCTCCCAGTCCGGACTGGGCAAAGAGCTGACTGGTGGCTACAGCGCCTCCAGCAGATGGCCTCAGGTAGTACTCTTACCGCCCTGCACTTTGGCTCTGAGTCTGCTCAGAGTTGGCCACCGCCCTCGGCCTCCTTTTTCCTGCTGAACCTTAAACTCTGCCCTGAACCTCCACCCGGCTTGTCTGGGGCTTCAACGTCCTGCATAATCCGTGCCAGCTCCCATCCCCCAGAGTCACAACTGCCCTGGGAGGTGCTGGCTGCTGGCTGGAGACCTCCCGTGAACCCATGGTCCTGGTGCTACTGTCTACCTCCTGCTGGACACCCCTCGGGTGTGGCCAGCTGTCCCCAACCTCCATCTTCAAGCCGGTGCAACGTGCCACCCAGTCAGGGACCACACAGCTCAGATCACAGTGGCTGCTTCCTTCATACGGGAAACCCCTTGCTTCCTTCTGGCTCTTTCCTTCCTTCCCACATCCACATCCTGACTCCACACAGGAGGGCCATTCTCTTGGCCTTCAATGCTTTGACCTGCAGCCCTAGATTCTTTCCGCCTTTGGCCACCTCAAGGAGGTCTTGTCCTCAACTCCCACACTTGGGACTTGGACTGGCTTCTCCCTGTGTTAGGACAAGACAAGCTAGCCGGCCTCCTCTTGACAAGACCTTCCTCGAGCACCCTGTCCCCACCCACATTCTCACTGAGGCACTGCAGTCACTTTGCTTGATAGCGTTTCCCCATGAGACCGCAAGTTCCATGAGAGCAGGGGTGCTGCCTGTCTCCGGTATTCTCGGCACTCTCCTCAGTGCCTGGCGCAAAGACGCTACTTTACAAATAGCAGTGGAATGGCTGGATGATGATGGGCTAAAAGCACAGGTTTGAAGGTATAATATCTAGAGTTGAATCCTGACATTTAACTGCTCTTGGCCTCACTTTTCGCATCTGTAAAATGGGATAAATACCACCTTATTCCATACGGCTTTAGGAGGACTGAATGTAATAATGCATTATCAATATGGGGCACCAGGCCTGGCACGTGGCAAGCATTCAATAAATGGTACTGCTTATTATTTCTTTGTTTACTATGGCAACAACCACTGGTGTTTCTATTCCTAGAATCACTTGATTCCAGCATCCTCCACAAAGCCTTTGAGGTCCTATGTTGCCTTAAACATGCATTTGCTCACAGCCTTGGGCTAAAGGCCTACGCCCTCCTTGGGCTCTACATAAAATATCAGCAGACCCTGCCCCTTCCCTCTGGTCCCCAAGGGCCCTGATTTCTGGGGCAGGGCTGGAGAAGGCCCTCCCTTCATGGGGCCCTCCCTCCCCATCTCCGATGGACAGTCCAGGGCCAGCCGGGGAGGGGAAGCAGGGTCTGCAGACCAGGCGGGAAAGGCTGCAGTTCTGCTGATGAAGGGCTTTTATCGACCTCCCTCTGCAGACATGGGCCACATCATTCACAGGCCCCAGGACGGGAGCCCATTCATCTGGGGCACAGAACGCGAGGGAGCTGGGATTTCTCATTCTAGGGCAACACGGAGTTCACATCAGGAAATATTAGTCTGATGAGTTCCCTGCGAGTAGAAGGACTGTCAGGCATTAATCTCCGGGCTGAGGGGGAGGCGGCGCAGGGCCTTTGGCCCAATCCCCCAGGGTCTAATCCTTTCTGGCAACTTCAGAACCTCACCGGGCCCAAAGACAAGGGCGGAAATGACCCTTCAAGTGCCTCAGGCGGCTCTCTATCACTCTCCAAGCCTTTTCTGCCTGGGGCCAGAGCCCTTTGCGAGGACGGGCAGGCAGCTTCAATCCCTGGGTCTCAGTTTTCTTGCCTGTAAAATGGGATGGGAAGGATGTCCTTCACCAGAAGACTGTGAAGCCAAAAGATCTTGCATGTCAGCTGGCTGACTCAGTGTCCTGCATAACATAGGTGCCCCATAAATGCTGACTCCAGCTTCTGCCTCTTTCCTTTCCTCTTCCTCTACTGGAATGAACACCCCTGGATGGCAGGACCTGGTTTATTTCTCATCTCCATAAGGTCTCTATGATGATGGACACATGAATAGATAGATGGAAGGATGGATGGCTGGATGGCTGGAAGGAAGGAAGGAAGGAAGGAAGGAAGGAATCCAGCCTCTTGGTTGAACACTGGTTGCAAGCGGTGTTCCTTTGGCAAAAAAACAAGGCTGGTGCACGGTCCCTAACACTCTGCAAATGGTCTTCCCTCCCTCTTCCTGTCCTGGCCCACCCTGCACGTGTGTAATGAAATGATGTGCTGCATGAGATGGCAGGGGACACTGTGTCAAATCAGATCACATCATTCCTCTGCTCTAGACCCATCCGTGACTCCCCGGTGCCTTTAGGTTCAAGCCCCGAATCCTCATCTTGAGCTGCACGTTTTGGGGACCACCTGCCTGTGGTCTCCCACTCCCCCCCATTCACTCCGTCACCCCCTCTTCCAGCAGGCTGGGCTTCTCTCCAGTCTTGAGAGCACCATGTCCTCCCCAGCCCTGCCCTCCAGCATGCTGGCCCTTGTTCAGAGCTCTGCCCATGGAGTCCCTGAACAAACGGTCTCCTGTCCAGCTTCTAGGCTTTGGAACATACCATCAGGACCACCATGGGAACTGCCCCTCCACTTCCTGAGTCTAGCACAGGCTCCCGAAGGCTCCATATGAATAGGAGGCTGCGAGAGCTGGCCACAGAGTCTTCCTCTGGGTCTCTCACCAGGGTGTCCGGGGTAAGGGAGACCTCCAGCCCCCAAGACTTCATGGGCTCAGACTGGAGTCCTACGCAGGCCAGGCAGGTGGTGGTGGACAGACAGCCCGAGCTCTACCAGCTACTGGGTTCTAGAGCTGGTGTGCGATCTGGGGTCTGGCCCTGAGCGTGCCTTGGGAGTTCTAGATACCAGCCGAGCCCACCTAGGGGGCCAGGTGCCCTCTCTGCCCCTCCCCTGGTGACCATAGCCTTCTCCAAACTCAGCCCCTGCTTGCTCTAGCTGTATGTGGGCAGAGCACATACCAGTTTGCCTCAGATTTCTGAGGATCACTACCCTCTGCCTGTCCCCACCCCCCAGGGTCACTTTCAGTCCAGCCACGTCCGTAGACCCCTCGGGAGCCCCGAGGGCTTCCCCTGCTGCCCTTGTCTCCTTAGTGTGTAGCTATCAGAGGTCACTGCTTCTGGTACTGAGTGCCACCCCGGGAGGCTGGGTGATTGCAAAGGCGAGAGTGGCCAGCGCAGAGGGTCCCGAGCCAGCCGTGTTTCACAGCTCTGCCCCCAACAGCTAATGGCCTCTGTGACACGGCCACTCCCAACAGTGGCCTCGGAGCAGTTATAAATCAGGCAGCCCCGACCCCTGCCCGGATCATCTGTCCTGGGAGGGGAGCATTACCAGGAGGTTTGGGGCCCTCCTGGCCAAGGGCTGCTGAGTGGCCCAGCAGTGCCCACCCACACCAGGCTTAGCAAGGATGCAAACGCCTCGGTAGGTCAGGCGAAGCCGAAGTGTGTGCGTGCACACACATGCAAGAGTGGGGTAGGTATTCATTTACGTGCCTACATCTGAGCGTCTCTATCTTCATGTGTGCGTGTGACTGTGTAAGCATGTTGCTGCCCGTGTATGTCGGTGTTTGAACGTATGCAGATTAGTGGATATATGTTTAAAGATAAATGTGTATTATTGTGTGTTTCTGTCTTCGTATATACCGTACGAGTGTGTGTAGGAATTAGATAATTATGATGTCTGTTCATGGACGTTTCCGTACAAGTCCGTCTCCCTACGTGTACCTTGTGAGCATGCGTGTGTGTGCCTGTGTGTGAGTGCACATTTGTTGTGCAAGCGCATCTTGGTATGTGTCTCTAGCATTTCACTCAGTATGTATTGTATACCTACTCTGTGTTAGGCTTTGTGCTTAGTGCCAAGGATACAGTGTTGAAGAGACAAGGTCTCTGCTTTGGGGCATATTACATTCCAGTGGGGGAGACAGACGACACACAAGCACTAAGAAGGAAATGAAGTTAGGTCAAGGATAGAATCTGACCAGGGGGTAGGTTATTTAAGACAGAGTGGACAGAATGGGCTTCTCAATGGAGGTGGAGGTGGCATTGAGCAGAAGTGTGAATGATAAGAAAAAGCCACGTGAAAATCTGGGGTAAGAGTGTTCAGATGGTGGGAAGAGCCGCGCAAAGGCACCGGGGTTGGGGAGCACGAATGGGCAAGTGGCAGTAGGTGAGGACAGAGGTGGGGGAGGGCCAGACCATGGAAGGCCTCAGAGACCTTGGTAAGAAATTTAGATCTGGGGCGCTTGGGTGGCTCAGTCAGTTAAGCTTCCGACTCTTGATTTTGGCTCAGGTCACGATCTCACGGTTTGAGATCGAGCTCCACGTCAGGCTCTGCGCTGACAAACATGAAGCCTGCTTGGGATTCTCTCTCTCCCCCTCTTTCTGCCCCTCTCCCGTGCATGCTCTCACACACTCACTCTCTCCCTCAACATAAACAAATAAAAAAATTTTTAAATAAGAAATTTAGAGCTATTTCAGGAGTCAAGGAGACCGTTAGGCACGGGTAAGTTCCGATTTAAGTCCTAAAACACCTCCTTCGGCAGCTCTTTGAGAATGGAGTGTAGGGGGAAGGAAGAAGCTAGGACCAGTCAGGAGGTGTGCAGGGGTCATGACAGTGGTGACGATCAGCATGGCAGTGGCGGAGGGCAGGACCAGCGGCTGGACACAGGACTTGTCTCTTCCATGACTCTTATTTTGAAAAAGTTCAACCACCCTACAAAGAGGTTGAATGAAAGGTATGGTTTTAACATGTGCCAGCATCATCAGCTGTTGAAATCCTGTGCCACTGGTTTCCTTCTTCTCTCTCCCCATTTGAAAGTTAGTAGCACACACTAATGTCACAACACTGTGCCCTGGGAGAACTCAGAATATCTTCTAAGAGCAAGGACATTCTCCTACACAACCACACTATGATGATCATGCCCAAGTTTAATCTAATATAAAGTCTATATTTCAATTTTCCCAATTATCCCAATTCTGCTGTGCCAGAAAGCAAGCATGTCTTGCAAGACTGATGAAGACTTGTCAAAAGACAGCTTGACAGAGACCGTCAACTTTTAAAAATTTGAGCGTAAAAAAAGAACGATGACAAAAAATGGATTCTAGTGCATTGAATTAAAGCATAATCCATGAATCCACATCAACACTCAAAAGAGAGGACAGGAAGAAAAGTTCTTTACAAAGCTAAATATAGAATAAAAATACAAGAAATGATAAAATTAGAAAAATCACCACTTTGCAACCACCAAAGTAATAACCGATTCAAATAAAGCTCAGTAATGGATATTAAGATCGCTGGATGAAACGCTGGGGACACAGAGAACGCTCACACAATTTCAAAGTATCACTTGAAAGATTACTTTTCAATTTCGAATAGAAGTTTCCTTTACAAAGGCAGCATATGGCAGACACCACCTTAACCAAACTTAGCCTTGCAAATAGCAGGATGGAGAACCTGTTTTGAACACTGAGCTGACAGGGGTTGCCCTTGGATTGCAGGTGGGATTGGAGAGAGCAAGAAGACTCAGGACTAACTTCCAATATTTGATATGAAAGGGCTTGATCAACTGGCTTAAATGGTAGTGAGATGGAAAAGACTGGAGCAAGAGCCCATTGAAGGGGACAGAATCACGCCATGCTGGCTCTGTCCCATTGGAGATGCCCCTCCAGATGGAGCTGCTGAATAAACATCTTAGATCATGAACCTGCAGCTCTTCACCATAGTTAGGAGTAGAGATAAATATTCAAGAATCAGGGGCGCCTGGGTGGCTCAATTGGTTAAGCGTCCGACTTTGGCTCAGGTCATGATCTCACGGTTTGTGGGTTTGAGCCCCGCATCGGGCTCTGTGCTGCCAGCTCAGAGCCTGGAGCCTGTCTACAGAGTCTGTGTCTCCCTCTCTCTCTGACCCTCCCCTGCTCGCGCTCTCTCTCAAAAATAAAATAAAACATTAAAGAAAATTCAAGAATCATCAGCATATAGGAAGCCATGGACAAGATGACATCATCTCGGGAGGAAGTCAACTTCTGTAGTTTTTTTTTTTTAATATTTATTTTTGAGAGAGAGAGAGAGAGAGAGAGAGAGGTGCAGGGAGAGAGGGGGGCAGAGGATCTGAAGCAGGCTCTGTGCTAACAGCAGCAAGCCGGATGCCCCAAGCACCTGTTACCCTAATTTCACATGTTTGCATATAAATGTATCATATCATACATGGGTTCCCTCACCCCCAACAGACACCAAACACTTTCTGAACTCTTTTTTTAAATCTTATGCCCTTTTCCATCTCCCTGGTCCTTCCCTAATATTCCACCAACTGATGTTAAAGTGTGGTATGCAGCCTTTCATACCCTTTTATATGCCCATGTGGTCATACACATATAGGGACTGCAAATCACTGTTTGACAACAGGGATCATATTACACATATTTCTTTAATTTCTCAATTAATAATATGGCGGAAACCCTTACTAAGTGAATCTGTTCTTAATGGCTGTATCTTGTTTCATGGCATAAATATGTCATGCTTTAAACACTCTCTTGTTCAGAGACACTTTCTAGTTCTATGGGACAAATTCTTTTTTGGGAGGGTTGAAGGAGACAAATTCTTACGAGTCAAGATGGTTGGGTTAAAAAGGAATGTATACTTAAATTTTTCAAGAGATTTTTTCCATACTGCTTTCCAAAAAGGCAGCATCAATTCTCTTTCTCACCAGTTAAATATGAAAATATACTTTTCCTCTCATCCCCAACAGTAGTAGGTGTTAACATTCTTTTGAATTTTTGCCAATCTGATGGGCAAGGAGTTACTTTAATTTGCATTTCCCTGAGTACTAGGAGGTTGAGCCATATGTTTATTGGCCATTTGGGTTTACTCTTCTCCGAGCCTATTCATACCCAGGGAACATTTTTCTATTGGATGCTTCATCTTTTTCTTAACAATTTGTAAGAGCTAGAAATTAACTCTTTATCCATCTTCCATCTTGCCATAAGGCATGGCAAATATTTTCTCCCAACTTAGTGTTTATCTTTCAATTCTGTTTATGGGAATCTTTAGCCATCTAAAAAAAGGTTAGGGGCACTGGGGTGGCTCAGTCAGTTGAGCACTGGACTCTTGATTTCGGCTCAGGTCATGATCCCAGGGTCATGGAATTGAGACCCGTGTCAGGTTCTGAACTGTGTACGGAGACTGCTTAAGATTCTCTCTCTCCCTCTTCCCATGTCCCCCGTTCACACACACACAAACACACTCTCTCTAAAAAAACAAATAAAAACAAATTATTGGGGCATCTGCAGATTTAGTTGGTTAAGCACCCAAGTCTTGGTTTCGGCTCAGGTCATGATCTCATGGTTCTTGAGTTTGAGCCCTGTGTCGGGCTCTATGCTGATAGTGTGAGGCCTGCTTGGGATCCTCTCTCTTTCCTTCTCTCTCCCCCTCTCTCTCTGCCCCTTCCTGCTCACTGTCGCTCTTTCAAAATAAACTTAAAAAAATATTTAAGAAAGTTGAACTTTTATGTACTCAGAGAGTACCACCTCCAATAGTGACAGGGTACCTTATAAAAGATGATCTCTCTGATAGATAACAACTATGAACTCTGGACAAAATATTTAAAAGGCTATGTGATCACTACTGAAAGTGATCACAACCAGGCGGAAATCAGAGGGACTAACACTTGGGAGGGAACGATATTACCGGAGTTTCTCATGTTTACATCTTTGTGCCTAAGGCCAGGCCCCAGGCAGTGTCATGTGAGTTGACAGAAATCTGAATTCTTGTTGAGAAATCAGAGGACAACCACAGCAGTTGGAAAGTAATCCCAGAAAGTAGAAACCCATGGAGGGGGTGTTCCCAATTCTGCTTATAAACTTCACTCAAACATCAGGGTGTTTTCTGACCTATGACTTCAGTGGAGCAACGCTGAGAAGGCTAACTGGGGTTTCTGAAGAGAGATTTCAGCTGCTGCCTACCATAGAGGGTATGGGTTTGGAGTCTGAGCTCAGCCAAGTTAAGTGCCTGACAAAACAAAAAATCAACAGTCTTCCAGAGGAACATAACAGAATCCGGAGTCTCTACAAATTATCATTGATGATATCCAGGATAGAATCCAAAATAACTAGCCATATGAAGAAATAGGAAAATGTGACCCATATTCAAGAGGAAAGGCAATCATGGAGATCAATCTCTAGATGACTCAGATCTTGGAATTCAGAAACAAGGCCTTTAAAATAGCTACCGTAACTATGTTCAAGGACACGAACATGCTATTCATGTTATGCCAGTCATGAACGATCATGAACGATCAAATAGGAAACCTCAGCACAGAAACAGACGATAAAAATAAGCAAATGGGAATTTGAGAACCAAGATATACAATATCAAATAAAAAATTAACTGGATGAGATGAAATTTTATGTTAAAAATGGGCGCCCAGGTGGCTCAGCCAGTTAAGCATCCAACTTTGGCTCAGGTTATGATCTAGCAATTTGTGAGTTCGAGCTCTGTGTCAGGCTCTGTGCTGACAGTTCAGAGCCTGGAGCCTGCTTCAGATTCTATGTCTCCCTCTCTCTCTCTGCTCCTCCCCCACTCATGCTCTCTCTCTCAAAAAGAAAATAAACATTAAAAAAATTTTTTAAATTTATGTTAAAAATGAATTTTTTAATAGACTCTAGGTTTCCTGTCATAGGTAAAAATGTCCCTTCTAATCCCAGGATTATACATTTATTCACTTAAAATTTCTCCTAAGGTTTTTATATTTTATTTTTACATTTAAGCCCTATTAATTTATTGAGATTCAATTTTTTTATATGTTGGGAGGGGAGTATCCAAATTCACTTTCTTGCCAATAGATAAGGTACTCTTTCCAGCAGTATTTATTACTTAGCCTTTTTTGTTTTTGTTCTCACCGAGGCAAAATATTTAGTATGTACTGAATTCTCATATATACTGGGATACATTTCTGGATTTTTTAATTGTTTCAAAATTTTCTGTCAATAATCCTATGCCAATACCATATTATTGGACTCTGGTGGCTTTATAGTATATTTTAATATCTACAAGGTAAGACCTCCTCCTCCAAATATTTTTTGGCTGTCGTTACACATTAATTCTCCCACCTGGACTTTATATAATCATCCAATTAAAAACGGTACTATAATAGGGAGTACAGTAAGTTTATACATCAGTGTTGGGAAAATGGACATTTTTCTATATAAAGATTTTCTATCTAAAAATATTTTCCATCTTCTTATATTATGTTTTAAATTTTTAATAAATTTTCATAATTCAGTGGTTAGGGAGATTGATGAGAGACCTTATTTTATATACTTCTGAATAGTTTGAGTAATAATGAGCACATAGTTTTGAAATAACTTAATTCTTTCAATAATGTGTATGTTTGAAACTGGCGGTTTTGTGATATTTCATTACATCATCAACACTATTATGTGTAAAACATTTTACTTAAAAACATGAAAAAAGGCCAGTACGTATACAGTGAAATTTTTTTTAGACCATGCATAAAACTATAAAGAAGGAAATAAATGGCATATACAGTTCCACTGACTACTAATAACCACTTCAACTGCTAGTGTTTTGGTCTATTTACTTTCAGACTATTTTCCTATTTTCTCTGCATATACATACAAACACATACATATACAAACACATGTGCATATATGATTTATATATATTTATGTATACCTATATGCATCTAATATGTGTGTATATACCCACGATATGTACGTATAGGTATCTATGATATGTGTATGTACCTAATACACGCACATATGAACATATGCACCCACCCCCAAATGGGCTTCTACTGTTAAAATTTCTAATAATGGCTTTTTTACATGATATATCATGGACATCTTTCCACTTCCAAGCATATACATTATCATCATTGCTAGCAAATGCTCAGATTCCTTTATTTGGATGCATAATATTTTACTTAAATCCATTTTCATTTTTTGAAAATACCTTTATTATTGGACATGTAGATGTAGGTTATTTTCAATTTTCTATCACTGGAAATACCACGATGAACTTTTGTTTTCTTGTCCTTCAGCATCTGTAGGTCAATTCTTTGACGTAATTTCTAGGATTCCCTACATGTTCTTGAGAAACTCTACCAACAGGACAGTGGGGTAGGAGAAGTGGCCAGTCAGGGCTGGAGGTCTGATCACCTGCCAATCCCAGAAAATTCTCCTTAGGATAGCTAAAGCTTGAAGGGCATGAGATGGTGGTAGGCCAGAGTGTGGTTTCAGCAATGTGCTCTCCAACGGCACCTGGGTGGCTCAGTCGGTTAAGCGTCCGACTTTGGCTCAGGTCATGATCTCGCGGTTCGTGAGTTCAAGCCCCACATCGGGCTCTGTGCTTTCGTCTTCCTATCCCCTTCTCAGATGTTCCTGGTTCCCTCTCTCCCTTATGACTGCTGTGGTTAAACTGAGCTCACTTCAACATCTCGTCTCAACATTCCCGGCCTGATCACATGTGCAATGGCCCTTTGCCATCAGGCAACATATTCACAGGTTCCAAGGACCAGGACACACACGTCTTTGGGGGACCGCTATTCAAACCACCACAGGCCCAGTTCCCGGCTTGTTTGCTCAAGGTGGGGCTGCTTTGGTGACACTGTGACAGACCATGTTTCAGACTCTGGGGGCACAACCACGACCCAGTGATCTCTGGCTCACTAGCTCAGTTCTAGTTTTGGGGCTGAGAAGACACCTTGTCAGAGGGAAGAACCAAACACTCCCGGGGTGCTCAGCTGGCTCAGTTGGTAGAGCATGCGACTCTGGATCTCAGGGTTGTGAGTTCAGCCCCACGTTGGGTGTAGAGATTCCTTAAATATATATATATTTTTTAATGTTTATTTATTTTTGAGAAAGAAGAGAGACAGAGTGTGAGCAAGGAAGGAGCAGAAAGGGAGACACAGAATCTGAAGCGGGCGACACAGAATCTGAAGCGGGCTCCAGGCTCCGAGCTGTCACCACAGAGCCCAACATGGGGCTTGAATTCATGGATGTGAGATCATGACCTGAGCTGAAGTCGGATGTTTAACCGAATGAGCCTCCTAGGCGCTCCAAGATTACTTAAAAAAAGAACAGAACACTCCCTTAGGACCGGACAGCTCAGTGACAGGAGCAGCAGAGAGCAGGCAAGGCATACAGACACGTGGACATGCAGACATGTGGACACAGTGGCACGTGCAGTAGTGTGGGCACATCCAAGTGTGAGTATAAGTGAATGTCAAGGTGAGGGCGCATGTCTGCACGTGAGTGTATGTGCGTAAGTGCTTTTTAAAGAACGAACAGAAGGCAGCCAGTTTACCACTGTAGAGGACACACATAATTCATCTCAGGGGAGATGGCTCTTTGTTTCGAAAAGTATATTGCTGGTCCCTTGGGTGTTGTAAGTGGCCTGGCAAGGCCTGGAAGGCAAGGGATGGAACAAAGAGAGAGATGGATTTCTCGGCACAATTTCTGAGGACAGCCTGGGAGGCAGGGGGTGAGGGGCACAGAGACAAGACCAAAGGAGGTAGGAAGAAAGGCCAGTGAGCAGCGAGGGGACCCAACAGGGAACGAGGCAGGGATTCCATGGAAGGTCATGGCCGATGCAAAATTACACTTCTAGGAGCGGTGATGTCTGACACTGAGCTTTCATTTGTTTCCTACTGTGTTCTAGAACTGTCCCCACTGCCCCAAGTCTTCAGTAGAAGTCTATTCACACAGTAACCTTTGTTGGTGGTGGTTGGGGAGAGTAAATAGGATAGTGGTAGGTGTGAACAGCCCACGTTGGAGGTCAGAGCCACAGGCAGGGGCCGGGAATAAGGGCAAGGGTGGCTACAGAGCTTATCGACCCGGGAGTCTGTCTGGACACCCAAATACTGGGGAGACCTTCCACAGCAGGTAGAATGTGAGTTTAAACTATCTGCCTAATATAAAGTAAGGGGTAATCTTTGGGTGTCTGGACTACAACGAGGCTGTAAGGACACTGTGACCTTGTGAATATGTTTAAATCTGTGCCATCTGGAACCGCGGGCTGGATGTATCTGATGTGAGACTTCGTGTCAGTCTTACACCATCAATTACTTCTAGCTTGTTCATTCAATCTCTCCAGTGCAACCGGATCGTATTATCTTTGAAGGGATCTCATCTGAATTAACAGCTTTAGTTACTACTTATCCCTGGATATTTGATCTGAGTTCAGAGAGGTGCTTACAACGGTCTACCTCACATGTCTTCGATGTCCCCAAAGCACCTCCATTTAACGTGTGTCCAACTGAACTCACTACTTTCTCCTAACGACCTGGTTCTTGGTCAGGATTCTCAGTAGGCGGCTCCACAGTCCGGCTCCACTCAAAACATACAAGCGAGAAACTAGGTGTCATCGCCGGGGCTGGGTCTCCATCTTTCCTGGCATCCCTTTATCCAACCCACTGCAAGTTCCATCCCTGTGCCCTCCTACTCAAGTTTACATCCATCATTGCCCATCTCCACTGCCACCAATCTAGTCCAACAAACTCCTGTTTCCTGGCTGCACCACCCCAACCTTCTCCTAACCCATCTCCCTGTACCCGGCCTTGACCGCCTCCCATCAGATTTCCACGATGCAGCCAGAGTGAAATCACAATTTAAAAAATTACATCCAAGTATCATACTCAGTGGTTAAAAGCAAGAGATCTCCACCTCCGATCTACCCCAATCTCCTAGCCTTCACCCCAGAGGCAACTTCTAGCTCTTTTGGTTACTATTTATAGCATCTCTGATACCTTACCGTAACGTGCATCCATTTCTGTCTCTTGATTTATAGACCTCAGACATTATGAATTGAATTCATGCTGTGATCGGTGAGGGTTTAGCTCACAGGAAACACTATTTAAATGTTGTTCATTGTGGGGGCGCCTGGGTGGCTCAGTCCATTAAGCGTCCTACTTGGGCTCAGGTCATGATCTCACCCTTGGTGGATCTGAGCCCCACATCGGGCTCTGTGCTGACAGCTCAGAGCCTGGAGCCTGCTTCGGCTTCTGTGTCTCCCTCTCTCTCTGCCCCTCCCCTGCTTGTCTCTCTCTGTCTCTCAAAAATAAATAAACGTTAAAAACTTTTTAAAAACTGTTGTTCATTGCAGAACCAAGCAGTGTGTTACATTTTCCTTTTTGAATACAATGCTCCCCTGGAATTTCCACCTGCCACTTCCCCTTGTGCCATTTGCCATTATCATATTTGTATTGTCCCCGGCCTCCCCTTCGTGTTTTGTATTCTATTACCTTGTCCTTTCCCGGGTGACTCCACCTCCAGTGTGGACTATTCTTCCTTCAATCTCGCCGAAAACCATTCCTCTCAAAATTTGGGGGAATATTGAAAAGACTGCCTCTAATTTTATTCAGAGAAATCCGATGCCATTTTGGTACTCCGTCCTTTCCAGGTAACGTGTATTTTTCTTCTTGAAGGTTTTAATGGCTTCTGTGTGTGGTGTTCTGACATTTCATGACAGTGTGTCCGCATGTGGATTTTTATGCGTTCAATTTGTCGAGAATTCAGTGGATCTATTCTGGAGACTCATGTCCTTCTGCTGTGGGAAAATTTCTTGTATTATTTCTTTGTTAATTCTTCCTCCCACACCACCCCTCTTTTAAATTAGTGTTGTCTGGAACTACCATTAGTCAGTTATTGAAACCCTAAAATAAGTCATTTATTCTTATTTTCCCGCCTCTTTTACCTTGGTCTTATGTTCTGGGAGATCTCCTTGAATTTACCTTTTAATTCTATTGAACTTTTCACTTGAGCAATTCATTGTTTAATTTCTCAGAGTTCTTTCTTATTATTTGATTGTTCTTTGCAATCTGTGTATAGACATAGGGTTGGGAGGGACAGAAGTCAATGGCTTTCCTGTCAGCTTTCAGTTAATCCCCTTGTTTTAGGCCCCATGTGATCCTTCCACCTTCCTCTGCATGTGGTGGTGTCTCTGAGACCAAGCCTCTTCCAGGGTCTGTGGAATCAAATCCTTTTGTAAAGAGAGCCCTTGGACCGCATGGAAGCCGCTGGGTCCCTTGAGCAGCTCCATCAACACCTCTCTCCCATCCACTTTTTAGCTTCCAGAAATTCGGTGAAAGGTCTGGCCCATGATATCTCTTCTCCTAGTTCTTTTCATCACTGTGAGTGTACATCCTTTTTAATTCTTTCCATGCATTTTGGCAGGATGAGGAGAAAAAGGAGATAAATGCACAGGATCAGTCAGTCCTCTTTTTTTTTTTCTATTAACTTTATAGTTTATTGTCAGGTTGGTTTCCATATAACACCCAGTGCTCTTCCCCACAAGTGACCTCCACCATGACCATCACCCCCCTTTACCTTTCCCCCTTCCCCTTCCACCCTCAGTTTGTTTTCAGTATTCAAGAGTCTCTCATGTTTTGTCTCCCTCCCTCTCCCTAACTCTTTTTCCTCCTTCCCCCTCCCCATGGTCCTCTGTTAGGTTTCTCCTGTTAGACCTATGAGTGAAAACATATGGTATCTGTTCTTCAGTCAGTTCTCTTTAAACAAAGGTCCAGGCTGATCTGTGTCAAATGTAAAACAGATCACATCACCCCCTTTCCGCCCCTGACTCCCACCCCAACTGTTGTTTGCAACCCTGTAATGGCTTCCTACCACTCCCTGACACGGCCTGGGGGCTCTGCTTGGTTTTACCCTATTACCCTCCTCAGCCTCCGCCTGCTCAGCCACACTGGTCTCTTCCTCCTTCCTTCAAGCTTCTTATGGAAACATAACACACGTGGAGGAAAACACACGTGTCCAAAGTACACAACTGCAAGGACTTGAACAAAGCGAACACACCGCATGACCAGTCCCCAGAGCACTAAACAGATACTCCCACACTCCAGAAGCTAAGTTCGTGTTCTGTTCCAGCGTCTCCTTGCCCAGGGAGAACCGTTCTCCTGACTTGACCACTGTGGGTTAGTTCTGCAGGTTTCTGTACTTTCTATAGATGGAGATCCAGTGTCTACGCTTTTGTTCTGTCCACTTTCCCGCATAAATAGATCTAGGAGATCCGTGGGGAATGTAGCAGGCATTTATTTACTTGCAGTTCTGTGTAGCACCCTTATGTGTGAATATAGCACAACCGATCTGTTTTGATCAATTCATCCGTATTATTTACAAGTACTGAGATGGCTCTGAGTTTTTGCCTATTATGGGTGGAGCAACCGGGAACATTTTAGTACATGTCTTTGGTAAACTCAAACGTATCCTAAAGGTAAACATTTAGTGTACTTTTAGGAGTAGGCGACTGGGGACATATGTATGGGTGTATATACATATATACATATTCAGCTTTAGTAGACAATGACAAACAGTTTGCTGAAATACCAATATACCTTCCCACCTGCAGTGCACAAGGGTTCTCACTCTTTACATCCTCTTCAATGTTTGCTATTTTGTCTTCTCAACGTTAGCTATTCTGGTCCGTGGCCGTGGTTTCTGACTAAAATTTCAGTTTGTGTTTCTCTGATGACTAATGAAGTTTAGTACTTTGTCATATGTTTACTGGCCTTTGGAAAATCTTCTTTTGTGAGGTGTCTTTTTTAGTAAAAAAAATGCACTGTCTGTTCTTTTCCTGTTGATTCATAGCTGTTAAAAAAACACATATTCTGAATCCAAGTTTTTTGTTAAATACTTGAATTGTGAACATCTTCTCTTGGTCTGTTAGTTAGCTTTTCACTCTCTTGCTGAGATTTTTTTAGGAACAGAATTTTTTTATTTTAGTACTTCAATTTATGAATATTTCCTTACTTAGCCTTTTTGTGCCCTGTTAACACAGATTCATCTACTCTCAGGTCACAAGACTGTTCTCCTATGTTTTTTCCTCTAAAAGCTTTACTGTTTTCCCTTTCACATTTAGCTCTGCAAATCGTCTGGAATTGATTTTTGTGTCTAATGGGAGGTAGGAGTCTAGAGACATTTTTTTTCACATGGATATCCAATTGACCCAGCACCATTTATTGAAAAAACCACTGCTTTCCCACTGGACTACAGTGTCACCTCTGTCATACATGTGGTAATCCTCTATGTGGGGGTCTGCTTCCAGATTCTGCTCTGTTCCATCAGTCAACTTATTTACCCTTGTGCTCATAGCACAATATCTTAACGGCTACAGCTTTATTAATAGTCTCGGCATCCAGTTTTGTTTCTTTTCTTCAAGGTTGCCTTGGCTATTCTCAGGCACTATATTGACCATGCCCCCTTCCAAACCCCAGGGCCTTTGCATGTGTCCCATCTTTCCCTCCTCTCATCTCTTGGTGAGATCACATCTCAGTTGTCACTCCTCACAGAAGCTTTCTCTAAACTCCCTGACCAAATTAAATACCCTATGGCCCTAGTAATATCACCCACCTCTCATCTGTAATACTGATCACAGTTCAATTTTACATTTATTCCTGTGGTTATCTGATCAATGCTTATTCCTTCTCTAGTCTGTTGAGCTCCACAAGGAATGGGATCATGTCTGCTTTATTTATCGACGTAGTTCCAGGCCTTGGCGCAACTAGTTGCAAAATCAAATCAAACTAGTTGTTTATTATTTTTGAGTAAACGAAGGAACAAGTGAGTCCCTTACTTACAACGGTTTGAGTGTGTGTGTCCATAGATGCCTGTGTGTGAGTCAGGGATCAATAACAAAGAGGCCAACCTAGGAGCTGCAGGTCAGGGGAGATGGACCCATCCTCTCCAGCTGTCTTTCCCCCTCCCTGTGCCCTCCCTTCCCCACCCTGCACTGTCCAGCCCTCCCGGCAGCCTCTCTCCTTTCTGAGTGGCTGGAGGAAGACGCTGGTCTCCAGCTGCCTCCGCTCGGCTGCCCTTGTGCAGTTGTCTGCCAGTTGTGCACGCCGATTACTATGAATGCCACCATCTGGTACGCCACGTGGACATCATAATCTTTTCTTAATTACATTAGCAGCGCAATCAGTTACTGCATTACAAGGCCGGCGATGAGCTTTTAAATCTTGGTGGAAATCATAAATAATTGCACTAAGTACCAGGCGCCAGATGTGTGTGCCAACTTTGGTTGCACTAGATAAATAGTAACCTTACAAGAGTGTTAGACAGCAGGCGGTCCGGCCGGCCACCAGGCCACACCACACCTGGGGCCCCAATGCAGGAAGGCCCCCACCAACCATGCGCCTGAACAGAGGTTCAGAGACACCCTGAGTGTGTGGGTGCTGGGGAGAGAGTGGCATTTTCAGAGCCAAAGAAGGTGCAGGAGGAATGTGGAGAAAGACAAAGGAAAAATGAGGTGGGTGGATGGAAAGGGAGAGAGAGAATGGGAGAAGAGAATGGGGGAGGAGGAGGAAAGAGAGATGAATAGAGAGAGAACAGGTGCCAAGAGAGAGAAAGGGAGAGAGACACTGAGACAGAGACAAAAAGAGACACACAGAGAGACACAGAGGAATGGCTGAGACCCATAGAGTGTGACAGAGACAGAGATAAACAGAGCGGAGTCAAAAGTCCTGGATGTCTGGGGAGGCTGAGAGAACAAAGGGCAAGCCTTACTTCTGCTGACCGTTCGCTCTTGGCCAGCAGCAGCAGGGCTCCCAGGCACCAGCTCGGCTACTTGGGGAAGGTGACATATGGTCAGAGGGTGGATGAGGCAGTCGCCAGGCTGGGGGGCTTCCAGTAGGAGAATGCTCAAGGCCGTGGGAGGAAACTCTTCCTTCCTTCTTTCCCTCTTTCTGAAAACCTCCTGCATCTTGGAGGAAGGAAGTGGCCACAGAGGATCCAGAGGAAGCAGTTCTGGTTTGTGCAGAGGTAGCTACTTAAGTTGCTTTAGGTAGACAGAAGGCCCAGGATTGGGGAAGTCTGTTTGAGGGGATGACTTTTAAGTTGAGACATGTATGATAAGTCACAGCCAGGTGAAGAGCAGGTGAAAGAAGGGGAGTGTGTTCCAGGACAGGGGAAAGTGCATATGCAAAGGCCCAGAGGCAGGAAGTAACTGAGCATGCTTAAGAATCTACAAGAGAAGGGGCCCCTGGGGAGCTCAGTCAGTTAAGTGTCCAACTCGTTCATGAGATCGAGCCCCACGCTGGGCTCTACGCTGATGGCACAGATCCTGCTTAGGATTCTCTCTCTCTCTCTCTCTCTCTCTCTCTCCCCCCACCCCTCTGCCCCTCTTCTCTTCTCCCCCCAAAATAAATAAATAAACATTAAATAAAAAGAACCATAGAGGAAAAAAAGAGAGAGAGAGAAGATATGGCTCAAACAAAGAAAACAATAGAGAAAGTTAGGGAACTATAGGTACAATGGATGCTTGAAGATGTATTTGTTTCTACTCACTACTGAAATCTTACCAAAATGGACTTTAATGGGATTTAAAGATATATAAACCCACATGATAAATAGAACAGGAGAGGAGACAAAAGCAGACAGAGTTTTTAACTAAATCTTGGAGGCTGGGAAAATGGATGATGGTGACTGACTCACAGAGCAGGGAAAGCTGAAATCTGAGCCTGCAGGAAGGGAAGCCAACTAGAAGCAAACCAACTGGCCCCAGAGACCTGAGAAAGGCTCAGGGATGGACACTAAGTACGTGCCAAGGGGACTGGGAGGGCGTAACGCGAGAAGCCACATTCACGCCTCAGGGGACCAACCACACCTCCCACCACAGCCTTTACCCTCTGAGAGGTGGACAAGAGGCTCTGGACTTGCAGCACTAGCTAAGCAAAGAGTGAGGCTCAGACTCAAACCAGCATCCCTGTCCTCTCATGGTGCCTACTGGATGCTTGGCAGATGGGCTTAGAGTTGTCTCCATGCCTCCTTTTCCCTCCAGGTCAAGTAATTGGAAAAATGTATTTTCTGGGAAAACTGCCTGTGACAAGGAAAGAGGTCTTGAGAGGCCACCACGGGCTCTCCAATGAAATAGCCAGTGTCTGTCAGATCACCATTCGTTGAACCGTACCCATCTACACAGAGCTGCTAGTCAGGTCTTTACACAATACTTTGAAATATGAATGACAGCCAATTATCACCAGATATTTGAGGAAGACTCTGGAATGAAAAATGGAAACCAGAGATTTAGGAAAACAGGAAAAGTTAAGTAGGAGGAAAGAGAAACAATACAGGGAGCAGGGAAACATTTGAATAAATATCTATAAATAGTATCCTCTGAAAGATAAGACATTGAGCCATAAAAAGAGATCAGAATGCTATCTACGTATTTTTAAGGGAATGTTGAAAGAACATGACAGGGCTGGAAGATAAAGTTAAGATAATCCAGAAGTTAGAATAAAAAGATAAAGAGAATTTTCTTTAAAATGGAGACCAAAATATGAAAAAATTAGGCATATTATTGTGAAATTTTAGAATACCAAGAATAAAGAGAGATCCTAGAAACTTCCAGAAAGGAAGAAAGTTGTACACAAAGAACCAGGAACCAAAATGGTACTGAATTTCTGAAAAGCAAATCTGGAAGCTAGAAGACATGGAGCAAAGACTTACATATTATAAGGGTAATTAACTGCCAACCAAAAATTCAGCATCTCAGTTATCAATTAATTGTGAAAGAAGAATAAATACATTATTAGACATGCAGGCCTTAAAGAAATATATTAGGTCCTTGGCATTCCTTCTCAGGATGCTGCTAGAAGACATACTACAGCTAAATGAGGGAGAAAACCAAAAAAGACAAAAGGATGGAATACAGGAAATGATATCCAACAAAAAGGTAAAGGAAAAATCTGGAGGATGGGCAGGAAATATCCCAAGATGGCAGTCATATGCCAGGGTAGCCTCGAGAAAAATAACCCTGGATCATGGAAGAAATATGTAAGGCCACAGGAAGGCTATGTCCAGTAGAGAGAGAGAAAAAAAAGATAGATTACTTGATGAATGTGATGTTATTGGGAGGAGTATTTTAGTTCATTGGTAAGTTTGAGACCAAAGTGGTAAAGAATCAGAAAACCAGGCAAATTTAAAAACCAAATGAATTATTAACTCCAGGAAACACAAAAGTTGTACAAGAAAAAAAGATGTATTAATAGTACACATGGCTCAGCTGTGACCAATCTTTACACAGCCCGAATTATATAAATGCTGAATGTTCAATTAACCAAAGTTGTGAGGTAACCACGTTGGCAGGACGAGAAGAGGGGAAGTGTGTGGTGTGATGTAAGAGAACTAAATCTTCATCTAATTCTTACTAGAAAGTCAATAGATTTTTCTTCAAAAACGTGGAACTAGCAGCATAAAGAGTTGCTTTGAAATACAAAGCCAGATAGCAGAAGAGATCACTAAAAGTTGAAAGTTGCTACCTCATGGGAAGGGGAAACTGAGGACATAGCAGGGACCCTGATTTTGGTTATATACCTTACACTGCTATTTGGTTCTATATCATGTACATCAACTCTCATACAAAATTTAAAATTTAATTAAAAGAAATCAGGAGGTGGCTTGCAATGAGGCTGGCAAGATGAACAGGCACCAGACCCAGCAGGACCTCAGAGGCCATCTTAAAACAGTTGAAACTGTTCCCAGGAGCAACATGGAGCCAAAGAGGACTTTCGGTAGGGGAGTGACGATGTCCCATCTACTTTGTGATCTGGCCAACAAGAGCTAAGAGGCAGGCTGCCTGTGCCCTGTCAGCTTAACACCTGGGACTAAATATGCTTTTCGCTAAGCAGCACTCTCCTGCCCTCTCTGGAAGCAATGTATTCTACAAAGGGTGTGGTCCGCTCCACTCCATCTGTTCTTTGTGCCATTTACTTCCCAGGCAGTGCTGGATGTGGACATGGAACATAGAATCCCGGTTCTGTCACTTTTGAGCTACGTGACATTGGGCAAGTTGTGACTCTCCTTCTGAGTCTCAGTTTCCTCAACCGTAAAATGAGGATAACAACAAAACAGAACTCATGTGGTTGCTGTGAAGATATACACGGTTAGTGTGAATGCAAAACGCATAAATTCCTCTCTCCTGTCAGATCAGAAAATGTACATAGCTGAAACCGGTGGGAAAACTGGAAGGAAAGACCCTTCAAATGACCTATTCACTTGATGCGCTCCTGCCCAGGCTTACCTCAGCTGCTCTCAAAGAGACGGTTTAAAAAAAATTTTTTTTTAACGTTCATTTATTTTTGAGAGACAGAGAAAGACAGAGCACAAGTGGGGAAGGGGCAGAGAGAGAGGGAGACACAGAATCAGCACAGAGCCCAACACAGGACTTGAACCCGTGAATGGTGAGATCATGACCTGAGCCGAAGCCAGACGCTCAACTGACTGAGCCACCCAGGCACCCCTCAATAAGACCATCTTTGTGTTTGCCTTTAAAACAAAAGGTGTATTCAGACTGAGGTGGGTTTGAATCCCATCTTTGTCATCTTAATACTTGTGAGAAAAGTGCCTCACTTCTGAGACCTATTTTACCGGAATGCAATGTGTAGACTCCTCTCCCACAGGGCCGCTGTGAGGTGTCAGTGACACAGAGGTGCCAAGAGAAACCCATCAATCACCCCGCGTTTCCTTCCACCAGGACAGGGCTCCGTCGGGTCCTCCATCGTCCCCGCCCCTCGGCTCACCCAGTCGCTTCTCCCTGCAGAAGGACGGGACTTGCTCGGAAGGTGAGTTTGGGGTGAAGAACTGGGTACAGCTCAGCCCCTTCCCCACTCCGTTCTCTGGAGCGGGCCGTCCATGGGATGCCCCCCATTCTGGACGTGTCCTCCAGGCCTTGAATGTGCAGGCGCAGGCTTGGCCCTCAGAGACAAGGCAATGTGGGTGGGCAGGTCCGCTCATTCAGGGGACGGTGACATTCAGGGGTGGACTGGGAGCAGACCTGGGGAGCAAACTAATATGCAAGGACTGAGGGTTTGCAGGTGCCCTACCATCAGGCTGTTTCCACTGGCAAGTTGCTGCCTTTCTGCAGGCACAGGCCTCGGCAAAAGTGGGTCACGCTGCTGCCTCGGGGTAAGGGTGGGTACAGCTGTCAGAGAATACAATGTGCCCAGTTCAGCGTGGGCCTGCAGGTGGCTCTCAGCAGACAGCAGCAGGCTGGGGGGCCTCAGTGGACAGACAGAGCAGAGAGGATGCTCTGCTTATAGGGAAAACAAGGCACTTTCCCCATATCCATATACTGTATTAGTGTCTTCATTGCCATTCTAAGAAATTAAGACAAACTTAGTGGCTTAAGACAACACAAATCTATCGTCTTACACTTCTGGAGGTCACAAGTCCAAAATGGGTTTCACTGGGCCAAAATCAAGGTGTTTGGAGGACTGGACTGGGTCTGGAGACTCCAGGAAGAATATGTTTCCTTGCCTTTTCCAGCTTCTAGAAGCCCTCTGCATTCTTTGACTCATGACCACCTCCTTCATCTTCAAAGACAGAAGCCTAGCATCTTCCAACCTCTCTGCTTCTGTTGTTACGTCAACTTTTCTTCACGCTGAACTTCCTGCCTTCTTCTTATAGGGACTCTTGGGATTACATTTAGACCTCACTGGGATAATCTAGTCTGATCCCCCCATTTCAAGATCCTTCACTTAATACACCAGAATATCCCTTCTAACATGGAAGGGGACAAAGTCACAGATTCTGAAGACGAAGACACGCACATCTTGGAAAGCCATTATCCACCATGCCTACCACATGAACCTTGCAGACACTAAGGAGAGGAACGATGATGACTTTTTGTTTTTACTACTGTTTTCATAAAATTTATACTGTGTGTAAGTTCCATGCATGCTACACACTATGCATGCACGAGCCTCCACCTTTATGCTATTAATATGAGACTCAGGTCGACAGCGCAGGTAGGCTGCCAAAATTCCATGCTCTTCTATGTTGTCTTATGGTATATTCAGGGTCAAGGGAAGCTGTGTGTTTATGTGGCTTCCTCATAAGCTCGTACAGGTCACACTCCCCACCACGTGGTCTAAAGTTGGCTCTGGTCTAATCATAGCTTTGGATTTTAGAGATCTAAATTGAGACTTCCCTCTCAAGAGAGCAGTGTATTTTATTAATGTATATATAAAAAGGAAAAGGGAATCTTAGGTTCTTGGAGAAATAACTCCATAAAATTTTTGCAAACCCAAAAAACTACAGAGGAGTTAAGAAATCTTGTCCTTGGGGGGTGCCTGGGTGGCTCAGTTGGTTAAGCGTCGGACTTTGGCTCAGGTTCATGAGTTTGAGCCCCGTGTCGGGCTCTATGTTGACAGCTCAGACCCTGGAGCCTGCTTCGGATTCTGTGTCTCCCTCTCTCTCTGCCCCTCCCCCACTCATGCTGTCTCTCTCTCTTTCTCTCTCTCTCTCTCTCATAAATAAATAAACTTAAAAAATTTAAAAAAAATCCTGTCCTTGGAGGATTCTGTCTCTGAGAATTAAGTTGTCCAGAAAGTTGAGGTATACAGAGAAAAGTATACTTCAGACTATCAGAGCAGGAAGCAGTGGAAAAAAGAAAACAATTAATAGCAGCCCCACTGAGTGGAGGAAGAGAATGATTGAGAACTCCGGACCAGACTGTACGGCTATGAAATGGCAAATCTGACCTTGAAGGTAGAAGGGCCTGATATGAAAGGGAAAGGCAGACCGAGCATTAGAGAAAGGGCCACATCTTAGCTGTTACTACCCCAGAAATAGTGATTGAGGAACATGTCAGAGGGGAAAAAAAAATCCTAGAGAGAAAACTAGAAAAATTCTCCCCAAGGGAACCACATGCTGCGAACCAGGGGGAGATGGCCTGTGTGTACACACACACACATACACACACACACACGTGCACATGCACACACACAAACACACACAGTGTATCCTATCACTGGAGCAACTGGGAACTCACAACTTACACCCTGGGGCATCTAAACCGAGGAGTTACAGAAAATCTGGACAAATCTGAGAGGAAAGAGGAAGAAGATTAGCACAAAATACCAGAAGCATTACCGAGTGAGTTTCAAGGTGATGGCACCATTGTAGCTGAGATCAAGTTATTACTTGGCCCCTAAGAGAACGGCCTGATAAATCTCAGGAATTAGGACTCTCTAAGGCAGTGGTTCAGAGCCTTGACTGCACATTAGAACCACCTGGGGAACCTTTTCCACACAGTGATGCTTGAGCACCACCTCAGATCAAATAAATCAGTCAGCACCGTGGGCAAGGGTCCTCAAACTTGAGTAGGCCTAAGAATCCCCTGGAGGGCTTGACAAAACACTGACGTCGGGGCTCCACCCCCACAGTTTCTGATCAGTAGCACTGGGGTGGTGCTTGAGAATTTTGACTTTTTAACCAATTTCCAGGTCATGCTGAGGCTGCTGCCCAGGGTGCCCCCGCTTTGAGAACCACTTTTTCTAACGCAAGGCACTGCAGAGGTAAGACAGATGAAACGGCGGCCGGGCAGGACAAGGACAGAGGGAGGCAGGCCTCGGTCAGATCTCCAGGGGAGGATTATTTAGGAAGTGAGGACTTTGGTGGAGGCTTTCAGCATGGCCAGGACTTTTTGACTTCATTCTCTCGCACTCTGGGAGATCCCACAAGACAAAACACTGCCTTTCTGAAAGGTGAACAGAAATACATGAGGACGTGAGACTGCAGGGAGCTACCCCGCAAGTGCAGGAAAAGAGAAAGTAAGAGACACAGATAAAGCGAGTGTGCACCTTCAAACGCCCATGGTAGGGGGCTTGGTCCTCACCAGGACCCCAGGGAAACAGGTTCCAGGGGCTTCAACAGCAGCTCCAGTCCAGGCACCTGCTGAGAGCAATTCTGCAGCACAAGTATGAAGATGAGGACAAGAGTTTCTTTAAAACATCGGTTCTCACACTTTGCTGCACGCTAGAATTGCCTGAAGAACTTTTAACCTGCCCTGTGTAGGCCACAACCATATCAATTAAATCGGAATTTCTGGGAGTGGTACCCAGGCACTCAGATCTTATAAAACTCCCCAGGGGGCTCCAAAGCGCAGACAAGTTTAAGGACAGGACCTTGCTATTCAAAGCGTGGCTGATGAACCAGCAGCCCGGGCTATTCCCTGAGAGCTTGTTAGAAATGCAGAATCTCAGGGGCCCCTGGGTGGCTCAGTCGGTTGAGCGTCCGACTTCGGCTCAGGTCATGATCTTGCGGTTCGTGAGTTCAAGCCCCGAGTCGGGGTCTGTGCTGACAGCTCAGAGTCCGGAGCCTGCTTCAGATTCTGTGTCTCCCTCTCTCTCCCTGCCCCTCCTCTGCTCTCTCTCTCTCTCTCTCTCTCTCTCTCAAAAATAAATAAACATTAAAATAAAAAAAGAAATGCAGAATTTCAGGTCTTATCCTAGAACCGCTGAATCAGAATCTGCTTGTTATCAAAGTCTCCAGGGATCTGTAACCACATAAATGTCTGAGAAGTACTGCTCTCGAAATCCCAAGTGGTTCTGAAGCAAGAGGCACTGGCCGCAGGAGCTGAGTGTAGCCCCTAAAACACCTACTCCAACACCCCTGGAGGCTATGTCATTAGAGAGGGTTCAGCTCATCACTGGTGTTCCAGAAACATGAGGTTTTCTCTGTGGAATGATGCTGGACGGAAGGAAGGTGCTCTCGGACAAAATTTGCCAAGTTGTTAACAGTGGCTGCCTTCGGGAAGAGGGGTAGACAGTAAAGCAATAACAATCTGAACAAGTGTGTACAATCTGAAATTCCTCGTGTGTGTGTGTGTGTGTGTGTGTGTGTTTGGGGAATTGGTAAGGATTATGTTGATGGTGAGATTATGGGATAGTCTTTAACATTTTCTTTATTAAAAAATCTAATAAATGGTAGTATTTTTTAAAAAGCAATATACAAAGCAAAAGCTATTAGAAATACCAAGATGAATTTGGCAAGATCACAATCTTAATAGGATACCTTAATATTATTGCATCACTTTGTCAAATCAAGTAGGCACAAAGAAATAAAAATATGGGAGATATGAGTAATTGCATTAATAAGGTTATTTACTAGATATATTTCAAAATCTATAATCTACATACACAGAATACATAACCTTAACACATTTCACTTGGCATTAAAAAAAAAATGAAAGTGTTCTAGCCCACAAAGGGAATGGTAAGGAAGTTTAAGCCACATGAGGGCAGAGAACAGTGTCACCAGTGACCCTCAGTGCCAAGCACAGTGGCTGCTATAATGTAGGTGCTCAATAAACACTGATTACAGGAAGAGGCTATATGCAATAAAATAAAAAGTTCATAAGGAAAGTCTGAACAAATAAAAAGCTCAAAGCATTTGGAACATGAAAGAAACCCTCCCTCAAATAATCTTTAAAGTCAATATAATATCAACTGCAACTCAATAGGATTTTTCATGGAATTTTACCAGCTGAAATTAACACAGAAGAGCAAATGCACATGAACTGACCAAATATATATTACACATAAACTATTTTTTATTATGTAAGATTCATAACTTGGTAAAATTATAGATTTTAAAATGGTGTGAGCTCTATTATCTATAGATAATAGAGCTGAGTGCCATTCAGATAGATCACCCATTGATTTATTAATCTAAATAAGATGCACTATCAGATGTGTGAGGAAATTATATATCACTCAACAAATGATATTGGGACAATTGACTCTTACGTGAAAAAAAATAAAATTAGATCCTTACCTCACACTATTCTTAAGGAAAAAGTTCCGATGAATTAAAGTCCTAAAAGCAGAACACAAAACAATGGTGTTAGAAGAAACAGAGGAGCTTGTATTATCAACTGGGGTATGGGAAGCTTCTTAAATAAAGCACAGAAACTAAAAGCCATAAATGCAAAGTTTAATAAAGCTGACTACCCTGTATGCCATAATTCTTACAAGTCATTAAGACAATCTAGAATAGGAAATGGACAAGAATATGAACAGGCAATTCACAGAAAATGAACTGCAAATGGTCAGTAATCATCTATTTTTTAAAAAATTTAATTTTACTTTAGAGAGTGCTCATGAGCAAGGAAGGGGCAGAGGGAAAGGGAGGGGGAGAATCCCAAGCAGCCTCCACATTCAGCATGAGGCCAGACACGGGGTTTGATCCTATGACCCTGGAATCAGGACCGGGGCCAGAGTCATAAATCATATGCTCAACCGAAAAAGCTACCCAGGTGCCCATGGTCAGTAATCATATTAAAAATTTTTTTAATGTTTTATTTATTTTTGAGAGAGAAAGAGAGAGAGAGAGAGAGAGAGATGGCATGAGCAGGGGAGGGTCAGAGAGAGAGGGAGACACAGAATCCAAAGACAGGCTCCAGGCTCTGAGCTAGCTGTCAGCACAGAGCCCGACACGGGGCTCGAACCCACGAACCGTGAGATCATGACCTGAGCCAAAGCCAGACGCTCAACCGACTGAGCCACCCAGGCGCCCCAGTAATCATATTTTAAAAGATGCTTCATTTTACTTGTAATCAGGGGACTAAAGGCAAAGTAAAATACAGAGATATTTTCACTCACTAGTTCAGCAATTTTTTTTCAAGTTCAAGTGTAACAAGTGTTGACAGGATGGGGTAATAGACTTACACATTATGAGAAGAATATGAAATGTATATGAAAATGTACATAAAATGGCATTCCCACATGAACGCATTTGTGCAGGATCAAAATGAAAAAAATGCATATTCTGTAACATGGCAATTCCCCATTTTTGCTTCTATCTTAAAGAAACACTGGCATGCATTCCTAAGGCACCTTATACACATTTTTACTGCAACATTCCCTATAATAGCAAAACCTAGAAATAATCTTAGTGTCCAAGCAAAACGTGGTTGAATAAACTATATTAAATACATATTATACAATAAATTTCAACAGTGAAAATCAGTTTGATGCATAGATATTGACAGGAAAGATGCTTATTAAAAAAAGATATAGGATAGTATATAGGATATGATACTCTATATGTTAGAAAACAAGCCAGAGCAAAACAAACTGTATTTTCTCTAAGTGCAGATATACAAATGCCAAAAAATCTGGAGTGCCATTCAAATATGGCAAACTGAGATGACGTGGCACCCCCTTATCCTCATCATATAGAATATTCCTAGAAATCCTACATAAAATATTCCACATTTTCAAAATACAGACTTATTCAGTCTCTCAGTCTCTCTCTCTTTCTCTCTCTCTCTCTCTCTCACACATAGAAAATGCCCAGATGTGAGAAATAAAGAGGGATGTTTTTAAAACCCAGAACTGCAGGTGTACAAACTGAAGTCCACTAGCCCTGAGATGAGGAGACCAGATATTCAATGAACAATTAATTTGGAGAAGTTTTAAAACAACGTGGAATTAGATTTCTAGATAAAATAAGGTGCAGAATGTGGGAGGGAGTGGTCATCAGATCGCTTAACACCTTAGGATGAGGGTATGAATACTGATCAAGCTTCGGACTTTGGTAATTCAAGCATGCATTATAAAATAAGCTTATCCTCTGAAAGTAGAGAAATCGATACTAAAACATCCAAACCACTGCAGGAAAAAAAGGAAGGGAGGGAATAAAGATATCAAATACATGGCAGAAAATAGGGGTGGAGAGAGAATAAATAATGAGAAAACATAGGAAACAGCACAAAATAAGATGGTAGAAATACATGTTAGTATTAAAAATAAATATAAGTGGACCAACTCTGCCAATTAAAAGACAAAAAGATTTAGATTGGGGGAGAAAAAAGCACACAGCTATAGGCAGTATTAAGATTATGTCTCAGAAAGATTCAAAATAAAAGAACAGAGAATGTTACATCAGAGAAATTTAATTAAAAAATAACTTAAGAGGCACCTGAGTGGTTCTGTCAGTTAAGCATCTGACTCTTGATTTCCACTCAGGTCATGAACTCACAGTTCATGAGTTTGAGCCCCATGTTGGGCCCTGTGCTAACTGCACAGAGCCTGCTTGGGATTCTCTCTCTCTTCCTCTCTTTGTCTCCCTCTCTCTCAAAATAAATAAATAAACATCAAAAAAAAAATAACTTAAAAGGTGGTATAGCTATATTAACATCCGGCAAAATAGATTTTGAGACAAAAGCACTAACAAAGAGTGGCGTTACATAATGATAGAAAATAATTAACAGAAAAGACATAAGAATCTTAAACTTGTATGCACCTAACAACAGCCTCAGAATGTATACAGCAAAACATGACTGGAATTATAAGGAAAAGCAGACATATCCACAATCATAGAGGGAGATTTTTAATAAACTCTCTCTCATATGTATGTCAAGCAGATGAAAAATAAAATTAGTAAAGATAAAGAAGACTTGAGCAATACAGTTAACAAGCTTGAACTTGTAAATCTGTTTAGAACCCTGTACTTAAAATTTATAAGAATCAATATTTTCAAGCATCTGTGGAACAGTCATAAAAATAACCAAGTACTAGACCAGAAAAGTCTTTGAAAACTCCAAGACATGCAGACCATGTATGCTGACAACAAATAAAATTAGAAATAAACTACAAATAGATGGCTAACACACCCCACTGATTCAGAAAATTTAACAAAAATTAAAGTACCATATTTTAAAAACATGGGAGGCAATACCAAAAGAACGAAGTGTTTTAAAAAGATAGAAAATCACTGAGTTAAGCATCCAATTACAGTAGTTAGCAAAAGAGTAACTAAGTAAACATAAGGACAATGATAAAAATGAGAAGAAAACAGAAATCAATCATATATCAATTAAATTAACAGTAGAGAAGATTTTTTAAGCCCATAAATTAGTTCTTTGCAAAGACTAATAAAATATACAAAGTTCTACCATGATTTATCAGGAAAAGAGAGAGAAGTCTCAAATAAACAATATTAAGAATGAAAAGCAGGAGGGACAAAACCTCAGATATAATAAATCACGGAAGGACACTGCAAAGAAGTTTATAACAATAAATTAAAATTTTGAACAATTTCATAGATAAGTATAATTTATAAAAGTGGTCCAATAAGAAAGAAGAAACCTGCATAGATGTGTAATCACTAATAAAATGGCATCCCATATTTTAGATTCTACCCACAGAAACAAAACAAAATTATCAGACACTGATGAATCTGCAGGTGAGTTATCAAAACTTCAAGCAACACAAAATCTTTTATTCTTTACAACATGTTTTAATGAATAGAAAAAAGGGGGGGAAGCTCCTTAATACATTTCATGAAGCTGGGGCAACATTAATACAAAAACAGACAAGGAAGCTACAAGAACCACATGTTATATGACTATCTTACTTGTGAGCATAGATGTAAAAATCTAAATAAGATACAGTAACACTTTGGATGGTGAGTAACTTGTTCTGTGAGAGTATTCTGCAAGACAAGCAAACGTTTCTAATAAATTTTAACTTGATAAATGAGCTATGTCTTGCAATATGAGAAGTACATGACGCCGAACATCACATGATCACGAATGAGCCAATGGTTCTTGAGATGCGCTTTGATAGATGAGTGCTTTGGGCTACAAGCATGTTTCCGGAATGAATTATGCTCACAAACCAAGGTTTTACTGTATTAAACAAATTGAGCAATGAATGAAAAATGGAGCAACACATTATAAACAAGCAGAGATTATTTGAGGAATACACAGATAAAAATTAAAAATATTTTAATTGTTAGCATCTAAAAATATTAATGTAATTAGCCCAGTTATATGTATTTATATATATAACTTATATATGTTTTTGTAAGTTTTTATTTTTTAATAAGCATTATTTATTTAATAATGAATTCATTATTTAATAATGAGCCCCACCCAATGTGGGGCTCAAACCCATGACCCTGAGATCAAGAGTCACGCACTCCACTGACTGAGGCAGCCAGGTGCCCCATAGCCCAGTAATATATTTAAAAATAAAACTGTCATCTCAACAAATGTGGGGGAAAGCATGCGATAAAACTGAATGCTTATTTATGAAAAGTTATCTAGGGAACAGAAAGGAGCTTCTAAGGGGGTATGCATAGGTCAAAGGGTACAAACCTCCAGCTACAAGATGACTAGGTTCTGGGGCTGTAATGCGCAGCGTGGTGATTATAGCTAACAATTCTGTGTGGTACACATGAAAGTTGCTAAGAGAGTAAACCTTAAATGTTTTCACGACTATGGCTACCATCACCACAACAAAAATGGTAATTATGCGAGGTGAGGATGTGCTAACTAACCTTATTATGATAATCATTTTGTAATACATACATGTATCAAATCATCACACCGTACACCTTTAAACTTGCACAATATTATGTCAACCATAGCTCAATAAAGCTGGAAAAAAATAAAGCCAAACTAAAAAGAGAGAAGTTACAATACTCATAATGGTCAGTGCTGAAGAGCAAAAAGCGTTTCTATGAAATACAGACAGAAGCAAAAAAAAAAAAAAAAAGATCACTATCGCCACTTGTATTCAATATTAGGCAAATGCAATTGATGAGACAAAAATAAAAGATATATGGATTAGAAATGACAGAACTGTCATTACTCCAAGATTTAAAAATCATTGCTTACATTTGAAAAAACTCCAGGAAAATCTACCAACACACCAACAGAATAGTAGAGTTCTCGAAGCCTGCTAAATACAAATTCCATATATAAAAACTGACTGCATTCCCATACACTAGGAACAGTTTAAAAGACGTAATTCAAAAAGAAGATACCACTCACAATGACAACATCCATAAGATGTATCAGAACTTTAAAGAGACAATGGGGCGCCTGAGTGGCTCAGTCGGCTAAGCATCCGACTTTGGCTCAGGTCATGATCTCACAGTTGGTGGGTTCGAGCTCCACGTCAGGCTCTGTGCTGAATGCCTGCTCAGAGCCTGGAGCCTGCTTCAGATTCTGTGTCTCCTTCTCTCTCTGACCCTCCCTGCTCATGCTCTGTCTCATTCTATCTCTCAAAAACTAAATAAATGTAAAAAAAAAGTATAAAAAAAAGAACTTTAAAGAGAAAATTATAAAACTTCACTGAAGGATATAAAGGGCCTAAATGAATGAATAACTCACTTCAGTGGATGTGAAGACTCAATATCACAAAGATCACAATTCTCTCTAAATTGATGTGTAGATTTGATGCAGTGCTATTCCAAAACATCAAGGGAGTTTTTCATGGAACTTGATAGACAGATCCCAAAATATGTATGGAATCATAAAAGGTCAAGAAGAGCTTCTTTCCCCTCAGTGTGTGTGTAAGCTCATTTTTCTGTGATGTATTTTTTGTTTCAATTTTTTTAATGTTTATTTATTTTTGAGAGAGAGACAGACAGAGTGCAACCAGGGGAGGAGCAGAGAGAGAGGGAGACACAGAAACCAAAGCAGGCTCCAGGCCCTGAGCTGTCAGCACAGAGCCCAACGCAGAGCTCAAAACCCACGAACCATGAGATCATGACCTGAGCCAAAGTTGGATGCTTAACCTCCTGAGCCACGCAGGTGCCCCACTCTGATGTATTCTTTTGCCAGATATGAAGACTTAATATGAAGCTAGAGTAATTTAAGTAGTGTGGCATTAGTGCTAGGACAGACAAATAGGTCAAAAGGACAGAAAAGAGAGCCTGGAAACTAGGCCCCACATATAAAGGATCAGCCTCAAAGAGTCACAGAAGAATCAACTATTCAATAAATGATACTATAATAAAGGATAATGGGATGATGAAATTAAGAATATGGCCATTTTCCAAGATCTAATGAAGTGAAGGACCTAGGCACACCAGTGGTTGTTAACATCCCAAAAAAACGTGATGTTAGACATTATGTACCTGCTGACAGAAATACACAAAAATCCTGTATGAAATATTCTTGCTAAATGTCAAACCTCAATGTCATCAGGTCTCTAAACTAACTGTTTATAGGAAACACCAGGACAGAGGAACACGTTAAATGATACCACAAATAAACAGTCAGAAAAACCTAGAATGTGGGAATCCATAGAACCAATAATTTCTTTAACAAATAAATTTCAAGGGGAACAAAGGAGGGGTACTTATATATTAAAATACACTTAGGGTGATTCAATCAACAGCAATATATGGACTTTATCTGGATTCTGATTCAAACCAACTGCAAAAAGAAAAGTATACAATTTGTAGAAAGTTGTTTATCGGTATTAAGGAATTAATGTTTTTTTAGATGTAATAATGTTATTGTGGGCCAAAAGAGACCCAATCTTTTAAAGATTCATGCTCAAATGTTTACAGAATAAATTATATGATGTCTGACTTTGCTTCAAAATAATGCAGAAGAGGGAATGATTGACACTATCATGAGGTTTATTATCTTATTTTCTGTACTTCTGTGTATGTTTGAAATTTTTTAAAGTAAAAAGTCAAAAAAGGGGAAAAATAATGCTGGAATTGTTATCCATAAGAGGAAATCACAAAATAAAATCCCTAGCATTGTATAAAAAAGTATACATCATATAAAAAATTAATTCCAGATGGATTAAAGACTAACTATAAATGGCAAAAATCTTGAAAATTTTATAAAGAAATACAGGGACATGTGTTTATGACACTGAGGTGGAAAGGATTTCCTATGCAATACAGAAAAAGCACTAAACCATAAAGGCAAATACTGATAAACTTGAGTGCCTAAAAATAAAATACCTGTATACAGTAAATGATAATATAAAAAAGTAAAAGAAACACAAACCAAACAAGTGAAAACAGCACAGTTTGGGAGAAACAATCTGCAACAAAATATTAGTGTCTACAACATATAATGAACTTTAACAAATCAATGAGGGGGAAAATGGACAAAGGCTTATGAACAGGGACTCCAAAGAGAAAACCTCAATAGTAAATAAATAAGTGAAAAGCTGTGCGACCTCACAGGTAATCAAGACAATGTAACTAAAGGCAGGCGCATGTGGGTGGCTCAGTCAGTTAAGCATCTGACTCTTGTTCTCAGTTCAGGCCATGAACTCATGGTTCGTGAGATCAAGCCCTGCATCTGGCTCTGTGATGACAGTGCGGAGCCTGCTCAGAATTCTCTCTCCCTCTCTTTCTCTCTCTCTTCCTCTCTCTCCCACCCCTTGCTTGTGTTTGCTATCTCCTTCAAAATAAGAACAAATAAACTTAAAAGCAACAATGAGATACATTTCACATCCACCTACTGGCAAAACTTACAGATCAGATGATACTGATGATGGGGAGGATGGAAGGAAAGAAGCACTCTTACAGAAACCAGTGCTAGTGGGAATGTACACTGATGCAATCACACTGGAGGTATTTTGATAATACTGGACCTAGTCCAGTGGAAGGAAGGTACACACGCCTTGTGACTTAGCAATTGAACATCCATATACGTACCCTAGACAAATTCTCCTCGGTGTGCCTAGGAAGACATGGATAAGAATGCTTATCATGTACTCTATAGGACTGTTTAAAAATGGAAACAACTGGACCTTAGAAAGGAAGTGGGAAAATATTCATACGATGAAACACCACAAGCAGATAAAATGAAAACTAGATCTATGTGTATCAACATGAGTAAATCTCAAAATCTTTTAAAAAGTTAGAGATGGTTCACTACTATTCATGTACACTGCAGAACACACAAAATAATTCTGTGTATTGTTCGTGGATATGTGCTTATGTTTTAAACACACAAGCGATGTGCTTCAGAGCGGGGGGAGGAGGGCAAGATGGGGATGGGTGGGTGGGAGAGACTCCCAAACTCTGAGAATGGTAAAATGAGTATCTGTTATATCCTTTTCTGTACCTTTTTGTATGTTTAAGATATTTCATAATTAAGATTCTTTTTTTAAGAAAAATGCATTGGCTTAATATCCTCAAAACATTATCCTTGTCGCACATTAATTAAAGAGGATACAATTTTTCTATCTGGGAAGCCCCAGATAATTAACTGAAAAATGCTTACAACTAATAAGAAACAGTGGCTATCTCTAGGGGCAGAATTATCAAATTACTTCACTTTCTAATCTTTTAAATGGTTTGAATTTTTAAATGACGAACATGTAGGACTTTCATATTCAGAAAACAGTAATGATGTTTCCCTTTTGAAAATTAAATAAAATGGAGAGGTGAAAAAGCCAAAACACAGAAAGCATTCGGTAAGGTCGCCGTTTATAAAATGAATGTGGCAATAAAAATTTTAAGTTATATTGGAATAAAATACAATTCAAGAGAGCAACACAAATTAGTAAATGACAAAAAAAGAAGCGCAGCTTTATGAAGAGAACCAAACAACCTGATATTAAAGGAGACCCGGATACATGAGAAAAGTACAAGAATAAATGAGAAATGTTCCAGAACGAGACGAGTTGGCACATGCCACAGAAATGAATTCATTCTAATCATTCTATCTTCAAAAGACTGCATTTTCTACTTAGAGGCAATTAATGAAAACATTTCCATGTTACTAAATATTTTGCAGAAGTTCTTAAACTGAGCCACATGGACTCTGGGGGTCTGGGGATCTGGGGGTCCTTAAACTCACTGACTATAAATGCAAACTCCTTCTGCATGTATGAATTTTTCTGGTGAGAGTATCCACAGCTTCTGAGAGATACTAAAGTAGTCCATTCCAAAGAAAGACTAAGAACCATTAAGACCAAGAACTATTGCTTATTTTTTTGGCAACTGCTTTATTGGCTGTAATTCACATATCAAACAGCTCAGCCATTTAAAGTGTACAATCCAGTGCCTTTAAAATTTTTTTGATGGTTATTTTTTATTTGTTTTTGAGAGAGAGAGAGACAGAGAGAGAGAGAGAGAGAGAGAGAGAGAGAGAGCACACGACCGCACAAGTGGGGAAGGGGCAGAGAGAGAAAGAGGGAGGGAGACACAGAATCGGAAGCAGGGTCCAGGCTCCGAGCTGTCAGTGCAGAGCCCCACGTGGGGCCAAACCCACGAACCACAAGATCACAACCTGAGCCAAAGTCAGACTCCCAACCTACTGAGCCTCCCACTACACATTTAGTACAGAGTTGTGTGACCACCACAGTCAGTTTTAGAACATTTCATCACCCCAAAGGAAACCCTGTACCTTTTGCAAATCACTCTTCCAAATACCCCATCGCCCCCAGCCCTAAGCAACCACTTCCTCTACAGATTTGCCTTGTCTAGACATTTCATATAAACAAAACCACACAGAATGTGCTCTATTGTGACTGGTTTCTTCTACTTAGCATAGTGTTGTCAGAGTTCATCCACGTTGTGGCAGATGTCTGCCCTTTGTTCCTTACTTACGTTGCAGTAATATTACATTGCATGGGCCCAGCACATCTTATCCATTCTTCAGTTGATGGGCATTTGGGCTGTTGCCACCATTTGGCTATTATGAATAATGCTGCTTTGAACATTCCTGTAAAGTTTCTACATGAGCCTATTTTTATAAGATCAACAACCATCTGTATGTTTTCTGTCAACCATTTTTGGAGATTTGTATTTTTGTTAACCCTTCATTAATCAATCCTAAAGAGAGAAAATTTTGCTTTAGTTATTACAACTATTTTCTTATAATTCATATGACAATAAATCTGTTTAATCAACCAAAAATTTAATATAATTTTTCCTATCAACGGAAATGGAATAATAAGGAATAAGATTTATTTGTCAGAGCGGAACTTTGGATGGCCTTGAACCATTGTAATATCTGAGATATTCGGCTCCCCAAGAAACAATTTTTGCCCTCTTGGGGACCATCTGACGAATATTGAGAATGCATGCTTTAGAGCCTTTGCACATTTTTCCCATCTGGGGCTGTCATTCTGTTCTTCTCACTTTTTAGGAATGCTTCATATGTTAGAGAACCTGACTCTTTGAGATGTATTGCAAATTACCCCCCCCCCCTATCTGCAGTTTCCAGGGATTTAGCTTCTGATGGTTTTGCCTTGTAGACTTTTTTTTTAAATGTAGTTGAATTTGTCAATCATTTTACAGCTTCTAGAAAGGCCTCTACCATTCCAAGACCAATTCTGCCCAGATCATAAAAACATTCTCCTATGGTTTATGGTCTCATTTTCTGTTTAAACCTCTGATCCACCTAAAATTTATTGTGGTATAAGGTACAAAGTAGGGACCCAGGGCACCTCGGTGGCTCAGGCAGTTAAGCATTGAACTCTTGATTTCGGCTCAGGTCATGATCTCATAGTTTGTGAGACCAAGCCCCGCGTTGGGCTCCGTGCTGACAGCTCCAAACCTGCTTGGGACTCTCTCTCACCCTCTCTTTCTGCCCCTCCGTCACTCGTGTGAACTCTCTCTCTCTCTCTCTCTCTCTCAAAATAAACCTTTTTTAAATAAAGGTACAAACTAGGGATCCAATTTTCCCCCAGATGACTACCGAGTTATCTCAAAAAATGTCACTGAATGATCAATCTTTCCTCCACTGATCTGAAATGTCACCTCTGTCAAATACTAAGCTACTCTGCATATTGGGGAATAATTCTGAACTTTTATTCTGGACTAATGATCTGTCCATACACACAAGTAGCACTGATACACTGTTCTAGTATCTGGTGTCCAAGTTCTCCTTAATTTTTTGACATTTAAAAAATTGGTTTCCTATTTTAGTTTGTTTATTTTTATATGAACTTTAGAATCAGCTGGTTTCAGTCAATAATACTGTTGGCATTTTAGTGGGATTCCATTGCACTGTAAATTAATTTTAAAACAACTGTCATCTTTGAATCTTCCTAACCAAGAACATGATATAACTTTCCATTTTTAAGGTCATCATTTGTGACCCTCTGTATTTCAAAGTTTTATTCACATATATATCACACATTTCTCATTATGATAAAATACTGAGTTGTTTAAGTATCAAGAGTATGTATATATACATACTCTTGATTCTTCTTTTAATTTTGTACTCAACCCCATTATTGAACATTCTTATTTTTATAATAGTTTTTCAACCGAGTCTCTTGGGTTAAAGCTATACAATCATATCATCCCATGTTATCATCTGCAAATAAAGATAACTTAATGTCTCACTTTATTTTCATACTTCTAATATCTTTAATTATACTGATAATTTCTTCCAGAACAATGCTAAATAATAGTCCAACATAATAATATTGGACATTTTTGTTGTACTCTGACATTAAAGAGAATGCTTTTAGTTTTTCCCCATTAAGCATAATGCTGGCTTATGGGTTGAGATGAATCTATTTTATATGTTAGAAGAAGTAACTATCTCTTCCTATTTTATTAAATGCGTTAAAATTAAGAATAGATATTGAATTTTGTCAAATGCCTTTTTCAGTGTTTATGAAGATGATCTTATGATCTTTCTCCTTAGGCCTATTAATATGATAAATTCTATTAACAGATATTTTCTCAACATTTTATCATAAAGCTTTTCAAACATACAGCAAAGATGAAGGAACAGGGCGCTGAGCAAGTATATATCTACTTCCCACATCCTACCAGTAACTTTACTATTCTTGTTTTATCACATAATAAATAATACATTTTAAAATACTGATTTTAATAGATTTTAATTAATTCCATTAGAACTTAAAATATTGAGTCATTTTTGTTTGCTGTAGTAAACATTTGGTCATCGTGTATTAGTTTTGTTTTGTTTTTAAGCACTGTTGTATTTTGTTTGCTGTTATTTTAATTTGGATTTTTATATAAATATTCATAAATGTATGCATATGGGATGTATATGTGCATCTGTGCGTCTATTGCTTCACAAAAACAATCTGAACGTTAAAAAAAAATTTAGGCCCTGGAACAGTTTAAATGTCACTGGAATTATCTGGCACTTGAAGAAATAGGTAGAATTCTCCTGTAAAACTGTCTGGGATGGTGTATTTTTCAAGAGGGTGGGTAAATCTTTAGCAATATTTTCTGTTTCTTCTATGGTAGTTTGTGGGTTTATTATTTCTTTCTCCTCTGGAGTCAATTTTGATATATTATTTTTTCCTAAGAAAAGTATCACTTTTTCTAGTTTTCAAAGTTATTTGCATAAACTTGAGCAAAGTATCTCTTACAATGTTTGTAATTATTTGTATCTGTTTCCCAATTGTCATGATTATTCTGTGTAGTTTTGCTTTCTCCTGGTTACCAAACCATAGATATGTTCTTGTTTTTCTCCCAAAGAACTACGACCTGGATTTAGTAATGCTATTTTCTCTTTTCTAAATTACTAGTGTCTGCTTTTTTCTTCTGGATTCCTTCCTTCTGACTTTTTAACATTTATTTTTTCTAATTTCTTGAGCTAAACATGATGTGTTTTTGTTCATTCTTTCTTAATTACTAATACACATATTCAAAAGCTATGAATTTTCCTCTGAGTGCTGTTTTATCTCTCATAGGTCTTAGGATTTTTACTATCACTATATTCTTAACACTTTGAAGTTTGGGGTTTGATTTCTTTTAGACCCCAGAATTGTTTGCAAGTTCTATATTTCATAGGCAGAAAAAAATTGCATTTGAATGTTGTGATTTTTAGTTTTATTGCATTCTGATCAGAGAATGTTATCTCACTATTCCTACCTTTGTTTCCTTTCTGAATTAACATATGGCCAATTTCGTGAACCTATAGGAACATGTGAAAGGAATGTGCAATTACTGATTTTAGCGGTTAGTCAGTGTGATTATATATCCAACTTATTAATTATATTTTTAGGTTTTTTACGTTATTACTTCTTATGTATATGTCATAAACTTCAAGAGGTGAATTAAAGCCTCTTACTACCAATTTGTCTGTTTCTTCTTGCATCTCCTGTTGCAAGGTACACAGATATGCATAACTGTTTTCGTTAGGAATTGTAGCATTTGACATTATAAATGCTTCACCTTTGCATATCATCTTTGATTGCATATCATTCATTGATAATACCAATTAATAATGATTTATTTAGTTACACTGTATTGTCAGGGACTGGGGTTTTCCTAATTTTTCTGTATCACGAAAGAATCCTATTTTGAAAAGTACAATGGCATCTCATTGTTGTTTTGATTTGCATTTCTTGGTCTATGTTAAGGTTTAAGATTTAATACTTTCTGATCATTTGCTTTTATCTGTTAATGAATTATTAATGTTTATAATAGCTTATAACTATAGATAACTAGCTTATAACTAGATGCCCAACAATAGGTTAGATAAATTCCATTATATTAATAATAGAATAATAGTTGTCATATATTGTAATTTATATACCTTATATCCAATCGATTCTAAGACTAATAAATTTTTATATATCAACACACCTAAAACTGATTGCTTATATGTCATAATTTAATTGGCAGAGTCTTGTTTTCTTTCTCAGTGATTTAAAAAAAGGTGATTCTTACACCTGATGGCATATTAGGTTCAACAAGATATGTTATTTCCCGTCTCACAGATGATGGTACTGAATCTCAAAGACATTAAGGAATTTTTGCCCAAAGTCAGCCAACTTAAAGACCCCTGGAAGCACAGAGATCAAAATATCAAAATAATTCTCTCTGGGAGAACTGTATTTTTTTTCTTTTTGCTCATCGATAATTATATTATTTCTCCAACACACACATTTAGCTTTTATAATACGAAAAAGCAGAATTGCTAAAATCAAAATAGAAAAAATAAAGTTAGATACTGAGTTCATGTTGTTCATCAAAACAAGTACCAGATAGATTAAAGAATTAAAAACAGAATGTGAGACCATTCCAATCGTACTGGGATTGTGGCAGCAGTGCAGTGTTTGAAATACTCCCAAACATTTCCTAAAAATCAATACAGCAGTGAAAGAAAAAATCTCTTTACAATCTCTTTACAAAACTAGATGGTGAAGAGTCTCCATAATTCAGTGCGTGGGCAGACACGGCTGAGCTACTGAGGGCACAGGAAGCACAGACAGGAGGGCAGCTGTGGATCAGAAGCACCAGGAATTGAAAACAAACTACTGATGGACCCAGAGCCCCCAAATCTCTAGAACACGTGCATACCCCAAAGGAGACTCCCCGCATCCTGAGCGGGCTCTGCACAAGCAGACCTGAGAGTCATGGACAAAGTTCAGATGCTGTGAGTACAGAAAGGGTGTCGTGGGGAGTTAATCCTAGTGGGGGGTCTACGTCCTCAAGGATTTAGTAGATATCCAGAAAAGACTCACTTGCAGAAGTTAACCCTAGAAAATTGCTCCAAGAGAGAACAAATGGAACTAGGAAGGAACCCTAGGGTGAGTGAAAGGTTCAGAGAACATGACGGAAGTGTGAGAGGAAGCAGAGGGTGCCATATCTGAAGTGGTCCTGTCTAATACAAATATAACAGGAGCCGCAAACGGAAGCCACATATGTGATTGTGTATTTTCTAGTAGCCACCTTTTAAAATTGAATGAAAACAAGTGAAATTGACTTTAATAATGTATCTTACGAGGTGGCTGAGTGGCTCAGTCGGTTAGGCATCTGGCTCTAGATTTCAGCTCAGGTCATGATCTTATGATTCGTGAGTTCGAGACCCATGTTGGACTCTGTGCTGACAGCATGGAGCCTGCTTGGGGTTCTCTCCCACCCTCCCCCTCTCTGCTCCTCCCTTGCTCACTCTGTCTTTCTCAAAATAAATAAACTTCAAATATATATTTCAATTAATCTAGTATACTCAAAACATTATTGTTTTGATGTGTAATCAATATAAAAGTTATTAAGGAGCTATTTTACTTTTTTTGTTTCTACTAAATCTTTTAACTCTGGTGTGTATTTTATATCTCAATTTGGATCCAACATGTTTTGAGTGTTCCACAGCCTCATGTGGCTAGTGACTACCACACTGGACAGAGGAAGTCTGAAGATTAGAGAGCTATCTTAAAGAGCAAGGCCCACAGAGCTCTAAGAAACTCAGGGATAGAGGCAGTGAGCCTTTCTGACACGGGCTTAGTTCTGAGAAGTGAAGAAAAACAGTTACCCAGAGAGACAGTCATTTAAGCCTTTCATAGTAACAACTAAAAATGTAGGGAAAGCCGCTTGCCCCTTCTACAGCAACCTTCTCCTACGAATCCAGGAAACGACATCTTTGTCATTTAAGAAACAGAAGAGAGGGTTTCTGGAGGGGAGTGGGTGGGGGGATGGGGTAAATGGGTGATGGGCATTAAGGAGGGCACTTTTTGAGATGAACACTAAGTGTCATATGTAAGAGATGAATCACTGGGTTCTACTCCTGAAGCCTAGACCACACTATGTTAACGAACTTGAATTTAAATTAAAAAACAAACAAATAAAAGAGAAATACAATATAACTTCAAACAATGGCTCTTAGAAGGGAAGAAAAAAAAAGACAGAAATAAACAAGATACTATTCTGGTCGACAAAGAGAACACGTGTGGACACAAAGCTAAACGGGTTGAAAGCAATTAAGAAAATGGGAGAAGCTTTGAAAGAACAGCACAGGCCAGCATGAGAAGAGTGAGGATACGAGATGGCCAGACAACAGGGAGATTTTTAAAAATCTAGTGCAACTGGAGGACAAAGAAAAGAAAAACACAATTCCAAAATGAAGATTAAATTAGAAGAAACACAAGCATGAAGTACACACCAGGTTAGGCACAATCAGGGAAACGGAGGATGTGAAACAGAGAAGTGAAAAAAATCAAAGAGAAATAAAGAAAGAGATAAAAGCGACTTGAGAGAAAGTGATTGATAAGGAAGTCAGGGAAAGCAGATCTAACATATGTGTAACTGAAGGCCCTAAAGAATAAAGCCTAAATGACTCAACAGAATAAGTACTTAGAAACTGAATTAAAAAATACTTTCTGAAATATAAGATTTGAATCTAAAAATTGAAAGCACATACTCTGTCCCATGAGAATGATCTAGAATGGTCAATATTGACAGCTTAGTGATATTACCGTTCCTTAAGGATGAAATAAAAACCCTTTAGGCATCCAGCTAAAAAAGTCCAAGTTACTTCTGTGCAAAAGAAAATCGGGATGGCATCAAGATGCTACAGGTTTTTTATGAATTTTTTCATAAAAGATCCTACAGGTTTTTTTATGAAATTTTTTCCAAAAAAAGATTCTATTGGCTTTTTATGAATTTTTTTATGTTTTAAAGAATGCAGCAACATTTTAAAGATATTTAAGGGAGAGAAAGGGGGCCAAAGATTTTACAACCAGGCAAATTTCCTTCAAATGTAAAGATCACCAACCAACCAGTTATAACGTACAAGACCCCATGGACTGTGGGTCCACCTGAATTTCGTGCTCACGAATGGGGCATCACAAATGCTGTACTCGAATGGGGCAACAAGGGACCGTGGTAGACGTGCATATTGTGTACATTTCTTCTGCCCATGCACATGGTCCCTTGCCCATCAGACTTGACTCCCAAAACAATATAAAATTATGAAAGCAGAGCATTAAGCAGAGAGCTGTGGGACTGCGCAGGTTAGACACCCATGAAACCATCTCTGGGTGACACCCAGGGTAAGGCTAGATCCCTTCAACTTGTCTCCCTTCTCTGCTCTCTCTTCCTACAACCATTCTCCATACCGGAGTCAGTGGTATTCCTAAAACACAGAATTCACCATGTCCAGCTCCTGCTTAACGTTAAATGCCTCTCCCATTGCTCTCTTTGTACACGATATATTCTCTAAGCTGGGTTACCTGGACCTGCCCACTTTTCTCTTTCCACCCTTTGCTCTCCTGCCCCTCACCCATACTCCAGGCCCTGGCCAAACCAAACCCAGCATCATGTATCCAAAACTGAATCCCAGTTCTGCACTCTACCTCCCAGATTGTTCCTTCTCCCATCTTCCCCAGCTTAGGAACCAGAACTTCTATCTATCTGTTTGTAGAAACCCTGGGGTCATTCTTGACCCTTCTTCTCCCTCAAACCCCACATTTTTTAATGTTTATTTATTTTTGAGGGAGAGACAGAATGCGAGCAGTGGAGGGGCAGAGAGAGAGGGAGACACAAAATCCAAAACAGGCTCCAGGCTCTGAGCTGTCAGCACAGAGCCCAACGCAGGGCTCGAACCCACAAACCAAAAGACCATGACCCGAGCTAGAGTCGGAGGCTTAACAGAATGAGCCACCCAGGCACCCCTCAAACCCCACATTTAATCTGCTCTGTCTTTCATGAATCATCTCTTGAACCTTTCCATGTCAGTGCCCTTGACATTCTTGACATCTTAGTCTGCCTTGCAGTAGTCCATCCTGGAATCAACCCATCTTCTCCTTGCTCACGCCTAGCACGGAAGCCTTTAGGGGAGAATGCCACAGTCACAAAGACTGGTACCTCTAATAATAAATCAAGGTCTCCAGCCTCATCTGGGTCTACAGTCTCTCCCTTCTGTCTTTCCAGAGGAAGCAAAGAATCTTCCCCCTGTCTAAGATTACTATCTCACTAGAAATTAACAATTAAAGGAGCATTAAGGTGTCCCATAAGCTTGGAAACTTAATAGCTTAATTTACATTGCACTTGCTATATGCGGTCATATTCTGTGATGGTCTTTATATGAGCTGATATTCATTTAAATGTTACAGTTACAGAAGTGAAAAAAGTGAGGCACAGAGAGGTTACGTGACTTGCACAAGGTCAAACAGCTAGTGAATAATAGCTCAGCAGGGATTCGATCCCAGGCAGACAGGCTCTAGGGCCTCTGGACTTTACCACAGTACTAAAGGGATCGAAAAAGTATTTAGAAGTAGATGCTAATAAAAATGTTACTTTTCAAAACTACAGTCACAGCTAAGAACAACAGTTAGTGGGAAATTTATGGCATCAAAAAGATATATTTATAAAGAAAAGGAAGAATGAGAACAAACAAAACAGCACAAACTGGATATGGAAAGAATAAAGATAAAGACCCTCATCAGCGAAATAGTGAAGAAAATAAACCAGAGATTAGCCAAGCTAAACGTTTGTTCTTTAAAAAAATGAATTAAAAAGCAAGATAGAAGTACTGTCTATCCGGGGCACCTGGGTGGCTCACTCGGTTGAACGTCCAACTTCAGCTCAAGTCATGATCTCATAGTTCGTGGGTTCAAGCCCCGCGTCGGGCTCTGTGCTGACAGCTCAGAGTCTGGAGCCTGTTTCCGATTCTGTGTGTCCCTCTCTCTCTGCCCCTCCCCTGCTCATGATCTGTCTCTCTCTGTCTCTCAAAAATAAATAAATGTTAAAAAAATTTTAAAAAGGTACTGCCTATCTAATAATAATAAAAGAATATTATGAATCCCTTCTAACAAATTCAATAACCTGTATGAGATACTTGAACAGACAGGAAAATACAAAATGCCAAAATTTGTGCAAGACAAAGCAAACTTGAACAGATACAGAAATGGATTTGAACAAATAAATATTAAGAAGATCAAACTGGTAGTCAGATATTTTCTCTTTCTCCACCCCACCCGAAAATAATCTGAGGCCCAGAGGGTTTTAGATGGTGCTGCGTACAAATTCCACTGAACTTCTAAGGAGGAGCTATTTTTTGTTTTATTTAAGTTGTTCCAGAAAACAGAGATGGCACAAGAACAGACACTCAGATCCATGGAACATAACAGAGAACCCAGAAATAGACCCACAAACGTATGGCCAACTCATCTTTGACAAAGCAGGAAAGAATATCCAATGGAATAAAGACAGTCTCTTCAGCAAATGGTGCTGGGAAAACCGGACAGCAACATGCAGAAAAATGAACTTGGACCACTTTCTTATACCAGGAACAAAAATAAGCTCAAAATGGATGAAAGACCTAAACAGAAAGACAGGAGGCCATCAAAATCCTAGAGGAGAAAGCAGGCAAATACCTCTTTCACCTCAGCTGCAGCAACTTCTTACTCAACATGTGTCCGGAGGCAAGGGAAACGAAAGCAAAAATGAACTATTGGGACCTCATCAAAATAAAAAGCTTCTGCACAGTGAAGGAAACAATCAGCAAAACTAAAAGGCAACCGATGGAATGGGAGAAGATATTTGCAAATGACATATCAGATAAAGAGTTAGTATCCAAAATCTATACAGAACTTATCAAACTCAACACTCAAAAAACAAATAATCCAGTGAAGAAATGGGCAAAAGACATGGATAGACACTTCTCCAAAGAAGACATCCAGATGGCTAATAAACACATGAAAAAATGCTCAACATCACTCATCATCAGGGAAATACAAATCAAAACCACAATGAGATACCACCTTACACCTGTCAGAATGGCTAACATTAACAACTCAGGCAACAACAGATATTAGAGAGGATGCGGAGAAAGAGGATCTCTTTTGCATTGCTGGTGGGAATGCTAACTGGTGCAGCCACTCTGGAAAACAGTATGGAGGTTCCTGAAAACATTAAAAGTAGAACTACCCTAGGATCCAGCAATTGCACTACTAGGTATTTATCCAAGGGATACAGGTGTGCTGTTTCGAAGGGGCACATGCCCCTCAATGGTTATAGCAGCACTATCGACAATAGCCAAAGTATGGAAAGAGCCCACATGTCCATCAATGGACGAATGGATAAAAAAGATGTGAGATATATAGACACACACACACACACACACACACACACACACACACATAATGGAATATTACTTGGCAATCAAAAAGAATGAAATCTTGCCATTTGCAACTACGTGGATGGAACTACAGGGTATTATGCTAAGTGAAATTAGTCAGAGAAAGACAAATGTCCTATGACTTCACTCATATGAGGAATTTAAGATACAAAACAGATGAACATAAGGGAAGAGAAGCAAAAATAACATAAAAACAGGGAGGGGGACAAAACATAAGAGACTCTTAAATATAGAGAACAAACAGAGGGTTGCTGGAGCTGTTGTGGGAGGGGGATGGGCTAAATGGGTAAAGAGCATTAAAAAAGAAAAAAGAAAACAGAGAAAGAGTAAACTCTGCCCAGCTAATTCTGTAGGACTAATATAATCCTCCTTCTAAAATTGGACAATAACTAAGCAAAAAGGAAAACTGTACGACTATTTCACTTTTAAGCAGGTGCGAAAATCCTAAACAAAACATTGCTGACTCCCATGAATTAAAAATACATTAAACATGTATTAAAAAAATACACAGTATTCAAAGAATTCAAGGATAGTTCAGCATCAGAAAACTCTTCCATTTAATTCGATGTTAACGGGAAGAAAAATAATATGTGATAATCTAAGTTGATACAAAAAAGGCATTTTATAAGGTCCAGAACTTTTTTTTAATTTAATTTTATCTTTATTTTAGAGAGAGAGTGAGCACAAGCAGGGGAAAGGGGCAGAGGGAGAGAGAAAGAATCTGAAGCAGTCTACATGCTCAGCACAGAGCCCCACACAGGGCATGATCCCATGACCCTGGGATCATGACCTGAGCCAAAATCAAGAGTCAGACACTTAACTGACTGAGCCACCTATACACCCTGGTACAGTACCTTTTTAGGATTAATTAAAAAAAAAAAAAAACCTCTTAGGGGTGCCTGGGTAGCTCAGTCAGTTAAGTGTTTGACTCTTGCTTTCGGCTCAGGTCACGATCTAGCAGTTCATGAGTTTGAGCCCCACATCAGGCTCTGTGTTGGCAGTGCAGAGCCTGCTTCGGATTCTCTCTCCCTACCTCTGCTTGTCTTTCTCTCTCTCCTCCTCTCTGCTTGTCTTTCTCTTTCTCCAAATAAACAAACATTAAAAAATTTTAAAAACTCTTATAAACTTGAAGTCGAAAAAATTTTACTTAGTTTGATGAGGTCTATACACACCCCAAACAAGTAATATACATAAGAGAAAAATTTTAGACATATATCTTTATGTCCTGGGCAAAAACAAGGATGGCCCTAATAACTTAACTCACACTGTTTAACAAAGTCTTAGAAGTTCTAATTAATACTATGAGGAAGTAGGATTGTGAAGTTTGGAAGGGAAGACCTAAAACTGTCACTGGTTATAGATGTGACTCACCATCCCGATGGGCACCAATAGAATTAACAAACCAATGATCAGAATAAGAGAATTCAGCTAAGATTGCTCAGATACAAGATTCACCTACAAAAATCCACACTCTCCTACACAGGCAATCGCCAACTGGAAAATTTAATAAGAAATGAAACCCCAAAAAATGTAATGACTCTAATATGGAATAAAAGAAATCATTAACAGAAGAAAATGCAACAAAAAATGCAATGCATCACAATCACAAAAAAAAATTAGATCGTTATCTGAGAATTAAGCCAAGAACTTATAAGGATCTCTAATGAGCTGAACTTGAAAACTTGAATAACTGATAACCCTTGAATAGGATGGCTTAAATCTTATTATAATCAAGTCCACTCTCCCCAGACTAATTAAGAAATCCACTGCAAATCCAACCATAAGTACAATTACATATATAAGCAGGTGTATATGGGTATTTTCTTTAAAAAGAAAACTTGGTAAAATCTACTCCAAAAATTATATGAGGTAATGAAAAGTATGTGAAGAACTAAGTCAACTTAAAAAAAAAAAAAAGGAGCAATGATGCTCTTTCCCTGCCAAATGGTAAGACCTTCTATAAAGCCATGATAATAAAAAATACTGCAATGTTAGCACAAGAACAGATAAGTGTATCAATGGAACAAAACAGAACACTATAACCTATCTACGTAAGCACGAGAACTTAGCAGGGAGGAGGCACAGCAAACCATTGGGGAGAGGATGGATGATTTGACACAGACTAGTGAAAAATGGCTCAATCTACTAAGAAAATTATAACTGAATCCCTGTTTTGCCTCACGTACAAGGGGTGGGGGCTCTACGTAAAGTAAAGGTCTAAATGTGAAAGCTAAAAATCACAGCATTTGTAGAAACAAACGTGGGAGGGTATCTTCAGGCTTAGGGAAAGGCAAGGAGGCTTATTTAACAAAGCTTGAAAAGCACAAACCATCACACACAAATGTGCTGAATCTGATTACATCAAAATTAAGAAGCTGTGTTTAATAAAAAATAAATAAATAATACGGACCAATTAAGAGACGATAGGACTGAGATTTTTTTTTTTCCAAAGTCTAAAACTGACAAGGGATTAACATCTAAAATATACGAGGAACTGTAAAGCCACAAGAAGAGGACATCAACTCCAATAGAAAAATGGGCAAATGATATGACAGGCAATTTACAGAAAAAGAAACCCCCAAAGCTAATAAGCACATGAAGTGATGCTCAAACTCATTAGCAGTCAAAGAAATGCAAATTAAAACAAGATAGCACTTTACACCTTTAGACTGGCAAAAACTGGAAAGCTGGGTCATACCAATTAATGGCAGAAATGAGGAAGATAGGATCCCTCACACATGGCCAATGGGAGTGTAAATTGGTAAAGCCGCTTTGGAGAGCGGTCCCAAAGTACTTATGCAAATTAAGCGCACACACACCCGGATCCACAGAAATTCTAACATATGTGCACAATGGGAAATCCATAAGGGTGTTTGCTGCAGATCTGTTGGAGGATGTAGTGGCCCTCACTATTATTATGAAGCAAAGGATCACAGGTACCACAGCACCACGGAGAGATCTTAAAAACATAGTGCCGGTTGGAAAAAAAAAATAAGAGAATGTCAATGTTACACAATACTGTTTACATAAAGTATAAGTATACACACGCCCTCTGGTGTGCATGCGTCTTCCCAAAACCTCCAGTGAACTAGCCACTTTTTGCTGGTCCGGCCGGATCAGCACGAAGTCACTGATGTAATGATCTATTGTTACGCTGATCCAATGTGATGCTTTGTATAATCTGGAGGCAATCCAGATCAACTTGGATTATTTTATGACAGAGCACAGGGGAGTTAATATAGCCTTGGAAAAAAACTACAAAACTACCATCAGCTAGGGTTGTTCCGTTTTAGATACTATTTTTTTTTAAGTTTTCCAGTGTTTTCTTTAAATGTTTATTTATTATTTTGAGAGAGAGACAGACCGCTAGTGGGAGAGGGACAGAGAGAGAGGAGACAGAATCCCAAGCAGGCTCCAGGCTCCAAGCTGTCAGCACAGAGCCTGACATGGGGCTTGAACCCAGGAACCGGGAGATCATGACCTGAGCAGAAGTTGGACACTCAATCAACTGAGCCACCCAGGTGCCCCTAGATACTCTTTTCTGATTGGAATAGAAAAGAATGAGTTCACCAAATCAGTGGCCGCACACTATGTACCTGAGGCTCTATGAATGAATCTTCTCTAGGAATGATACCCGACCTGACCCGGCAGCTACAATCAGGGCCACAGTGAACGAAAGGTGGAATGAGGTTCCTTTGGGGAAGAGGGGATGGATGCTTCCTTGAGGAGGAAGCTTTGCTTCGCTGTTCAATCTGGTGGGAAGGAAGACAGCACAACGCAGGCACAGATCCTACAGCCAGTCTGGTGGCTGTGAGTTGAGGGAGTGTGCACCTGCTGGCTTCTCTTTTATTTGTGATGCACTGCCTTTTACATTTATCTTCATTTGGGGAGGACCTTCCCAAATAAACAACTGTTCCTTAAAGATGCCATTGTAGAAGGCAACGCCATATTCCATCGTCCTGAGGAGAAGCACAATCCATTTGGCCAGTCCCCTGCTGTCGGCACGTGGGCGCCAGCTGGTACAGGGCATGGTCGGCCCCCTCCGTGGGCGGCCTACCGCTTTCAGCACCTCTTCCCCATCAAATCAAGGCTCTCCCTGTTCTAGGATCCTCTTTTGGGAGCTTCTTGGGCACATCTCGGCCTAGGTGAACCCCTCCTCCACCCCACTCACCCAAGACAAGCCCTTTGGCAGGGGGCTGGCCTCCCCAGCACCATCCCTCCATGGTTGCGCACATACAGTCAATCTTTAGACGCAAAAAGTCACTACACATTCACACACACACACGCACGCACGGCGCAAATACCCAACTCAGGTTCTTTTTTTTTTTTTTTTTTTTTTTTTTGAGAGACAGAGAGAGACAGCGTGAGCAGGGGAGGGTCAAAGAGAGAGGGAGACACAGAATCCGAAGACAGGCTCCAGGCTCTGAGCTAGCTGTCAGCACAGAGTCAGACAGGTTCTTCTTAAAGATACAATGTTTATTCACAGACACATACAAAAGCACACAAACCCATCTGAGCCCATGTGCATCGAAATATACATACAGACACTTGCACACACACTCACATACACATAAATGCGAATTTATGTACACAGAGGTACACATATATCTTGATCTACCCCCGCCACAAACATGCTACTTCCAGAACTTTCTCCATCCTGGCTAATGGGGATTTTCCGCTTCCAGTTTCTCAAACCAGTAATCCTGGAGTCATCCCTGACTCCACTCTCACTCCATATTCCAGTCCATCAGGAAATCTTGTTTCCTGGACTTTCCCTAAATATCCACAATAAACCACTTCTCACCACGACCACCCGGGTCCAGGCCACTATCACGGACCACTGATCTACAGGGCTGGGCTCCTAACTGGTCTCCCTACTCTGCCCTTACAACCACAGAGTCTGTTCAGAAAAGCCCCAGTGTGATCCTTTTAAAAAGCTGGTTAGAGAAAACCACGCTCAGAACCCTGCAACGGCTCCACATTTCACGCAGAATTAAAAGCCAAGTCCCTGTGAGAGAGCCAAGGACTCTGTGAACTGGCCCCATCACCTGGCTCGCACTGAGTCCCTTATAACTCTCTCCTACTCACTCTACCTCTTTGCTAATCCTTGAACTTGGCCCTGTGCTCCCATCTTGGGGCCCTTATCCTGGTTGATCCCTTTGCCTGGATCGTGTAAACGTACGACATAATTTTAAAAAAATTATTCAGGTCTATCGTTTACTGCCTGTCTCTGTGAGAAGGAAAGGTCCATGAAAATACAACCTTTGTTTTGTTCCCTGAAGAACAAAGAGAGAGAGGGGCACGGCAGGTGCTTAGTAAATATTTGCTGAGTGAAGGAATGAATGAACTGTGCACACACGCTTACATGCTCGTATATACTGGCTGTACGCATACATGCCCACATGTGCACATGGCTAAACACACGCGCTTAGGCTCTCAGGCGCCCTAGGAACCTCTACTCTGAGACACCCTGAGGCACATGCACACATTCAGTACATGCACGCCTGCACGGACATGCACACTCACAACATGCACTGAACGCACATACGTAATACATGCTATTCCCGTTATCTGCTGCACAGCGGGCTACCCCAAAAGTGGTGGCATTTAGCGACAACCATTTTCCTACGCTCCTCGATTCTGTGGGGACGGCTTATCTCTGCGCCACCATGACAAGGGCCTCAGCTGGAAGAATTAAGTGGCTGGAGGCATCTGCACTCACGTGTCTGGCACCTGGGCTGAGATGACTTACATGGCTGGTGCTCCTGGGGCATCCCTCTCCCTCCTGAGGTCTCGGGCCCTCTCCGTGTGCTCTCTCTCTGTGGCCTCTCTGACCCAGCGGCCTGGGAGTCGTTGGCCTCTGAAATGGCAACTCAGGACTCCGAGAGTGAATGCTCCTATGAGCAAGGTAGATGTAGTGTAGCCTTTTGTGACCTAGCTTTGGAAATCAGTGTCACCTCTGTCACTTTCATTCACTTGTAGTCACAAGCCCACCCAGATTCAGGAGGGGGAGGACACAGACCCCACCTCTTTTTTTTTTTTTTTAATGTTTATGAGAGAGAAAGAGTACATGAGCAGGGGAGAGGGGGAGGGAGAGAGACAGAGACAGAGAGAGACAGAAGGAGAGAGAGGCCCAACAGGCCCCATGCCATCAGCGCAGAGCCTAAAGCGGGGCTTGAAACCACGAACCGTGAGATCATGACCTGAGCCAAAATCAAGAGTCTGACGCTTAACCGAGCCACTCAGGTGCCCCGATCCCACCTCTTGAGGGGAGACATGTGAAGGAATTTGTGACCACATTTTAAAATCGGTACACATGCGCGCGCACACACACACAATACACACCTATACATAAACACACACACTCTTAGGTCTTATCCTCAGAACCTCTGTTCTGGGAACAAAACTCAGGCAAACATACGCGTGCGTGCATATGAACAAACATGTAAAGCAGCTACGGTCACACAAATACACCCACAGTCCTATCCAGGAACACCCATGCACACTCACACGCACAGGCACACACGCTGGCGAACCACGGGTGCCGCGTGGAGATGTGCGCCCCATACCTGCATCCACCTGCCTGCTCCCTGCCCCAGGCGTGGCTGAGCCGGGGGCCGGGACGGGCCAGAGCGCCCCCGCTGGTCACGGGGTGGGGGGACCCCCCGCTCTCCTCGCCACCCCTCCCCCGGCGGCAGGGGCCTGGGCAAGAAGGAAAACAAATAACCTTGCAGTGTTTAAATAAGCAAAGTTTTGTGCAAAGCAGAGGTTAATGTACTTTATTGTTCAATGTCATGTTTATAGTGGATTGGTGGAGGGAAAAATGTGATTAATTGCCCCGAAGCCCACGGATCTACAATTATTTGGTTGTTGTGAACAAATAAAGGACTACAGTATTCATCATATTCAAATGAGGCAGCAGAATAAATGATGGCGGGCCGGCGAGGAACAAAACCTAGGCGTGTTCCCGCACAATCGGAAGGCGACTGGCATCTTGTCAACCAGACGCAGGGTGGTGGCGGGAGCCGAACCCGTTTGTCTCTGTACCGCCAGCAAGGGCTGGGCTGACCCTGCAGGTGCCGGCGTTAATTCATGTCACACCTCGCGCCTCCAGCCTTCGTGGTATGAAAACCAGGCGCCAATTTTGTAATAAAGACTTGTTTCCGACGAGGCCCAGTTTGGGGCGGGGGGCACAGATCTTCATTAGAGCCCCTTTCCCGGGCCACGCTCGTTACAGAGCACAGGTACTGGCTAAATGTGTCCGATCATTCATCATGATTTTGCCCTCCGCTTTGTCACAGCGTGGGGATTTAAGGAAGATAGATGGTACAAGATGTTGTCTCCTCCACAGACGCTTTCTGCTCTGGTAAGTGTGTCCGATGCAGAATTATTTTGCCACTTTATTATTTCCTAGTGAGTGTTTGTCAGAGCTTCGCCTCTTGGAAGGAGCGAGTTGTTTCCTGTCACTCAGGGATGTCTCGGGAGCCGTGAAGCTTGGCTGGGCCTGCCAGCCAGCTGGAACTTGGGCAGGGTCCCCAGGCAAGGCCGGGGGGAGGCAGTCCCGGGAGTCTGGGCCACGGGGCGAATGTCAAATCCAACAGAAATGGGGGGAGGCAGGCTTTAGGAGAAGGTGGGGCGCGGGGGCTTTAGATATGCCAGGCTGGGGGAGTTAACAGGGCATCTTTCAGGATCTGGCCTGGCTGTAGGCCAGCCCGCTGGACAGGGAGCTGTTTGAACTAGTGTCCAAAGGGCTGGAAGAGCTTGGCCTTGAGCTGAGCCAGCTGGAGAGGGTATGGGCAAGGGCTGGGGCCCTGCGGGGCTGCTGATGGCCTTAAGTCAGTGTGGCCAACTCTGGTACCCCCTGCTGGCACCAGATGAGCTTCCTGCCCTGATCAGGATGGCGGAGGGGCCATGATGTGCCCAGCAGGGAGGCCAGGTGGGTGAAGATGACGTGAGGCTAAAGAGGAGCATGAGTTCAGCTTGAAGCCCAAAGTCTAGCCCAGAGCCCAGGGGGCTCTTGGGAATGTGACAACTTCACTCCAGGCAGTGCTGGGCCACAGAGGGGAGAGCCCTGGAATCTGAGAGTGAATCTGGCCCCAGGGAGAAGGTAAGGGATCCGAGGGCCACCAGCCCGGCTTGTGGTCCTCCTCACTTGTGTGTGCTTTGCAAGGGTCTCTCCAGGGGTCCCATCCTCCAGGGTACCCGCTTCCCATTGCCACGACTGTTGGCTGGGCCAATGATGTTCAGCTGCCTCAGCCTCTCCAGCACACAGGAGTGAAACCCACTTTGTCTTTGCCCACCCCCCCACCTGGTCTGACTGGTGAATCCAGAAGGAACACTCTTCAGAAGTTCCGAAGAAACGCAGGGACTACTCAGGAAGAGCCCAGGCAGAGGTACCGAGGGCACAGGGTATGTGAGGGTGCCCATCTTCCTCGGGCCCAGACGGCACTGCCAGAGTCCCCCTTGCTAATGTGCCGATGTCTCTCCCGCCTCGAGTCTCTCCAGAGGCCTCATGATGTAGGACAAAGAGCACAGTTTGAGAATCGTCTCCGCGTGAGTTCAAAGAACTAGCTGTCATGGTTTTGAGCCTTGTTTCCCCGTCCGTAAAATGGGGACAATGAAAGGACTTCCCTCTGGAAGGTCCTGCCATGGATCCTGGCACGTTGTAGGTGTTCTGGCAATTCAGATGTCCCCTCCCTCCCTCCCTCCCTGTCTCTGGTTCCTGGCTGCTAGGAGACCCTCATTCCTCCTGACCTGTCTCCCCCGGGCCAGGCTGGCCCTGCTGTGTGGTGTCCGCACACCGGGCTTCCTGGCTGGCATCGCAAGTGCGTGCAGAGGAGAGACGCCACATCATACGCGGGGGGGCTGCCTTTCTGCCCAGTGCACGCCCCCGCCCGCCCTCTGGGGGAATCTCAACAGTTCACAGCAGCTACCTCCCCGCCCTTTCCGCAGCCCTGGGACCCAGCCCCTGCCCTTCAGGAGCTGCGAGGAGATGGCAAATGGGGGGGGGGGTCAGATCATTACTCCAACCACACGTTACCGCCGCCAGGGCACTCTGCCGGGGCAGGTGTGAGGCCCAAAGTCCCCGGTGATGGCTACTCACTTACCGAGCCCCGACTTCGGCCGGACCCAGGGCTGGTGCTCCCACAGCGCCTCGGCGCTTCCCCGCGGTAGACGCCGCTCTCACCCCCACCTCGCAGCTGAGCAAACTGAGTCCGCATGCGAAGTAACGTGCTCCAGATCTCGCCGGGAGGGATTCGAACCCGCGAGGCTTCCGGCGTCTTAGCCAACCAGCAGATAGACTCACCGACGAGCAGCGGCGATTGACACGCCCTGCGCCCAATCAGAACCCCGCCCCGTCCCAGCTCAGGTTTCTCTACTCCGCCCAATTCCGAGCTCCCAAGTCCTGCTAACGTTGCCGGTGGGCAACCCCAAACCTGCGCTTCTGTGCAGTTTTATGTTTAGGGTCTAGTTTCCTTTTTTTCTCCCCTAGTTTATTGGGATGTTATCTTTTGTGGCTCGTCTTCCATTCGTTCATTCATTCCTTCATTCAGCAGACACTAGGCCTCATGATGCACAGTGAGGTCAAACCATGCAGGTGGTGAGGGCCAGTGGACGCTCCAAAGTGGAAGGGCGGCTGAGCCACCTGCAGGGTACAGTGGCTGCTGGCGGATTCAAGAGCGCACGGGGCTCCGCCGGGGGTGGAGGGGCGGGGCGGGCACTGTTCGCCACCCAGGGGCCCTCGTGCTGAGGAGCAGCGGTGGTTGGGTCCTTCCCTCCATCCCCAAGCGCTGCCCGGGGTTGGACCACATCCACCCTCCGCAGGACTGTGGCCCCAGCCACCTAATGGCATTCATACTTTCCTCCTCGCCGCCTTTCTGTTCTGCAGCCTGATTGCCCTTAAACACAGATCTATTGATGTCACCCTCTGCCTCAAAAACCTCAGTGGTTCCCCACTGCCCACCCACTCGAAACCTAAACCTTGAATTGGGCATTCAAGGCCCCCTCATGATCCAGCACCAACTTACCCAATGCCATCATTCACAAGCTTGATTTTAGCCTGTCACTGATATTCTTTCTCTACGTGAATTTCCTCTGCTCTAAAGGGGGGATAAAAATAGTACCTACCAAGCAGCCTGCATTTTCCAAAGATGTCAGCTGCAATACAGATCTCTTCCGCAAAGCTCTTCTCGGCAGAGCCATGACTCTTTCCGGGGAGATGGTGACAATGGTGCTCCCTCTCCTTGAACTTGGGTGGACCTTTCAGACTGCCTTAACAGATGTGGCAAAAATGACACCATGTGACTCCTGAGGCCAGGTCATGACAACACAAGGGACTTGTCTGTCCTTCTCCTGGGACGCTCACTCTTGGAACCTGTCTGCTGAGAAGCTGAGCAGCCACGTGGAGAGGCTGTCGTGCAGCCACGTGGAGAGGCTGTCTTAGGTTCTGGTTAACAGTGGCCACCAACTGGTCGGCCATGTGTGTGAGTCGTCCTGAAAGCCATCTGCCCCAACCAATGCCACGTGGAGCTGAGATGAGCTGACCCTGCCAAGCCCTAGAGCAAAATAAATGATAATGGTTATTCTAAGCCACTGTTTTAGGGCCCCCTGTCACATAGAAAAGGTAATAGAAACACCCACCCCCAAGGGCTGTTGCAGGGTACATGAGCGTGTTAGTAGCTAAGGTCGCCATAACAAAACACCACAGGCTGGGCTGCTTGAACAATAGATATTTATTCTCTCACAATTGTGGAGGCTCCAAGTCCAAGATCAAGTTGCCAGCATGGCTGGGTCCTGGTGAGAGCTTTCTCCTTGGCCTGTAGATGGTCGCCTTCTCCCTGTCTTCACGTGGTCTTCCCTCTATCCGTCTGTGACCTAATCCCCGTTTCTCCTAAGGATACCAGTCATGCT
>CM053568.1:8845449-8985449 GCA_028646485.1 Cryptoprocta ferox
GAGAAGGACAGATACCATATGTTTTCACTCATAGGTCTAACAGGAGAAACCCAACAGAGGACCATGGGGAGGGGAAGGAGGAAAAAGAGTTAGGGAGAGGGAGGGAGGCAAACCATGAATACTGAAAACAAACTGAGGGCGGAAGAGGGAGGGGGAAAGGGGAAGCGGGGTGATGGTCATGGTGGAGGTCACTTGTGGGGAACAGCACTGGGTGCTATATGGAAACCAACCTGACAATAAACTATAAAGTTAAAAAGAAAAAGGATGTTCATTATACATTGCTATGTGCTAAAAGCAAAAAAAGTAAAAATAAAAATAATAATAAATGAATTGCCTCTCCAAAGCCCCTATCTCATATGTCAATTCTATCTCAATAAAACTGGAAGAAGAAGAAAAAAAAAGACCCTATCTCAAAATCCAGTCACACTCGGAGGTGCAGAGGGCTAAGATTTCAACCTATGAAGCTGGGACAAGGGGATACAATTCAGCCCATAATAATAAGTACATGTGACAAACTTAGAACAGTACCTGTCGCAGAGTAAACACTCAGTAAATGGCGGCCGTGTTGTTATTCTAACTACTACTACCACCTACCACCACCACAGTCCTCTGTGTGACATCAAGTCACACCACCTCCTTCCAGCCATGGGGACGGCTCCAGATCCCCAGGCCTCCTCTGAGATGGTCTCTCAGGCCCACTGTGCCCAAATCTGTTCTCCATCTACCCAAATCCTTCCTGTCTTAGGAGACTAGCTCATTTACTGCTCCTGCCATAGAGCTTCCCTGACTCCTCTCTCCTTCCTCTGAGCTCCGACAGCTCGTGTTGGGGGCTCTGGTTAGCAAATTGTTCTGGTCTTCAGTGTATGAGAAGCTTTGCTTTTTTGAACTGCGCCTCGGTTTTGTTTTCTAATATAGAAGTAGGGTTGTTGTTGTTTTTTTGGGGTTTTTTTTTGCTGATTATGAAAATAAGCTGTGCTCAGTTTATAAAATACAGACAGTCCAGTAAGGTTTAAAAAGAATGTGAGAATCAGCTAGAATTAACGACTTTTAACATTTTGGTTTATATCTTTCTGAAGATTTTCGTGCCTGTGTGTGCGTGTGCACACACAGTTATTTCTTGATTCCAGGACAACACTGATCGTAGAATGCACCATTGATTTAATTGCACAGCTTTTAGGGGGGAAAGAACTACTGTATGAAGTGTATGTATTAATTGCAAATGCATACCCTGATTTCAGAAATGCGAAAAAGTAAAAAATATGTACATCTTAGCATCAAGAAAATATGACACAAGCATATATCTGTTTTTCAAAATGGGAATCGCCATAAAAACTATTTTATGTCCTGCTTAAAAAAATCTGAATACCAAAGGCTTTGCCATCTTTCCGCATCAACAAATTAATACCCACACCATCGATTTTAATGGCTGCATAGTATTTCATTAAATTGATGTATGATAATACATTTATTCCTCACTGAAAGGCATGAAGTTTTTTATTATCCTTCTGCTACAAACACATTTATAGACCTTTGACCTTATTTTCCTGAAGATAAATTCCTCCAATCAGTGCCGTGGGGGGGGGGGGGGCAGGAGAGTGGAAGCTCTTCGGCCACCACGAGCCCACGTGCTCCCCAAGGGCAAGAACTGTCCCTGAACCACCCGTGGGTCCCGTCCCCGAGCCTGGGGCACCACGGGGCTCTGAGAACCGTTAGCAGCACATACTGATTTCTTAGTAATAAGTCAGGAGACAGACCTCGCACAAATACCCTGCCTGGAACTGAGCTGTGTGATTAGCTCAACTTTCTGCACCTGAGACAGCAAAAATTAAAAGCATGGTTTTGGGGGTCAGCTGTGGTTTCAGTCCCAGTGTGGCTACTCGGTGTGTGACTTAATCTCCCAAAACCTCAGTGTCCCCATCTGTACAAGGGAGATAATGACGCCTCTTTGGCAAGCTTACGTGGCCGGGGGTCTGCCCTGGCTCTGCGAAGCACGTGTCCTCCCAGATCCTGCTCTCCCAAGGGAGCCCACCCCCGGGGAGATCTAGAGCATAAACTGGGGCTGGGGGGGGGTGGGGGCCAACCTGGGAGCTCCAGGACCTGCGACAACCCGAGCAAGAACATCTGTGCCTCAGTGGGCTCTGGGTTCCAGCAGTGAGCCCGCGCCCAGCAGCACGGATCACGGTAAACTGCTGCGGCGGGAGAGGGGGCGGTCCTTTGGGTTTCCAAGAAGATGCCATTTTCTTTAAAAAAAAATTTTTTTTTAATGTTTATTTTTGAGAGACAGAGTGTGAGCAGGGGAGGGGCAGAGAGAGAGGGAGACACAGAATCGGAAGCAGGCTCCAGGCTCTGAGCTGTCAGCACAGAGCCCGACGCGGGGCTCGAACTCACAGACCGTGAGATCATGACCTGAGCCGATATCGGACGCTCAACTGACTGAGCCACCCAGGTGCCCCAAAGACGCCATTTTCCGACTACTCATTACGTACAAAGCAACTACCAAGGGCTTAACATTCGTTTTCTAATTTCATCCTTCCTGCAAGGAGGAAGTTGCAGTCCCATTCTGCAGAGGACAAAACTTGGGCTCAGAGAGCGTGCCCTCCTCCCACCACCGACTCTCCCCTCTTCTCCCAGTCCCTCTGCAGCCAGCGTGAGCTTTCCAAAACACTGAGCTACTGGTGACGATCCTCTGTTTATGACCTTCTTAAAGGAAAGGTCTCCCCAGGGTCCTCGGGGAAAAGTCCAAAGTCCTAAACATGGCACAGTTAGGGTCCCGCATGGAAAGCCTGGCTCCAGCTTTACTTACACCCCACACCTCCTGCTCCTCTGGCTCTAGTCGCCTGGTTTCTACAACATGCAAGCTCCCTCCTGCCTGAGGGCCTTTGCACAGGCCTTCCACTGCCTTTAGCTACTTAATCTCTACTCATTCTTGCAAGTTCAGCTTAGATTTACCTTCTCAAGGAAGGCTTCCATGGCATTTTCCCTCCCCAGATTAAGCCCCTCTGTTCTATTTTGTAACACTGATATTCTTACCATCATTAGGGTGGATCACAGGAAATTGACAACGGTTGACCATTTCGGACCTACATGAATGGCAATTTCCTATGGTTCAAGCTAATAAATATTTATTGTGTTATCTTTCAGTGTCAGGCCCCCTGACATTTATTAAATGCTCACCATTGATAATATTAAATGCCCACCATTGTTCTTGGACACAACACAGAACCTCAATAAATTCTGGTGAATGAATAGATAATAAAGTTGTAGGCTGGGATCGAACCTGAGTCTCTCTGGGAGAATTTTTTTTGTTTTTGTTTATTTGTTTGTTTGTTTTCCTCTCTGAGAGAGTTGAAGCAGCCTGGCATCCAGTCTACACTAGCATGGGGGCTACCTGCCTACCACTCGGCACCAGCTACAGGTTGCGGACAGAGGCCAAGGGCGGCAGCCCAGGGCCCTGCTGGGTGGACAGCACTGGTCCACGGCTGCTCCAGGGGCTACACGATCTGACCCCGGCTCCCCAGGACCATGTCTGGTTTCACTAGGAAGTGGCCAGAATGGTGCTCAGGCTCATCTAGAAAAAGAGGCCCAAGCTTGGGGGCGAGACTCCAGTGCCGTCCCTCCCCAGACCTCACCACCGGCCTGGCATTCCTGCCTTGCGGCCTGCGCGGCGCCGCGCCCCTGCAGCCACACGGTGGCAGTGTTGGCACCAACTGGGCTCCCGAGGAACAGAAGCCTCAGCCCGGCTCCTGCAAGATGCCCTTGGAGGCAGCACTGCCAGTGAGCGCAAACTGTGTGCACGAAGGGTGCATGCGCAGGTCGGGCCACGAGTGTGCACCGTGTCAACGTGTGCAGGAGCTTGCGTGTGGGGAGGGGGGGAGTGTCTGGAGGGGTCCGCACGCGTAGGTACAAACATGTATTAGGATTTTTGTATGTGGGTGTGTTCGTGTGCCCCCATGCATCCGTGTTGATCGGTGTGTCTTTGTGTCTCTGGCTGTGCATAGGTGTCCCTGTGTGTGCGCGTGTGTGTGGGCGCATCTTGGTGATTAATAGAATGTGTGTCTGACTGTGTATGGTCTCTTTCTGCCTCCATGCACTTCTGTTTCTCAGGATATCTGTCTTTGCTTTGTGACTGTGTGGATGTGATGGTGGTGGTGGTGGTGGTGGTGGTGGTGGTGGTGTGTGTGTGCGTGTGTGTGTGTGTTTCTGACTGGGAATCTGGGCTTCTCTATGAGGAGAGAGCCAGTCAGTAGTTGAGGGATGAGTGTGCCTGGGTAGCAGGAAACATCAAGATCAGGGACTTCTGGGACTCAGCCTCCCCCCCTCCAGCTCCTAGCCCCCCAAGATGTGCGCTGGCTCCACCAGGTGGGCAACCCCCACCACCCCCCCTCCGCCCCGGAAGTGCCCTGTCCCTCTCCCTGCCCTTACGCTTTCTCTCTGGTGCCTCCCACCAAACATCAGCTCCTGCCGCCTGATATCCATCCAGAGGTACCTCCTGACCCCATTTCCCGGATGGAACAAATTCCCCTGCCTCGCACCCTGCCTCTGGCAGCCCCAGGTCTGCCAGCCGCCTGGCGGGATGACTTCTTGCCACAGCCCCCTTCCTGGGGAAGCTGCACCTCATATCTAGGGTCCCAAGCGGGTCCTGAAGGAGCAGACCTCAGAGCATGGCACGTCTGTGTCCTCAGACTGGAGGCGCCTAGAGACGGGGCTCTGCCTCTCCCCTCTGACCTCAGAGTGGAACCATGTCTCTGATTCTGTCACCCAGTCCTGGAGAGAACGCGGGCACCCTGGCTCCTTGTCCAGGCCCCAACTCTTGCCCTGAGCAGGCACCACACAGCGTGGGTGCCAGCTCCCTCCCAGTGCTCCCCTCCCCCCGCCAGGCGAGGGCCCAGAGTGCCACATCTGGCCACATCTGGCCACCCTTCCCCCGTGGTTATTAATAATTGGGTATTAGGCGAGAGGCGACTATTGATTCTGGCGCAGGCGGCTCTGGGTCGGGGTAATTTATGGAAACACTGGCGTCCCCGGTGATAAATAATGAGGTGATCGCAGAGACAGGTCACTAGTGAGTGGCCTCCAGCCGGCTGCCCTGTCCACTAACACACAAGCTCATAAATGGAGGGAGAGGGGAAGAGAGACCCCAGGCTGGCCATCAAGACAAAGGATGCATTGATGGTAAGAGGCACCGGGAAGACGGGGAAAGCGGAACCATGCGACAGTGGGGGCCATGCAGGGGGCTGGTGGGGAAGGGGCAGAACTTCACAGAGACAAGGACAGAATGACAGACAAGGACAGGGACACAGAGCGAGAGGCAGAGCAGAGGAGGGAGAAGGCAGGTGTGAGGACAGAGAGATGGGGCAGAGAGAGAGGGGGAAAGACAGACAAAGCCAGAGAGACTGAGAAATGAAGAGCAACAGAACGGAGTAGGGCAGGGACAGTGATGGGGAGACGCAGGGACAAAGACAAAGAGAGGCAAGGCTGCGGTACAACAGGCCAGAAGTGCCGAGGGCCTACTGTGTGCTGGCTCCGCTCTGGGTTCTTATTTCGTTGCCCTGCCTGCCCCGAGTAGTGATTCAGAGCATGGACTCCACAGCCAGCCTGTCTGGGTTCAAATCCCCGTGCCACGCCTGGCCCCAGCGGCATGACCTCGGGCAGGTCACCTCACTCCCAGCGCCCAGTGCCCCATTTGGAATGGGGAGCCAACATACCGATGACAACGGTGGCTGAGAGGATTAAACGGATCAACATCTGTGCCCTTGGGGACTGGTGCCTGGCACTAGTGGGTGCTCTAAAAGCATGTCTGTCCTGGCTCTAGTTGATTTCATGCAATTCCATTTGATTTGATTCTCTGCCGTTTGATAGAGTGTCTAGTTTACAACAAACGAATCAAGAAAACTGAGATGTGGTCTGATTGGACAGCTTCGGGGAGACCCTGCAAGAAGCAGGGGTGGGTTTTGGGCCCTGAGGTGGAATTAGAAGGAAAGGCATTCCAGAAGGCAGACAAATTTCGAGGTTGGAAGGACCCTTGAAAGCCTAGTGCATCTCTAATGCCTGGATTGGCCCTATACTAGCTCCAGCCAGCGTCACTCAGCTTTGACTTGGTTACCTCCAGGGATGGGGAACTCATTATCATTCTTGGGAAACTGACTCTGAGAAGGTACTTCCTCAAAATCAGCCTTTACATGCTGCCCTCAGGCCCCCCACCCCTTCGCCCACCCCAGTTCAGCCCCGTAGAAGTTTGCAGGCAGCAACTGGGAGCTATTCACAGCACCCCACCCCCACCCCACTTTCTAATCATCAGGCATGACCATTCTCAGCTGCCCCAAATATCCTTCCCCGGCTGGCGAGTCCCCTCCTGGCACTGGCTGCTCTCCTGGGCAGTTCCAGCCAGGTGGGCCTCCAGGGGCAGGGCCGAGGACTTGCTGTGTGCCAAGCAGGGCTGACTGTTCCCCTCCCTAGATGCACAGTGCTCAGACTTTGATGCCCAGAGCCCTGAGGTTTCTTAGAGAGACACCGGGGCTGCCCTAGACTTGAGGGGATGACTCATCTCCCCTTCCATCTCCGTTGTGATTTGTTCCGCACGGTAAAAAGCATGAAAATCCCTAGTCTACAGGTGGCTGAGGCTACCACCCCAATGGGAAGCAGCTTCAGGCAGCGAGTGCTAATGCAGCGTGTCCTGGGTTGGTGTCCTGGCTTTGCCACCCACTGACCAGGTGACCTTGAGGAGGTCCTTTGACCTGCCGGAGTCCCGCTCTCCTCCAGTGTAATAGAGCCTGTCCGTGAAGGGCTCTCACACAGAGGGAAACCCCCTTTAGTGGCCCCTGCCGTCTGTTATTAACATCCCTCCTTGTCCCCTAACCCCCTCCCCCACACACAGGGTAGCCTAGGACTCTCTCCTTTAAGTCATTTCCAAATAGAAGAGCTTCTATGGGTCCCTGGGACATGTGTCTTGTCGTGACTGAGCCTGTCTCTCCTTAACCTGTTTCAGCAGCCAGCATATAGTGCTCTTCCCCCACCCCTGTAAATCTAACCTCTACCTACACGCCCAGGGGCGGAGACCACAGGCGAAGAGCACTGAGCCCTAGGGCACTCCACTAGACACCCCCTCTGTGGGCATGGGCGGCCATACTGATGTTCACTTGGCTCTTTGTCCATCCGGTGTTTCCCCACGCCCCCTGCAAATGTGTCCCAAGAGACCTTAGGGCCTATCTCCTAGGCACCGACGTGCCTTCCCTTAGCCTCACTTCTCTGACCTACCAGAGCAGCCACCCTGAAGACAAGAACATGGGACAGTCGGACCTTACCTTTCCTTGGCAAACCTATCCCTCTCCTGGGTTTACACACTTCCTCGTGTTGGAGGCTCACCGATCATCCCTTTATATTCCATTCTAGAATCTTAACTGAGCTACAAAAACTCCTACGATACTACTGTTACCGATGACAGCAGGCAATGAATTTGTTTTCCCATTTCAGAGATGACGAAGCTCAGAATGGCTAAACAGCTCACTCCAAGAAGTGTGGTTTCTTGGTGTATACTCTTCTGATTTCCCCTTCTTCGGCCTTAGAACAGTAATATCCAAGGGACAGAGCAGAGGATGGGCCACTGCGCCAGCGTGAGCGTGCTCATGGCCGTGTGTGTTGGGGGCTATAGAGAGAACCAGGTCTAGAAGAATGGCTCAGGACCAGCTGTTAGGTGGGGACGGTATCGAATGTCAGCGTACCGACCCGAGCATCATTCTGTACGCAGTGAGGAGCCGTAGGCTTCTGAGGTTTTACCCGAGTGGCTGGCAGAATAATCTGACAGTGGATGAGAGACGACGGGGTTGGGGGCAGGGGGCAGTGAAGACCAGGGACAGGTCCAGTCAACAGGCCAGGTGACAGGGAGGAGAGGGCAGTGGGAACAGGTGGGGGAGAGGAGAAGCTTGAGGGCCAGCTCAGAGGCAGGACTGGCTGGATTTCAGCTGACTGGATGGGCTTGGGGATGTTGGGACTGGGAGAAAGAGAAGTCGCACACCCTGCCCTCATCAGTGGAGGGGTGATGCTGCCTTTCAGAAGGAGGAAGCAATTGGCCAAGAGTGAAGGCCGCGAGGCAGGTAGGGAATTCAGTGTTGATCCCGTAGATTCAGAGGAGCCTGGGAGGTGTCATGTCCGGGGACCCCTGGAGACAGGGTCTGAGGCTCAGGAGAGTGGTCTGAGCTGGAAACAGAGTCGGGGCTGGCAGCACAGGGCTGGTTGGAGCTGCTGGAGGGAATTAGAGGCCGCCCAGGCCTGCCCCGCACTGCCTGCGTCCCCTGCAAGGCGATGCGGGCCTTCATGGCTGCCTCCGCCACAAGACTAGGAAGACTGGGGGCTCCTCAGGACAGAGTCCCCCGTCCCACCCAGCCCGGAGCCCTGGTGCTCAGCACAGAGCCCCGCACCAGGTGGGTGCCGGTCCCGAGGAGGAAGGGGGACGCAGCAGGGCAATGGGGGTGGCACATCTGGATTTGGTCCCCAGAGACCATCCCCTGGAGCCTCCGGAGGAGTGGTGGGGATGCACAGAAGGCCGTGGCTCCAACGGGAAGTGATGGCAACGGTCACTGATTAGGCGCCCACTGTGTGCTTTGATCTCAGACTGTTCCCTGGACAGCCCTACAAGTTGCTGGAGACCATATGGACACCGTCCGACTCTGCTTTTAGAGACGAGTGGTAGAGCCAGGATTTGAACCCAGATCTTTGAGGCAAACAGATCCCTGGATGAGAGAAAAGCATGCACACAGCTGGCCCCCTACCCTGGGCCTCTGGCTCTGCAGGGTCCCTGCCCTTTCTGCTCCTGGAGGAGCCCCTCCTGGTTTCCTGCACAGCAAGTGTGCGAGTTACTCTCAGAGCTTGTCCCTTGTCCTCTCTGACCCAGGGACAGCGAGAAGACAGCACCAAGGCCCTGTGAATGGTAGCAGAGACAGGGTTTACCCTGGGTGCCTTTGACCGGGGGCTTCCCTGGGCCTGCAGTTCTTTCTACCTGGAACTCACCCTTGCTCATCCTGAGGGCTGCAGCAAAGACTTGGAGACAAGGTCTCCCCTTCCATGCAGCCCTCCTGCCTGCCAAATATGCTTGCCCGGCTCATCCTAGCAGTTCAGCCCTTTGTGCATTACTTTGTCCCCGCGCTAGCCACTCCCAGGACAAACAAACGGTTTGTTTAGGGGTCTGTCTCCACTTTTGCGAGACCAGGGGTGGGGGTGGGGGGTTTGGGCAGGAACGGGTCCCAGGCATCTCCTGTCTCAGCCTGCAGGCCCTGGCACAGGGGAGAAGCCTGCGGACCTGGGCTAAAAGGATGAGCAAACGGGACGCACCCATGGGGAGGTCCCCTTCCAGACCCTTTGGGAGGAGGCTGGCTGAGCTCCTCCTGCGCCCGGGGCCGCCCCCCCAGACCGGTCCCTGCCGCAGACTGGGGTGAGAAGGGGGGGCTTTGTTCCCGACCTCCAACCACAGGGAGAATAAAAGTTTGTGAAATATTAGTTTAATAAGACATGCGACTACTATTAAGGATCCGAGCAGTCCTTATTTATTATTCATGCGGCCACATGATTTAGGGGCAAGCAGGTCCGCGGAGGCTCCAGCTCGCTGCCGCCTCTCCCCATCACGGCTTCCCCTCCCCCACCGCCCCCTCCCAGGTGCCCCTTCTCGCCTTCCCGCGCTCCCTCAGGCCTGCACTGCGCAGGCGCATTCTCCAGACTGGTGCGGGGTGGGGTGGGGGGAGAGCTGCGACCACCATCCTCAGGTCCCCCCTGGACCCTGGTAACCTCCAGTCCTCCCTCCGATTCTCCTTAATGCTAGGCGAAGGCCCCAAGCAGCCCAAGTCTTGCGGGCAGAGACGTCCAGCTCTCCCCTGTGGACAGCCGTGCAGGTGGGGCTGGGGAAGGGGGGTCCATCCTCTCTTTCTGTCTTCCTTCCCTCTTCTCTTTCCCAGGTCTAGGGCCTCCGAGGGTAGAGCCATTGGACAGACTGGGGGAGGTCTGGGTTCCTGCTTTTACTCCTGTCCCAACTTGCTGTGTGACCTTAGTTCGGTCCCTTGCCTTCTCTGGGTGGCAAGAATCCCTCTAAAACTAGAGGTTGGAGTGAATGGCCCGAAACTTCCCCAGATTTGGGGGGGTAGGGGGTGGAGGAAGTGATTACATACAATGCAGTGCACACATGTAAAGTGTACAGTCTTTAAATATTGATAAATGTAATATACCCATGAAATCACCAAGATACAGAACACTTCCGTTACCTCAGAAAAAGGTTTTTTTGCTCCTTTGCAGTCTGTTCCCTCCCCTACTCCTAAAGGTAACCAGTGTTCTATGTCTTTTGCTACAAATGAGTCGTGTTTGTTCTTGAACTTCACATCAACAAGAGCATACAGTACGATTTGTATCAGTAGTTTGTGCATTTTTATTGCCAAACACTCTACTGTCCCACTATACTGGTTTGTTGGTTCACCCACCTGTTGATGATCATTTGGGTTGTTTCCAACGTCTGGCTCTTCTGGATAAGCGCTTCTTTGAACATCTGTATACAAATCTTTCTGCAGAAATACAAATTATAGAAATGTTTTTATTTCTCTGAAATGAATACTTTGTAGTGAAATTGCTAGGTGGGATGCTATGTGTCTGTTTACCATTTTAAGTAAACTTTCAAATTGTTCTCCAAAAGGTTACGCTATTTTACACTCTCTCCAGCAGAGTGAGAGAGTTCTGGTTGCTTATCAATAGTTGATACTGTCAGTCTTCTTAGTTTGCACCATTCTGTGGGGTGCAGGATCATTGTTTCAGGTTGCTTTCCTTATGACGAATGCTCATGATCACCTTTTCATCTGATTGTTGGTCATTTAGGTATTTTCTTTTGTGAGGTGTTTAAGTATTTTGCTCAATTTCATTTAGGTTGTTTGCCTTCTTATTATTGACTTGTAGGATATTTATATATGAAGAATACAAGTCCTGGGGTGCCTGGGTTGCTCAGTCAGTTAAGCGTCCGATTTCTGCTCTGGTCATGATCTCATAGTTCATGAGTTCGAGCCCACATCCAGTCTGTGCTGAGCTCAGCACAGAGCCTGGAGCCTGCTTTAGATTCTTTGTCTCCCTCTCTCTCTGCCCCTCTCTCACTTGCTCTCTATCTCAAAAATAAACATTAAATTTTTTTTAAAAAAGAATACAATCCTCTGCTAGACATATGTATTGTTAATGTTTTCTTCCAATCTGCTTTGCCTACTGGTTTTCTTAACAGTATCTCTGGACACGAAATTTTAAATTTTCATAATGTCCATAATGTCCAGTGTATCAACTTTTTGATGCCTTTTGTGTCCTCTAATAAACCTTTGCTCACCCTAAAGCCATCAATGTATTTCCCCCATATTTTTCTTTATAATTGTAACTTTTATGCTCTATCTTGAATTAATCTTTCTGTGTGGCATGAGGTGGGGGTTGAGGCACCCCATACATTTATCCAGTTGAAAAGATTTTTCCCAGTTACATTGAATACCCTTGCTGCCTTTGTTAAAACAACAACAACAACAACAACAAAATCGACTGACTCTGTATGTGTGGGTCTGTTTCTGGACTCTGGTTGACCAATTTGATCTTCCCTTATGCCACATCTCACTCTCTTGATGACTATACCTTTACAGTAAGCTTTAAAACCAGGTACACTAAATCCTCCAACTTTGTTTTCCTTTTACAAGATTATCTGGCTATTGTAGTTTCTTTGCTTTTCCATCAATATTTTAGAATCCATTTGTCAATCTCTACTGGAAAGCCTGTTGGGAATTTCACTGGGATCAGAGTTTTTCTGTAAGTCACTTTGGGAAGGGTTTTGGGAGGCTCCCTGGCCTTCCCCCCCAGCTTCTGTGCCCTGCCCTGCCAGTTTGGCCCAAGCCACAAGCATGGCACTCTGAAAGTCCCTGTCCCTGACCAGCCACCTGTCAACTGCCCTCATCACCAACATCATTTACTGAAAGATCAGCATTCCACCCAAGACATTGTGCTTTACTGGGAACCCAGCCCACTGGGTGAAGGTTGGGGTGTCCAAAGGCTCAGAACCCCATACCCAGCCTGGAGCCTGGAGCTCAGAGCCCAGTCTGGTCCTGGGAATAAAGAAGCAGCAGTCATTGCCCAGCCCATGGAGGCAGCTCTGGTTGAAATTTAAACCTCACGTGTAGTTAAGATATTTAAGGCTGAAATATTATTAAGTGTGGGAATTGCTTCAAAATAATTGAAGGTGAGTGAATGGTAACACAGAGGAAACAAAATCGGAACATGAGTTGGTAATTGTTGAAACTGGGTGGATGGTACAGACTGTTCATTATACTTTGTAATTTTGAATGTCTGCAATTTTTTTATGATAAAAATTTGGGAGATTCACCCTCTCCGATGAGGTAGCCCTCTCCTCCATCGTCTGCCCCCAACCAGGGCCTGGCCCCTGCTGCTCTCTGGCTAATGACAATCCCTCTGCCATCTGTAGCGTTCACCGTGGCCGCTCCGCTCCCCTGTGGCCCGCGCATCACGGAGCAGACGCGGACCTGGCGGGGCCATGACCTGGCCGTGCGGTTGGCTGTGTCCAGGCATCTCGTGACGCGGTGTTGGCAGGTGGGTTTCCACATCACCTCCAGTGAGTTTTAAGATGACTGAACTACAACAGCTGCCACCCCCGAAACCAGAGCAAGGCCCCGGGCCAGCCCCACGCAGTGACAGCCAGGGCGGCTGGGCTCAAGGAGCTGGGCGCAGGCTGTCAGGGACCATGTCGGAGAAGCGGGCAGAGAGGGCCGTGGCGGGCAGCTAGGCGGGGGCACGACGTGGCCTCTTACTCAAGTGAGATGGAGCCCCCGGAGCAGGGCTGGGAGCCCGCAGGAATCCAAGTTAGGTACGCGGGTCGGCTTGCACCACCAGGGGGTCGTGGTGAAGGAGGTCAGAAGTGGTCCAGTCCCGGACAGACCTCGAAAGCACTGCTGACAGGTTTCCTTATGGACTGGGTGTGGGTGGGAGAGAAAGGCAGGTGTCAAGAATGACTGAGCAGCCGGTACGTGGGGAGGACTGGGAGAAGCGGGCTCATGGGGGCTGTGGAGGACTGTTAGGTTAGGGGTGCCTCACCGGCAGCCATGTGGAGCTGCTGCGTACACGAGCCTGGAGGGCCGGGAGAGGAGGGCGCTGGAGACTGGGCTCTGGGAGTCATCTGCATGATGGGGGTTTAAAGCTGTCTTAACAGCTGGAGGGGGTCACTCGAGGAGTGGGTGTCCCAAGCGAAGATGTCCGAGGCCCAGGCCCTAAGCACACAAATGTCTTACAATGAGACGAGGAGGAATCAGCAAAGGAGGTGAAGGAGAAGTAAGCACATTGGAAGCCACGCGAAGACAGCGTTTGGAGGAGACTGAGAACTGACCTTGGACTGGGCAACGCAGAGGTCACGGGTGACCTTGTCAAAGCTGCTGTGGGGACACGGCGGAGCGAAGGCCTGGTAACAGCGGGTGCGAGAGAGGATGTCCGGCTCCTCTCCTACCCCCTCATCAGCTACTCCAGTTGTTTACCACGGTCCCAAGCCCCCTTCCTCCTCACCCCTCCATTCACTCTGGGAGGATCCGGGTGGTCTCACAATTGATGGAAAGAACAGAGCCCCCGGCCTCCATCTCCCAAGCCCACAGCATCTCTTGCACTTCACCCCTCCCCCCCCCCCCACTGCCCTTGCTCCCTTCTCCCTCTCCTGCCAGGGTGGCGCCTCCACCTGTGATCCAGACCCCATGCCATCTCGCTTCCCCAGAGGCCCCACTCAGCCAACAACCCTCCTTTTCTGGTGTCCCCACCCACCCTCCCCCTCTCAATGGCACGTCCTATCATTAAACATTATGCTGAAGTCTGTACCATCTCAAAAAATTTTCCTTGGAGCATAGTTTTCTTTCCATCAAAGCTCTCAATTTCCTTTTTTCTGCCAGTTTTCTTAAAATAGTCTACATGTGATACCCTTGTGGGCTCACCGCCTGGTCAGGAGCACATGGGGGAGGGCAGCTGGGGGTGGAGGTACGCCAAGGGGCACCTTTTCAGATAGGAGATGTTTAGAAAAGGTGCCAAAGGGTGACGCCTGGCTTACGGGTCTACTCTCTCCGTTGCAGATCCTGGCACCTTGCTGTGTCTTTCACCTACTGCAACACTTGATTTCCACCTCTTCATTGAAAACATCTAGAACGATGCCTCTTGCTCCCTCTTATACCCCATCAAGAAACGGCCAGAGATGGAGGGGCACGTGGCACCGAATATAAAAGGCTGGACAAGACGGGGTGGGGGTCTACCCAGGATGCCCGACAGAAACCAGAAGCCCAGCACGGTCTCCCAGCCACAACCTGGCTGGGTCTAGCTGGTGTACGTTGAAAAAAGGCATGGGCCAAGGGCCGAGGTTCAGAAATAAGGCAGTCAGTGAGACAAAGGAGGTGGAGGCTTTTTCTATGGTGCTGGCCGGATGGATGGGGCTAGACATCCGGGTTTAACTGAGCGTCATGCAGGACTGAGAGTCTGCACCAAAGGAAGCAGCTGAGTGCCAGCCCTGGGCAGCTCAAGGATTCAGAACCAAGCCTTGTCCCAGAGCCCCAGAGTCCCTATTCCAAAAGGTGCCACGGAGGAAACAGCTAGAGTTGGAAGTGCAATGCCCTGGTCCCCAGCCCCCACTGCCCACACACACGTAGTCGGCGTCCTTCCCCTGTTCTTTCCCTTCCATGGAAGAGGCCCAGGCTGCAGACATTGTCACCGCACCCCCAGCTCCACATCGGGAGAGGAGAGCTGAATATTCAGTATCTGGGGAGACAATAAAAATCCCAGGAAGAACCTGGCTAAGGCAATTACCTCTGCATAAATGCATATATTATTCATCCGTGGCTTTGAATATATAAATAATACTGATACAATTTGCATGCGTTAAAAGGAGATGTAATTACCCACTGATGCCTCTGAGTGCCTGGTACCCACCGGCCACATCCCGGGTCTGCTGCCCGGCCCCCCGGAGCCCACCTTTGCCCTTTCTAGAGGCAGAATACATCACATGTGGGTTTTCTGCAGTTGTAAGGAAGCCAATCTTTGATGTCCTTGGGGCTTTGGTTGGAGTGTGTTGGGTTTTTTTTTTATGACCCTGCGGGCTGTGGCAGCTATTCAACCCTGTTCTTAAAACTTTGGGCTATTTTAATATTATTACCGTTGTTACTTTTAAAACACATTTTTCGTAACAAAAATAACGCATGTTCATTGCATAAAATTTAGAAAAATACGCAGAAGTTTGAAAAAGGCAAACTCGTTCATTATCTTGCTGCCCAGACGTAAGTACAGCCCATATTTGTCTTATTTCCTGCCAGTCTTCTTCTTCGATGCCTCGATAAACTTTAATTTTATAAACTCAGGATCATATTATACATAATGTTTTGTAACCTGCTTTTATCTCTTACAATATGTCATGAACAGATGAAGAAATATAAAAGGCTAATAAAAAGGAAAAGATGCTCAACCTCACTGGTAATTAAGGAAAATACAAATTATAATAACAGTGAGATATAAATTTTCACCTATCACATTGGTAAGGATTTCAAATAGTAATACCCACTGCTGGTGTATGCATGTGGAAACAAGCTCTCTCGAACAATTGTTGCTGGCAGAAGTGTAAATTGAAACCTTTTTTGGAAGGGTAATTGAGCAGTATGTACCAGAAGGCTTGGAAAAATGCATGCGTTTGGCCTCTGAAAATCCATTCCTTAGAATTTAAATAATCACACAGATAGAAGATATAACAACGTGAATTGTAGTGTTTTATCATAACAAAAAATTAAAAACAACTTTAATAGTCCAGCATTGGGAATTAGTGTAATAAGTTATGGTCTATCTACATAGCAAAATCCCATGCAGCTAATTATAATGAAAACACACACACACACACACACACACACACACACACACACACACAAATACCCTATACAATCAAGGGTAAAAAGGTGTTCCTAAAGTATTATGTTGGGACTTCTGGCTAAATGTGGCAGGTTGAGAAAATGTTTTTATTTCTGCTTCCTACTAAAACGCTGCTAATAGGAAAGGAATAAAAATGACGTAAACCTATGAGGACCAAGTGAACATGAGAGGAGATGAGAGACATCAGTATGTTTGTGGGGAGGGGAAGGAGGATGTGAAGTTTGGAAAAGCTGGAAAGGATGAACGTTGTGAGCCAGCAGAGGGGATGCCAACAATGAGCCACCAACACCCCCTTCCCCCCCTCTCTCGTCCCCACCGGCTTGAGATCTAGCATAATACCCAGAAGGTATGTATAGGGGATGGAACATCAGCCATCAAGGAAGACCAGGTCTAGGGTGTGGGGCTGAAGCAGGAGGATTTGTTCAGGCACTCGTGCAACAAATACAGGGTGTCTGCTATGCTATACTTTTGCTTTCATGAAGCCCATATTCTAGCCGGGGAGACAGACTGTGAATAAGGGAAACAGAAAGGATCTTAGATGGTGGTCAGAGCTCAGGGGGAAAATGAGGGTGAGAAAAGGAGAGGAAGTATTGCATGAGAGGGCAGCAGTTTCAGAGAGAGTGGCCAGGGGGGCTCCCTGAGCACATTACAGGGGAAGAAAGAGAGTGAGCCATTCCAAAAGCTGGGGAAAGAATGTTTCCTTCAGAGGGAACAGCAAGTGCAAAGGCCCTGAGGCTAGACTGTGTCAGGAGCAGTTGAGAAACAATAAGGAAGCCTGAATGGGTAAGGCTGGAGGGGGATGAGGTCAGGGAGGGAGTAGCCCTGATTATGCACAGGTATTTAAAACCATGAGAGCCAATGCAATCACCAAGGGAACGAAGATGGATAGATGAGAAAACCCAGGTCTGTGCTCTGGAGTGTGGCACCGCTCAGAGGTTGGGCAGAGAAGGAGAGACCCGCAGAGGGGACTGGAGAGAGGCAGTCAGTGAGGAAGGAGGGGGACCAGGAGAGTTCAAGGCAAAGACAGTGTCTCAAGGAGCAGAAAGTAACCAGTTTGGGCATATACTGCTGAGATGCCAAGTAAGATGAGGTCTGAGAATGGAGGGTCAGCTACATGGCACTTGTCGGTGAACCTGAAGAGAGCCGTTTCGGTGGAGCAGCCAAAGTGGAGGCCAGATGAGAGTGAGTTCAAGGGAGAACACAAGGCGAGGCATTGAAGCATGCATTCAGACCAGCCCTGCCCAATACGAGCAGAACGCAAGCTACGTGTGTAATTTTAAACTTCTTAGTAGCTGTGAGTGAAAAAGGAAAAAGAAATGGGTGAGATTCATTTCATTAACAGATTTTTATCTAACCCAATAGGTAGAAAATATTATCACTTCCACATGTAATCTATTTATTTATTTATTTATTTATTTATTTATTTATTTATGAGAGACAGAGACAGAGCACAAGTGGGGAAGGGGCAGAGAGAGAGAGGGGGACAGAGAATCTGAAGCAGGATCCAGGCTCTGAGCTGTCAGCACAGACCCCGACGCAGGGCTCAAACTCACGGACCCCAATTTCATGACTGGAGCCAAAGTCGGAACGCTTAACCGACTGAGCCACCCAGGCGCCCCGATATAAAAATGACTGAGATATTTTGTATTCTTTTTCATACTGAGTCATTGCAGTCTGTTGTATATTTTGCCTTTACAATGCGTCTCAGTTTGGCTGGCCACATCGCAAGGGCCCAATAGCCCAGCGGAGGGTGAGAGAGGGAGGCCCATGTTGCAAATGGGTAAAATCAAAGCTTGTGTGCTAAATAGTGAGGCCCTGTGCCCGTCCAGTTCCTTCTGCCAATTACCTCCCAAAGCTCCAACAGCCAGGAGTCTATCCCCAGAAGGAGTTGGGAGGGTATTTTTAGTTTGTTTTGTTTTTGGTTTGTTTTTGTTTTTGAGAAATGTTGGGTCCTATAGAAAAGATTTATGGATATTAACATTTGGGAGACCCCAGGGAAATGGCCACAGCCCCATCTGGTCAGTGTCTGGTGAAGTCTACCAGGGGACAGGCCCCACCTATGTACCCAGGGCTTCTAAACTGCTTTTTAAAGCCCTACTCTTAAATATGAAGGGAAATTAAAAGGCTCCAGATATCACCTTCTGGTATTTAATTTGGTGGACAGACCTCATCGTGGAAGAGAGGACCAAAACAACAGAAACAGGGGTGCCTGGTGGCTCAGTCGGTTGAGCATCCAACTCTTGATTTTGGCTCAGGTCATGATCCCAGGATCGTGGGATCAAGCCCTGCGTTGGGCTCCATGATGAGTGTGGAGGCTGCTTAAGATTCTCTCTCTCTCTCTCTCTCTCTCTCTCTCTCTCTCTCTCTAAAAAAATAAAAAGAAAAAGAAAAACCACCTCGGGAAGATGACTTTTAATCTGGAAGTCTGTTTGCGGCCCAAATAGAAACCAAAACGTGAGAGGAACAAAACATAGAAACAATAGAAACAGACGGTCAGAGGCAATGCAGCAAACACAAGGAAACTTAAAAGAACAATACTCTAAACTCCTCAGAGGAATGAGAGAAGATATCGCAGCCACCAGCTCTATGCTCATCAGAGAAAAGAAGGAAAAGACAGAGCCTTGCCACATGCTGGAATTTAAAACATGATAAGAGAAACAAAAACTAAATAGCAGAATTCAAAAATAAAATTGGAGAACTGTCTCAGGTAGGGGCTCCTCTCCCCATAAGAGGCAGAGGGGGGAAAAAAGACAGCAAAAGAGATTTAAAACTTTGAGGATCAGTTGAGGAATTTCCCCATCTCACTCACAGGAGTTCCAAAAAGGGAAAATAGAGCACACAGCAGGGAGGAAATTATCGAAGAAACAAGAGAAACAAGTTGCTGGAATTAAGGACACAAGTTCCCAAACTGAAAGATCCACTGAGGATCTCGAGCAGTGAATGAAAAAGCCCCACCCCCATCATTGTGAAATTTCAGAGCATTAGGCCCCAGAAAATCAGTCCAGACTCTTCCAGAAAGGGAAAGAAACAGGTCACACGCAAAGAATGGCACCGAAGTTCTCAGCAGTAACCATGAAACTGGAAGACAGCAGAGCAAATGTCGTCATCGTTCTGAGGGAAGATTTTTTTTTTTAACGTTTATTCATTTTTGAGAGACAGAGAGAGACAGAGCACTAGCAGGGGAGGGGCAGAGAGAGGGAGACACAGAATCCGAAGCAGGCTCCAGGCTCCGAGCTGTCAGCATAAGAGCCCAATGCGGGGCTCGAACTCACAAACTATGAGACTGTGACCTGAGCTGAAGTCGGACACTAAACTGACTGAGCCACGCAGGCACCTCGGGAAGATGATTTTTAATCTGGAAGTCTACTTGCAGCCCAAACAGTAACCAAATGTGAGAGGAACAAAACATATTCAGAAAGGTACAGTTTCCTCATCCACCATTTTCAGGGTATGGTGAGGTTACTGACGGGTGGACTCTATGAAATGGATGGAAAAGGAAGGAGGAAGCCTCAGGGTCTAAGACACCGAGAGGCGAAGGAACAGAATTGAACAGCAGGCCCCAAAGCACACATTCCAGCACAAAGAAATGGCGAAATATCTGATGCGTTTGGCCACTGAAAAAGAACATTCAGGGGCGCCTGGGCGGCTCAGTCAGTTGAGCTGACTTTGGCTCAGGTCACGATCTCACGGTTCTGCCCGGGATTCTCTATCAGGCTGTCGCTTCCCCACTCTCTCTCACACACACAAGAAATAAACCTAAGAAAAAAAAAAAAACAAAAGAATGTTAAACAGGTCTTAGAAATTTTTGCATAGTGACGGTGACATAAAACTCTAAGTGAATTAAAAAAGAAAAAAAAAAAACCCAACCCAGCAGCTATCTACTCTACCAGTTGCATGAGAAAAGAAATCTAAATATACATAGTACACTACCTGGCTCGGCAGTGATGGGCAACACTGACTGGGAGACCGTAAGCCAAGAAACCAACTGGATCCACCCAGACTTCCAACCTATAGAACTGTGAGCTAAGAAATGGGTGATGTTTTAAGCAACTAAGTTTGTGGCAATTTGTCACACGGCAACAGAAAGCAATACTTAGCCTATAATGATAAGCATTTGTTTGGTTTGTGAGTATTCAGGTCCACTGGATGGTTCTGAGTGAGCTGGGCTCACTCAGCTATCTCTGGTTAGCTGCGTGTTGGGTAGGCAGCTCTGCAGATCTGGGCTGGGCTCTCTTCTAAGTTTTGGGGTCTACTGGCAGTAGGCCCACTGTGGATGGCCTCAGCTGGGATGCCTGCATTTCACCTAATGGGCTCTCTCGGCCTCCAGGAGGCCAGCACATTTGCTCACAGGACCACTGGACAGGGTTCTGAGACAGAACGGGAGCTGCTAGGTCTCTTGAGCTATGGGCAGACCATTGTTCCTGCTGCCTTCTGTTGGCTAAAGCAAGTCAAAAGGCCAGCCCAGATTCAAGGGGTGAAAAACAGACTTGTCCTTTTGATAGGAGTTTCTGAAAAGTCATGTTGCAATGGCACGGATACAAGAAGGTGGAAAGAACTGGGGCCACAGTCAACCTCCCTCACTGTCTCATCCCTAAAAAATCCCTGCTTTGAATCTCAGGTCATCACACTAATCTACCCCCTGCCCTCAGACTGTTGAGGCAATCCACAGATGCCAAGCTTCATTCCTCACTGATTTTAGTCTCCTTTTTGACACCGTCGATATCCCCAAAGATATTCTAACATCTTGGGCTCTCAATGTCAACATTCTTTCCCTCCCGAGATCTCATCCACGCTACCTCAGACACTGTAGCCTATAATCATACTCTAAGACATTTTCATTACCAATAGCCCCCCTCCCCGCCCCACCATGATTTCCACCTTACTCTCCAGACGTCACCTCTCTCTCCAGCCCACTCCTTCCAGTGCCTCATCCTCAGCTATCCCTTGACCCCACAGAGACTTTCAACCACTGATGCCTCCTTTTCACTGTCTTTACCTGCTCTCTTCCTTACTCAGCTTCACATCCACCGCCAACCATTAAAATCTCTCCTTATCTTCACCTTCATCTCCCTTACTCCTCTCTCACATTGGGATACACACATGGCAAAACCACAGCTGGGTTAAATCCAATCCCTTCCCCACTTCCAATCAGCTCAATGTAACTGGAGAAAAACATGCAACCGTGATCACTGCTCTTCCTTTCCAACGATGACCAGGAGTCTCACTGGGCCTTGATGTGGTCCAGCAACTGTACTGCTTTCCCCAGCGCATGCCTTCTCCCACCTCCTGGACTTTCAAACCTTCTCCTCTTTTCTCATCCCACTTGCATCTCACCTGCCACTTTCTCTCTCAGAATCCCCACCCCACCCATGCACCCACCAGCATATGGACCCACCCACTCTACCGTCACTCTATACCAACCCTCCCCTTGACCATGAGATTCTACCTTTCTTGCCACTCAAGGGTTCTGCCCAGTAATTCTCTCCTTCTCTCCTCTTTCACCAAAGTTCCCTTCCAGTGGATCGCTCCCACTGTCCTATGAACATGATGACATTTCTCCCACCTCACAAAAAACAACTTTGGATTCCATATGCCCCTCAACAATGGTCCTATTTCTCAACTCCCCTTTTGCAGCAAAATTCTCAAAAATACTATCTTTTATATCAATTTTATCCAGTTTTTATTCCCTCCATTCTCTCCCAAACCCACCATTCCTTGGAGGCCACTCACATCCAACCCATCAGTGACCTACATGCTGCTAATTCAGCTCTTGGTCCTCACTTTTTATGGCCTCCCAGCAGCCTTCAGCACAGTGGGTCAGCCTCTTGGAAACACATTCTCCTCTTGGCTTCCAGAACAGCATACTCTCCATTTTCCTCTGCCTCACAACCGTTCACCTCTTTAACTGAGACACCCCCCCCCCAACTGCTCTGTGCTTGCTGTCTTGTTCTGCAACCCATGCTCTTCTTACATCCAAAACGATCTTCCCAAATCCCACTCTCATCCTCACAGATCCCATGACAGCAGACTTTCTTAAACCAGTGCACGTCACCAATTATTTTTTTAAAGGTTTATTTATTTTGAGAAAGAGAGAGAGAGAATGTACATGCATGATGAAGGGGGGGGGGAGAGAGAGAGAGAGAGAGAGAGAGAGAGAGAGAGAATCCCAAGCAGGCTCCACACTATCAGCATAGAACCCATTTGGGGCTCCATCTCACGAACTGTTAGATCATGAAGTGAGCCAAAGTCAAAAGTTGGACTCTTAACCAGCTGAGCCACCCAGGCGTGCCCCTAGAAATTATTTTTGTGCCATCACATGAAAAAGGTTAGTAAGAACTGAGCAGGAAAATTTCTTGAATTGTTTTTTCAGGATGAGCCCAGGGTTGTAGCCTCACATCAGCTGCTTTCGTGCAGGACAACACAGGCATAAAACGTTTAAGCCACAGAATCTTTCCTTCCTAACCCTAGAGATGTTGCCTCATTGTTGTCTTATACTTACTGGTTTGGACAAGTCTGAGCAAGTCTAATTTTGGTTCTTCAGAGGCAACTTTTTTTGTCTGCCTATATCTCTATGGGGCTTTACTCTTATAATTAAAAGAATCCAATGGAACATGTCTACGTGTATATCTCTTAAAACTTATTTGTACATTTTAGTCTGTGAGCTTACTAATTTCTTCATTTTTGAAAAGCGTTGTTCCATTATCTTTAATTATTACTTCTGATTCATTTTCTTTTCTTATTTAAGAATATTAATTCAGGGGCACCTGAGTGGCTCAGTCAGTTGAGTGTCTGACTTTGGCTCAGGTCATGATCTCACGGTTCATGAGTTCAAGCCTCGCATTGGGCTTGCTGCTGTCAGCCTGTCAGCGCAGAGCCCACTTTGGATCCTCTGTCTCCCCACCCCCTCTCTGCCTCTTCCCTGCTCACACACACTCTCTCTCTCAAAAAATAAAATAAATAAAATATAAAAGATAGAATTAATTCAGCAATATCTATTAAATAATTATTGATTACCAATTAAGTGGGTCTCTCTTCTTTGTCATTTCTATCAATCATTTTTATTTATTTTTTTAAAGTTTATTTTGAAAGAGAGAGAGTGCAGAGGAGGGGCAAATAGAGAGGGAGAATGGGGAAGAGAGAGAATCTGATAGCACAGAGCTGACGTGGGGCTTGATATGAAATCAAGAGTCGGACGCTTAACCAACTGAGCCACCCAGGCCCCTCTCAATCATTTTTTTAAAAACTGTTTCCCTTTCCTTGTTTTCAGAAGAGCTTGTCAAGTTTTCTTCTACAAGACAGATTCCGTTTTCTGCAGTGTTGATTTTTCACACTCATTCTTTCTAATGTTGATTTTAACTGTGTTTTTTTGTTTTTACTTCGGTTTATAACATTTCAAGATCTGATCCCACTCTATTTTGATTTCTGCTAACCTCACTGCTAGATTCCTTTGCAACTCCATCCTTGGTCTTACTATCTTCTGTTTTTATAATGCTCCTCCTGTTTTCCTTTTATTGAGAGAGCAAATACTTTCTAAAATTTGCATTTGCTTCCTGTGGCAAAACTTCTCTAAATATTTGTTCTTCTCAGACAGTGTGCATTTCACAGGCAGAGTCTCTTTATAACCCATGCTACCCCCACTTTCTCTGGTTACTCACCTTTACTCTTTACCAGTGAACATACCAGAGAATCCCCTTTGCCCCCTCTCCAGCCTCACTCTGGAAAGCTGTTGCCTATGAACAGGCCCCGGGCATCATTCCGATGGGTTCTTTTGTCTTCATTTGGTCATCTAGTGTGGGTGTTGGGACTTGATGAGGAATGTCCCGGAGGAGCTGCCAGATTACGAGGAACACAACATATTCCTGGATACTCTGATGCTCTGTGGTTCCTTTCTGCCAGGCAACAATGAATGAACGATAATTCCCAGAATGCACCTCTCCTCTCCCAATGTTCTTTCTGGTTCAGTTTCCTCCAGCTCCTCAACCCCACATGGGTGGCACCTGGTAGCACTTCAGAGAAGCCTTAATTTGGAAATGGGAGAATAGTGCTGGGTGGAGGGGGGCTCCCCAGACTGGCTATTGGTAATCTTGCCCTTGGGCTGACAGATTTTTGAATAGGAGCCCTGGTCCCAAGCACTACTGAAATGAACTTGTCCTTTTTTGTCAGACTTGGGAAGGTAGGAGACTGTGAGGCACATCTACAATGTCCTTTGGCTCATTTTACAAACTGGCAGAGTTCCTGTTACGGTCTAGGTACTCAAATCCATCTCATCATTTCATCCAGAACAAGACACTAGGTAAGGACTAATAATATCCCATTTTACAGAGGAGGACAGTGAAACTTAAGAGGCTATAAACACGTTTCCAAGGTCACCCAGCTAGTGAGTGACAGAGCTGGGATTAGAGAGCAGGTGTATAGAGTTAAATGCCCATTTTCCCCGCTCAGTTCCTTTCTCTAAGTGAAATCTACGTAACATAAAATGCACCATTTACGAATGTACGATTTTGTGGCATCTAGTACATTTACAGTATTCTGTAACCACCAACCCTATCTACTTCCCAAATGCTTTCATCACCCCGAGCAGTCACTCTTGAGTCCCCCCTGCCCATGCTCTTAATCTGTCCCTCTCAGTCACGCTGGAAACTCCATCTTTGCTGGCAGCCCTGCTGCCATCAGTGGGAGGAAGGGTAAACACTGTCACCGCTGCCTGCCTCAGGCCCTTCCCTGACATTCCCCAGCCGTCTTGGCCCAGACCACTCACCTCACCAGTAGTATGGAAGGAGCCCTGCCCCTGGGTCAGCCCTGCTCCCTGCCTGAGCCCCGAAGCCTGGAGCCCTTCTCCAATGCCCTGTCCTAATGGCAAGATGCTTGCATCAGGCCCAGCACTGTCCTTTCACACAAGGCCTGGAGTTCTGCCCTTACTACCACCAGGGTTAGGATGAGGAATGGAAGGCTCCCGAGGCCATGCAGCTTGGGGAGCAGAGGCCCCCTTTGCCAGTCCTGGCCCTCCACCCCACCGCAGCTCAGGACCTGTGGCCCTGCAGTCCTGCCCATCCCCCTCGGGGATTTCACTGTCTGTGGGGACAGCTCTCAGCCCCACACTGTCCTGTTACTCAGAGCTCCTCAGGGCCAGCGGCTGTGAGTGCTCTTAAAGCCTTATGCCCAGGCTCAACACAAGGAGCCAGAGGAATTTTGGTTGAAGTCCATCTTCCTTGAACATGCACACTTGGCAGCATTCCACGTGTCCCTTTGGAACCCTTCGTCTCCACACAGAGAGAGGTTTCTGGAGCCAAAACATCTTCAGTCTGACCTTGCTGAAGCCAGAGAGAGACCCTGTCTGACAACCTCGCAGACAGGTCACCTGCTTGTGTCTGGATTTAGTCCACATTAATGGCCACACTGCGGCCGGAAATTAATGATGAGGAGACCCGAAGACCTCTCCCATTAGCCAGCCTTGATGGCAGCATGGCCAACAGGCATCTCTTTACCCTCCCCGCCGCACCCCCCCCCCCCCGCGCCGGCTGAGTCTGCCAGGTTCGGAGCCCTGCCTGCATTAGGATCAGTTCTAATCCCCAACAACAGGACTGCAGGTGGGTCAGTGCTGCCTGTCTTCGGCTGTGTCACCTCGCACACCTTTTCTTGACATCTCTTGGTTCCCTCCATAGAGTGCCCATGCTCTTCAGAGTTGTGAAGGCAAAAATGAGATGGTATGTGTGAGATGCCTGGCTCACAGAAAACACAGTAAATGCCAGCTGCATTTATTTAGGGTAAGCCAGCCCTGTGGGCATTATTTATGATTACTATTGATTACAAAGCTCTATATACACTGTGAGGTTACAGGTACGAGTGTCTATATAGGCAGATCTACAGGTGATGTTCCCATAGTCCACGCTCAGGGCTATATACATGCCTTCCCTCCCACATGGAGTCACCAGCCCATCACTGACACCTCCTTTAGGGCTCTGGCTGTATCAGGGGAGACGCCGCCTTGATCTAGCAAGGTCAGTGTACATCCCTGTGTGTGTGTGAAAATTGGTGCAGGGCTATGGGTGCCTATCTACACGGGTCCACAGGTGTATGAGTCTGCCTGGGCTGCCCTAACAGGATTCCCCAGGGGCGCCTGGGGGGCTCAGTTGGTTAAGCATCTGACTTTGGCTCAGGTCATTATCTCACGGTTTATGGGTTCAAGCCCTGTGTCGGGCTCTGTGCTGACAGCTCAGAGCCTAGAGCCTGCTTCGGATTCTGTGTCTCCCTCTCTCTCTGGCCCTCCTCTGCTCGTGCTCTGTCTCTTCCTCTCTCTCTGTCTCAAAAATAAATAAACATTTAAAAATTGTTTATAAAAACATCCACAGACTGAGTGGCTTAAACATCAGACATTTATTTTATCACAGTTCTAGAGGCTAGAAGTCCATGATCAAGGTGCCAGCAAATCCGGTTTCTGGTGAGGATTCTCTTCCTGGCTTGGGGATGGCTGCCTGCTCACTGTGCGCTCCCATGGCCTTTCCTCCGCACATGCGGATAGAGAGAGAAAAAGAAAGAGAAACAGACCAATCTCTGGCGTCTCTTCCTTTTCTTCTATAAGGGCACCAGTCCTACTAGATTAGGGCCCCACCCTTAGGACTTCATTTAATCTTACTTACTTCCCACAAGGTCCAAATATAGCCACGTTGGGGATTAGGACCTTAACGTAGGAGTCTGGGGGGCAGGGCACAATTGAGTCCATAGCACTGTGGGATATTAATGTGTACATGTGTGTTAGCTCACATGAATGTATACACGTCTGTCCTGGCTTAATGCCCACGTGCCTGCCCGCTAGTGTGTGTGTGTGTGTGTGTGTGTGTGTGTGTGTCTTCAAGCAGCTGGGGGGCAGTGAGGAGCCGCACCTGCCAATCACCCCCTCCCACCTGAGGCCCAGCGCCAACAGAATCAAGTGTGGGCTCCTCTCTGCCGATCAAGATCTATAAATAAAGTTGTCTCCCTGGCATGTTCCACACCACACGCGGCTCTTTAATAAAATTGGCTGAGATTTGTGGATAAGCCTGAAGCAAAGTCAATGCTCGGTGTCAATCCCACGCTAAGAGGGGCCTTCAGGGGTCAAGCTGCTTCCTGTATATGATTCCATATCAAAGATATGTCAGCCGGGTGCTAACCAGCTTCCGGAGCGCAGGGAGCCTCTGGGCTCTGACCAGGTTCACACTGGGGTCCTCTGGCTGAGGTGCCACGTAGTAAGTGGAGGGGGTGGAGAGGGGACGCTGCCAGACCCAGCTCTTCCAGGGACTCGATTATTCCTCTGTGGCTTTGGGACTAACTCTGTCTTCCCTGTCTGAGCAGCAGCAGGATGGAGGGAGACAACAGCACCCCCTCCCCCTGCCCCGGCCACTCTGTAAAACCTCCATCTTCCAGGTCTAGAAGAGGCATGTTTTGAGGGGTGCAGCCAGTGTCTTCCTAGCTCTCTGCTACTCCCAAGAAGCAGAAAGGAGCCTCTTCCTAAAGCCACACTCATAGTCTTACGCAGGCACGGTGGGGTCCCCGGGCTTCCCCAAGCTCCCGGCTAATGACTGGAGTCAACTGGGTGCACAGAGCACTGAGGGCTTCGGTCCACTCCAGGCCACTCGGGGAGGAAGAACATCTAATAGGCATGCTGGCCACACTCAGTGAGGCAGAAAGAGGGGAAATCAAAAGAAGTTTGGTTTAATTAAGTATCAGGAAAGATTTATGCAACTTCCTCTCCTTGTCATAAATATTAATGAGGGCAGCCAGCAGCCGGCTCCGGCAGCATCCACTAGCCAGCTGGGGTGGGGGGAGCTGAGGAGGATGGGGCTGGAGGTGAGGAGGGCAGCAGCTGCCCCTACACACAACCCCACACACATCCCCCCCACCCGCCCCCTCCACACACACGGGTAGATGGCAGGTGAAGTTCCCTGCCAAGCACCTGGCCACTTGGACCACCTGAACCACGAGGTGGTCCCGGAAAGGGAACCAGCCCCTTCTTGCCTCCAGTCAGGATGGATGTGGGTGCAGGGTCCCCCACAGCCAGCCTTGCCCTTCCCTCTCTTATAGCTGAGACAGCTCCGGCCTGAGGGGAGGCATGAGTGTGACAGTGAGTGATGGCGTGGGAGCATCTGGGGGACCAAGGGCAGCATTCCAGGGTGAGGGGGGGGGCTGGGAGTGGAACGGAGGGTAGTGGTTCACTTCCCCAAAGTGGGTGCTCAGATGCTGAGGGAGCTACCTGCCAGCCTGTTATGAGTGGCTTGCACCCTAATTCACGTATTCCTGATTCACTACGCCGCATCTGGCTTCTCCACACACATGGCTTCCCCTACATTCTATTGGCCAAAGCAAGTTTCAAGGCAACCTGGATTCAAAGAGCAGGAAACAGAGCCACCGCCACATGGCAACGGGCATGAATACAGTGGTGGGTGAAGAACAGGATTGGGGGGCGTGTTTCCAATCTCACGAAACCTCACCCTCTAAACCTCCAGACCCTCCAGACCCCACTCTAGCCAGAGGGCTTTACCCACCAGGTGGCATTTCAACAAAGAGTGACTAAGCCCCCAACGTTTGGCCTGTCGCCTTTCCCACATCACCATATTAGAGGCTCCCACAATCCAGTCCCTCTTCCTTCCAACCTCACCCCCACTGCTCATCTCCGAACCGCCAAGTGGACCATGGGCCAGGGAAGGGCGTTGGCAGATACGTGTCAAGGTCCAGTTGTGGGACTGGCTAGGACAAGGAAGTCAGTCCCTCCTTCCTGCAGCCCCAACCTACAGCTTGGGGCAACCTCCCAGAGGACTGCAACCTCTGTGCCTGATGCACTTGGTATTTGGATCCAGGGTGGGTAAGAGATGCCTGCCAAGTCACCTGCCGAGTGTAGCCGGTGCGGTCAGCCAGGATAGGCACAGCCACTGCCAACCCCCACACTGTGGGGTGTGCACCTGATCCCCGCCCTTTCCAACGTGCCAGGAATTGAGAAGGCAGCCCAGAACCTGTCCCTGGGAAGCAAGGAGCCCAGACTACGTGAGCCCAGATGCCAGCACCCTGGTGAATGCTCCATTATCCTTTCAGACTCCACTTACAAAACGCAAAGACAAATGATGAAGAATTTCAAGACAGCAGCACAGAGCAGTGTCTTTTTAGCCACAGATTCAAGAAGTGGTTTGGCTTCGCTGGTGTCTCTCTCTTTTGGGAGTATTCTTGGGGTAGAGAAAGGGAGAGAAACCACAGATAAACATGGATCTTTTTCCTCACGTGGCCACATGTAAAGGTTTTGAGGAAAGAGGTTATTAATTTAATTGGTAAGTAATGAACTAATTTTTGAAACATGACTTTGTATTAAACATGTATGTGTGTTTTTAAATATAGAGACAGATGAAACAGAAGGCAAAACGTGCATGACATTTTAGAAACAATAAATATTCCCTTGCTTGCAAGAAGCCACTTTAGGCAATGCCCCCTGATCTTTAGAAATATTTTCTATTCTCTTGTGCTTAAGGGCCACTTGGATGGAAATGTTTAACCCACTCATCTAGCATCTTTTTTCTAATGTTTATTTATTTTTGAGAGACAGAGAGAGAATGTGCACAAGTGGGGGAGGGGGCAGAGAGACAGAGACAGACAGACAGAGTGTGTGCAGGGGAGGGGCAGAGAGAGAGGGAGACACAGAATCTGAAGCAGGCTCCAGGCTCTGAGCTGTCAGTGCGAAGCCCAATGTGGGGCTCAAACTCACAAACCATGAGATGGTGACCTGAGCCGAAGTCAGGTCCGATGCTTAACCAACTTGAGCCACCTGGGCACCCCCACCCACCTAGTGTTTTACTAGACTCAGGCAGACCTCGGTTCAAGCTCCTGCTCACCTCCCTGAACCTAACTGTTTCGGTCTTCGGAAGGAAGTACTTCAATTCAACTTCAATTCCAGTCATAAGATAGTAAGGTGACTTTACAACAGGGCTGTGTTTCATTTATCCCGGTATCCTTTATGCCTATCACAGTGCCTGGCACACCGTAGATGCTCAATCAGTAACTGTGGAATAAAATTAAGTTCCAATCTGGCCAGTATCTCTGAAGAATAAATTCCTGAAAGTGAAGTATCTAGGCCAAAGGGTATGTACTTTTTAAAAAATATTTTATTTTTACTTTAGAGCAGTTTTAGGTTTACAGCAAAATTGAGAGGAAGGTACAGAGATTACCCACATATGCCCTGCCCCCACACATGCATAGCCTTCCCCATTATCAACGTCCTCCAGCATAATGACACACCTGGACCACTGGTGAACCTACACTGACACATGACAATCACCCCAAGTCCATGGTTTAATGGGTTCACTCTCGGTGTTGTACCTTCTATGCTTCTGGATACTCGGAGAACGACATGTATCTATCATTATAGTATCACACAGAATTTTCTCTGCCCCCCAAATCCTCTGTGTTCTATTTAGCCATCCCCTCACCTCCAGCCCCTGGCAACCACTGACCTTCTTACTGTCTCTGTAAGTTTTGCCTTTTCCAGAATGTCGTACAGTTGGAATCATACCGTAGGCAACCTTTTCAGATAGCCTTCTTTCCCTTAGTAGTGTGTGCACTTCAGGTTCCTCCAAGTGTCTTCTTCGCTCTTCTAGGCAGTTGTTGGGTTCTTAAGGCTTATCTGTAGACATTCTTTATGCTGAAGAAATGAGTCATTTATTGATCTATATGTTGCGAATTCTTACCCCAGTGTACAGTCTTCTCATGCTGTATTTCTCTTGCACCTTAAAAATTATTTTATTTCAATTCGACAACTTTTTTAATGGTTTCTAGATTTTATGTATTATTTAGAAAGCTCTCTCATGATAAGATTACTATTTTTAATCTCTATTTTTATAATATTGTTCATGTTTTTCAGCTTTTTATATTTAAAAAGTTATATTTGAGCTGTATGGAATTCATTTTGATATAAAGAGTGAGGTAGGGATCTAAGTTAACTTTTTTTCAGATGGTTGCCCAGTTATCCCAATACCATTTACTAAATAGCCCACCATTTCCCTCCGATAAGAAATGCCTTTTCCATATGCTAAATTCTCATGAGAGAGAGAGAGAGAGAGATGAGAATGTAGGGGGTAACAGTTTTATCAGAGCAGAGACTCATGAGTGGAAATAGCAGCAGAAATGAGTGTCAAGGTAGGAAAACATGAACCAGTTGTTGGAGAGTCAATTGTGAACACGTCTGTGAGTTAAAGAACCCACAAAAACCCAGTCACTGGGGAACCCCCCATTTTTGTCAACTCTAGGTCAACCAGCTTCTCACAGTAAATATCGGAGAAAAATTCCCTCCTGCTTCTGGCAAGGAAAGGAGAAAAGGAACCACTTGAAATATGCCAAGCAATGAGAAAGAATGAAATTTGGCCATTTGCAGCAATGGAACTGGAGGGTATTATGCTAAGCTAAGTAAGTCAGTCGAAGAAAGACAGATACCATATGTTTTCACTCATATGTGGATCTTGAGAAACTTAACAGAAGACAATGGGGAAGAGGGAACAAAAGTTACAGAGAGGGAGGGAGGCAAACCATAAGAGACTCTTAAATACAGAGAACAAACTGAGGGTTGATGGGGGATGGGGAGAGAAGGGAAAGTGGGTGATGGGCACGGAGGAGGGCATTTGTTGGGATGAGCACTGGGTGTTGTATGGAAACCAATTTGACAATAAATTATATTTTAAAAAATGAAATATGCCAAGTACTTGGATCTTAAGAGAAATGAGTTAACGAGAGCCCAATTGATCTGGGGGAAGGGAAATACCTAATTCTGTAGCCATCATGTCTCACCTAAACAGGAAAAAAAAAAAAAAAAAAACCCTGAGAAACCCTGTGAAGTTCAGAGTCCAAAGGAACAGGCTCTCTAAAACACTGAGACACAGAGCACCTGGGTGGCTCAGTTGGTTAAGCATCCAACTTCAGCTCAGGTTATGTTCTCATGGTCTGTGAGTTCGAGCCCTGCATCAGGCTCTGTGCTGACAGCTCAGAGCCTGGAGCCTGCTTCTGATTCTGTGTCTCCCTCTCTCTCTGCCCCTCCCCTGCTCACACTCTGTCTCTCTATCTCTGTCTCTCAAAAAATAAATAAACATTTAAAAAAATCCTAAAAGACACTGAGTGGAGGCAGGGAAACAGCTTCCCTTTGGAGGAACAAAGTTAAGAATTACATCTGACTTCTCAGAAACCATGCCAGAAAGAGACTGCAGTAAATATTTATAGTGTTAAGAGAAAAACAAATCATCAACATAGAATTACATACCCTGTGAAATTATCCTTTAAAAGTGAAGGACAAATAAAGACTTTCTTAGACAACTGAAAATTGAGGTAATCTGTTGCCAGTGACTTGTCTTGAAAGAAATGTTAAAAGTTCTTTAGAGAGAAGGAAAATGATATAGGCCAGAAAAGGTGGGGAATTACCTCATGCATCAGTCAGCTATTGCCACAATAATGCTATGGAACAAACCACTTCCAAACTATATGGATGAAAACAACAATTATCCAGAGTAATTCTGGAGGCCAAGATGGCAGACTAAGAGGTCCCTAAGCTCACTTTGTCCCACAGATAAAACTAGGCAATACATCAGTGTAAATAACCCAGAAAATGACTCAAAGACTGGGAGAACAAACTCTACAACCAAAGGTAGAGAAGAGGCCACAGCAAAGAGGATGGAGAGGGTGAAAAGGGCGAGGACATGGTGGGGAACTAAAAGGACCTCGGCCACTTGTGGGTGGAAGGGAGCCAAGAACCCAGAGAAGGGAGAGAGACAGATTACCATATCAGGGAGCTCTGTGCAGAGAAGTTGAATCTCCAAAACATTTGACTTTGAAAACTAGACGGGCCAAATTTTGAGAGTTCTCACAACGAGCAAGACTTTAAAGCCTCGAATTTTAAAAGTCAGTGGGGCTCAGCTCTGGAAAAGTCCAGAGGGCAATAGGAAGCCGAGTCCCCAGCCTTAAAGAGACAGCACAACAGTCCACATACAGGCAGAAATAGCAGTTTGAAAAATGCCTGGGGCACACAGGAGGGAGAGTTAGTTATGCATCTCTGAGCATGTGCCAGAGGGGCAGGGTTTGTGGAGGGACTTCTCCAGAAACAAAGCAGCTGGTAGGTGTCAACCCCACTGCCCTCTAGTATAACTTCCTTACACCAAGCTGAGTGTCCTGCAGTTTAGTGGATTCACTCTTCCCAGTCACATTTGCCTTAGTCCTGGTGCTGCAGGTTCCCATCCCCCCAAAGACTGGTACAAATCTTGCCAGCACTGTGGCCTTCACATTCTGTGGGGCCTCAGTCCTGGCAGCAGGGGCAGCTGCGGGCCCTGGGGAAGCCCTAGGTACACCTAAAAACTGCACACCCCACCCTGGCCAAACACAGCCCATAAGAGGCAAAGAGAGCCTCTGTAGACTACCAGACTGAAGGAAAAAGCAGCCAGGACACAATATCATGTAACACACATAGGAGACACCCCTGAAGTATCAGGTTCTGTTGAACAGATGATACTGCACTACAGGGCACTACTTCAGGACCTCTCTTCATAAAGCCATAGCTTTCAAAGCAGGAGACATGGCTGACTTTTCTAACACAGATAAACAGAGTTAGACACAATGAGGAGACAAAGGACTGTGTCCCAAATGAAAGAACAGGACAAGATCACAGCAAGAGACCTAAGTAAAGTGGATATAAAAAATATGCCTGAGAGAGAATTTCAAGTAATGATCATTAAATATACTCAATGGACTTGAGAAAAGACTGGAGGACATCAGTGAGACTCTTAACAATGAGATACAAAACAAAACAAAAAAGAATCAGTCATAGATACAGGACACAATAAGTGGAATTTAAAACACACTAGATGGAATAAATAGCAAGCTAGAGAAAGGAGAGGAATGAATTAGTGAGCTGGAGGACAGAGTAATGGAAAATAAGCAAGCTAAGCAGATAAGAGAAAAAAAATTACACAAAATGAGAACAGACTTGAAGAAGTCAGAAATTCCATCAAGTATAATACCATTTGCATTACAGGGATCCCAGAGAGAGAAAAGGGGGCAGAAAATTTATTTGAAAAAATAATAGCTGAAAACTCCCCTGATCTGGAGAAGGAAACAGATATCCAGATCCAGGAGGCACAGGAAGCCAACAAAATCAACCCAAGATCCACATCAAGACACACAATACTTAAAATGGCAAAAGGTAGTGAGAAAGAGAGAATTTATAAAAGAATCCAGATAAAAGATGGTTACATACAGGGGAAACCCCATTAGGATACGAGCATATTTTTCAGTAGAAACTTTGCAGGCCAGAAGGGAGTGGCATGATATATTCAAAGTGCTGAAAGAAAAAAAATCTGTAGCCAAGAATACTCTATCCAGGAAGGCTATTATTCAGAATAGAAGGAGAAATAAAGAGTATTCCAGACAAACAAAAGCTAAAGTCCATGACCACTAAACCATAATCATATAAGAAATGTAAAGGGGACTCTTTGAGTGGAAAAGAGAGACAATAGAAAAGTAAGAAGCACAAAAGCAGTAAAAATAAGTATATCTGTAAAAATTGGCCAAGAAACTCACAAGATAAAAGGATGTGAAGTATAACACCATATACCAAAAACATAAGGCTAGGAAAAGGAGTCAAGAATGGGCTTAAATGTAAGCAACATTCAAGTTAACAGACTGCAACATGCAGAAGATATTATATACAAACCTAATGGTAACCACAAGTCAAAAAACAGTAATAGATATGCAAAGAATAAAGATAAGGGGTTCACGTATATCACTAAAGAAAGCCAGCAAACTGCCAAAAAGAGCAAGAGAAGAAAGGATCAGAGAGGAACTACAAAAACAGCAACAAAATGACAATAAATACATACTTATCAACAATTAATTTAAATGTAAATGGACTAAAGGTTCCAATCAAAAGACCTAGGGTGACAGAATGGATAAAAAACAAAAAACAAGACCCATCTATATGCTGCCTACAAGAGACTCATTTCAGACCTAAAAACACACGCAAACTGAAAGTGAGGGGATGGAGAAATGTTTATCATGCAAATGGACACCAAAAGAAAGCCAAAGTAGCAATACTTATATCAGACAAAATAGACTTTAAAACAAAGACTGTAACAAGAGACAAAGAAACACACTATAAAATAATAAAGGGGACAATCCAACAAGGAGATATAATAATTATAAATATTTATGGACCCAACATGAAGCACCCAAATATATAAAACAGTTAATAACAAACATAAAGTAATTGACAGTAATACACTAACAGTAGGGGACTTGAAATGCCCACTTGCATCAATGCACAGATCACCCAAATAGAAAATCAAAAATGAAAGTGACTTGACACACTAGACCAGATGGATTTAACAGGTAGATTCAAAACGCGCAGTCCTAAAACAGTAAAACACATTATTTTCCAGTGCACATGGAACATTCTCCAGAAGAGATCACATATTAGGTCAAAAAAGAAGTCTTAACAAACTCAAAAAGATCGAAGTCATACCATGCATCTTTTCTGATCACAATGCTATGAAACTAGAAGTCAGCCAGAAGAAAAAATTCTGGAAAGACCACAAATCCATGGAGATTAACTAACACACTACTAAAAATGAATGGGTCAACCAAGAAATCAAAGAAGAAATAAAAAATTACATGGAGAGAAATGAAAATGAAAACACAATGGCACAAAATCTCTGGGATGCAGCAAAAGCAGTTCTAAGAGAGAAGTACATAGCAATACAGGTCTACCTCAAGAAGCAAGAAAAATCCCAAATAAACAACTTAACCTTACACCTAAAGGAGCTAGAAAAAGAACAACAAACAAAATCTAAAATCAAGAGAAGCAAGGAAACACTAAAGATTTAGAGCAGAAATAAATGGTATAGAAACTTAAAAAACAGTAGAACAAAGCAATGAAACCAGAAGCTTATTCTTTGAAAAGATCAATAAAAGTGATAAATGTCTAGCCAGACTCATAAAGAAAGAAAAGGACTCAAGTAAACAAAATCACAAATGAAAAAGAAGAAATAACAGCAGACACCACAGAAATACAAAGAATTGTAAGAGAATATTGTGAAAAATTATATGCCAACAAATTGGACAACCTGGAAGAAATGGATGAATTCTTAGAAACCTATAACCCCCCAAAAGTGAAGCAGGAAGAAATAGAAATTTTGAAAAGACCAATTCCCAGCAATGAAATTGAATCAATAATCAAAAAATTCCCAACAAACAAGGGTCCAGAACCAGATGGCTTCACAGGTGAATTCTATCAAACACTTAAAGAAGAATTAATATCTATTCTTCCTAAACCTTTCCAAAAAATAGAGAAAGAGGGAAAACTTCCAGATTCACTTTATAAGGCCAGCATCACCCTGATATCAAAGCCAGATAAACACAACACACACACAAAAAAACAGAACTACAGACCAGTATCTCTGATGAACATAAATGCAAAAATCCTCAACAAAATATTGGCAAGCCAAATCCAACAATGCATTCAAAAAAAAAAAACCATCCACCATGATCAAGTGGGATTTATTCCCAGGATGCAAGGGTAGTTCAATATTCGCAAATCAATCAATGGAATATATCACATAAGTAAGAGAAAGAATAAAAACCATATGGTCATTTCAATAGATGCAGAATAAATATTGGACAAAGTACAAAGCCTGCCTGGGATTCTCTCCCTTCCTCTCTCTGCCTCTCCCCTGCTCATGGTCTATAAATTAATTAATTAATTAAAACTAAAAAATAAATAAAAATGGACAGAAGACATGAACACACATTTCTCCGAAGAAGACATATAGACGGCCAACAAACACATGAAAATATGCTCAACATCACCCATCATAAGGGAAAATGCAAAACCACAATGAAATATCGCCTCTCACCTGTCAGAATGGCTAAAATAAAAAACTCAAGAAACAACAAGTGTCGGTGAGGATATGGAGAAAAAGGAATCCTCTTGCACCATTGGTAGGAATGCAAATTGGTGCAGCCATTGTGGAAAAGAGCATGGGGCTTCCTCAAAAAAATTAAAAATAGAACTATCCTACAATACAATAGTTATACCACTGGGTATTTACCCAAAGAATACAAAAACATGTATTTGAAAGAATACATGCACGCCTATGTTTACTGCAGCATTTTCAATAGCTAAACTATGGAAACAGCCCAAGTGATGAATAAAGAAGATGCAGTGTGTGTGCGTATGTGTATACACACACACGTGTACACAATGGAATTATTATTCAGCCATAAAAAGAATGCAACCTTGCCATTTGCAACAATATGGATGATCTAGAGAGTATAATGCAAGCAAAATAATTTAGTCAAAGAAAGACAAATACCATAAAATGTCACGCATGCGTAATTTACGAAACAAAACAAATGAGCAAACGGAAAAAAGTGAGAGACAAACCAAGAAATTGACCCTTAACTACAGAAGGTTACCTGAGGAGGGGGTGGAGGGAGGATGAAATAGGTGAAGCGGATTGATTAAGGGTACACTTATCTCAGGGCACCTGGGTGGCTCCGTCGGTTAATCGTCCAACTTCGGCTCAGGTCATGATCTCCCGGTTCGTGGGTTCAAGCCCCACATCAGGCTCTGTGCTGACAGCTAGCTCAGAGACTGGAGACTGTCTTCAGATTCTGTGTTTCCCTCTCTCTCTGACCACGCCCCCCTCATGCTTGCGCTGTCTTTGTCTCTCAAAAACAAATAAAAAACATTTAAAAAAAGAGTACACTTATCTTGATGAGCACTGACTAATATACAGAACTGCTGAATCACTCTATCGTACGCCTGAAACTAATATAAGACTGTATGTTAACTACACTGGAATTAAACTTAAAAAAAAACCATCAAAAACCCAACAGTCATCATTCTTGTTTACATGTCTGTATGTCTTCTGGGCATTGTCTGATCTCATCTTGGCTTGGCAGGTCGTGGGCCTAAGCTGCAGGTAGGTCCAGGTATGTTCCAAGTGTCTCTCGTCTCTGGACGAGTAGACTAAATGGGGTATGTTTTTCTCATGGTGATGGCAGCATCACATGAAGGCAAGCAAACTGTACAACACATTTCAAACATCTGTTCTTAAAATATCTACTCACATTCCACTGGCCAAAGCAAGTCATACAGCTGAACCCAATGCCAAGGGGCAGGACATACACTCTCTCCCTATGAGGACATGATGAAAGTGTGGATACCAACTATACAACAGAAGAGTAAAGATTTGGGCCCATAATTCAATCTAATTCAATCTACCTTGCCTACTTCATTTTATGGAGCTGGCGGCAACTGAAGCCAATACTAAAGAGAGATAACACAAAAATAATGTTATGGATGAAACTAACTTATTAATTTAGATGTGAAAATCTTTAAAATTTTGTCAATTAGGGGTGTCTGGGTGGCTCCAGAGATTAAGCATCCGGCTCTTGATTTCAGCTCAGATCATGATCTCACAGTTCATGGGTTCGAGCCCTGCATTGGGCTCCACACTGACAGTGCCAGAGCCTGCTTGGGATTCCCCCCCGCCTCTTTGCCCCTCCCTGACTCACAAGCACTCTCTCTCTCTCTCTCTCTCTCTCTCTCTCTCTCTCTCTCAAAAATAAATAAACATTTTTACAAAATTAGTCAATTAAAATAAGTAGGGGAGCCTGGGTGGCTCAGTCTGTTAGGCATCCTCCTCTTGATTTTGGCTCAGGTCACGATCTCAGGGTCATGAGATCAAGCCCCATGTGAGGCTCCAGGCTGAGCATGGAGCCTGCTTGGGATTCTCTCCCTCTGCCCCTCCTTCACTTGTATTTGTGTGCATATACTTTCCCTCTCTAAAAAAATAAAAAATAAAAATAAAATAGTGATGATATTCCTAAAATCATCTTTTACAACAAAGTATGATTTATCCCAGAATTTTAAGGATTATTTATATGTAAGAAACCCATTCACATAATATATCCTATCAGAAGGACCAATAAAAAAAAAGATATAACCTCAATAAATGCAGAAAAGACATAGAATAAAATCTGACACTCATTACTAATTTTTATAAACTCTAAAAACCAGGAATAGGAAAATATTTGTTTAACATAATAAGGAATACTTATCTTAAAACAACAGTACAATGTACGTATGGGGACACAATAGATGTCCTATAAAATCAAGAGCAAAACAAGCATGACTACTTCCATTTCTGTTCCACATTTTTTCTGCTCAATGAAATAAAATATATAAACAGAGATAAGTGGTCTAACTATTAAAAAGGAGAAGATGAGATCATCATTATTTACAGATCATACAATTACCTACCTAGAAAACATAAAAGGATCAACTGAAAAACTCTTAGTTAGATAAACGAGCAGTCAAATACAAGATAAATATTTGAAAATCAATGATTTTTCTATATGCTAGCCATAACCAGTTATACGATATAATAGAAAATAGATTCTATTTACAATAGCAATAAAAACATAAAATATTTAGCAGTAGCCATAAAAAGAATTGTGCAGAAATTATATGTGAAAAATGCTACAAACCTTTATTTAGAGATATCGAGGCTTGGAAAAACAGAAAGGTATACCATGCCCCAGAGTTAAAAGATGGAACACTGCCAAGATATGATTTCTTCTCAAATCACTGTATAGGTTTAATACAATTCCATTCAAAAGATAAAATGGGTTGGACCGACTTGAGAAGTAATTCTAGAGTTCATCAGGAAGAATACATTTTTGAGTACAGATAAGATATTTTGAATAAAGTGAGGTAATAACAAGCACTAGCCCCATCCAATAACAAAACTTATTGCATAGTGCAATAATTTTCAGAATTTACTGTTACTGTATTTGACAAGACACCTCATCAGAACATGATAAACAAGTTGTAAACAGACTTTAGTAATAAGAACTTACATGTAAGAGGACGCGTTAACATTTAAGTTCCATTAACATGTAAGATAAGTCGCATTTGGTTGAATATAATGGAAACCAGACTCTTAGGGTTTAATCACTCACTGCATGAGGACGTGGTTTCTCTCATTAAAACAAGCCGGCGAGGGGTGGACAAGTCAAGGCTGCTGCAGTTACTTCAGGAGGAGAGCGTCTTCCTTTCCCCCCACCATGCCTGGAGTGTGCCTTTCATCCTGAGCTTACAAAAATGGCCACTCCACCTTTATCATAGATGTAATAGGGGCGCCTGGGTGGCTCAGTTGGTTAAGTGTCTGATGTCAGATCAGGTCATGATCTCATGGTTTGTGGGTTTGAGCCCCACATCGGGCTCTGTGCTAACAGTTCAGAGGCTGGAGCCTGCTTCTGATTCTGTGTCTCCCTCTCTCTCTGCTCCTCCCACACACACGCTCTCTTACTCTCTCTCTCTCAAAAAATAAATAAATAAATAAACATTAAAAAATTTTTTAAAGAAGGAAAAAAGGAAAGGGAAGGGAAGAGGAAGGGAAGAAGTAGCAGTATCGATACTGAGAAGGAGAACACCCCTACAAGTCTCCAGCAGACATCCACTTATATCTCATTGACCAAAAGTGAGTCACATTGCTGCCCAAAACTGTAAGGGAACCTGGGAGAAATACTTTTCCAAACAAACTTAAGATTCTGTTGATAAGAAGAAATGTTAAGTGTTATAGATAAGCAGCAATCTCTGTCATAGAAAATATCCAGATCATTGTGAGATGGAAGGCTAGGAAAGAGTAACCATTTAACTAATGAGGTTAGAGAAATTGCATAAAATGTCTGGTAAAAAAAAAAAAACCTCAAGTTAAGTTTTTATCTTACACCACATTGGGACACCTAAGTGGCTCAGTCAGTTAAGTGTCTGACTTCGGCTCAGGTCATGATCTCAGTTTGTGAGTTCGAGCCTTGCGTCAGGCTCTGTGCTAACAGCTCAGAGCCTGAAGCCTGCTTCAGATTGTGTCTCCCTCTCTTTCTGCCCCTCCCCTGCTCATGCTTTCTCTCAAAAAAAAAAATTAAAGAACATTTATTTTATACCAAATACCAATATAATACCCATAGGATTTATAGAATTATAATTTTTTAAGTAAGCTCTACACCCAATGGGGGCTTGAACTCACGATCCCAAGATCAAGAGTCCCATCCATGCACTACTGACTGAGCCAGTCAGGAACCCCAGATTTATAGAATTAAAGTAAAATAGGAAAATTAGAAGAATATATATGCAAATAAAGAGCATATTTAACTTCACTGAAAGGAAAAGGACTTTCTAGGCCTAAAAGCCAAGAAGTAAGTATCAAAGGAACATATTGATAAATTTCACTTAGAGACGATTTAATTCTGTGGGTTAAAAATTCCATTGACGAAATTAAAAGGCAAACAACGAACTGAAGAAAGAATCCGAAAAGGTTACTACCTTATTACATATTACAATATGGATCGATAAGAGGGAAAATTAAGGCCCCCATAAAATAGAAATGTTGACAAAGGACCTGAGCCAACAATTCATGAAAGAGGAGACACAGTTCATAAAAACATACAAAACAACATGCTGTTTTGAATAAATTGGTAACAATTCAGAAATACCCCAATCATTGATTTTTTTCCTTGCAAAAATATAAATCACACTTGCAGAAAACTTGGAAATGCAGAACAGCATGAAGAAAGCAAAAATCAGTATGCTTCAACAACTGAAGGACCATGGGCTTTTGGGGATGTGTCATTCCACTCCAGTTTTTCGCCTTCTCATTAGTTCATTTTTCTCTATCGTCGTTCCTTTTGTTTGTTTCTTTTTTTGATTGCCTCACACTTCAGTGTACTTTTGTCAGCTATTCCCCTAGCAGGGCATACTGCTGCTCCCCTCAACATTATCCTTCCACCGGGAAAGGCAAGGGGAAGGCTGCCTCCCAGGTAAGCAGTGAGCAGTGGTTCCCACAGGAAGCATGATGTGACTCTGACACAAAGGCAAAGGAGGCCCTACTTGTGGGGAGCACTTGCGCCCTGACATGCACTTACACCACTGCCACACAACTATGCTGAAACCTAGCCCTTTATGGTTTTGGTTTTGCTTCCATTGTCTTCGGGCAGTGCAAATGGTAAAAGTAAAACGCTTGAGGATTTTGTCCATGCTGGACTTACCCAGACACAGGTAATAATTATAAATTTTGTACAGAATACAAAATCAACCACCTAATAGCACTGGAAAGTGAACAATTTCATCAGCTTTTTCCCCCAAGATGGCAAGCTAATTGTCCCAACATCGCCACTGAATACTTTTTTTTAACTATTTGGGTCCATTTTTAGATTCTAGTGTTCCATTGTTTTTTTGTGTCTAGTTATGCACCAGTATCAAACTGCTTTAATACTGTAGCTTTAAAACGCTTTTCTAGTATCGGGAAGGGCAAGTGTATCAGTTATATGTTGGTGTGTAATAAGCCCAAACCTAATGGCTTCAAACAAACACCAACTTCCTATTAAAATTAACAGGGCTATGCTGCTGCTTAGAGTCTGAAATTAGCATCTTTACCTACCCCGGAACAATGCAGGGACCATAAACACTTTAACTGGACAAATCACATGCTCCCATATTTTCTTCTATCCTTCTGTAATCCTCGCAAATTTGATATTCTTTTGTTGTTTTATTTAACAAATATTTATTTCGTGAACTACATATTCACCATTTTCTTTGCTCATCATTCCTATCTACATCTCAAACTTTCCTTTTAGGGTCTTTTTTCTTTTTTTTTTGAAGTACACTTTTTAGAAGATCCTATAATGAAAGACTGTTAACATAGTCTCTGGGTTTTTGTTTTAAAATGCCTTTGATAATATCTCTTCAAATATTACCTCTCCCTCCATTCTCTTATTATCTCCTTCTTTGTATTTTGAATAAATGTGTTTTTAGATTTAAATTGTGTTGTTAAGATCAATCAGCATTCCGGTGTTGTCAACTTGATCACAAATTAAAGAGTGCCCCGTTAGCTTGACTTTGATCACTGGGGTGGTTTGGTTTCAGAGGTCTATCTCAGCAGGTTTAATGTTCTGTCTATTTGCTCTTTCATCCAATCCTCAGTGCTTCTCTGAATCAGGGCAGGGAGTAGGGGCTGACCACACAGGTCCAACCTCCTGTGTCAGCCAGACTCCAGCTGGATAAAGCCGATGGGAGGCATTTGCAGGAAACTGGGAGGCTGATCTCCCTCTCTCCTTCAGATCTGTCTCCATCATCAGCTGCAGATTTTTCCTGCCTCTTGCTGGACCACAGTGCTCCCTTGGTCCCAGCCTCCTCTTAGTGATCTGTGCCTTCAGTCTGTGGCAATATACCTTTTCCCTTTGTCCCTCCCACGGTGGCAGCTTCTTGCTATTGCCAACGTCTCGTTCTTATTTGGTTTCTCAGCTCTCCCATCACATGGGCAACCAATTCTCCTGTTAAATTCCCTGTCTGATACCCAGAGTGATTTCTTTTTCCTTTTTGAACCTCAAGAAGTAATATATAGGTTTGGTTTTTAAAAAGAAAGTTCTTTCTCTATGCTCTAGAAGAATTTTAAAGCATTGATAGATATTATCTGCTCTTAAGAAGTCCAAGTGAGTAAATTTGTCTGGACCTTGAGCTTTTTAAAGTGGGATAATAGAAACATTTCTCAAATTTTCCTAACATTGTTGATCTATGTAGTTTTAGGTTATTTTTAAAGAAGAAAAACATTAAATATCAGATCACCCCCTTAAAAACTATAGATGTGGATACTACTGTTTATAAAAAATACACGAAAAAAAATTTTTTGTTTTGTTTTTAATAATTTGCCTGCCTCCAGGTTTGGCTCTAGCCCAAAGTATCTTCTGGGGGTGATTAGAGGGACTGTCTCAGGATTAAAAGCTGGCATTAAAGACCCATGCAATCAGGAGTTGACTAGACTAAGTCATCATAGCTGTTGGACTTGATGATGTCAGTTGTGCTGGCATTAAGACTAAGTTAGTAGGGGAGAGCTCTCTTCACCTGCACATTCCTGATCTATTGTCTCCAAAATATTTCCACTCACACCTCCAACTGCAAAATGTATTTCTAGAATTCCAGGAGCAACTGTTAAAAGAACCATTACTACCTTCTGCTATACATTTTCATATCCATAAACGATCATGATCACTTTGACCGGTACACAATCTCCTTTTTTATCATTAATTTATTCATGAATTCATTAAACATTTACTGAGCAAAGGCAATGCCAGGCAATGTTCTGGACACTGGGGCTGTAGTAACAACCACCGCAGACCCTGCCTCTGCCCTTATGGAATTTACGACCTCACAGGGAAAAGAGAATTGACTGCGTTACTGTAATTTTTGGTAAATGCTTGGAAGTCAAATTCCTAGATGTTAGGGGTTGAGGGTAGGTCAAAGAAGGCTTCCTCAAGTAAGCGACATTTACGCTGAGACTCAAGGATGAGCGAGAGCTGAGCAGATGGGGGTCATGTGTGGGGGGTGTTATTTCAAGGAGAAAAAGAATTTAGGGTAGAAGATGCTAAACCGGAACCGTGGTTTCCTCTCCACAAGCCCTCTTGATTAAAAACATTTTTTCAGTGAAAAACATCTTAAGTGGAAAGACCAGGAAGAAAGGAAGGAAGGGAGGGAGGGAGGCAGGGAAAGAGAGAAAGAGAGAAAAGAACAAAACCAGTAACATCTAAGAACAGGATACAATTCTTGCCATCACGTTTAACTGTGTGCCTTTACCTGGGTGACCAGACTTCTCTGAGCCTCAAATTCCTCTTCCATACAAGAGGTTCACGTTAGCACCCTGCCAGGCTGCCATGAATATGGAATAACAGCAAGTTTATGCGAGTGCCTTATAGCTGAGAATGGATCACCTCTGCGTGTAGGAGTATTTTTTTATGGCTATTTACATTTGTTAACCCGATTTCTATGAAGAACTACTTGGGAACTGCGGCCAGAGAGTTAGTGATCTAAGGCTGCCAGAAGCCAGAAATTCAGGGACCTGGGCCCAAGGAGGGGTGGACCCCCAGGGCTCCCAGTCGGCCCCACCCCACCCCCAGCATCCACAAGGTTTCCTCGCTCCTGTATATGAATGAGGTGATCTTTCAGCTGCCCTTTGTCTTGGAAAAAAATTAATTCTCATTTGCATTACCTCGTCTAAATGTCACCCACCGATATTTTGTTAGACATTAGCGGCGCTGGCAGGGAGGGCCGCGGGGTAATTGTGTTCTGCCTGGTGCTGGGATTTACATAATTTCAGACAGCAATTAAAGAATCCTGGGGAATTTTTTTTTCTCTTTTCCAACCTCTCCTACAAAGAAAGTGTTCGTTTACATTAAGCGCTCAGCTCCTCGCTGTTCATTTGCATAAAATTAAAGGTTTTTGTGTTCCCGAACAGCAGGGTAACATTTAAAATTCCGTTTTAAAAAGCTCACCTTACAATAATAAAATGTTAATATCATTTCATAGGCAATGCAACGTTGCCAGATGCCTTTCACTTCCAACTTGTACCCACTGCTAACTGGTTTTCCTCTTTCCGTCTCTATCCCGTATCTCCTCTCAGTCTTTGTCCACCTCTATCCTTCCCCCAGCTCTCCTCCTCAGCCTCACCCAGTCTCGCCATCTCTTAATTTCTCCTTTTCTCTTTCCCCCTTATTCCTTAAGTGGAATCCAAATGTCCTCGATCCTCACCAGCCTGGGGCCGTGAACAAAGTCAAGATTCTGTGATGATCCTGTGAATAATGGCGCCAAGGTCAGCTGCCAGTTCCTCAGGAGACGCTGTTTCTACACTGTTCTCTGAGTCACCACACACCCAGCCCCACATCCCAGATGTCCCAGACTCCCCAAAACCAGAGTCATTGCTGATTACGCTCACCCCTCCGCAAGCTTCCGCAGTCACCATGGATGCCCGCGAGGCCCCACAAGGAGCCCTCCTCCGCCACTGCTGGATCCCAATGCGGCCTGGGCCCCAAGTGCTCCTCCTGTTTGTTCATTCCTTCCTTCACTCTCTACAGCAAATGACGTTGAGATGATGGTGCTTGAAGGTGTTGACAGCAAGGACCCCTGCCAAGAACCTCTCTCCCATCTCTCCCTTCTCGTTGCCCAACCTGAGGGGAGGTCTAGGGCACCAGACAGGTTTCGTGCCCCTGCGCCCAGGACAAGCCTCCCCTCAGGTCCTGCTGGCTTTGTTTCCTATCTGGACCTCCTCAGTGCACCCCAGTCTACCAGACACAGTTTAAGAACCTCCAGACTCCCAAAGGAGGCAAGGGTGGGGGAATGTCCCTGATTCTTCTTTCCTGTGAGCATTCATGGACATGATGTCAGTCTGGTCACTTGGAGGAGCAATGGCTTCACCTCATTCACCAACTGTCTAAGCCCAGCTGGCACTGGTTTCCAGGTATGGACATAGTGTGCAGACAAAGGGCCTTGGCCAGAGATATGATGAGAGAACCAGTTTTCTCACAGAGAGAAGAGATTTATTAGCTAGACAGAAAAGAGAAGAGAAGAGACAAGGAATGAGCCTCAGCAATGGTGCAGAGACAAAGGGAGCCTGGACAGAGGCAGTCATGTGGGGGAAGCAGAGGTAAGGAGGCAGCAAGGGTGGGGGTTGGGACCACAGAAAGATGGACCTCAGGATCTGGAATGATGCTGAGATACAGAAAAATAATGACAGCTTTGTTAGGTGCAAACCACAGTTTCAGAACTGTTATTCATACCCACAACAAATAGGTAAGTTTTTAATGGGACAGAGGCTCTAAGGGATGAGAAGGCATTAACTAAGTGGGATGGGGGTGAATGCACTCATCCCAGGAGAGGGCTCAGCCTTTGTGAAGGTTCTGAGGAGGAAGAAGCGTAGCTTGCTGAAGACCCAAAGTCAGGAAGGCGAAGCACATGGAGCACAGAAAGCAAGAGGAGAGGCGTGCAAAACCCAAGAAAGTATGGCCCATACACAGGGGAAAAAGCTGTTAATAGGAACTGTCTCTGTGGAAACCTAGACACTGGACTTACTAGACAGAGGCTCTCAATCAGCTCTTTTAAATATGGCCAAAGAGCTCACGGAAGCCACGGACAAAGAACCAAAGGAAATCATGAGAATGATCTCTTATCAAATAAAGAATACAAATAAAGACATAAGTGTTTTAAAAAAGGAACCAAATAGAGATTCTGGAGTGGAAAAATATAATAACAGACATGAAAAATTCACTAGAGGGGACCAATAACAGATTTGAGTTGGCAAAAGAAACAATCAGCAAATCTGCAAATATGTCCGCTGAGATTATTCAGTCTGAGAAACTAAAGAAACAAGGAATGAAGGGGCCCCTGCTCGGTGGCTCAGTCAGTTAAGCATCTGACTTCAGCTCAGGTCATGATCTCACAGTTCATGAGTTGGAGCTCCACGTCAGGCTCTGTGCTGACAGCTTAGAACCTGGAGCCTGCTTCAGATTCTCTCTCTCTCTCTCTCTCTCTCTCTCTCTCTCTCTCTCAAAATTAAACATTAAAATTTTTTTTCTTTTATAGTTTATTGTCAAGTTGGTTTCCATATAACACCCAGTGCTCATCCCAACAAGTGCCCTCCTCCATGCCCATCACCTCTCTTCCCCTCTCCCCCATCCCCATCAGCCCTCAGTTTGTTCTCAGTATTTAAGAGTCTCTCATGGTTTGCCTCTCTCCCTCTCCCCAACTATTTTTCCCCTTCCCTTCCCCCATGGTCCTCTGTTAAGTTTCCCCTGTTCCACTTATGAGTGAAAACATATGGTATCTGTCCTTCTCCGCCTGACTTATTTCACTTAGCATAACACCCTCGAGTTCCATCCATGTTGCTACGAATGGCCAGATTTCATTCTTTCTCATTGCCATGTAGTATTCCATTGTATACATAAACCACATCTTCTTGATCCATTCCTCAGTTGATGGACATTTAGGCTCTTTCCATGATTTGGCTATTGTTGAAAGTGCTGCTATAAACATTGGGGTACATGTGCCCCTATGCATCAGCACTCCTGTATCCCTTGGGTAAATTCCTAGCAGTGCTATTGCTGGGTTATAGGGGAGTTCTATTGTTAATTTTTTGAGGAACCTCCACACTGTTTTCCCGAGAGTCTGCACCAGTTTGCATTCCTACCAATACTGTAGGAGGATGCCCGTTTCTCCACATCCTCACCAGCATCTATAGTCCTCTGATTTCATTAAAAAACCTTTTTTTTTAAAGAAACAAGGACTGAAGATAAATGATCAGAGCCTAGGAGGCCTGTGGGGCACTGCTGGGCACACCAGCATGTACATAATGGGAATTCAGAAGGAGAGGCAAGAGATAAAGGAGCAGAAAGAATATCTGAAGAAAAAGTAGCTAAAAAATTTCCCAACTTGATGAAAACCAAGAATCTACACATCCAAGAAGCTCAGAAAACTTCCATTTAGATAAATCCAAAGAGATCCACACAGAGAAACATAATCACACCGAGGAAAGACAATTCTGAAAACCGTAAGAGACAAGTGACTATGCACATACAGGGCCTCCTCCTCAGTAACATTAACAGCCAATTTCTCATCAGAAACCACGGAAGTCCGAAGCTATGTGATGGAATATTTCAAGTTGTGCAGGGAAAAAAATCTATCAGCCAAGGATTCTATATTAAGCAAAAGTATGCTTCAAAAATTAAGGAGAAATTAAGAATTTCCAGGCCATTTAATAGGAGAAAGAAAAATCCCTTCAACAAATGATATTGGGCAACAGCAAAAGAATGAAATCAGATGCCTATATCATACTACCTATATAATTAACTCAAAATAAGTTAAAGACCTAAATGTAAGAGCTAAGACTATAAAACTCTTAGAAAAAGACATACAAGTAAATGTTCATGGCCTCGTGGATTAGGCAGTGGTTTCTTAAAAATGAAAAGCACAAACAAAAGAAAAAAACAGATAATTTGGACCACGTCAAAATTAAAAGCTTGTGTGTATCAGAGTACGCTATCAAGACAGGGAAAAGGAAACCCACAGAATGCAAGAAAATATTTACAAATTGTATATCCATAATATATTAAGAACTCTTATAACTCAACATCAGAAAGACAAACAATCCAATGAAAAAAATAGGCAAAGGACTTCAATAGACATTTCTCCAAAGAAGATAAACAAATAGCCCGTAAGCCCAGGAAAAGGTGCTCAACATCATTAGTCATTAGGGAAATGAAAATCAAAACCACAATGAGACACCACTTCATACTCACTGGGCTGGCTATAACAGTAATTTTCCTAATGGAAAATAACATGAGTTGGCAAGGATGTGGAGTAATTAGAACTCTAATACATTTGCCAGCGGGAATGTAAAATGGTAGCACTGCTGTGGAAAACAGTTTGGCTGTTCCTCAAAAAGTTACACATAGAGTCACCATATGACCCAGCAGTTCTGCTGTAAGAGAACTGAAAATATATGCTCACACACACACTTATACAAACATATTCATATTAACAATATTCATAATGGCCAACAGGTAGAAACAAGCAAAATATCCATCGACTGGTGAATGGATAAGTAAATTGTGGTATATCCATACAACAGAATGCTATTCAGCCATAAAAAGTACTAAAGTTCTGATATGCTCCACAACATGGATGAACCTTGACAACAAGATGCTAAGTACAAGAACCCAAAACCAAAAGGCGACATGTTGTAGAATTCCATTTATAGAAAATGTCCAGAAGAGGCAAATCCATAGATATAGAAAATGGAATAGTGGTTGCCGGGGTCTGGGGAGAGGGACAATGGGGAGTCACTGCTTACTGAATACAGGGTTTCTTTTAGGGCTGTTGAAAATGTTATGGAATTAGTGATGATGATTGTAAAACACTGTGAAGACACTAAAAACTTTGGTACACTTTAAAATGGTTTATATCCTTTTTAGAGAAATTGAGTAGAAGTTTGAAACTATAGCTACAGTCAGAACTAATTCAGCTAGCCTCCCAAACTCCTCCAATCTTCAATTTCAGAATCCCTCGCTGTAGTCTCTGAGCTCTCGCTTCTCTGTTCAGAGGGGACAAGAGTACTGAGCAGGGAACCGAAGCATAGAGCCTCTACGGGGATGGAGCCCATGGTGAGCGAGAGGAGGCTGGGAATGTGCAGGTCAGTGCCTCCTGCCAGATGTACCAGCACTGGGCTGGGGCAGCCTGCCTGGGAAGGTGAAGGATTAAGGGAGTATAAGGGGTGGGGAAAGGCAGGGCAATGCTATGGCTAAATGGGTGCCATGGTCTAAATGTCTGTGTGCCCCCCACCCAAATCCATGTCATAACTTAATCCCCAAGGTGATGGCAATTAGCAGGTGGGGCCTCTGGGAGGTGATCAGATCATGAGGGCATAGCCCTTAGCACTGTCAAATAAACAGACCAGGAAAGCTCCTTTGTCCCTTTCACCATCTGAGGCTACAAGAAGTCAGTGCCTGCAGTCCAGAAGAGGGCTCCCACCAGAACTCAGCCATACTGGCACCCTGATCTGAGACTTCCAGCCTCCAGAACTGGAAGCAATACATTTCTTCTGTTTATGAGCATGTGGGTGGCTCAGTTAGTTAAGCGTCTGACGCTTGATTTCAGCTCAGGTCATGATCTCACTCTTTAAGTCCAAGTCCCATGTCAGGCTCTGAGCTGACAATGCAGAGCCTGCCAAGGATTCTCTCTCTCCCTCTCTCTCTGTCCTTCCCCCCTCTCAAAATAAACTTAAATAAATAAATAAGTAAATAGATAAATATCTGCTGTTTAAAAGCCACCCAGTCTACAATACTCTGTTATGACAGTCCGAATGGACAGAAACAGTGGGCTGGCCCAAGTTGAGCTTGACTGGCTAGGCTGGTGGGACGGGAGGTCAAGATCTCACACAACATGAACACCAACGCTTATAGAAACAACAGGTGCCATTTTCTGAGGATTTACGCAGTGCTCAGCTCCACATCAAGGGTAAAACCACATCACTGAGTTAACCTAATCTCCCAAAAACCTTTAGAAGTGTTACTGTACCCATTTTACAACTGAGGAAACAGGTTCAGGTTGGGTACCTGGTTTGCCCAGGGTCACCCAGTACACAAAAAAACTTGAGTGGGACCCAGAGGCTTCTGACTCCTCCCTGCTCCTCTGTCCTGTCCGGCACAGTGCCAGCACATGGCTGGTTAAGCCATTAACCACGAGCTGATGGGAGTGTTTGATGGGAAGTCACTCAGGGCCTCAGCCCAGGGCTCTCCCCTTAAAGTCCCTGTGGAGGTTGGAGACGCCTGAGGGCAACACGAAAGTCAGGGGGAGCCTGCAGAAACTCTCCCTTCTCTCCAGCATGGCGGGCAGAATAGTGGGGTGGGGCTTCTTCACCCCTTGGTGAAGGGTGGGTTCTGCTCAGGTGCTCACCAAGTTAACAGCCTTGGGGCTGGCCGGGCCCTGCCCCTAATCAGCTGCCTCTGAGCCTGCCCTTGGTGGCTCCTCAGGTCCTCCAGCTCAGAACAAACAGGCACCTCATTAGCCCCATTAAGCACTCATTTTAGCTGCATGGTTCCAGGGAGCACGTGTGTGCTTGGAACACACAGGGGTTTATTATGTTTTCAGAAATACCACTTACATAGACAAAAGAGGCCAGCAGCCCTGGGAGGGAACTTGAAGGCACAGGGAAGACGGTCAGCAGCCAGCTAGCCAGGCCCCACCCTGCACCGCCCAGCCTCCCTCTTCCCTGTGTCTAAACTTCCACCTACAACACTGCCTCTGCCGGAATTAGTGTCCTTCCCACCCAACTCCCCTCCCCTAGCTTCCCCCTGTCTTTGCTGACCTGTTCCAGATACAGCCCCTAAAGCCACTACCAGTCATACCAGCCACGGCCAAGGCCAAAGGCCTTCATTGCCCCCAACAGTGAGTCAACGTGCTTTGAATGGAGCACTCGGCCTGCAGCGTGCAGGACCGCCCCAGGCACCACATCCAACCAGTCATGTTGGCCCTTCTCAGGCTTGGTACTTGCCTGTAAAACCTGTTGACTATGTGTAGGGTCATGCCTACCATCTCTCACCGCCAAGGACAGCAGCTTCAGCCACGGGGCTTTCCCTTCCTTCGAACATAGCCCAGGCAAGGAACCTAGTGCTGCAAATCTGATTTCCAGTATTTTTACCTTTCCTCTTCCAAGTAGCCTCCACCCACTGCTCAGTGGTTCTAAATCGGCAGCCACAAATTCCGTCCACGTCCTCTCCCAGCAAGGCTTCAGAACCAAGGGACTGGACACCACATTTACCTGGTGATCTAGTTTCACAAAAGCCTACCCAAAATGGGTTCCTGGGGCGAGTGATATGGCTCTCAATGGCCAACGGTGCAACAACCTGAGCAGCAAAATAAAGAAGTATTGGATTATAACCCAAAGTATAAAATAAATATCCATGAGCCCATTTCAATAGAAATAAATGAGTGAATTAATTAATAAATGGGGGAGAAGAGACAAATCTCCCACACAGAATAATTCCAGATAATTTATGCAGACCACTTGCCTTCAAGGAGGTAAACTCCCCACTCCTTAGGTATAGGCTGTGCAGAGCAACTTCCTTCCAAAGAGGACAGTATGAAGAAGGCGGAAAAGAATAACCTTACACTGATGAATCCTGACAAACACACTTCAGCCAGGTGATCAAGGTCAACATCAACAGTGACTAGTCATGTACAGAGCAGGTACCCAAGCTATGATGTGAGGAAATGGTGCTCTGTGGTCTTCCTCCCCAAAATCCATACCTTCAATCTAATCACGAGGAAAACTCTTGACAAATCCCAATAGAAGGACATTCTACAAAATCCCTAAGCAGTACTCCAAACTGTCAAGGTCATCAAAACCAAGGAAAGTCTGAGCAACTGTCCTAACCAAGAGGAGCCTAAGGAGACGTGACAACTAACTGTGACACGGTATCCTAGATGGGATCTTGGAACAGAAGGAGGAAGGACATTGTGTACAAACCAAAGAAACCTGAATAAATCATGGACTTCAGTTAATAAGTATGGATAATATTGGTTCATTAATGGTGACAGACGTATTGTATTCATGTAAGATGCCAATGATAGGGAAAACTGGGTATGGGGTACACGGGAATTCTCTGTACACTTTCATTTTTCCCCGTGAATCTGAGACTATCACACTTTCATTTTTCCCCGTGAATCTGAGACTATTCTAATATAAAACATTTAATAATGATTGGTTTCCAGGTCCTGTGTAAGCTGGCTCCTCTCTCTCCTCCACCACATACCACCCTGCCCCCTAGCGCCATTGAAAGTGCTCATAGGAACTCTCCAACACCCTCCTTGCCAGTCTGCGAGTCCCTCTGCTCATCAGTGACCTTCTGCATTTGACTCTGCTCCCAGCTCATGCCTTCCTGACTCCCCTCTTCCCTAGATGGAGCCATTGATTGATCACTCCCGGTTCTCCTGTTACTTTTCTGGCCACTGCTCCAATGCATCCTCTTCTGGCTTCCATACTGTGCCTGCCCCACAGACCTCCCAGGGCTACCTCCCTGCCCCTCCTCTCCTCCATTCTCCCTAGGGAGTCAGACCTCATATGGTGGCTGGAGTCCTGGGTGTTCCTCTCCAGCACAGATGTCTTTGTGGTGACTCAAAGCTGTGTGCTCATCCCCTTGTGGTGGGCATTTCCATATGGAAGTCAGCTGTACATCTCATCAACTGTCCCAAACCTCCATGTTCCTCTTCCCCTAAGCCCATTCTTCCCCCTCTGCCTTCTGGCTCAGTAAGTGGCATCTCCATATGCCTAGGGACCTGAGGCTGAATCCTATATATGGTCCTGGATTCTGTCTGCCCCTCATCAGCAACATATCATCTGCTCCTGGATCTTTGGAAGCCACCTCCCTAATACTGGCTTCGGGCACTTTATCCACCCCTGTGTCACCACCCCGCTGTTGCCACTTCCATTCCCTGCCTGAATGTCCACTCCAGCCTCCTCCATTCAATCTGTTCTCTCCACAGCAGCCAGGCTGGTGACTGTAAACTGTCCATCTGACCCCATGGCTATCTGCCTGTAATGCTAGTGGATTTCAAATGCCTTGATTTGGCTCCCATGATCCTTACCCTCTCTCTTTGCTCTGCATCCTCACCTGCTGCCTCTACTTTAACACCATCTCCATTCTGCAAAACTGACCCACCTGCCACTTGCCCATGTCCTCAGTCTGGAATGCTCTTTTCTCCCTTGTTCTCTAATACCTGAGGGTCCTTCAGAACTCAAGAGAGAGGGCAGCTCTTCTGGGAACCTTCTCTTACCTGCTGGCTGGCCAGGAGCCTCCTGTGTCCCCAGAACACCAGGTACCCCCTCCCCCCCACTAGGGAACCTAACCCTCAAGGCAGGTATCATCTGCCTACAGCCAGCATCCATCTCTGCCCTTGTTCCCTCCCAACCTGTGAGCACCTCCAAGTTGAAGACTGTGTCCCATGTGTTACTGTCCCCCCAGGGCTCACTGGAGATGCTTAATACAGCAAACATGTATCGAGCACCTACCATATGCCAAACACAATGCCAAGCATCTTACATGTATTTCCTCATATGTATCCCTCATAATAACAAATGAGGGTAGGCACTTCCTAAATTATTATCACTTTTTTACCGAAGAGGAAACTGATGCACAGATAACTTTCTTAAGGTCACACGGCTGAAGTCATGGAGCGGAAACCAAAGGTCTGACTCCATCACTTGTCCTTTTAACTGCATTATTATTTTGTTCCCTTTTCCACCTAACAGTTTAGTGACCCATGCCAACAGATATCATCCATAAAACTGTTGTGTAGGTCCATAGCATTCCATCATACTGATGCAACATAATTTGCTTAACCGATCTTGTTATTAGTATGTGTCCAATTGTGTGACTTTATTTTTTCAAATAGTTAACCAATTATGCTAGCACTATTTATTAAATAATTCATGTTTTTTCCTACTGCTCTGCAATGCCACCTTTATCATATAATAAATGTTATAAACGCTTGGGTTATTTCCTTATGTTGGCTCATTTTTTAATTGTACCAATTTACAGTGTTTTGAGTGGCTGTACATTTACAATGCATTTTCACTCATTCATTCACTCACTTAACGAATATGTATCGAGTAGTTCTGTGGATCAGATGCTGTTCTAGAAACTTCGAATCAACAGTGGACAATGGAGCAGTGAGCAACATCACCCCTCCTGTACTTGCATTTTAATATCTGACCTTGAAAGTAGCTCCCACCTTGATCAATTTCATTTATTAAGTTGTTCTTAGGCGTTCTTGCCTATTTATAACTCCCAATGAACTGATGTTGGCAAGTAAGAAAATACATTTGGGATTTAATTGGCACTGAATTAAATGTATGGATTAATCTTAATGGAATTGACAATTTTTAATCTTCTTTTCCATGAACACAGCAGGCGTTTCCATACAGTCAATTCTTATTTTTATGTTAAGTTTAGTCTCACACATTTATTGCTAAGTTTATTGCTAAGTATTTTATATTTTTGTTGCCATTGTGAATGTCATCTTTTTTCCATCATATATTCTAGATGATTAATGCTGGTACATAGGAAAGGTATTGATTTTTGAATATTTCTTTTAAGTCAGCATCTTACTGAATTCCCTGATTAACTGTAATAGTTTCTAGTTGATCTTTTGGATTTCCTGGTAAATAAGCATATAATAGGTGAAAAATAATTCCGCTCCCTTCTTTCTTATAGTTTTACCACTTGTTTGTTCTTATTTTCTTGTTGTATTGACTGGTAAAAGATTTTTAAGGTGTGCTGGCAAATGTTTAACCAGTCTCCAGGGAAAATAATCCTGATTTGTTGCATTTTCCAATTTCCATGGTATAAATATCCCCACCATGGCCAATTTCAGGCTACCAACATGATGTCACCAGACACGAGGGGAAGAGTTGTACACTCCCTTGATTACATGATACATGGTCCCAGCTACAGATGATTTCACATCAGTTCTTCTGTGTTTCCCTGGCCAGCACTCTCTTTGTTCTCCACTCCTGCCAACTTTGCCCATCCCTCCTCAAACTGCCCACCTCATTGCCTTCTCTTCCCCCCCCCCCCCCTTAGCTGGCAGCGTCACAGTCTCTTTCTGTCGAACTTACACCCTTACCTCCATCCACATCTGTCACTGCCTCCCTTCCTCCTGGGTGATGGAAGGGACTGTGGCTTCCTCCTACTGACACCAACCTCACACCAGTACCAGAGCTCTAGCCTGGCCCCTTCCACCTCTGGGCGGGGAGGGGTTCAGCCCTCCCATTAACCCCATTCCCTTCCTCTCTACTAAATAAAGCTTTCTCATCAACATATAAACATGCCCAAAGCAAACAAAACCATTTTTATCATGTCAAGCCCCTCTGTTATCGCTTTACTGGACAATATTCCCCAAAGAACTGTCTGTTCTGTTCTTTTCTCCCACTTTCTTGATCTACTGCCATCTGGCTTCTTCTCCCACCTTTTTATGGAAACAACTCGCATCAAGATCACCAGTGACCCTGCTGCTGGCACCCAGTGGATGCTTCTTAGTCCCCCTCTTCCTGACTTCGCAGCAGTTTTAACTCCACTCCCAACACCTCCTCACCTGGCTGCACTGATTCTGAGCTCCTACATTTCCTCCAAACTCTCACAGGACTCGGGCTCCTTCGCTGGTTCCCCTTCTGCCCTCAGGATCCCACCCAGTCTCCCTTTCCCTTTGACCTACATTCTTTCTGCCTTCCTATCAATCTTCACCTCTATGCTCTGGGCTCCTATGTCTCCTCAAGCCCAGGCCAGATATTTGAAAATGGCACTCAGTGAGCCTCTAGGGAGAAACAATTGTGATAATAATGGTGGCGGGGGCACTGGAACAGTTAGCCAAAGTCCAGAGCAATGAGATTACGGTTCTGGAACAAGAGTCGGGCTCCCTGCCTTCCATAACAGGTTGCGTGGTCCCCACCCTATCACTGTGGGTTGGTGGAAAGAGGCTCTTTTGGGTGTGAAACAAGGACAAACATTCAACTGTTCTCTGACTCATCACCCAGGGAACGAGTCCAACCTCATTCTTGCATGTAGGTCACATTTTAGGGTCTTAGTGGAGGAATCTTCTTCCCCACCCCATCAGTGACAGCGGCCACCAGAGGAAGAATATGGAGGCAGAACTGCAGGGTCAGCACTGGTGGCGGCAGCTGGCCATTAGTAAACCACACAAAAGCAGCTGTGCTCTAATACCCTGGGACTGGTTTCCTGACGACCTGCAGTGGGTGCAGGTGCAGACCAGGCTGGAACTCCCTCCTGCTCAAGCTTTGATAAGCATCCTGTCCAAGCGTGTGGCGAGTCTCAGCACTTCTGCTGGGCGGGGACTCAGAGGCAAAAAGAATTTCACATTTTCTGTTGCTACTCACATCCCCAGTTATTAACTGATGGCCTTGAACAAGTTAGCTAACCTCTTGGAAGATTTTCTAACCTGTAAAATGGGAAGACTAGTATTAGTAGCTTATAGGTTGCTACCAGGAGTCGATGACATCACGGAGATAGAGTATCCCTGCATGGTGCCCGGCAGGCTGAAAGAACTGGGCTCTTACTGTCATTCCTGGCTGCCTCAAAAAGCCAAAGGAAAGGGGTCGTGGATGAGACAGACAGAAAAAGCCAGCAACTGCCTGAAGGTTTATGGACCTGATTAAAGCTGTCCCCTCCTCTGTGACTGGGAAGGAAGGGTCTCCATAGTCACAGATGGGGGATAAAGAACTCTCTCCCCGGCAGCGTGGGAACTCAGTGCCCGCTTTCCTCTGTCACTGAGGCCTATATTAAGAACATTAAATGTCAGTGCAGACAGGGAGACGCTTTAACTGCTAATGTGCGGGTGAAAGGCAGGTGGAACGCAGGTGTGTTGGAGGGAAAAGAGAAGTCAGGAGGTAGAAAAAGCAAGGAGGAGGCAGAGAGAGAAAATGGGGGGAGGATAGATAGAAAAGCAAGATTAAATTAATTAGGATTTGCAGCAGAAGGAAAGAGGAAGCCAGAGGAATGGAAGACCAATCAACAGGACATTCGTGACCAGTTCAGGAAAGCCGCAAGGTCTGGGAGCCGCCTGACTCCCCGAGGGTCAGGAAGAGACTGCCTGCATCTCAGCTTAAAAGCCCTGCAAAGATCTCCACTTGCAGAATGGATGAGGCTGGGGAAGGAGCCTCCTGGAAAGCCGACTGTCTGTGAAGGCGGCTGTCAAAGCAAGGCACTGTTGCTAAGGGAACCGCCTGGGAAGAGGCTTGTGTGAAGATGAAGTCACCCCACCTCCTGGCAGCTGTGAGGTTCGGGAGGGGGCCCAGTGCTTCATCCAGGTCTGCTGTCTCCCCAGCTGGGCTTTGGTCCCTGGAGGGCAGAGACCCTGCCTCCTCTGATTGTGGCCCAGATTGGGCTACTCATTAGCAGGACAGGACCATGTTGATGACTGTTACAAACAGCAGCAACCAAAGAAATGTCCCTTGGATAAAGGGTCCCTGGAGCAAAGGAACTTGGAGGGAGATAGTAATGCTAGTCTGTCCAAAGAACCTCTGGTGCCAATGGAGCTCCAGAATCCCAGGTCATATCCCTAACAAGAGGACTTCTGTGATTCCACATGAGGATTAAAACGACTCATAAAGGGTTTTCAATTAAATTGGAACGAACATTTAAATTAAATGGGGGGGGGGGCACCATAAAAGTGGGCAAGGACTCTTTGGGGCCTAGGCCTGGAACTAGCACAGGGTCTCTTCCATCACATTCTATTGCCCAAAGCAAGACACAGGCCATTCCAGATTCAAAGGTAGGGAAATAGATCCCTCCACTCAGATACAGGGAAACGTGAAGAACTGTGGCCATTTTTTAATCAATCTACTGCAGTGGTGATTAACAACATGGGTTGGACTCAAATTTTATTCACAAACCATTTGCTAGGTGATCCGGAGCAAGTTACCTTCCTTCTCTGAGTCTCCATTTCCTCACCTAAAAAATGGCCAAAGCAAATTTCTCCTTCCACAAAACCTTTGGGACAATTCTGAGAAATCATGCATTGGAAGTGCCTGGCATGCGGCCTGGGACCTACGGGGTGCCAGCAAACGTGGCTCCCTCCCTTTACCCCAGGAGACTGGGGACTGCTTCCCACTGTGCAGGAAAAGGCTGGGGGCCCAGCTGGGGGTCTCCCAGCCCTACCCCTCCCCACCCTTCATCTTGCCCCCTCTGGAGCCCTCCTGCTGAGAACTCGCAGCACTCGGGGTCTTAAGGATAGTTAAGTAGCAAACTATGTGTTCATAATAAAATTTTCCTGCTTCTCACAGACATCCAATTTGCTTACATCCAAAGAGAAGAACTGGGTGCTTGCTTCCGAAATTGTTTTAATCTCTGCCACAGAATGCTTCTGGCAGGGTTTTTCAACTGGAAAATAGGAAATGAGTTAGAAACAATGGAGGAACGTGAATAATCTCACTTAAGATGTTTGATCTTGAGATGAGATGAAGTTGAAATCGATTTCCCGGTTCACAGCCAGACAGTGGCGAGTGGGAGGGGAGAGGGCTGGGGGCAGGAGGCCTGACTGGGTCCCAGATCTGGCAGGGACAAGGGCCCTCCTCCCCACATGGCCCAGGGAACTCCTCCTGGTCCCTGCAAAACCCTAGCAAACTACACGGTTGGTAGGAGACAGCCCCAGCCCCATCACTCCAAAAGTAGGCACTGACCAAAGTCCTTCGGTTTCTCCATATACCCATATCTTTTGCTAATGGCCGATAGAACTAGCCCATGCATCTCCTTAATAGATGTTAACTGTGCACCTATGTGTTGTGGCCTGTCCTAGTCACTGGACCTCCAGACTGAGCTCTTTCCCTCCTTGAATCCAGTGCCCTCAAGGCACTCATGAGAGTTGCTTGGGACCAGGATGGAGAGGTAGGAGATGTTTATGGAGGGCTTCCTAGTACAGCCTGGGCTAAAGATGCTACATCCATAAACCTACACTATCCTCACAGAACTGATGCAAAAATGGGCTCAGGGATGAGTATCTCGCTCTTCCAAAGATGGATCAGATGAGACTGCAGAGTCTGCACCCTCTGCCTGGGAGAATATTCTGCCCAAGAAAGCGACGTGGGCAGGGGTGGCACAGAAGGGTGCAAAAGGTGGAATTCAGGGAAGCAGGTGGCTTGGACCCTGGGAAGGCAGATTCTGAGCAGCAGGGAGGACCTGCTTTACTGCCCCTGGACACATTCTCAAAGCCAAGGGAGACAGGGAGAGGAAGCAACTATATACACCCTGATCATCACACAGACACACTCGTACATCACCCAAACATGCAGACCTAGACAGACACACACATTTATAAATATGTATGCACAGCACATACCCCCCCCCCAGGCTAATGCACTAGGTATATCTGCATGCACCCATGCTCACACGTGGTCTAAGACTAAAAGCTCCTTGGGGGCAGGGACCAGGTCAGTCTTGCCTACCGCTGTCCCCAGCACAGTTCCTGGCTCCTAGGAGGCCCCTATAAATAAAGATGAAGTTGAACTCAGTCCCAACACATGTGCACACATATGTACACAATTTGTGTGCATGGCAGCCAATGCTGGGGGAGGGGTGGTTAAGTCTCTGCAGCCCCCAAGAGGACTGGACCTCTGCAGGTGGAACCTGGAAGGTGGGCCAGGCCTTGGGGGCTCATGACCCTCTGTCACTGCTCCTCAGGGACCGAAGCCCAACTGAAGGTCTCTGTCCAGTCCTCCTGCCCTAGAGGCTCTGCAGGGCAACTCCAACCCTCCCCAGTAACACTTTCCACCTGGGCCTGGCCTCTCGGGGTCCTGGGTTGGGGGTTTAATGCATTATTGATTTCCCCAAGAAGGGAAAGTGCTGCAGCCATGGGTCCAGGTAGCTTATTTTGTGCGTCGATGACATTCAGGTACTAGTGAAAAATTATACCAATTATTAAATCAGCCATTATTACTTCAAAGTGCAATCAGTTGTCACAGCGGAGAGAGCTTGCACGGCGCGTTATTAGTCGGGCTGTGTGCACAGGGAAAGTGCTGAGAGGGGAGACTTTAACCAAAGGGCAAATGCATGAAATTTACTTAGAAATAGCGATTTATCACCCCTGGGTTTCTTACTGCTCAAATCCAGGCAGACACTTCGCTGGCAGGAGACAGGCTCTGCGGCCGCCCCTGCCTCCTGCAGCTCCCACCCTGACAGGAAATGAAAAATTGAGAAGTCGTTGTAACAGCTTAAAGATGCATTATCCTTTTTGATGTGCAATTTGAGCTTCATATCCAAAGGCAGATGAAATCACTGGCACCCACGCCAGGCAGAGCGGAGAGAACCACCTCTCTGAGTTTGGGGAGGGGACTCTGTGGGAGCCCCCAGCCCTGCCTGGCCCCACCTGGCCCTGGCTGCTGCTCTGGGCCCACAGAGTCCCAGGGGGCTGGCACTGGATTCAAGGAGGGAAAGAGCTCAGGCTGGGTAGGAGTGGGGAGAAGGAAGAACGACATGTAGAGAGGAGAGAGAGGAACAGAGAGAAGGGGGAGAAAGAGACACAGAGAGAAAGGGAAAGAGGGCAAGAAATAAAAACGAAAGACAAAGACAGAGAGTGGGAAGAGACATGGACACACAATCAACAGAAACCAGGTGTGAGCAATGATGCTCAGCCTAGGGCGGGTACATTCAGATGTAAGTGTGTGTGAGTGCCAGTGAGTGGCCACCGCTGCTGGCAGGGGAGGACCACTCCAAGGACTCTTGGCCTCCTGGCCTCCAGTCCAGGCATATGCAGAAAGAGGTAGAAATCACCTTTTCTGCTTTTTGTGGTTCCTGTGGCTCCATCCTCCATTAGCACACAGGGCAGTGAGGCGCCAGAGCTGCCCCCACTTATGGCTTCACGGTTGGCATGGCCCACTCACCTGCTGGAAGCCCCAGGTCACAGGCCACTACAGCTGCGCGTAGAGTGAAGGGCAGACTTCACCTCAGTTGCCAGTAGAAGGGCAGGGACACAGATCGATGACTCAGGAAAACCCGGAAGCCCCCTGGCCCCACTGCTGTGTGACCTTGAACAGGTAATGGCATCTCTCTGAGGCCCCTTCCTCATTTGGCAGATGGACTCACAGAGTCGTAAGGAGAGCTGAGAGTCTGTACGGGCACTGCAGCTGGAAGAATGATCCAATCACAGCGGCCCAGAGCTCCAGCCAGCCTCAGAGGGCCTGGGCACAGGGTGGTCAGTTTACAGAGGGCCCAAGATGGACCCCTGTGCTTCTTCCTATGCGCCACGTACCTGCACTTAAAGATCTTTGATCCGTGCACCTGTCAAACGAATGACCTATACAAGACTCCACTTCACACACACGCACACACCTAAAAAGACAGGCAGGAAGATCAAAGAGGTAGAGTGCAGGGCAGAGAGCACTGGGTCTGGGTCTGACAGGTCTGGGTAGCATCCACCTGAATGTAAACTCCCTGAGGGCAGAGATTTTTGTTTATTCAAATAAATGTTTGGTGAATGAATAAGTCAATTGCTACTTTCAAGCTGAGTGACCTGGGGCAAGGTACTTCACCTCTCTGATCCTTCACTTGTATCATTAGCAAAAGGTTCCTGCTTCATGGACCATTGTGAGGCCTGTGTGAGATAAGGCATGCACAGTCACATAATGAGCAAGCAAGAAGTGAGAGTGGCCATTTTTGTTATTTTCAACAGGAAGGAAAAAAGGAAAGAAGGATCTATGTTATGGGTGGCTATCTCTAGGTGACAGGATTAAGGAAGATTTTTATTTTTATTTTTTGTTCTTTTTTGTATTTGTCAAGTCTGATCTAGCTTTATAATCAGAAAAAAAATAATACATTTACTTTAAAAGAAGTAAGCATCTGGCACCATAAAGTTCTCAGAGAGGCTGGGTGTGTGGCCACTGGGCCTGGGGACACCTGCACCTGTCCTCCCCAGCCTAAACTGAGCTTGTGTCCTGGGGGCTCAGGGCTGTCCTTAAGATTGGATGTCCAAGGATACATGTGGAGCCCAAAGTCCCTGACCCGACTTCCTCCAGTGAGTTAGGGGAGGGTCCCCAGGCACACGTGCAGATTAGGTCCACCCATTCAAGCTCACGTTCCTGCCAAGCAAGCTCACAGAGCCTCCAAAGCCGAGTGGGAGGCCCTTTCTAGGTACCTGATGCCAACATGGAACGGAAGATCAACCCCCTTTTCTGCCTTCCCAGAAAACTGGAAGCTCACTGCCAACACAGACAAGCCTGAGCCAGGACCGCCTTGCCTTTGTTGTGCCCACTTTCCTGGCTCTTTCAATCCCTATGAACTCTCACAGCCAGCCCATGAGGCCATAATATTACCTCCATTTTAGAGAAAGAAAACTGAGGCCTGGAGGGGAGAACGCATTTGCTCCATGTGCATCAGGGGTGAGGCAGGATTTCCTCTAGCCTGCCCGACTCCAGGCCTTTCCACACCATCTTGCTGGTTACAGATGGCAGAGAGAAGGCAGCACTAATCAACTCCTCTATTGATTCCAACTTCTCCATCGAGATCGATCTTCCTATTAGAAAGGAGAGAGCAGACAGCATCAGAGGGAACTGGGGGACCAACTCAGTGAGGCAGTTAGCAGTACAGAGAATGCTGCCTTGAGCTTGGGTCACCTGACCCAGACAAGAGTGGCCAAGGCCTTTGACTAACAGACAGCAGCATAGCACCGCAGAGGTCCTATCCCCAGCTAAGGATGAAGATGGACTCTGCAGCTGACTGGTCATGACAGGCCACATGCTCTCCGGCCTCGGCCATGTAGTTCATCTGGCGGCCTACCCTTCTGCCAATTTTTCCATGCATTCTTCCAATTCTTTAGTCATCTAGCCTTTTAGAAGTTCCTTCTCTGTGGCAAGCACCATGCATGATGACAAAGATCCCAAGAGGCCTTCAGCATGCCTACAGTTCAGTGGAGGAAGTCGGGGGGCAGGGTGTAACGTATCCTGTTTCACCTTTTTATCCCTAAACGGGATGACTTGCAAGGAAGTGGAGCTCTGAGCTGATAAGCCCCGGGCCACAAAGTAATCTAGATTTAAAACCCTCCTAGAAGTTGGTCTTTCTCCGGTCGGAAGGCTTACAAGCCTTTATTATTTCTCCTCCCTTAGAATGGAGGCATGACAAGGACAGGGATCATGGCTGTATCTCTCACTACTCCCCCTGCACTTGATACAGTACCTTCCACATGGCCGGGGCTCAAGAACTATTTACTGGAAGGATGGATGGATGGATGGATGGATGGACAGATAGGTGAATGGATGACTGAAGTGTGCGAAGCTCAGAGAGGCCCCCAGGATAGTATCTAAAAGAGTTTAGAAGCTTATCCTTTCCATACAGTTGTTTCTGCAGCATGGACATCACATTCTGCTTTGCTCACCTCTGGTGAAGGGAGCTTACTACCTAGCTAGGCGACCCACTTCACGGCTGGCTGGCTCTCACTGGGGAGTCCCGGCCTGGGCCAAGCCAGGAGCAGGGAGCTGCCTTCCACTATAAAGTTTGATCCTTTATGAAAGAAGTTAAATCACATAATTGAAGGGATTCTTCTCATCCATGGACAACGTGTCCCAATAGACTTCATCTCTTCTTATTACATGGAATCCTTTTGCATCTGAGGGGTTCTGAGCTCACTTGGAATTACCAAGATATTTCTTAAAGTGGGACTCCCTGAGGAAGGAACACTCTGGGGAACACTCTGAGTAAATTCCCACGAAGTCATAAATTATAGGGACTATCACTTCTTTTGTTCTAGACTCTATGTATCTATTAATATGGTCTGATATCAGAGGTCAAATGATCTAATATATGCGGAGGTGCTCAGTACTATGTCTGGCACAGGGTTATGCAAGATTGTCTAGGAGTTTCAAGAACTATTCAGACATATTCAGAGCCAAACAAGACTCAAAGCCAAAACAAGCCTGGGATATTCAGGCTGCAGAAATGACTGTTAATACACATGGAGTGATGCTGTAGGAACACCCAGCACGGTGTTTGGCACACATTAGGGGTGGGGCGGCTCTTCTCAGGGTATCACATTTCAGGCACATACTGGATTTGGGTTCCACTTCAACTCCTAGATCTTTGTCCCATGGACTGGCTCACAGACAACCCTTCCTGCTGCCCTTCTGACACTGTTAATAGAGGACTTCAGATTCAAATGGCCTTCATACTTATAGAGCACCTACTGTGTGTTCAGGCTCTAGCTCAGTGCCTTACTGACATCATCTCTTGCTAAATTTTATCTTAGGGGTTGGGAGCAATTCATTCCTTTTATTTATTAGTGCCTACTGTGTGCTAGGTTGACTGTGTGCTAGGCCCACTGTGTGCTAGGCCACATGCGAAGAATGAGGAGATAGCAGTGAGCAGGACAGCCTTGGTTCCTGCCCTCCCAAAGGCCATAGCTCACCTGAAGTTGGCAGGGGAAAGAGATGTATGCCTTTGCTGGCCTGTGTCCAAGGGAGCTCATCTCCCAAAGAAATGGGGAGGGGGGGCGTCTCTGGAGCAGGGCCCCAATTAGGGTAGAACAAGTGAGGTGCCCAAGTTAAAGATCACAGGGGAGTGCAACTCCCTTAAACTCGATCCTTAAACTCGTACTTTCAGCACCTCACCGGCCTCAGCCTAGCCCTAGCCCTGTGTTGGGGAGTGCTGTCCATGAAGGGAGGCACCCTCCCATGAAGACAGGGCAGTATGGGGAGAGGTGCTCATTTGGCTGCAGGGAGAGATGGAGATGAGCAGGACAGGAATGAGAGGCAATTCAGAGAGGTAGTGAGGTGGGAGGGGGCAATCACTTATACATTAAATGGGCATGAGTCACTTACTCATTCAGCAGCAGAAACTACAAAAACTACTATTGCTCATAACAACAAAGGACCAAATGCACCTTACCAGGAGACGGTGATTTCTCATGGGCTCCCTGGCACTGGGGCATGAGATCCTCACCCCACCCCCCAACCCAAGTACAGAAGCGGCCCAGGGCAGGCAAAGGCTGGGAAGTGAGAAAGGGAAGGGGCAGCCTGACTCCCAGACACAGAGGGGATGGCCCCAGAAGGCCCCTGGGGCCGGGGAGGGGGCTCCCAATTACAACCTCAATCAGGCCTTGGAAGGCTGTGCTGGGAAATGAGAGCCAGAGCAGGCAATTGCCTCTGGCTCACGGAAAACTCCAGATCTATAACTTCCTGGAACATAATTAGCTGCTAACTTCAAAGATGCATTGGGGTTTGTGTAATAGGCACTGGGGCTGCTCAAGAACTGCAGAAACTGGGAGAAAAATGGGGCCGTCTGGCTTGGAAATGGAACGAGACAAAAGGTTTTCAATTCATGCTTCCTTCAACTGAGACCTGAGAAAAATAATAATAATTACAATAACTCCCTTTTATGGAGTGCTTATGGAGGGCCAAGCGCTCTGCTAAGTGCTCCATATTCGAGCTCTTTTAATGCTCACACAGCTCCATGAGGCGGGCTTTATTACCAGAGGAAGTGACTGTCCAGAGGTCATGGACACACACAACTCCTATCCCCCGTCTACTGCCTGGTCACTGCTCTAGAACCTCCATGTCCTCAAGTCACACACACCTTCCTGGGAGTGAGGGGGCTCTGGGGAACCAACGTTTGCAAACGACTCCCTCCCGCTTCCCTCGACACTCATCTCACCTGCTATGATGGCAGGTGCAGCCAGACAGGGATGCCAAAAGCAGAAAAACAATCAGACCTGGCTCCTCCTGGGTCCTCCGCTGTAGGGGACGTATCAGCCAGGGTAGGTTCTACTCGCCGCTGTAACAAACGCCCAAACCTCCGCAGCTTCACACAATAGAATTTTATTTCCCTCCTGGGTAAAGGGATAAAGCCCACTGGCAAGGGGAGAGCTGAGTTCTGCTCCACAGTCATTCAGTAACCCTGGCCCCCTGCATCTGTGGCTATGCTATTGCCTAGGGCCTCAAGGTTCTCCGTGGGATCCTCTACATCATCTGGTGGCACATGGAGGAGGAACACAGAACTGCACCGATCAGCGTTGACAGTACCTCATGTCCAGGTGAACCTCACTCCAGGGGTACCTTACCCAGGTGTACCTTACTTCCAACCACATTTGATTGGCCAGACTCAAACACATGGCCACATCTTTGCAAGGGAGACTGGGAAGACATGAGGAAAGCGAAATGATACTGAAGTACTACAAGAAACAAAACCTGTCTATCCATGCACCCACCCATCCATCCATTCACGTATCCATTCAACATTTAATGTGCTCTCCAGTCTGCTGGGTATTGTGCAGTCTTGGATAGAGCAACGAGTGAAACACACTATAAGCTTGTCCCCGTAGAGTTTAGAGCCCAGAGGGAAGGAGAAACATAAACTCACAGCAACAACAGACACTTATTCTCACTAAAATTGTAATAAATGCTACTAAGCACAGGAGGCCGTGGAAGCAAATGGCACTGTGGCCTGAGCAAGACCGAGGAGTCCAGGAAAGCTTCTCTGAAGAAGTGATTCTCCCCCCGCCACTCCTCCCCCACCACCAAAGAAGTGACTTTTATACTGAGTCCTGAAGGATGAGTAGGGGACTTAGCTAAGTAGGTTGCAACAGCATTAGAGTTTTCCAGGCAGAGGAAATGGCATGTACCAAGGCCCTGAGATGCTTTGCGCCTGCTCATGGTGGGGTCACTGCCTTCTCAGACCTACCTACATAGGACTCTATAAGAGGCTCCTCCCCAGACCCCCAGGGAGGGCTCTTGGCATGGCTGGGGTTTTCCCTGCAGCTTCCGTGTTTTACTCACCCTGTGTACTGCTCCCACTTGACAGGCTTGCCCAGTGGAGTTCATCACAGGACAGGACACTACACTGGACCAGCTCCCGCCTTGACTCCATCCAGACTGCAGGTCTCTGGAACCTGTGGATTCAGGCCTGTGTCTATCTAGAGACACTCTTGGCAGACAGACCTCAGATCAGCCACAGTCTTCAACTAGGAAGATGTAAATACCCCTCCTGAGAGATTGGGCCCTTCTGACTTGCCTTGGGCCAAGTGCTGGCCACAGCACCTCTTGGCTTAGTGTTCCTCATCCCATATCACACCAGCATGGCCTTTGAGACCCAGTCATCTTCCAAAGTGCATCCCAGGAGCTTGTCTATACCACTAGATGGAAGTAATTCCATCTCCCTAGAAAGTTCTATATTAAGCAGAACCATTTTGATGAGCCATTTGAGGTGGGGGTGACACTCCAAAGGGCATGGTCTTGCCTGCTTGCCTTTTAAGGAGGCTGGGCCCTGTTAACCAGAGGGCCCTTGGCTTCTCTGAGCACATGGTGAGTGAAGGAATAACAAGGCTGGAGAGAGAAACTGGGGCAGAGCTGAATCACCTATCCCCAAGGGGCCACAGAAACCAGAAGTTTGTGATGGGTGGGGTTGAGGGAGAGAACCTCACCAGGCTGGCCACCAGGAGAGGGACAGGGAAAGCAAATAACCCCCCAGGAAAGGAATAACCCAGGAGGGGTCTGGGGTTGACCACAGAGTGGGTGGTGCATCATCCTCTCCCATAGTGCCGAAAAATACTCAGAAACATTATTCATGAATGCTTTTGTTCTGGGGCCCTCGTGGAGCTGAATTCTGCAATCAGGCTGGCATGGTGCACAAAGAAGAGAAGCAGGTGCCAGAGAATGAAGGGATGACCACACCTGGGTTACCTGCTTGATGGGCTGTTCTCTTGATGCAGTACCTGATTGGCTCCAGTTACATAAAATGGCAGGCTAGCTTTTCAGTGGGTTTAAGTTGGCAGGGGCGGTAGGTATGTCAGTGCCTTGCCCACACACCCAAAGCATTCACCACTAGGTGCTGAAGGTTGCTCACTGCACCTGAAACTTCTGCCGGGGGGCTCTTCTGCCTGTGTAAGCACACTTGGCCCAATTGCAGAGCAGGCCAGAGAATCCAGAGGGACTCTGCCTCTGGAAGCAGCTCTGGACCAAAGATGAAGGAGACCTCGATGCACAAATACTCACGCTGTCCCGTCTTTTGGTTGGGGCAACTCTGGGTCACAATCTATAAAGTCCCTGAGGCTCCCCGGCAGAACTCTCTCTAGTTGCTCATAATGGTAACCTGTTTGACAACTCACCCTTTGTCAGCTTCCAGCGGTATTCCCTTTCCCTTCCCTACTCTCTTACTGGTGTTTCCTGGGATCACTTCCCAGACAGACTACTTGTTCTGAAATCCTTCTCAGGTTCCACTTGTGGAGGAACCCAAACCCAGACAAGTTTACTCCTTAGCAGATTATATGACTGGTAAGATATCTTCTCAATGGTTCTCTGACTGGAGATTGGGTCTGGCTGGTGGTCAAACCCAGCCAGGATGTGCCTTTCCAGGTCCCGGTGCCATACAGCTGGCTCAAAAGCACAGATTTTCCTGATCTGCTGTCACCCCATTTCCTTCTCTGGGCCCAGATCTCGGGGTCTGGACCTTTCTGCAAAGGAACATCTGCTCTGCAGAACAGCTGAGATGCTTCCCTCCCCACCCCCTACTGAGGAAGTGGTTCTAAGTTAGCTTTCTCATAAACGGTTCTCAGATGGAAGAAAAGCAGCTGTCGCTGAAGCCACGTCAATCTGAGTGGTAAAAGGTTTGGGCAAAAACATATTTTATTGTTCTTGCTGTCAGAAACATAAAGATTTAAGGGGCATGTGACTCGGTAATTGCTGTGGACTTTTTTTTCCCTTGACAATAAACATAAAACTTAAAACTGTATTAAAATCATTTGACAATTTTTATGCTCAAAGAGCCCAGAATGAATAATGGGGGGTTTTTTGCATCTAAAATGCACTCTCTCGTCAACCTATAAAACTGTCAGAAATAAATTCATCAAAAGCAGATTATATAATTAAAAGTCGCTATTTGTGTCTCTGCCTGGTTGGGATTGAAGTTGTTTGTTTGTCTCTCTTTCTCCCTCGCCCTCCTTTTCAAAATTTAAAAAAAAATTTTTAAGTTCTAAATGATGGCAAACTCTGGCTGGGTGGCTTTACTGGGGAATATGGTAATATAAGGCTTCCCTCAACAAGCCCAAATTTCCTGTTCCAGCCTGTCCCCCACCAAATCCTAATCTTGGCAGGTAACACGACCTGCCCCAATCTGTGCCATTTTGGGGTGAGTTAAAGAAGGAAACACCCCACACTGGGAGAGAGGATGTGGTAGACGCCCCGGCACACAGTCACCCCTCATTCCCTCCTGCGCACACTGGAGGATTGCAGGCTAGACTGCATCACTGTTCTACCCAACGGGCTGCGAGCATACATGGCGTGTGCCACTTCTGGGCCGCAGCATTTACGGGCAGGTTCTAAATCCTCGAGCATTTTCTAACTCTGCACAGTGACTGCGGATGTATACTCCCAAATGTGCAGCTAAGGAGGGTGAAGCCTCCAGCACTGTGGATCACTAGGTCATTGCATGGAGGACGCCGCCGTGGAGAGTCACCCAGACCAACAACACGTTCCATAAATGAAGCCACCGAGATTTGGAGGCCCGTTTGTTATCTCGGTACAAAACCGAACCAATCCTGTTTTAAAATGTAGGTCTGATTATTATTTAGATAAGTGAGGCCAAAAGATCAGGAGCTGACTCCCACTGAACATAGGTCATTATACTCAGAGATTCCAAGAGGAGGAGGCATGCCAAACACAAGGGGCCACACAGGGAAGCAGCCGGGTAAGTCGGGAGGTAGAGGGAGCCAGGGAAATGTGGACTAGAGTCTTCATTGTGGTTTCCATGAGAAAAAACTGGTGAGGCAAGGTAAGCAGACTTAGGATTAGCTAGTATGAATAAATTCGGCAGACTCTGGGGCACAGCACATGTCCCTAGTCGTCTGGTACCTGTCCTGGAGTGATTAGGTCAAGTGGATAGTAGCCCCGAGTGTCAGAGCCCCATAAAGGAGGTGGTTAGGGGTATGGGCTCTGGATTGTGTGGTCTGCATTTGAAAGGTGGCTCCCAGGAGAGGTGTTCACTATCTCTAGGAATTACCTGAACCTGAAAGGGTCAGTGCCTCCAGTACCAACTAGGCTTCAAGATGTCAGAGCATCAAGATACAGAAAGTAAAAGGCATGGTTAATACTGACCAAAAGAGGGAATTATTGTGATGTTCTACCAGAAAAAGGACTAAATGCGAACTCTGATGGGCCAAGGAATACTGGGTAAGAAAACAGAAGGGTAGAGATGTGGAGGTGAAGGAGGCAGAAGGAAAATTTGGGGGTGGTAAAGAGAGAAGAATGGTGGTGCTTAGGGGGCCAGTGGAAGAAAGGGAGGGCACAGTCAGCAGGGATTTGATGCGGTCGCCTGGAGGCCAAGGTCTGGCTTTGGTCTTCCTCTGAGAAGCTGTGGGGCAGTGACCCAAGACTCTGGCCCCAAGGGAGGAACCCAGAAAGAAGTAATGAGCAGGAAGCTGGCTCCCCAGAGTTCTCCAAACTGGTGTCTGCTCACTCTGGAACCTCCCTCATCAGACCAGAGTGCAGAAACCTCCCGCAATGGGACCAGTTGTCCAGATGGACCTCTTAACCTTCAGAGCTCCCCTGGAGTTCCATGACTCACTGACCTGTTCCCCGGGGCAGCACGTGAGGCAGGAAGGACTGGAGAAGGTACCCAGGCCAGCCCCCAATCGGCCCCATCCAGCCACCTTCCTGTCCTTGGGTGCTAACTCTAGGGTCTCCCCACATACATAGGGTCTCTCCCAGTGGGCTTAGCTGGGGTAAGGCCACGGAGCAGGCCAGGCCTGGAGGCATGAAACAGGAGAGGAGACGTCAAGATGGGAAGATGAGGAGAAAGAGCAAAAGCAGAGCTGGGAAAGGAGGGAGATGCCAAGTGATATTCTTTGAGCCTTTACTGTACTCCAGGAACTTCTAATTCACTGCCGCATATAATAGAGAAGCAAAGCCCCATTTCACAAACAAGAAAACTGAGGCTCAGAGAAGCTCAGCAAGTAGCAGCAGCTTATCCAACATGACACAGTCTTTCTAGTCTATCTGGGTCCACGTGTGTGCTTACAAAGCAAGACATCTAGGGCTTTTCAGGGTGACTGGAATGTCTGGTCTCAAATGAGTCAGAGAGGTGGGGACGTGGGGATTTAACTCTCAACTGTGAGCAACTGGAGGGCACCCTCTGGCTTCAGAAGGCCCCCAGGCTGTGCTGCCTTCCCCCTCAAGGATGGGATGTTTCTGTGAGCCTTTCTCATCACGCGAAAGAAGAATCCTTCTATTTTTATTTTGCTAAGAGAGGTTTTTCTATGAAATGGATGCTGAATGTTATCAAATGCCTTTTTATCATCCCTGGCTTTTCCCTTTTGGCCTATTAATATGATGAATTATATTAATAGAGTTCCTAAAATAGAACTGTCCTTGCTTTCCAATAATATACCCTACCTGGTCATTGTGGAATAGTCATTTAATATATTGCTAGATTCAATTTGCTAATATTTTATTTAAGATGTTTGCATCTATATTTGTAAATGAGATTTGCCTGCAGCCTTCTTCTTTGTGCTATCTTTTGTCAGGTTTATTTAGCTTTGTAAATGAGTTGAAAGAGCTTCTGGTTCTGGAAATACTGTGGACCAGATAGCCCAAAAATCTCCCCACCATAAATACCTAGAAATGCTCAATACAATATAACAAATACTTGAACTTACAGAGACATAGAGACAATTTCCAGGAGCAAGATATAAAGTGGGAACTAAAAAACCAGAAAGGTAAGCATGTGAGCCATCATGGCAGTTGATCGGAGAAAGGCGAGAGAGGAAGTTGATGTTCACATGGGGACAGGAGACAAAGCTTCGGGTCTGAGTTCTAAACAAGATTTGGGTTGTATAGACCAACAATAATAATGAATTTGAGAGGCAGAAAAATAAGGCAGGACTAAAATACTAGATGAGTATCACATGTAATCCAAGAGGAATATATATTAAGAGTTAAAATGTTTAAAGTTTTGAGAGAGGAGGGTTATTATTATTGATTAGCCTTAATACTTGTTAAGTCAAGTATTAATGTTAATAAGTTAAAAGTAAGTTTCTAATGCATACTGTTCTCCAATAAAAAAAAGAGTGAGGGCTTCTTGGAGTAATGGCTAATTGTAGGACTAGGGGAGAAAATATATAAAATGGGCTTAGAGTACCTTGTAGGGCCAGAAAGTAAAAAAAAAAAAAAAAAGTGCTAACACGCACACACACAAACATACACACCAGAAAGTTAAAAAAGTGCTAACACACAGACACACACCCTAGAAAGTTAAAAAAGTGCTAACACACAGACACACACCCTAGAAAGTTAAAAAAGTGCTAACACACACAAAGACACACACACCAGAAAGTTAAAAAAAAGTGCTAACACACACACACACACACACACACACAGTGATACAGATTATGTATGAAAGGTACATAGGAACTAACCGAATAAACTCCCAACAGCCAAAGTTAAAACAACATGAGCAAAAAAATAAAGGAGTTTTGAATTATACACAAAGCATAAAATAAATACCAACTAACCCATACTTACATTAATAAGTTATTGAATTAATAGACAAATGGGAGAGAACAGACACATGCAGGAGAATTCCAAATAATTTATGCAGATATTCCGCCCTCAGAAAGATAGAGTGTAACTACCCACTCCTTAAATGTGGGCTGCACAAAATTACTTCCTTCACATAGGAAATCTCTTCCAAAGAGTGAAGTGTGGAAATGGGGGGGGGGGGGAAGTAACTTTACAGAGGAGAAACCTGACAGATGATCAAGGTTTACATCAACAGGAATTAGACATGTTGATATCCTTGACATGATAAGATGCAAAAATGGCACACTGTGATTTTCCTCTCCAAAATCCATAACTCCAGTCTAGTGAGGGAAAAAAGTCACCAGACACATCCCAGTTAAGGGATATTCTATAAAATAACTGACTAGTAATCCTTTTTTTAAAAAAAGTTTTTTTATGTTTATTTTTGAGAGAAAGACAGAATGTGCGTTAGCAAGTAGGGGAGGGGCAGAGAGAGGGAGACACAGAATCTAAAGCAGGCTCCAGGCTCTGAGCTGTCAGCACAGAGCCCAACACAGGGCCCGAACTCATGACCTGCGAGATCATGGCCTGAGCCAAAGTCTGATGCTTAACTGACTGAGCCACCCAGGCACCCCTGAGCAGTAACCCAAAAACTGTCATCAAAACCAAGGAAAATCTGAGAAACTGTCACAGCCAAGAGGAACCTAAGGACACATAAATGTAATGTGGTAACCTGAATATGATTCTGGAATAGAAAAAGAACTTTAGCAGAGAATTTTAATAGACACTTTTCCAAAGACATACAGATGGCCATCTGACACATGTTAACATGCTCAACATCACTCATTACCAGGGAAATGCAAATCAAAACCACAGTAAGATATCATTTCACACTTGTCAGAGTGGCTAGTATCAAAAAGACAAGAAGTAACAAGTGTTGGTGAGGATATGGAGAAAAGAAAACCCTTGTGCACCACTGATGGGAATGTAAACTGGCGCACCCACTATGGAAGACAGTGGGGAGTTTCCTCAGAAAACAAAAAATAAGACTACGACACAATCTAGCAATTCCACCTTTGGGTATTATCTGAAGAAATCAAAAACACTAACTTCAAAAGATACATAAAACCCTATGTCACTGCAGCATTATTTACAATAGCCAAGACACGGAAACAACCTAAGTGCCCATTAGGAACAACCTAAGTGTCCACTGATGGATGAGTGGATAAACATTTGGCATATATGTATACAATGGAATATTACTCAGCCATAAAAAAGAATGGAATCTTGCCATTAGCAGCAACAAGGATGACCCCTGAGGCATCATGCTAAGTGAAATAAGTCAGATGCAGAAATACAAAAATGCTATATCATCTCACTTACATATAAAACCTAAAAAACGAAACAAACAAAAAATCAAGCTTATAGATGCAGAGAACAGACTGATTGTTGCCAGAGGGAAATGAGGGGTACAGGTGGGTGAAATGGGTCCAAACGTACAAATTTCCAGTTATAAAATAAGACGTGGGGATGTAATGTATACCATGGTGACTATAGTTAATAATACTGTATTGCATATTTGAAAGTTGCTAAGAGAGTAAATCTTAAAAGTCCTCATCACAAGAAGGAGTGCCTGTCTGGCTTAGTCAGAAGAGCATGCAACTCTTGATCCTGGGGTTATTAGTTCGAGCTCCACATTGGGAGCAGAGATTACTAACACAAAATAAATAAACTTAAAAAAAAGTCCTCATCACAAGAAAAAATTTTTTTGTAATTATGTACAGTGATGGATGGTAACTAGGCTTACTGTGATGATCATTTTGCAATGTATACAAATATTACATCATTATGCTATATACCCAAAACTAATATAATATTATATGTCAATCATATCTCAATAAAAAATTAGAAACACAAAAACTTATTAAATTAATGGAAAACACAATAAATTCTATTGGTTGAGTACCATTTTCTTATTTCTTCCTCATAAAAATGTCAACAGTAAAAACTGCCACAATTTATAAAAAAAGAAAAAAAACTTTAGGTAAAATCTAAGCTAATATGAGTAAAGCACTTTAGGGTTGATACTACTTCATTAATTGTAACAAACAAGCCATATTAACAATAAAAAGAACTGATTGTGGGTCATATGAGAACCTCTATTCTATCTTTACAATTTTTCTGTAAATCTAAAACTATTCTAAAATTAAAAGTTTATTTTAAAAAATTTTAAAGGCAACACCATAAGACTAAAAATAAAATGTAGAAGGGGAAAAGGGAGAATAAATTCAACCCATCCAAAAGATAGAAAAATAAGCAAATTAAAAGTATGGCTTAAATGATACAAAATAGTTACTAAATAACTAAATATGGACCTTTTTGTGGCTTATAATAAACATAAGTGGAGTAAAATCTATTCCTTTAAAAATCAGATTTTTCATGGGGGCACCTGGGTGGCTCATTTGGTTGGGTGGCCAACTTCGGCTCAGGTCATGATTTCACGGTCAGTGAGTTCGAGCCCCGCGTCGGGCTCTGTACTGACAGCTCAGAGCCCAGAGCCTGCTTTGGATTCTGTGTCTCCCTTTCTCTCTCTGCCCCTCCCCTGCTCAAGCTCTGTCTCTCTCTGTCTAAAAAATATAATAAACGTTAAAAATTTTTAAGGAAAAAAATAAATAAAAATCAGATTTTTCAGATTGAATTTTAAAAATCAAAATCTAGTTGTGTGTGGATAAAAAATTGAAAGTAAAGGGACAGAAAAATTATACCAAAATAGCTGAGGTGGCTATATTAATATCAGGGGGTAAAACAGACTTTAAGACAAAAACCATAAGTCAAAAGAATATCAACAGTATAGGATGATGAAAATAATAATTATGTTATTATTATGTAGACACCTAACATCAAACTCTCACAAAATACATAAAGAAAAATGTAATAGGTTATTTTTTAAACTGATAAATCCAGTGTCATAGTGGAAACTTTTAAACAGACTCAAACAGTAAATGACAGAGGACGCAGACAAAAAATTTTTAAGACTACAGAACATTTGAATAAGACAATTAACATGCTTGACAATATAATGAACAATTATAGAAAACCTATTGTTTTTGACCACATAAGTTTGCAAAAATGACAGATACCAGACCATGCAGCAAATCTCCACAAGTTCCAAAGTCTTGCTAGCATACAAATCATCTTTTCTGACCACAATGCAATTAAACTAGAATAAAAAGATAAATAATGACATTCTGTGTTATAGCACAGTTGTAAATAACTTATGGATCAAAAAAGAATAATTATCGATGATTCAAATAGTACATATCAAAGCTTGTGGGGTCCTGCTAAAGTAGTACTTGAAGGACAGAGGTTAGATTTATATTAGACAAGGAGAATGAAAATTAATAAGCTAAGCACCCAAATCAAAAAATTATAAAAATAATAATAGAGCAACTCAAAGAAAGAAAAATAAGTAAAATAAGAAAGAGCTGAAAATAATTAAATTTAAATTAAATTTAAATGATTAAAATTAATTTAAATGATAAAATCAACAAAACCAAAAGCTAATAAGAAAAAGAGAAGGCACTAATATGTAAGGAATTAACAAAGAAAGAAACACAGAGAAAACAGTGATTTTAAAAATCACAAAAGGATGTTTCGAACTTTATGCCAATAAAATTGAAAACCTAGTCCAAAATGGCCAATTTCATAGAAAATCTAACTTACCAAAACTGTCTCAAGGAGAATTAGAAACTCTAAAGAGACTCATATTCATTAAAGAATTGAATCTTTACTATAAAATCTAAGCGCACTTCTACCCAAAAAACCCCACCAGGCCCAGATGGTAACAGTCAACTTCTACCAAACATTCAACGAACAAATAGTCAAGGGTTGGGTTTTCAATCCTCCATTCCATGGAAAATCCACATAACTTCTGACCTCCCCCACCAAAACTTAACTGCTAATAGCCTACTGTTGACAAGAAGCCTTACTGATCATATAAACAGCTGATTAACATGTATTTTGTGCGTTATATATATTCTATACTGTATACTTACAATACTCTGTACTGTATATTTACAATAAAGTAAGCCAGAAAGGAGAAAATGTTAACAAAATCATAAGGAAGAGAAAATATGTTTACAGTACTGTATGTATTTTTTTTTAAAAATCTCTGTATAAGTGGACCTATGCAGTTCAAACCCGTGTTGTTTGTTCAAAGGTCAACTGTATTAGTCAGGACTCATCAGAAAAACAGAGCCAGCAGAATAAATTATATATACATACACATGTGTGTATGTATATATATATATGTATATATATGTATATGTGTGTGTGTGTGTATATATATAGAGAGAGAGAGAGAGACAGAAAGGGAGGGGGAAGGAGGTCGGGGGGGAAGAGGGAAAGAGGGAATATGTCTGGCCAAATATATGAGTACCCCACAGACCAGTCAGGTTGACACATAAAATTAACCATCACATTAGTCTTAAACTATCTCAAAAAAACAGAAGAGTTACTGTTTCCCAACTCTTTCTAGGAGGCTGGTAATATCTTAATTCAAAAACAACAGACAATGACAGTATGATAAAGGAAAATAGGACTATATCTCATAAACAAGAAGCACAAATCCTGAATGAAATATTAATAGACAAAATCCAGCATTATATAAAAAAGACAAAGTTGGATTTAATTTATTATGAGGGAATCTATGTAATTCACTACATTAATACACTAACAGAGAAAACCCATAAAACTATTTCAATATATATAGAAAAAAAGTATTTGATAAAGTTCAATACCCATTCATGAAGAGAAACACTCTTACCAAGAAAGGAAGACAGAAGACATAGAGAAACTACCAAAAACCTACAGCAAACATGCTACTTAATAGTGAAATGTTAAAGCCATTGCCTTCAAAATCAGGAATAAGACAAAGATACCCTTTATTACAATTTATTTAACAGTGTATTGGAAGGTAAGGATCACACAGTCAGACAAGAAAACAATAAGAATTGAAAGAAAGAAACAAAACATAACTGCTGGTGATATGATTGTCTAGTCTGTCCAACAAAATTTATATACAAATAACTGAACTATATAGAAAGGGTGAGCAAAGTTGCTTATAAACTAAAGTGATCTTAACCATATTTCAATTCTATGCTGTTAACAATTCAAATTTTTTAATAGTTTAAAATGTTTTATCATGGTAAAGAACATATAAAATTAGCTATCTTAACCCCTTTTACAGTTGAATATGTTAAGCATATTCATACTGATATTCATACTGTTGTGCAACAGATCTCCAGAACATTTCATCTTGCAAAACTGAAATTCTACACCCATTAAACAACAACTTCTACTTCACCCCTTTTCCCTCAGCCCATTGGCAACCACCATTCCACTTCCTGTCTCTCTGAATTTGACTACTCTGGATATCTCATATAAGTGGAATCAGACAGTATTTGCCATTTTTTGTAACTGGCTTATTTCACCTAGCATAATGTCCTCAAGACATGTTGTCAGAATCTCCTGCCTTCTCAAGGTCAAATATGTATGTATTTGCCACATTTTGTTTATCACTGATCTGTCAATGGACATTTGTGTTGCTTCCACCTCTTGGCTATTATCAATAATGCTGCTACAGGGGCGCCTGGGTGGCTCAGTCGGTTGAGCGTACAACTTCGGCTCAGGTCATGATCTCACGGTTCGTGGGTTCGAGCCCCGTGCTGGGCTCTATGCTGACAGCCTGGAGCCTGGCTTTGGATTCTGTATCTCCCTCTCTCTCTGACCCTCCCCTGCTGACGCTGTCTCTCTCTCTGTCTCTCTCAAAAACAAATTAAAAACATTAAAATTTTTAAAATAATAATGCTACTACAAACATGGGTATGCAAATATCTCTTTGAGATCCTATTTTCAATTCTTTTGGGTATATATTCAGAAGTGGGACCACTGGATTCAAATGGTAATTCAACTTTTTGAAGAACTGCCATACTGTTTTCCATAACGGCTACACTATTTTACACTGTCGCCAACAGGGCACAGGGTTCCAATTTCTCCATATCCTTGCCAATGCTTGTTATTCTCTGTGTTCTGGATTTTTTGACAGTATCCTTCTAAATGGGTGTGAGGTGGTATCCCACTTGGTTTTGATTTGCATGTCTCTAATGATTAGTGATGTGGAGCATCTTTTTCATATGCTTATTGGCCATCAAATTTTTGATCTTAAAATAATCACTACTGCAATAAAACCTACAAGGTGCCTAAAAAAAAATCTATTAAGAGATGTGTTAGAATTTTATAGAGAAAGTTTCAAAGATTATTGAAAGACTCGAAAAAGACCTTCATGAAGAAATGTATCATTTCATACATGGGGAGGCTCAGTATTATACAGTCTCCTAAACTGATATATAGATTCACTATAATCCAATCAAAATCCCAAAAGAATTTCCATGGAATTTGTACACTGATTAGAATCCAGAATATTCAAGGAAGTCACAAATCCATAACATGAATTGGGAAGCTTTCTTCCCCTTTTATACTCTGGTATAAATTATAAATTTTTTATGCTTTTTATTTATTTTTGAGAGACAGAGAGAGACAGCGCGAGCAGGGGAGGGTCAGAGAGAGAGGGAGACACAGAATCCAAAGACAGGCTCCAGGCTTTGAGCTGTCAGCACAGAGCCCGACGCGGGGCTCGAACCCACGAACCATGAGATCATGACCCGAGGTGAAGTCGGACGCTGAACCGACTAAGCCACCCAGGTGCCCCAATAAATTAAATGGCCCAGAAAGTATCTCTGCTTGGTTCTGAAAACAAACAAACAAACAAACACCTTACAAAATCCACTGGGTCAAGTAATTTTAACTATATTCTAAATTTCTACCTTAGGTGTTACTTGTATTATGTTTTGCTTTACTTTATATTTTCCTAGAAAATTGTTTTGACATTTTCAGATTTATTCATGTAATATTCTTGTGTTTGGTGTTTAGCTCATTTATTTTTATTCTTGCTCAATAAAAGCAGTTAAGGCTGTGAATCATCCTGCTAGTACAGGAATAGCTGCATCCCATTAGTGTTAATGTGTAGTTCTGTCACTGGATCATTTTCCAACTATTCTGCAACTGTAGTCTGGTTTCCTATCTCACAAAACAATTATTGAGCAGAGTGATTTTTCATTTCCAAGATTTTTGTCTTAGTCTCCTTGTAATTAATTTCTAGTTTTATTGTATTGAGGTCAGAAAAATGTGACTTATACAATTTCTCCATTTGGGGAAGTACAGAGTCTTCTTTCTGGCTTAATGATCAATTTTTGTTAAGTGTTTTGTAGACTAGGGCTATGGTTAATTGATTTCATATCACACACTTCTACTAGAGATGGCACCTTTAACTTCTACTAAAATCCTGTTCATATTTGGCTCTAATTCTAGACTTTGCTTTCTCATCTACTGGCCTGTCTCTTCAGGTACCAGAATGGCCTTGTTTTAGTTATGGAGGACTTTAATGGCTGTTGGGTTAGTTCCCCTCATGATACTTCTAAGTTCTTGTAGTTATTCTTAAATGTTTTTCATGTGAATTTTAAAATCAATTTGTCCACGGGGCACCTAGGTGGTTCAGCCAGTGAAGCATCCGACTCTTGATTTCGGTCTCAGGTCATGATCTCACAGTTTGTGAGATAAAGCCCCACGGTGGGCTTTGTGCTGACAGCACAGAGCCTGCTTGGTATTTTCTTTCTCCCTCTCTCTCTGACCCACCCTGCTTGTGCATGCACTCTCTCTCTCCCCAAATAAATAAACATTTAAAAAAATAAAAATAAAATCAATCCATCCAGGTTTTTTTAAAGCACACTAATATTTTAACTTATTAAAAGTTAACCTGGGGAGAAAATACCTCTTTATGATGCCAATCTTTCTATCCAAGAACACTGCGTTTTTCCATTAATTGAAGTCTTCTTTAGATTTTTCAGAAGTATTTTAAGTTTTTCCTCATAGGTTATACAAATACCCTGACAAATTTATTCCTGGATTTTTTTCTGCTATTATAAGTGAGGTTTTTTTCTTCTATTATTTCTTCTAACTGGTTGGCCTTAAGTACAAACAACAACAACAACAACAACAAAACTGGTTAACTTCCACATAACCTGCAGCCCACCACCTTGTTGGAATTCTCCTGCTGTTTAGTTTTAAATTTGATTCCCTTGTGATTTCTAAATATATGAACATACTGTCTGCAAATAGTGTTGTTTGACTTCTATTTCCATTTTGTATCCCTTTCTTTCTTTTGGCTAGTACCTTCACCTCAATATTTAATAATAGTGTGATAGATAATTTTATCTTGCTCCTGATTTTAGTGAGGACACTTTTAGTGTTTCCTCATTAAGCATGATGCTGACTTTTGTGCCAAGAAAATTTGTTCTTTATCATGTTAAGGAAGAATCCACCGATCCCTACGTTATAAAGCGTTTCTATCAAAGATGAATGCTGAACTTTTCCAAATGCCTGTTCAGTATATATGAAGAAGATAATATTAAATTTTCTCCTTAGATCTAGCTCTTAGATTACTACAATGAACTGTATGTTTCCTAACACTGTACAATTTATAGATTCATGAAATAAACCCCACTTGGTCATGATGTATTTTTCTTCTAATGTACTGTTAGGTTCAGTTTACTTAAGTTTTATTTAGGATTATTTGCATTATTTTTTCCTAAGTGACTATGTTCTCTTTTTTGTGAAATCTTTCTTGGATTTGGGTATTAAATGTTCTACTTGCTTTATTAACATAATTAGGAAAAAGTTCCTCTTAAAAACTCTGAAACAGGAGCGCCTGGGTGGCTCAGTCGGTTGCGCGTCCGACTTCGGCTCAGGTCATGATCTCACGGTTCGTGGGTTCGAGCCCCACGTCGGGCTCTGTGCTTACCACTAGCTCAGAGCCTGGAGCTTGCTTCAGATTCTGTGTCTCTTTCTCTCTCTGCCCCTCCCCTGTTCATGCTTGGTCTCTCTCTGTCTCCCAAAAATAAATAAATGTAAAAAAAATTTTAAAAAAAAACCTCTGAAACAGTCTAGATAATATTGGGTATTAATGTTCTACTTGCTTTATTAACATAATTAGGAAAAAGTTCCTCTTAAAAACTCTGAAACAGTCTAGATTAATTATCAGCTCATTAGAGGGTTGGTGGAATTTCCCTGTGAGACCATCTGGGCCTGGTACTTTTTGAGGAGATAACTTTAGCTACTTTAACCAATGAAAATGTGTAGATTTTTTTTCTCTCTTCTTGAATGGAGTTTGATCATTTATACTTCAGGGAAAAAAAACTGTCAAATTCATCTAGATTTTTAAATATTTACAGAAAGTTAACCAAAGCACTTTACTAATTCTTGACTGTCCTCTCTGTGGTTATTTTTATCATTTCTGATTTTGTGTAATTACACTTTCTTGCCCTTTTTCCTTAATTATATTATCTTGTGGCTCATCTATTTAATGGTTTCCTCATGTAATTAGTTCTGTATTTCTTATTAACTCATAATTTCTTCTTCTATCTTTACAAATTTCTTGATTTCCTCTCCTTTGGTTTATTTTGTTGTACTTTTTTCTAACTTATAAGAGGTTTAATTTTCTTGTTTTCATCTTTCTTGTTTATTGTTATCAATATTTAAGGCCTTTTCTCTATTACTTGAACCATTTCCTACAGATTCTGATATGTAGTTCACTGTCTTTATTTTCTAGATTTCCTGCAGTTTCTGCTTATATTTCCACTTTGATCCAAGGCCTAGAATAGAGTGTTTCAAAAACTTCTGTGTGGTAGAGAAAGATTGATTTGGGGTTCTTCCCTTTTCCTTTTCTCTTTAATTTCCAGTTTTAGTGCATTGGGGTAAGAGTTCTCCAATAACCATTCTCTTCTCTCTCATAATAACAGAACCCTAACATTTAGTTAAGCACATGGTTTATTAGAATTAAAACTACATATCCCAGCCTCCCTTGCTGATGGAGGTAGGTGACTTTAAAAGGGCTGTGAGGGGCATGCCTCCTTTTATTATTTTTCCGATCTGCTGGTTTTTTAACAAGGACTTTTGCAGATGAAATTAATACCCTAAAAATGGCAGAGCAACAAGACAGAATAAGTCTGTGCTCTCAATAGATACTTCAGAACTCCGGGAAACCTCATGGAGCAGAGTCCTCAGGCAAACCTTGAATGCATGCTTTTGTACGATCACATGAAAGAGAAGTATTTTTATATTACTGTTGTAGCCATTGTTGTCTTGGTCCTCTGTACAAATAGCCAAATCTATTCAATAACTACTACAATTGGCAATATTCTTTTTCTGCCGAGATACTTACAGGATTTCCCTTTAACCCTTGAAATTCAAATATTTCACCTGACTAGAGGTCTCATTTCAGTAGCTTCACCTAATGTTAAAAGGGAAGATTTATTTTTTCTTTGACTATTGTTTGTTTTTTTTCTATTTATGGAGTCTTTCTTCAATGTTATCTTTCCATTAAGCACACTCATCCCCTTATTCCTTTCTTCTGAATTAAAGGCAAACATTTGGAAACCCATTTTCAAACCATGGATTCTGTTTTAATACAGTATTCAATCTGCTATTTCCTATCTTCATTGCCTTTTTTAATGCAGTAACTGTGCCCTTCAGCTGAAAACAATCTTTACCAGTATCAGAGTATACTTTTTCAGACATACAGTATCCCCTTGAATCTCACTGGGCATACAAATTGGAGATTTTCTAAAGGTTTCTGCTGATTCAGGCAGGAAGTTTGTCTCAAAGGGGGAATATTTGCATCAATTTCTTTACTGTGAACTTCTGAGTCTTTTCACAGGCCCAGTGGCCTTCCTCTGTCCACACATCCTCCACCTTTGTCCCCCCGTGGGGGGTGAGATGAGAACACTGTGTTAATCTTCCAGGCCCAGATGAGGGAAACATTTGAGTTGCTGAAGGTTCAGTGCTATTTTCTGGGTTTCACTGTCCAAGGGGAGTAATAAGGTGAGATACCACAGCACATGTGTCATGGGAACATCCGTGCTCTGCCAGTGAACCCTGTCTTTGAAGCTCAGGTTGCAACAAGTTGGCTGGGGTGCTGCGACCCTACCTCTTGTGCAAAATGGGGTCAATAACAGCATCCCTCAGCTGTGATGGGGGTTCACTAGGAGGTGATGCATGTGACTCCCTTGGCCCAGGACCTGGCACACAGTAGATTACAATCACTGGAAGGTCTAATGACTTCCAGGATGGCTCTTCCTTCTCACACAGGGAATCCCACAAATGGCCAGCCCTTTCCCCAGACAGGTCCCTCTAGTACTGGTAGAAATTCTTCCAGTTTCTAATGCATCAGTGTCACTTTCCCGTGTTCCTGGTAGTACGTGTCCTCTCTGCTCCCCTATTTTACATCCCTGTAGTAATTTCAGAGAGAATGGGGAGAGGGAAGGCAGCGGTTACACAAAAAGTCTTCGTTCACTATCTTGTTCCACAAGCCTAACTGTCCATGCCCCTTTCAGCTGGCTCAGCCCAATTTCCTGAGCCACCAGACTTGGCTTCCTATCTTCCTGTGCCCCGGGCTCCTCGGGTTTCAGACCACACAGCTTAGAGGACAAGGTCCCCGTCTTGCAGCCTTGGCCCTATAGTACCCAAGCAGCTAGGCCATTCCTGTCCTACTTCCTTCCCATCCTAGCCAAGCCAGGGACTGGGGAGAATTCACACACCATCATTAGGATTTTGCTTCACAGATGAGGAAGGTATTTCAAAGAGAGCTGAGCAAAGAAGTGATAGGCGAAGATTTGCTACAAGACCATTTAGGCAGCAATGGGAAAAAGGAGAAGGTAAGAGATATGGGGGCAGAGATAAGACCCAGAGAAAACCACCACCACCACCACCACCACCACCACCACAACTAATCACTTGTATTTGCTGAGTACACATTATGGGCTAGGCACATGCATTCTATCCAATTATCCTCAGAACAATCGTGTGAGGCAGGACTTTTATCGGACCCATTTTACAAACAAAGGACCTAAGACTCAGAGAGGACCAGTGCCTTGTCCAGGGTCACACAGCCAGCAAGTAGCTGATCTGGGGCTCTCCCCATGTATGTCATATTCCCAAGTCCATGCATGTAACCACTACTCTAGACTGACTCCTATCCCAACCACCAAACCTTGCCCAAAATCTGTTTCTCACATAAGCCCCAACCACGTGTGGGGCACTGAAAGGCCCAGACCCTTGGGAGAGCCATGGGTACCCATCACCCTCCAGCCCACTGCCAGCACCTACAGCTTCCCTCCCGCCAAAGCTAAAGCTGGAAATCAGGGGGTGGCCAGCCCAGGACCACCAGCACCCTTTCCCAGCTACTTGTGTTTCAGCCAGAGCTGCAAGGGGCAGCATTTCCCAGACCTGGAGCATACACCAGAGGGTTTTCTGATAACATGTGACTTAGCTTTTAATTATTAGGAAGTGATTGTTGATTTACACAGCAATATTTATCCAGCAAATTGCTAATTAATGCACTGAAAAATGCCAAGTGGTGTCAAATATTTGCTTTTATTTGCAGTACCAAAATATTTTTATTTTTGGTGAAGAGCAGAATCGATGAGAAGGTGCTGAAGTGTTTAAACAGGGTATGTAAAGTTTAAGCTGAATATTAAACAGGGAGGAAGGCTGGGCTTCGTGGCTGGGGCTCTGGGGTGTTCTGTAGGCTGGGAGATGCTCAGAGGTAGCCCAGAAAGCAAATCTCTTCTCAGAATATGCAGCTCTTGAGATGCAAAGGGCACCATATAACCACAGACAGGGACATCTGAGTAACCAGGGTCATCCTCCCTAAAACTCCCTACTTCCTCCTCCTCTGCATCATCATCACCTCAGTCACCTCCTCTCCCTCCCTCCTACACCACCGCCGCCACCACCACCAGCCTCTCCTTTACCATCAGTTCACTCATCCATTATATTTTATATATGCAACACATACTACGTGCTAAACTTTATTCTGCTGCTGAGAAAATAAGTCCCTTGCTCATGAAGCTCACACTGGATTCTGACCCCCATTAAGCAAGGAAATAAATAGGTAAGAAAATTTCAGAAGGTGATATGTGCTGTCAAGAAAATAAATCTGGGGAAGCAATAAGGAATAGTTATTTTGGACTGGTTGGTCGGGGTAGATCTTTGTTAGAAGGAAAATGGTATTTCAGCTGAATGACACAGACGAGCCAGCCACATAAAGATATGGGGACAGAACTTCTCAGGGGCATGAACAGGAAGTGCAAAGGCTCTGAGACAGGAAGGGATGTGGCGTAAGGGTAACCAACAAGAGTGGCCTGGAGCAGGAGAGGAGGACATCAGCAGGGAGAAGGTGCCCCATCAGCCCGGGTACAACAGGAGCTGGGATTTTATTCTAATCTCAGTGGGGAGTATCAAGGAGCCCCGAGAAACCAGTGTCGGGCTCGAGTTGGCTCTGGAAAGTTCTCTCTGGCAACAGAGTGGTGAAAGGGGGTCTCGAAAGGCAGACGCAGCTGCGATGCCTCCACCTGCACGGTCCAGGCCAGGGTGGGGACGCAGAGACGGCAGAGGCGGGTTTCGGGGTGTGCTTGAGGTGGAGCCTAATGCTGTCACCGGGCAGGACAAGGGGCAGCACGGTGCCAGGAAAAACGGATTCGAGGCCTCGCCATCGCCCCACCCTCCTTCACCATTTCCCGCAGCTACCCTTCGCCGAGGACTTGCACACGGATATTTACCTCACCAACTTGTCTCAAAATGACCAACAACGCCACTAGGGAAGTAGCATCACGCCTCGTGGGACTCTCCCGGCCCTGCCAGTCCGAGAAAGGACCGCGACGAGCCGCAAACGGCCATTACTCACCCGGATTCAGAGGAGCGCGGCGGAGGAAGCCGAACTGCGGCTGCGAACATCCGGGCCACCGGGCCTCGCCTCCGGCCCCGCCCCCGCTTTCTGCCCCTCTTGGTTGGAATGACCTGCTGACCCCTGGAAACTCTAAAGGGTGTCTGCCTCTGCTCTCGCCTTCCACTTCTTTTCCACCTTTGTGAGGTTGGCATATTACCCCATTTTACAGAGGAGGAAACTGGTCTTCCCTCACTTGAGTCCAATCCACTCAGTCCCCACTGGAATAGTCTTTGTGAAGGGTGTATCTGACAACATCCTTCCTCTGTCCCGCAGGCTCTGGCTGTTCCCACGGTCCCCTGCCCCATCTGCCACTGCTCTCCCATCTTCCAGTGCCCAGAGCCTGCCAAGCACTAACTCCAGGACCTTGCCTGGAACTTTCTTCCCTCCATCCGCTCTTGCCCAACTGCTCCTTCAGCTGGCTGGCTCCCACTTCTCCTCCAGGTCTTAGCTCAAAGCATCCCTCCCCAGGGGTCTACCTCACTGCACAGACTTTGTTTGTGACGCTTGTCATTACCCAACTGTGCTGTGGTGGATCATGACATTTGTAATCCCGGAGAGGGTTGGAAAGGTTCACATCTGCCACCTTTCCCTCCCTCTTTACTGCAAAGGTGGAGGGTTTTACCCAACACACACCTGCATTGTGGTGTCCCTTTCCTCTTCAGTTAATCAAATGTGCCCTCAGACTTGAGAATAGTTACAGACCCCCCCCCCCCAAAACCAGGCCTCAGGACCAAGGGAGAAGAATGTGGGCATTTTGGAGTTCTGACTTTTGGCCTGGTGGGTGCCAGATGTCCAGTAAGGCCTGGATTCTGAAGATCCTTAAATGTCATATGACAAGAGGCCTCCCAAGATAAAGGGCAGAGGTAAGAGGTGCCAAGTTTTCCCGCTGGCCCTCTCTCCCTCTTCCTTTGTCCAGGAGGAGTGGAAAGTCATTGTGGGTTTGAGGGTATAAGATTATAATACAAACCTCTCTCCATTACCCCATGCCCTTGGACAAGTAGAATGGATCAAATGTGGTATGTTCGCACCCTGGGATGGTATGTGAGCATGAAAATGAACTACCAATACACACTGCAATAATGATCAAGCCCACAAACATAATGTAATGTCATAGAAGCCAGACAGAAAAGAGTACAGTGTGTCAGACTCCATATATACAAAGTTCAAGAACAGGCAAGACAAACCTAATTTGGGTGGAAACCAGGAAAGAGGTAGGAGACTGGCCAGAGGGAAGCTTCTGGTAGCTGGAGATGTTCGACATCTTTATGGGTGGTAACATGAGTGTTCATTGAGCTGGCTGTACACTTAATATTGTGTACTTTTCTGGAAGTTTCACCTCAATAAGAACTTTTTTTAATTTAGGGTAAATTGGAAAAATCGTCTGACTCCAACCTGAGGAAAATCTAAGTAAAATGAGAATTCATAGAACTTGAAGAGTTACTAACTCTTCTTCTAACATTCACCAGCAGCTCCTCAAAAGAGATTATATTTAGATCATATAGTAGTAAGCTTTTCTAACTCTATTAAAAACAGAGGAACAATAATAGATAATGGGGTTAGGGGTTAATACTTATTTAAGTTTTTGTAATATTTAATCATCTAAAAACAATTTATGGACATTTTACTCTTAATTTTTATTTGCTGAAAAAATATCAAAACAAAAAGGAAAAATATCTCCCTAAACACATTATTATCTCAAGGTTTTTGCCCACACACAATCATTTTACTCAGTCATCATGTCCATATGAAATTATTTTTATGTGTATTTTACATTTTATATAGTTTATTATATTGTCTCTTTAAAATCAGTGTTTCAGAGATCTAATAAACACTCACATCCATTCTCTGCTGTTCAGTATTTGGTCCTTTTCTGAATTTAATTTTTTATGCAGCTGGAAATGTTTTGATGTGAACTATAAGGTGTATCTAAATTACAAATTATTTTTTCAAGTTGCTAATCAGTTTTTTCAACAGCATTTACTAAATAATTCATCACCCGCTCATTGTTTTGGGGTGGTTTCTTTATCATATTTAATTTTTATACATGATGTCACCTATTTCTAGGCATTCTATTCTAATCCATTAAAATCTATTTCTTTTTCCTCCATCAATATTCTCACCATTCTAATTATTACCACTTTATATGTTTTAGTATTCAGTAAGGCTATGTATCAATGCTTTCCGTTTTCAGAATATTCCGTGATATTCTGACCAATGTTTTGTTTTTCTTTTTTTTAATATGAATTTTAGAATCATTTTATCAAGTTCTTTTTGCAAGATTGTTTGGTATTGCATTAAATCTGCAAATTAACATGAGGTGGTTTGACATTTTTACAATATTCGGTCTTCCCATGCAGAAACATAGTATGCCTCTCCATTTATTCTGGTCTTCTTTTATTTCGCCAATAAAATTTTGTAGTTGTCTTTATATAGGTCACACGCATTTCTCATTAAGTTTATTCCTAAGTATTTTTCCATTGCTTCTGGGAATGGCATCTCTTTTTTCATTACAGTTTCTGGCGGACTATGGCTAGAATAAAGGAGAGCATTGATTGGGGTAAATAGGTCTTGTCTCTGGACACTTGACTAAATGATTATTTGTTTATACAATTTGAGTTGCTTCCTTTAGATTTTTGGTCCCAAATCACATTGACAGTGAATACTGTTTGTCATGTTGGCATTAGATAGGGCTTCAAATGCAAACAGTCACAGCCTGACTACTGAGCTACAGCCTCACCCTGGCCAGGACTAGGACCTGCCCTTACTCCCCAGCCCTTACTGAAGGCCCAAACACCCTCCCAATTGCCCCTCCCCTCCGTCTAGCAGGATCCTGCCCTGGCTCCCCCAGCCACTGGCAGAGGTCTCCTCTTAACCCTAACAGACTCCCCATGGATCCAAGGTGCTGCCACCATATTAATCAAAGTCATAGTTACCAAATATCCAGGATGCCTCTGGCCCCTTATTCATGCCTTACATAACGTCTTTTTTTTTTTTAACAACTTATGAAAGGGATATATGATTAACCAGAGATTAAGGGGTATTCTGAGATCACACTGCTATTAAGTCGCAGATCTGGGATTCAAACCTGTGTTCCCCCTACTCTTCCATGTTGCTGCCATCTGCAGTGCCTTTGACACTTCCAAGAGACTCTTGCCGAGCACCCCCACCCCCGATCAGACAGGCCCCAGAGTTTTAATGCCTTGCCAGCCTGGACTCTCCAAGGTTCATGATGCCACTCTGGACATTCTAATATGAATCCCAGGAGCCTGGCCAACTCTGTCACCTCAACCTTGTCCCTCCTGCTCCAAAAGTAGGCCCAAGCCCCTTGTGTTATGTGTTTTTGGTAACTACTTGGCAAATTTCCCTGTTAAAGAATGTGGTCTTTACAGGCACCCAAGTCTCTGGCTCCTTTGAGCAAAGCTCCACCTAAACATTTATCCTATCAAAAGGCAATTGCAGTAGTAGTAGTAGTAGTCGTAGTCGTAGTCGTAGTAGTAGTAGTAGTAGTAATAGTAGTAGCAATGGTGGCTAACATTTCCTTAGCTCTTACCATGGACCAGACGCTGTTTAATGCATTATATACATGATCTCATTAATCTTTACCACAATCCTGTAAGTTAGAAACTATGGTATCCATTTTACAGGTGAGAAAACTGAGACTCAGGAAGGTAAAGTTAATTGTCCAAGGACATTCAGCTTATAAGGGGCAGAGCCAGAATTTGAAACTTGAAAGCATGCTCAGAAATCTGTTAACTTTGTTTGAATGTTACCTTTCTGCACCTGGGACTTCCTATATTGTTCAGACAAATGTTATAAAGCAGTGGTCCCTCAAAACAGCTCCACGAACAGGTGTCCCGTTAGCCTGAGCAGAGGGGCTTTATAAGATGCAGAGGCCCAGGCTTCAGTATACTGAGGAATCAGGCAGCCCAGAGCCTTTGCTCTGAGCAAGGCCCTCACTGAGTCTGCTGACAAGCCAAGTTTGAGTATAACTGTTCCGAAGGAGGGCCCCTCTGCCGTTTAATGGCCTGGACACTTGTTTCTTTTGTAATGAGTCCTACTACTAATAAATATTAGTACAAAAGAAGCCGGTGACTCAGCACTAGTCACTGAAGTATTTTTATATGTTTGGCAAGCGAGGAGGAATTTCTAAACAAAGATGCCAAAATCATGTTCATTGTTCAGAAATCAGTGAACATCTGTATTATATAAAGAGTCAGTACAGACTGATAAGAAAGACATCAAATTCTAATAGATTTGCCGAAGGACATGCACCAATGCCAAGAACCTGAAGAGGTCACCCACCCAGAAGGCAAAACCATTAATGAAATCCGAGAATGGGAAAATATTCAACTTCATAAATAATTTTTTTCAAAAAACAAAATAATAAGATGCCTTTTAAAGCCTGCTAAATTATAAAATAAACGTTTAAAACATCGCCACAACGTAAAAAACATGGGCTTTGGAATTAGCCCTACCTAGGGTAGATACCAGCTCCCCCCCCCCCCCCGCCGGTGTGTGGCCTTAGCAAGTGACATGATTCCTCTGAGTCTCGACCTCCTCATCTAAAAGATGAGGATCAGAGGGGTGCCTGAGTGACTCAGTCGGTTAAGCGTCCAACTCTTGATCTCAGCTCAGGTCTTGATCTCAGGGTCATGAGTTCAAGCCCCATGTTGGGCTCCATGCTGGATGTGAAGCCTACTTTAAAAAAAATAAAAATAAAAGATGAGGGTCATAGTGGTGGTGAGCTTGGCAGAGCCATTGTATTAAGTGAGACTGCAGATGAGACATATATAGCACAGGCGATGGCCCACAGCAGGCACTGGTTAATATGAGCTATGGTTAACCCCTATACTGTGCTGCTAAGTTGTGGCAAAGTTGTTGAGTGTGTACACTGCCTGCCTTTTGGTAAAAAAAAAAAAACTGTGTCACAACCAGATGAAGGACTCACACCCAAAACCCAGGGCCCAGGCCCCTACAGTTTTAAATCGGGCCACCCACCATTCATCCTCCCACTGCCACCCCAACCTTTGGGGATTACTGCTTCTCTCTAGTCCCCATTGCTGGCCCTAAGCACATCCTTCAGAAAGGGCTCCTAAACCCAGATAGGAAAATCGACTCCCTTCTAGCTGAAACATAGCATTTCTCTCCATTGTGAATGTAGTATTAGCAATACCCGTGACTTTGTCACCATCAGAAATCACAGATGTTTTCATATCACATTACAGTTGCTATAGATTTCTCAGAATATCCTTTATGCGTATCGCTGCCTTCGAATCATGACAGTTATTAGACCTCCCACCAAATCCTGCTATTTAATGCAGTAATAAAAAAGCACACATAGTGCCATATCACAAATTTTTATTTTAATAATCATTTTTTAATAAATTGGTTTCGTTTCTAATCCTGCGTATATTATTTTATGCATTTATAAACCATTGTTCAGGAAAGGGACCCACAGGCTTCCTCAGACTGCCAAAGGGTCTGTGGCCTATAAAGGGTTAAGAGCCCCTGCCTTAGGACATCTGCGGCAGGTTCCATCATTTTCCCATTTTGCAATGAGAAAATTAAAGCTTAGAGAGGTCAAACCACTTGTCCAAGGGCACCCAACTACTGAGTAATGAAGTGCCAGTTTGATCTTGGCATTCCCTGAAACCAGTGCACAACCAGTGCATCACCTGCTTCCCCTGCAGCCCTGTTCTAGGGGACTGAGAACACAGATGTGGCTCTGCCATAGCCCCTGGACCCCCAAAGGGCCCAAAGCAATGGAGAGACACATCCTTCTACAAACCAAACACAAGGTCATAAACCTTTTTCCCTACAGGCTGAAGCAGGTGTGCTAGCCTGATTCCTCTTTGGGAAATGGGGGACCCAGAGTAAACCAAGGTGCTTTGGGGTCTAGTGGGCCTGAGGGCTCAGTTGGGGTGAGGCTAACCGCAGGTGGAACTGGGGATGAGTCCCTGAAGGCAGGCCCAAGAGAGGGCCCCAAGGGTCCAGGCAGAAAAGAGAAGGTTGTGTCCAGGTGTAAGGCCTGAGGGGCCAGGGAGAGAATGGGTGGGACCAACCTCTAGCATTTAGATTTGCAGGCCATTTCACACGGCTGTCAGAGATTCAGCAGATGTTTGTTGATTGACTGACTGACTACCTAAATGAATAAATGAATGAATTAATAAGTAGGTTCAGCCTGAACCAATCAAAGGCTGGACTGGTCAGAAGTGTTCCATGGGAGCAGAGCAATGCCCACCTTCCCAGCCAGTCATTACATCTTTGCCATACCAGCAGGGCCTGGCCCAGCTCTCCCCTGTCTTCACTACAGCAGATAAGCTATTTCTCTCACTCAGAAAGCCTGACTCCTGGGAACTTTCCTCTAGGGGAACAGAAAGCCAGAGTTGGAGGAGACAAGCCCTTCAGGTCAGGGTGGCAAAGGTGAGAAAAAATATTAGCCCCCTTGCATCCCAAGAGCTCACTACTTGCCCCCTACAACATAATGTTCCTTCTGTGGGAGCCAGCCCTCAGTGTCTGGGCTTCAGACTGCCCTACAACTGCCATTATCCGTTTGTTCATTCATTCATCCATCCATTCATTCATTCATCCATCCATTCATCCATCCATTCATTCCACAAAACTTGTTAAGAGCTTGCTACATGCCAGAGAGTGTTCAAGCACTAGGGAGACAGCCCTGAACAAAAAAGACATGGTCTTCATTCTCATGGGTTTTTAGGGGGTCCGGCAGTCAAGGTGAGAGTGGACAGTCAAAAGGAGAGTGAACGAATGAATGGAGAAAAGAGCTCTTTAGATGGTGGTAAGTTCTGAGAAGCCACTTCACTCAGGGTGATGAGATAGCATGATCCCCACACTACCATTCACTTCTCTATTACAAGGTACACAGTTTTACAAAACATTTAAATCACACCTGAGGCCAAACATCCCAAAGTTTGCCGAGATTAATTGCATTAAATCCATCACCTTTCAGTAAGGCAAACGACCATTCTTAGCCTGGATAATCTTAGCGGAGAAGGAAACCAAAAATGATATCCAGGTCAGACCCAAAAAAGGAAAGACCTTGAATTGCACTGTTCTTAAAAGCACTTAAAAGGAATTGAATTAGAACGGAGACAAAAAAAAAAAAAAAATTGGCCCCTGAATCCAACTCCCGCTGACACCAAGTTAGAAAAATAGTTGAAGGAAAAGGATGTAGCACGTCAATCAAGATATGATCGTTTTATTTCTTTAAAAAATGAGAAGCCTTTTGTTTTAAGAGGAGCAGGCTGGTAATTTGGAGGCGCGGAGGCAGCGTCAGAGCAAAGGGCTTTCAAATTTCCAGACAGAAAGGATTTGGCTGCTGATAGAGAAGTGGAGGGTTGCATAATGAGATCCAACTCTGCCGAGGTTCCCGTTCCCAAAGAGAAGAGGGGATCTCAGCCTTCTGGCTGATTGACGGAAATCCAGGTAGGGCATGCCGAAACAGGTATGTACAATCTCTCCTGTGTTGGTAATCAAAGTCGGCTGAATGAGACTCCATCTTTTCTCTCTTATTCCTATGTACCAATTTGAGGAGCTCAGATGAAATGTGTTGCATTACACCGGCACCAATAAGTCACACTATCTATGTTGTGACACACCGAATATTACTAATTGTCAATCACAAACCACAAGTCTTGTCAAGGCGCTCCCTTCTCGACAGGCTGGTTCAAACCTGAAGTGATTTTTAATCAAGTGTTAATAATACAGCATCTGTCAGTGGACGGTGGGTATCAGGCAATCAGAAAAAGTGAACACATGACACGGCAAATTTTAATGTTTTCATTTTCCGTTCTTCCCAATTATCGGTGGGATTTCTGTCTGCCTGAAAAGTGCATTGACATTATTGCAGGCGAACTTCACCGTGGAAAAGGGGAAAGGAGGCTGTCAGGGCTCCCAGGGCTAGGGTACCCTTCCCTGCCCTGCCAGACATGGTCTCCCCAACCCCTGAGAAGCCCAAGGGGGGCTGCCTGGGCCTAGGGAGAGAGGGAAGCTTTGGGTCTGGGGCAGGGGAAACCTCTGCCACACAAGCACACCTGGATATTAGGGGAGATGGTGCTGGTTCCCATCAGGGGGGCACAAGTAGTGGGACGAAGACAACTAAGCAAGAGCTCCTCATACACACCTGCCCAGGGGGTACGTATATATTCCCCTCCTCCTCCGGGAGCCACAAACTCCAGTGCCCAGGCCAGGACTGGATCAAGACTCTCCAACGTGAACAAGAATTGACTGGAGCTCCAATTTGCTTTTCCTTTTTCCTTTTCCCCACATTTCCCATGACATGCTAGGGACTACAATTTCTACAGAATATAAAAGGAAGTGGGAAGGGAAATGGGGATGGTATGTGAGGCACCTTATAGCTTGCCTATGTGACCTTGCCCCTTTCCTCCTTAAGCCCTGCTTGGGACCCCTTGTGAGCTCAATAGCAGAAGTCTGAGATTTTCCTGCTATTTGGGCTTTGCTGGATCGTGTCTTCCCTCCTCTCATGCTCTAGAGCTCAGAGCCTGACGGGACAGTGGTGGGTGTCTACCCATCATCTACAATTCTGATATTTCGCCATGCAACTTCTTCTTGCACATCCCCAGCAAAGGGACACTCATTATCATGTTGGGTAGTCCATTCAACTGTTACCCAGTTCTGGTTGTTAACACCTGTCTGTAACTTGTTCCCCCACTTTGAGTAGGGAACATGTGTGGACAATGCTCTTGTCCCCTGGATGAATTGACTTGCTGTCCTATAATGGGCTTCAGAGGTGACCCCTGGGCATGGAGCAGCTGCTGAGTCAGCCTGCTGGACACGCCCATTCGGCAGGGCTCCATCCTGCCAGCCCCTAGTAGGCTTCTCCATCCCATCTGGCAGTGCCTATCACTGGGTCCATTCTGAAGCTTCCTCCTCACTTGGCCTCCACAATACCATGGGCTCCTCATCCCCCTTCTCCATCCCTAGCTGCTTCTTCTCAGTCTCCATCCCTGCCCATCTCTTTAATGTCAGGGTTCTTCACAGCCTAGTTCACTTCTCTGCTGGTGTCACATACAGTCTAGGCAATTGTATCTCCATGATTTCTGCGTCACATACAGTCTGCGCAATGGTATCTCCATGATTTCTCTCTCTCTCTCTCTCTCTCTCTCTCTCTCTCTCTCTTTCTTAACGTCAACGAGTTGAGGACCTAGCCCAGATTTCTCCACTGAACTCCATCCAGGTCCATAAATGCCATATCACCCAGACACCTCCTCCTGGATGTCCCACAGGCACCTAAAATTCAATTTGTCCCAAAGGGAATTTTTACCCTCATCCCTCAATAGAACTCTTTTGGGGAGTTTCTCACCTTAGTGTAAAGTACCACTGCTGTGTTTCCAAGTCCCACATCATGAAACTGAGTCATTCTGGAGTCTCCCCTTCCCTTAACCCCATGTCCAGACTGACCATTGCTCCACTCCCTGTTGCCCTCCTACCCTCACCCCTCACCATAGTCCTGGCCCTACTTCATCTGGGACTCAAAGCTTTCCCCCTGGGCTGCTGGAGCCCCTGCCTCCTGCCACTTTCCTCTGGTCCATCCTCTGCTCAGATAACTTGAGTCATCTTTCCAAAACCCAGCTCAATACCCTTCCAGGGCTCCCTAGTATCTATAGGATAGAGATCAAACTCTTGAGACTCTGTGCCCTTTTTAAACAGTAGAAGAGTAATAGCTATCTCATAGGACTGGGAGAAAGTGAATGAGGTGATAAGTATATAGCAAGCACATGGAGGGTACTGGACAGTCTCCAGTTTCCCTCTTTGATCACCCAGAGGGACTTTTTCTCCATGCTAAAGAGAATGCATTTGTTCCCCTGTATATTTTTCTAATAGATGGTGAGTTGTCACCTCTGTGTGTCCTGATCCAGCCTAGGACAAGACTCAGGATCTGACTCCATTTATCTTCTTGAACAGAACTAGGTAAACCTTGTGTTTCACTCTAGGGAATCTGAGGCTAATCCAACCCTCCAGCCTCACTTTATTAAAAATATCAACAATAACAAGAGGTGCCCAGGTGACTCAGTCAGTTGAGTGTTTGACTTTGGCTTAGGTCATGACATCACAGTTCATGAGTTTAGGCCCTGCATTGGGTTCTATGCTGACAGCTTGGAGCCTGGAGCCTGCTTCAGATTCTGTGTCTCCCTCTCTCTCTCTGCCCTTCCCCTGCTTGTGCTCTCTCTCTCATTCATTCTCACTCTCTCACTCTCTCTCTCTCTCTCTCAAAAATAAATAAATAAACATTATATTAAAACATATATTAGTTATCTATTACTGTGTAACTGGAGACTCCAAAACTTAGTAACTTAAAACAATGACCAATTATCTCACAGTTTCTGAGGATCAAGCTTAGTGGGTGGTTCTGGCTCAGGGTCAGGCTGTCAGCTAGGGCCACAGTCAGCTGGAGGCTCTGCAGTTCACCCATGTGGTTGTTGGTCTCGGTTCCTAACCCGTGGGTCTCTCCATAGGTTGCCTAAGTGTCCTGTGACATGGCAGCTGGCTTCTCTCAGCGTGATGAGATAGACCAAAACCAAGATAGAAGTCAGTCTTTTATAACTTACTCTTGGAAGTGACATACCATCATCCTACCATATTCTATTGGTCACACAGACTGGTACAATCTGAGAAGGCTCTACACAGGAGAGGGCACAACAGGAGGTGGCGATCATTGGGGGCCACCATATCCAGCTTGATCCCCATATCTTCCAAGCAACACTTGAATATTTGCAAAATCCAGATAAATACAGCCTCAAAAGGAAGGCTTTTGTATCATTTTGAAAATAAGACTATGGGAGGGAGAAGCCCTCCAGAGCAGGGAGGCCAGAAATCCAGGTATGCCTAATCATTGTATAGCCCAGGGCAAGACTCAGTCCTTCCAGGCCTCAGTGGCACCATTTGGACAATGGGGGTGAAGTAGATGATACTGAGGCCTCTGAGACGCTCAGGCCCATAGGTCTCAGCTCTAGGATGGTGCTGCCCAAGGCCTTGAAGGTGCTCTGGGTGATGGCAACATCTTAGAAGAAGTTCTCTCCCCCAGGGACGACATCACAGGGATTGGCACTGCCCAATCTGGCCCAGTGGTCACCCTCCATCCCTTTGTTTTGGAGCCCCAGGACCTCAGCTTTCAGATCTCTTCCCCACATGTGACCTATTATGTGGAGGCCAGAGAGGTGACAGCTGGGGAGGAGAGCAGAAAATTATATTGTCTACCAAGACTCTTTCCAGTTAGGTTTGCCAAGTCCTCTCCAAAGGGTCTGGCTCTCTAAACTCTGAACCCTAGTCTGAATAGGGCAGGGGTCCCCAGAACAGGGTCTGGAAAAAGTCTTGCCATCAGGGACTACTCTCTACTTGTCTGTTGGGTCAGATCATAGATGCTGCCACTTCTGCCTTAGCTGGTCAATTGCAGCTGCTTGGCTGCGCCCCAACACTGTTCTGTGAGGGCCTCTCCAGGGCCCAGAAGACATAGAGAGACACAGAGACAAAGAGTTCCACCTCAAGTAGAGTCCACAGGTTTCCGCAGGCTCTGGCCACCCCAACTGGTGTCCTGTACATGCAAATGCGCAAGTCCAAGAGTACATGTGTACACAGTATGTATGGCACACTCCTGCACATTCATCCCCAGACACAGGATTCCATGTTTCAGGCAGTCTCAGGGTGGATGAGAAGCACTGGATCACTTCATGGGCAAAGTAAGCTCAAGCTTACTGGTCCATCAAAGCAGAGATACTTTAAAATAAAGTTGGAGGGGGCGGGGGATGAAAGAATTCTAAATAAAAGTAGTAAACTAGCTATCATGGGAAAAGAGCTTGGTGGAATTGTTACAGTCATCTTATATTTAGGATCATTTTTATCTTGAATCTTATATGCACCTTCCCTCCAGTGTTTTTAGTGCCCAGGGCTCTATGTGTCCTAATGAGGTCTGAGTGAAGGGGGACAATGCCTCGCCCCACTTTGAGTCCCCAGCCTGTTGCCCTCTCTATCCTCACATGTCACACTGCTCCAGCTCAGCTGAGGAGCAACTCTTTCTGCAGAATGGGCTCACACTGTGCTCCCAGGGTCCTTTCCTCCACAGTGGTCACCGCTCTGAAGGCACAGCTGCCACCTCTGAATAGAGTGCAAATGGATTTATTACACTGAGATGCAATTTTGCCGCCTGACCTTGGAGCTGACCCATCATTACTTACTAGGTTGAACCCAGACACCTCAGCCTTCTGTTTGTTTGAATGAACCCTAATGGCCTTGAGTCTGTTGGGGGAGTTGGGGGAGGGGGATTCATTAAAGCACAGAGCCTTCTCAGGCATAGATGGGGATGAATCAATAGGACTCACCTGGTTGGGGGGGCATTGAACCAAATGCCTCAGCTATGTTGTCAGGGTCCTCTGTCTAGGTTTATTACCACCATCGTTGAGAGTGTCCCTCCTTTAATGCTCTGGCCTTCCCAGAGCACAGCTCCCTTCAATCCCACAGCAGAGATGAGCCGGGCTGGTATCTCCGAAGAGATTTGGAGACATAATGACTGACAAATAGAGGTTGCAAAGAGCCTGAAAAGAACCAAGCCTCTGAAGATTAGCTTTCTGTTTCTAAACTAAACCCTCTCACTCCCTGTCCCCTAGAGTCAGGTCCATGTGCTTCATATCATTTCCTCCAGGACAAGTCCCTATACATTTAGGACACAATCTCTCAGACCCAGTGGGATCTCTGTCCTCTGTTCCAGCCTGAGGACCTGGAAAGCCATCAGCTCCCCTTCCTCAGGTCACCAACTTCACCCTGTTTGGTGCTGGCTTGAGGTTTTACTCAGACATATGCCTCTCCTACATTCAAGGAAGCTGCCTTGGTTGGGTCTTTTTGGCTGAAAGTAATAGAAACACACTGAAATGAGCTTAAGTAGTAAAAGGAAATACAGAGTTAGGATCCAGGGATATCTCATAAAACCTAAGGTTTTCCAGGAGGACTTACAACCAGGAACTGGGTTTCTCCGCCTCCTGTCTCCACTTCTTTCTTCTCTCTCCCTACACACCAGCCTTCCTGCTTCTCCAGATCACAGGGGAGAAGAAAGCTGTCCCACTTCTCTTGAGTATCTGTATTAAAATCCAGTTATCCACCAAAACTATCTGATATTCCTTTTGTCTAATTCCAGATTCACAGAGGGGAAACTCTGACTTGCTGAGCTGTGGCCCATCAGCTATGGCCAGAAGATGGGACCAAGTAGCATCAATATGGCTCTGAGGATTTACCCCTGTGCCTTAGGGAGATAGTTCTCAGAGAAGAGAAGCCACTGTAATCTGAGCAAAAGTTTCTGCTGACATTAGCAAAGTCAGGACAGAGCCAAAGCCACTACATTGTTATCACTCCATAACTATCCCATACCTGCAAGGAGAAAAACACCCTATGGGAACAGGAAGACTATATCCTTGTAAGCTCTGATCATGTTGCCATCTTGGGAAGTAAGGCCACCATTTCCACCATTCATTCGGGAGTGGTAGGATGGAGCTTCAATAAGTATCAGGAATGCCATCACCAAGGGTCAAGCTGGAGGAAACCTTAAAAAGTCATATGGATATGCCAGAGAAGTGTGACTTGTCCAAGGCCACAGAATTAGTAAGTAGCTAAGGAAGTACTAGCACTTGTCTTTGCCTCTCAGTCTGGTATTCTGTTCAATGATAGATAAGCTGCCCCAGCAGGAAGGATTCTCTGTGACAACACTGAGCTCAGAAGTTTTGTCAGAGACCTACAATGATTGCCGGAGGCAAACTAATGATTGTGCCTCTCTGTTGATGGAAATGTGAGGACATTTTAAACTCTGGAGTATTAGAGGGAATTTAGCAGGGGAAAGGAGTGTACCAAAGGTTGATTCAAGGATAAGCTCTGTCTTACCCTGTGAGCCATGTAGGTAAAAGAGGGGACACACACTCACACACACACACACACACACACACACACACACACACACCAGTGTATTCCAGTTAATCAAGTCTATAAACCCACTAAAGCTGAAGGCACCCCTACAGATAGATACTCCAGCTGGGATAGAAAACAGATTTCAGGGCGCCTGAGTGGCTCAGTCTGTTAAGTGTCCGGCTTCGGCTCAGGTCATGATCTCACGGTTCATGGTCATGAACGTTAAGTGTCCGGCTTCGGATCAGGTCATGATCTTCGTGGGTTCAAGCCCCGCATCGGGCTCTGTGCTGACAGCTAGCTCAGAGCCTGGAGCCTGCTTCAGATTCTGTATCTCCCTCTCTCTCTGACCCCTCCCCTGCTTGCACTGTCTCTCTGTCGCTCAAAAATAAATAAAAAACAAAAAAAAATTAATAAGAAGAAAAAAGAAAACTTAGATTTCTCCTCTGAACTAAAAACCCATGTAAAAGTGAGGATGATTCTCTGGATTCAGAGAAATCAGTCTGGCCCCAAAGAATCAGTAATTTTCAAAGCAAAGCAGACCATCAAAATAGATGTAAAACCCTCAAAAGGCTGCCTGCCAGCCTTCTTCAAAGAGATGGCCCCGTGCTGGGAGCTGTCCAGAGTGCTGACCAAACTGCTCCTTTCTATAACCAAGCCCCAGTCTCTCTTGGCATCTGCCCTGAAATTCGCCGCACGGGTCCCTGTTCACCAATAACCCTACACGGTGTTGAATGGTGGAGACAATGGACACAGGTTGCCCCTAGTCACCCACGACCATGCTATGGGCCAACAGGATCCTATCTTCCCTGACTCCTTCCAGGCTTCCCCCTCAGAACCATGCCCAACCTCACCAGAACAATGTCATGAATTTTTCCTCCTTGATGAACTTCAAAGTCTTTTAATGACTCTTCATAAAGGAACAGTGGGGCCAAAAGTTGAGCAAAGGAGATGATTAAAGTACCTTATTAAAAGCAGCCTTGTAGAATTCTCCACATGAAAGCAAGCACCATTATGAGGGCTTATCCTTATAAATGACGCTTTGCTTTTGCGAACATGCTGAAACCTGATTAGAGTGACAAGCACTGACTGATACTGCAAACCTGTTAATAACATGAAAATTAGAAGAGGCTCATGCAAAGAAGGGAGATTAATTTAGCCGGAGTACATCTCGCGCAAATTGCAAAGTTGTGAATATGTTCTCAGATAATGAGCCTTCCCAGTCATCAGCTCACTTGTCATTTTCTGTAATTAATGTTAAGGAAGACGCCTTCCTGATGGTTCGTATTACTCATATACCAAGAAAATTTCTTCAGAGAAATAATTTACATTTATTATCATCGGTCTGTTTGTGTGGTTTATTTCGCGCCGGAGTAATTTATTGCAGGACCGTTTGCCATGCCTTGATTAGTCGCTCGTCAGGACGGGATGTAATTTTTTTTGCTTGATGGCGACGTCTAAAACTCGACAGTGGTGTAACACTCCTTCTTGTCTCAGGGTGGATTTTTTCACTTAAATAAACTTTGGGGCTGAGTGCCCCAGGCTGTCTTCCCGCTGGGATGAAGCGTTGGCACACAGTGTCCGCCTGCTTCCAGGGGCAGCAAGAGATTCAACACTGGGGTCCTCTGGAATCTTCTAGGCCACTTGCTTCTTCTGGCCCTGGCTGGAGCTTGAATTCAAGAGCTTATGCCACCCTTTTTCCTTCCACTCCTGTTCAGGATGAAGAGAGGTTTGCTCTCTGCTCTCAACTCCACACTTGCCCTGCTATTTCTCTTCTCCCTCAGGCTACCTGCTATTGGAGATTTCTCTGCAACTGCTTTTTTCCCCATACCTGGATGTATATTTCTTTCAAACAGCTAAATGTAAGAGGAAATGCTGCAGACAAGGTTTTGTTTCCAAGGCCAGGGAAATCTTTAATTCCATCTTGAATTTCATTCCCTGGCAACATAGCACCAAGGAATATGTCCAGTGAACTCATCTATCCCATTCCCATCTCTTTTTCAGGTCCCACCAAGCCCCAGTATGCTCAGGAGGAGGGGATGACTTGGCAGAATAAGAGACCCTTATAGAACAGATCTGAATCCATCTCAACAGGATACCTTGGGCCACTTTTTGCCCTGGGTTTATACTCTATGCATTCTGAGTTCTCAGGGGGAAAGGACACCAGGGCTGTCTGGGACAACTCTTTCGCCTTTCTCTCTGTCTGGTTCCCAGCAAACAAACAAAATGACCCTCATGGTTACTTAGAGTGTACCATGTAATGTGCTGAGCTCCTGGGGTGCATCAGCTTATTGGATCTTTACAACCAATGGATGCAGGTATTATTGAGGATGTTCTACATGTGAAGAACCTGAAGCTCAGGGACATCAAGCAATTTATAAAAGAGCTCAACGTTAATACAAAGAACAATGACAATCATCATCATTATTACAACTAATGTTTACCATGTGCTTAAGTGTCAGGTCATGTATTTGGGTTCAGTCTCATAGGAGTTAGGTATGATTGTGATTCCCATTTTACTGATGAGAAAAATGAGACTCAGAGAGTTTAACTCAGTTGCTTAAAGTCTTAGCCAGTAGGCGGTGGAGCTGGGCCTGACATTCTCCAAATCTCATATTCATGTCCAGTCCAATCCAATGACTCTCCAGAAATATCCCAGCCCTCTCAAAGTGATCCCACCTGAGCCCTTGGGCTCCTTTTTTCCCCCTTCCCCTCAATCACTTCATTTCCTTCCCCAGGTCCAAACTTGAGAAGCATCCTGCCAATCTCCCCAGCAGGGGTGGCCAGGCCGTGAAATGCACAAACAGAGGCAGTTAGCGTGAGTTACTGACCCCTGCACTGCAAATGAGGCAAACGATACAGATCAGGGTTCGCAGACAGAGATAATGATTTTTTTTTATTGGACGTCTTCATCCCGAACCAGTGGCGTGGCGCTGGGTCGGCCAGCAGTGCACCGCTGGTGTCGGTTAATGATAATCTATATTTATAAAACGATAGTCCATCAAAGTGGGATGAATATTTTAGAAGCCGCGGACAAATCAAATTGTCTTTGTCAAATGGACGCGTGCTCTGGCGCTGAGCGTGTTTTATGGCTCTTTCTGGGGTAAGAAGCAAAGGGTTCTTCTCACTGGCTGGAGTGTGGCTGCCTTCCTCATTGTGGCTGGGAGATGAGGGCTATGTTTCCTCTATTTTACAAAACCCAATGAGCTGTAGAGATTGACATTAGCGCCAGAGAATTGTACTTTGTTTGATGAAGTTAACAAATAATGTATGAAACAGCATATACAGTGTCTTTGTGGGAAAGAGTCCATTTATACTTGGAGAAATAAATTAGTTCCTTTGGAAGTCTAGGTAGGAAGGGAGGGAAGGAGAGAGGAGACAGGCTGGGGATCGTGGACTTCAGAGGGGAGAGGAAGCAGGGGCAGGGAGGATAAGAGGAAGAGGAGAAAGGAGGAGTATCCTGTGCCTGGACAGCTCCAGGGCAAACAGAGCTACTGTGGCAGAACCCCTATCCCCACAGTTAACCACTCCTGCTCTGTCACCTAACCAGCTGGGTAAGTTACATCACCTTTTGGAGCTTCCATTACCCAGTGTGTCCCATGGGGAAACCTCCTTCATGGACCATTGTGAGGATTAAATGGCCCAGTTTGATTAAAGCCCCTCCCACTCACCCGCACATTAGTTGGATCATAAATGAATGTGAGTTCCCTTCCTCTGCCCTATAAAGTGAAGCCCATCTAGCAGGGACTCAGACATCAACCTGCTAATATCTGAGCTCTGGCCTCCACCTACTCAGGACAATATTTGCAAAAGTAATAGCTACCATTTACTGAGTGTTTTTCATGTGCCAGGTGCTGTGCTAAGCACTTTACACACATCTAATCTTCTCAAGGCTCTGTATCAGCACTGTCCAATAAAATATAATGGGAGCCTCATAATTTTTAAAAAGGAAAACTAGCTGAGACTATTTTAATAATACATTTTATTTAACCCAATATACAAAATATTATTTCACTATATAATCAATATTAGAAGCATTGATGAAGTATTTAACATTTCTTTTGTTCATATAAATGTGTGTAGTTTAACACTTAGAGAACATCTCACTATAGACTTGCTACATTTCAAGTACTTAGTAGCCTCATGTTGTTAGTGGCTACTAATTTGACAGCCTAGATACAGAACACTTCCATCATTATCAGAAAATTCTAGGGGAGTCTGGGTGGCTCAGTTGGTTAAGCGTCCAACTCCTGATTTGGGCTCAGGTTATGATCTCCCAGTTCTTGAGATGGAGTCCCACATCAGGCTCTGTGCTGACAGCGCAGAACCTGCTTGGGATTCTCTCCCTCTCCATTTCTCTCTCCCTCTCTGTCTCTCTCTGCCCCCCCACCCCCGCTCGTGTTCTCTCTCTCTCAAAATAAACTTAAAAAGAAGAAAGAAAGTTCTAGTGGAGAGTACAGTCCTAAAAGGTATATACAATTATTATCCACATTTTCAGACATGGAAACAAACTTAGTGGAGCTCAGTGTCACACAACTGGTAAAGGGCAGAGCCATGAAGTTGAGTTTGTCTTTCACTAAAGCCCATCCTCTTCTTAGCTACACCATCTTCAGAAACCCTCACCTGTCTGCCTCCCCCAGGACTCCAGGTGGTGGCCAGCTGACCTCTGACCTCAACGACTTAGGCCATCCTAACCCTCAAGAGGTCTAGAGAGATGGCAGAGAAAATATGACTTTTGATCATCTACTGCTGCATAGCAAACCACCCTAAAACTTAGTGGCTTAACACAGCAACCATTTCATTTCCCATAATTCTGTGGGTCATAAAATAGAGTGGAGTTCAATAGGGACAGCTCAGCCCTGCTCCACCTGGTGATGGCTAGGGTGGCTTGACTGAAGCAAAAACATCCAAGGTGGTTTCAGTCCACAGCTAGTGCGTCAGCAGGGATGACTCGAACTTCTGGAGGCTGGCTGGGACAGGTGGGGGCCTCTTTACTCACAGTATTGACTGAGGCCTCAGTTTTAACTCCATGTGGTGCCTCCATGACCTGCACTTATTTACATGGCAGTTGGCTCTTCTCAGAGCTTATGTGGATGCTACAAGGCTTCTTTAGTCCTGAGCTCACTGATCTCAAAACATCCCTTCTCCCATATTCTACTGGTCAAATCAAGTCAGGCAAATCTGTGTCAAGGAATAGAGAAATAGATTCCACCTTTTGAAGGGAGGAAGAAGTGTGTGTGCAGGGATGGGAGGAACTGTTGATGGCCATATTTGCAGACATGCTGTCACAAGTATGTGTCTGGGCCATGGGCATAGGAGCTGGAGTTGGAGCCACCTTGGCCCTGCTTCACCCCTATTGACCCTATGAGCACTGTGCCTTGTGTTGAACAATTTACTGACATGTTGAGTGGAGAAGATTTCCTGGAGGAACAGAACCATAAGCATGCTGAGCAAGGATTGGGATGTGGATGTGGGGGTGGAGTGGTTTGCTTAGCTCCTCCCTCAGGGCTACCAGAGGCAAGTAAGAGTCTGAGGACCACCTCAGAGAAGGAAACAGAAGCCACAAACAGAAGGTCTAGAGGGTTCTGGAAAATGTTAGATCTCCACAAAGATCAGCAATAAAACCTTTAGGATCAAAAAAGTATAGAAGTTTCTTTTTGGAGCATTTAAGAAAGGGACTGCTGGAGATAAGATGACCCAGTCCTGGAAGAGAGACCTATGGGAGAAGGGGTAGAATAGGTTTGGAAGTAGAAGGCAAAATGAGTATTGAGGTCCATAAGAAGAAAGTTGAGGGTGCCTGGAAACTGGCCTTTGGCCTGAGAAGTAGATCCCAGGACATGACCATTGGAACATCGTTATGTTCCTTGCCCTCAAGGGAAAATCATTCTTAATGAATATTTAACCTTTTCTCTGTTTTCTCCATTTAAGATGTGGTTAAACATAATCATTTCCTTCAAACTCATTCCATCCCTCAATATAATTGCCTCCTGAGCCCAGAAGTCTCCACTTCTAGAATTAGAAGACTGGGATTGAAGAAACTAAGATACAAGGGAGTCCTCGTAAAACCAGAAGCAATCTGTGTCCAAATCTAAGCTTTAAGACCTGAGAGGTTAAGTGATGAGGAAGACCTCACCCTAGGCCTGTGGCTCCTAGCCTTTGGGCAGAGTTCCATACTTCAAGGAGAATGACCCTCCCTCCCCTCACTCCATGTACATGCCCCTGGATGCCCCTCTTCCTGGGCTTCCTGGTTCTTGGACATATTCATATACTCTTCTCCAAATGGCTATGGTTTGTGGATCCATAGAATGCTTGAAAACTCCTGGTTCTTACCACTTGCCCTCTCTGGACTCCAGGTCAGCTGCATTTTCTGACTCCTGATCTCCCCATAGCCCGGTGCCTGGGCAGTGGCCCTGTGAGTCCATGGTAGACCACATTCACCACCCACCACCTTCTGTCTTTTGGCTGAGAAGTTCCCACTCAGCGCACTCTCTCTCTCTCTCCTTCTCTCTCTCTCCTTTTCTCTCTCTCTCAATCACACACACACACACACACACACACACACACACACACACAAATGAGAACCCAAACTGCCCACTTCATGCGTTCATGCATGGGGCAGAATGGTCTAGGGGTTATGAGTATGACTGTTGGTATAAATAGAACTGGGTTCAAATCTCAGCTCACCTTTTTAATTTTCTTTGTACCTATGCAAATTGCTGACCTTTCTGAGTCTCTGTTTCCCAGTCTGTACACCGGATAGTAGTAAGGACGCAATGCATAGCCAGTACACAGAAAAGTACCTAGTATAGAGTAAGTATTCAATAAATGTTAGCCATTTTCATAGGAACCCCTCACTCTTGATTTAGTAAGGACTGCTTGGAAGTCTAGAAAAGTTATTAGAAACTATCTCAGCAGGGTCATGTCCACCTGGCACAGGACCTGGAGTAGACGGGTGGTCAGTAAAGGAAAGAATGAATAAAGATCCTTGGAATTGTATAAAGCCCTTTCAGAAAACACTTGGAAGGCAGATAGGGATGGCCTAGGCATCCTGAATTCTACCTTACAGATTGAGAGACAGAGAACCAGGAGTTACTGATTTGTTCTATTTCTTAATTTTTTTAAACTTTAACTCAAGTTCATTGTAGACAATTCCAAATTTCTATTTTTATCATAGATAATTATACTGTATTAAAATTTACTGAAGTAGAAAAAAACAATATAATCAGCCCTATCTATTCATCACTTCAATAAATCTCAACTCATGGACAATCTTATTTCATCTACAACTCCCATTCCGGACTCTAGAGAAGCTTGAATCAAACACATCCTATCAACTCATTTGATATTTCAATTGTATCTATATAAGATTGCTTTAGTGACCAAATACCATGATCACACTTAAAAACAATAATGATTATTTATGATGATTAAAAAAATCAATGTTTATATTTACCAAATTGCCTTATACATTTTTCTTACAGTCCACTTGAATTAAAACTCAAAAGTCATATATTACAACTGCCGAATATCTCCTTGGTCTCTTTTAATCTATGGGTACTGTTAAATTATTTCTTTCCTTTGCAATGTGTGTGGCAGAAACCAGATCATTTGACCTGTAGAATATCCCACTAGTCTAGATTTTGCTGATTGCATCCTCATAGTATCATTGAGTATGTTCCTCCATCCTCTATATTTCCTAGAAGTTGGTAATTGATCTAAAGGTTTAATTGGATTTTATTTTATTTTGGCAGCACTACTTCATAAGTGGTGTTACATATTTCTGTCAAAAGATACATAATGTCTGGTTACCTTTTAATTTTTTTGGAGATGTTTGCAGCTATTGAAGCTCATTACCTAGATCCATTATTTCATTAAAGATTGCAAAATAGTAATGTTCTAATTTATCACTCCTTCTTCACTTATTAGCTGGATAACTTCTAAAAAGACAAATTTCTCTTCATCCAATTAATTGATTATCTAACATGTTAATGACATATTGAATGGTATATTGAATACTCAACTCTTTCCCTTCATTTACCAGTTTTCAAAATAATGCTAACATCCTCCAAAGGTGGCCTATCAGTTGTTTGGCCTTTTTTTTTTTTTAGGGTCATTATAAACTCAGATTTAAATATATTTGATGTGTTTCAATCCATTGCATCTATTATCCTTATTTCTGTTCAAACTGCCCCATTATTGGCCATGGGAGTCCTTTTCAGGTTTACTTCTGAATCGTTTTGATACAATCTGAGGAGTCCTTGGTGTTCCTTTGCTTTCTGAAAAGATAAGGTAGTCCAGGTTCATCTTGTACATTTCCTTTACTAGACCTGGAACTGAAAACTTCTCCAAGAACTTCTGGGTTCTTTTAGGGGAAAATGGTATTTGGAGACCATAATCTGATTACTAGGGATGCTCATGGCTACTAAATTGTTCACCATTTTTAGTGCTTTTCAGTGGGAAGAGATAGGTAATATGTTTTCATTTTTAAATTTTGTAGGTAAGACACGTGATGAATTTATAGTACTTCCAAATCAAATTCAGGACCACAGCATTCTTGTTTAACTTCACAGATCTCATGTCTGTATCTCCTTTCTCTCATTCAAAAGCTCCTAGTACTCAGTGGCACCAATGTAATTGCTCATTGGCTTTATTTTACTATATGCCACCAATAGCCTCAAAATGATAGGACCAGCATTTCACCAACAATGTGATTATTGAAACTGATTTTAATACAAAATATGTACAGCTAAATTCCTATATCCTAAAGGAATAGATGTAGTTTCTCTTTCTGTGATTATGCCACCAACTGGACACACATTTAGGTTCAATTGTCTCTTTCAAGTTTTAGAGATTGCTGTTTTATACTTATGTAAAATATTTACGTGTTTTCAAAATAAAATCTACTAAACACGGAACATGCAAAACCATTTAGCTTCTAGCTCTGTCCTCTTCCAACCCCCATAGGTTTAACTTTAAGAGGCAAGTACTATTATCCTTTTTTCAAGATGAGGAAAATGAGGCTTGGGTAGGCTAAGCTACTTGCTAAGGTCACATAGTCGGTAGGAGAAAGAACTGGGGTTAAAACCTGGGTTTGCAGAAACCACCAGAATACAAGATTGTATCTATCTTATTCTCTATCACAGCCCTAGCACCTATTAGTGCAAAAACAATTGTCAAATCAATAAATTAAAGGGGGGTTGATTACTTTTCTATTTCAAATGATTTCAAAAAATGGTTTGAGGACCCAAAATTCAGAAGAGGTGACTTTTATTGACACTGTCATTTCATGGAAGGCAGCAGGGCTCAGCCTGGGCCTGAAAAGAGGCTTCTGAGTGACTAGACAGAAGTGTCTCCTCCATGGAATTAGAGTCCCACTATGACCACTTTTTGAAGTAAGAGGCTTCTACTTTTGAAAACTCTTGTGGCTGGTCAGGTAACTATACTTGCCTTTCATAGCTAAATAGGTGGGTGAAGATCTGGTTATGCCACAGTAATGATTTTCATCACTGAAAATCACTGTGTGTTTTGTTCCTACTGTACGCTCATTGATACTGAGCCTGCAATCCAGTAGCTGCCATGAGGGGACCTGCTGTTCCCATATACTATGGGCCCATTGGCTTTTTGGAGCATGCCCTGGTCAATATATATCCTGTCCAAAACTGTTCACTGAGCAAGTAGTAAGCTGGTCAGCATCTGAAGCCATGTATACCTAATCCATAAGCTTATGATGGTCGTGGGCATCCCTCCTGCTGAAGGACAGGAACTCTGTTAGCTTCCGTCTTGATAGGGTTTTCCAGGAATGATCTTGAATCACATTTGTGATGCCAGATTCCTGCTTCTGGCCTCTGAATCCTTGGGGGACCCAGCATCAGTGTGAGAGGCTTTTAGAGTCTTGCTTAAAGCACTGCTTCATCCATCACCCAGAGACCTCTTTCCCCCGGCTTCTCTGATGAAGACTCCCTGCTGAGAGAATGGGGAAGGCTTGGGATATGGGATAGAGAAGGAATGACCGGCAGGATGGCTCTTCTCTCTTTTCTCACTGTCTTTAGGGTGAAAACTGATGCAAAATCAGCCCCTGTGAAGGCCCAACCTGCCCGAAACCTCCTGTGGCTGTGTGGACTCCCTCAAACTTGGAGCAGGTTAGTAATTCACACAAAATGCCCCCTCTTCATCGCCATCTTGCCCCTCTCTCAAACCATGTCCACTGGCCAAGGACCCGGGCAGTGTGGTACAGTAGACATAACAGTGCCAGGGAGACCAGTCCCAATCCTGGACTTTTGGGAAAATCATTTCAGCCCCCAGAGCCTTACTCTTCTCATCTATGAGATAGAGATAAAAGGAACTCCATGGCAGGATTGGTGGAGGGGGTTAAGAGATGTCCCATACATCCCAGGTGTCACCAGTCTGAGGATGGATGTGACCTCATCAACATGAATTCCCAGTTAGATTGGCACTAAGTGCCCACCTGCCACTGCAGGATCACACACACACACACACACACACACACACACACACACACACAGTTGCCAAAATGAGTAACAAAAAACACGCGCAGTGTGCTTCCTGTGTGCCGGCACTCTGGGAACCCTTTACAGAAAAAGAAATGAGATACAGAATGGTGAAATAACTGGTCCAAGGCCACAAAGCTGGGAAGCGGTGGAATCAGGAACAGAATCCAGGCAGACTGGCTCCAAAGGCCAAAGTCCTGACTACTAGGCTTCCCTGCCTTGACAGTGAGCCCCCCAAAGGGTGCCTCACAAGTGCAAGAGCCAGTTCCTTTGGGGTTTTAGTCTCCTCACTTCTCCGACACAAGGGAGATGTCCACCACATGTCTCCTCTGTTGCCTACCTGTCCACAGCCTCCAGGAGCCTCCAGCCTCCAGGGTGAGCACAGAATTCTCAGGAGGAAGGCACTGGTCCAGGGTCTCTGGTGGGAGACAGGGAGAATGGCCAGTGGCCTCCCATACTGTGGGTTCTCCATTAGTGGAAACCACATTCTTGTTTTTGACAGGAGCTAGGGAGGGTCAGAACTGGGATTTGAACCTGAGCATCTGGTGTATAAGCTCATGTCTTAACACAGCCTGTGGAGAAGAGAGGCTCTCCTTCCACCATGACACTAGGTGATGTGTCTCTTGTCTCCAGAGTGCTGGCACCAAGTCCTTCCCTCCCTGAACATGCATGCCCATCTCCCACCAAAAGGTGGAGTTGATCCCCCACCCACTTTGAGTTGGTTTGTGACAGCTTTGACCAATAGAACTTGGCAGAGGTGATGCTTGGCCAGGTCCAGGACTAGTCTTTAAGCGGTCTGGCAATTTCTGATGGAATGCTCACTCTTGGGAAGACAGCACCATGTAAGAGGTTGAACTATGTAACCTGAGACTGCCATGTTCTGAAAAAGCCCAGGACATACAGAAAGCAATGCCTGACCAACTCACTGTTCCCACCATCCCAGCTCAGGTGCTTGACATAAGTAAAGCAACTACCATGGACATTTCAGTCCTTGTAGATGCCTTGCAGAGACAAGCGGAGACCTCAGACATGCGGTTCTAGTAGGGTCATTCCAGCCACCTCCAGCTGATCAAGCCACGCCAGCTGATGCCCCAGAGATATAGACCAGAGGAGGGCCGTATCCTCTGTGCCCTGCCTAACCCGCTAGGGTCCTAAGTTCCAGAACCATGAACATAATTAAATGGTTGTTTTCACCACTACATTTTGAGGTGATCAGTTATGCAGCGCTAGATGGTCAGAACTATGGGAAAGCAACATGACCAGCTGGGGTTTGGGGACCCTGGGAGGCAACCCCCCCAAGGGGCTATAGACCTGAGCCCTGGGGGTATCAGGAAGCAGAAGCTCAGTGGTTGGAGAAGGGATGGCTATATGAAGCATGCAGTTTCACTGCCATTGCTTTTCATTTCAGAACCAATGCCAAGGACAGTTTCCCCAGATAGTAGACAGGATGACCTAATCCAGTATGAGGAACTTATTCAAAATATATATGCCCCTTTTCAAGCTTTCCCAGTGAAGGTCTCCACTTTATGGCTTCTATTCTCCTGAGGACAGAAATGAGAAGTCTTTCTCATGGTACCCCATAGGGTTGGAGTGGGCGGTACCTGAGCCCACTTTCCCAGGGTCACTGAAACCCCCAATGTCCCTCAGACAAATGCTCAGCCCCCAGACTCTGAGAAAGCCCCCTCCTCCTTCATAACCACGTTTCTCCTCAGATACCCAGTGGGGATCTCACATACCATAGTCCAGGCACACAGTACGCCTCTTCCTAACATATGAGATTCCCCCAGAAGAGAGACAGATTCAAAGATCCAGAGACAGAGGGAGAACCTGACCACAAATATGTAGAGGCAGAGATATAGACAGAGAAACAGACATATGAAGAGAGAGACAGACGAAAAAAGAGATATACAGAGGGGGATGGAAATGGAAAAAAAGAGAGTCTGAGAAAGAGAGACAGAGATAGAGAAAGAAGAAAAACAGAAAGAAAGAGAGAGAGAGAGAGAGAGAGAGGAGACAGCAAGAGATAGACAGAAGCAGAAAACCAAATGAAGCGTGTGATGGAAGCAGTGAGATAAACAGTAGAAGGGATAAGAGTGACATTTCCCCACACACTGGATTCGCCCTCCTCCCCTACTTGCCCCCACAGCTGGCAGTTCAGTCCCCCCCACACTGGCCCCATCTCATCTCTCCACAGCTTGTCCCAGTACCCCCCTGCAAGACTGCCCCAGGGTGGACCTGGCGGGCCCCAAACCTCCTAGTGTGCGTTAACATTACCCAACGCACATCTCCAGGCCCCTCAAACCCGAGAGGTGTGACCTCATCTCCCCAAGACAAACTGCTGCCCCCAGGAGATCCTAGCAACTGCCCCCACCTCTGGCCATCTCTGCCTCACAAAGGCCAGTCCCAGGGCAAGGACACCCCTGTCACCCAAATCCATTCTCCATGGCTCCAAGGAAAGTTCCCTGGAGCACAGCAGCTGTGGGCTGGGAGAGACAGAGCCACAGCAAGGGGCAGCGGAGTGTTCCGGGTTAGGAGGGTCCAGAAGGCCACTTCCTAGAGAAGGTCTCCCCCGCCCCCTCCCTCCAGCGGACGGAGGTGTAAAACCAAGAGGGTCCCCCTGAGCAGGCTCCATAACTCAGCCAGCCAGCGGAGGCCGATATTTAAATCATAGCTTACTTTGCTTTGTGTGAGGGAATTTATTAGCCTACCACATAAATGTTTTATTCATTAGGCTGCGTAAATAATGCATGCCTGTTTCCATGGAGACTTAACCCTTCCACTCCCAGGGCCCTGGTCTGCCCTGGCCTCCCCACCTTTGTATTATCTTGCCTCTTCCTTGGTTCTGCATCTGCACAACAATAAGACCACCAACAATACACAATAATAACCATTATTATTATTATTATTATTACTATCCATCATTTACCAAGCCATTTGGGAGTCAGACACTGTGCCCAGTTCTTTATCCCCATGGTGTCATTGTCATACACACTGCCATCTCCCCCAGGTTGCAGATTAGAGGATTGGAACTCAGGATGGAGGAGACCCTGTCCAGGGTCACACAGGGCGGGGGATGGTAGTAGGAGGGGGGTATAGAGCCAGGATTCACACCAACTGTGATTGAAACCAAAGCCCAGCCATTTAGATTCTTTTCTCTGCCCAGCAGAGAACATGCAGAGAGGCTGCTTAGAGGAAACTTGCAGCCAGGAATTCTCCTCCTGCTCAGTCTTGCTCTGCCACTTCAGGTGAGCTCTCTTCCTCTGAAGCCCGCAGAATCTCAGCCCCCCAAAGCTAAGGTTATAGCGATCAGCCAGACCAACCCCTGGGAACAAATGTGTAAACCGAGACCCAGAGTGGCCTCAGCATAGGACTTGCCCAAAGCCATACGCGAATCCCAGCAAAGCTAGCCATTGAACCCAAGTTCCCTCCTCATGCCCTGAGCTGTCTCTTCTAGAACCTTCTGAGGTCTAAAGATGACAGTGCTTGTCCCTCACTTTATAGACAGAAACTCTGAGGCATTAAGGTTAAGAGCTATGTGCAGGGTCACTAGCAAATTGGCAAGGACAGCGTGCTGGGAGGCCTGGGCAGCCCCCCTGTTCCACCCGGTCACAACGCACTGCTCTGCTTAGTGAGTGTGGTCATGCCCAAGCCACCTCTGCCATCTCAGCTGCTTGCGAGACAGCTTCCGTGGGTGCCCGCATGGCCCCTGATGATGGCAGTAAGCAGAGGCCACCAAAGCTCCCATCACCATCATCAGGGGCAACCTGTCACCTCCCCCCGCCCCACGGACTTTCTCAGTCTGAAAACAGCCAGAGCTGCTTGTGAAGAAACAGCCCAACGCACCAGTGTCTGCAAATCACACCCTTAAATGTTGTCCTCCTAGCTTTTCTCCAGCCCAGATGTGGGCCAGAAGTCCTCCCTGATTCAATGAACTTGACACAAGAGCCTGGGAAGATGGCCAGGACTGACATAAGCCCTTGATCCCTTCATCTTAACTACTCCTTAAGCAGCCCTAGGAGGGGTACCTGGTTTGCCTCACTTTCAGCTGAGGAACTCAAGGTTCACAGAGGTGGAGACCTGCCCAGGCCACACAGCTGGCAAATAGCAAAACCCTGGAGGTTAACCAAGGTTGGAGCACCTGTCTGTCCTCCCTACCCAGCCCCTCCCTGCCGCCATGTTGCAGAACATGGGATACTGGCGGTCAGTCAAGCCCACTGCATTCTTAGTAGGGAAGTTGTTTCCCTTTCAACTTCCCTTTCAGACCTTCTGCCCATGTCAAGAAGAAAGTCTGTGTCTGGTGCTGGCTTTGTGGAACGCCTCTCCAAACCCACAAATCGCCCTTATAAACAGAGATTACAGGTCCCAGGGTTGGAACCCTCCGCAGGCTGCAGGAACCGGCTGGAACTTAATAACCCTATTGCATTTCATTATAGTTATTTTTATGGTTGCCTCCATTCATAGCAAGTGATGCTGGTTTTCCACTGAATAACAAGAAGGGTAATATTCTGGCATTGTTCTGAGCTTTGTATATTTTCACTCATCAAACCATCAGATCTTATGGGGTAGGATCGTTGTTATCCCTGATGAAAAGATAAGGAAACTGAGGCACAAGATGGTTAGTACTGTCCCCAAGTCACACAGCTAGTAAGAGCCTGGGGCGACTTTGAATCTTTCATTAACCATAGTGCCTCCCACAGCGAGGTAAATTTTCTTCTTAAATTATTATAAAGTGAAAGGTCAATTTGTAACACGCACTAAGAAAATAATCAAGTGGGGGGGGGTATTTGGACGTGCCAAAAATCATAAGGGTATTTACAATCTCAGCACTGCCCTTGGCGTACATACCATAAGCTCCACCCGCTGGGCTTGCAGCCAATGAGAACAAGGCCTGGCTCGGGACTGCGTACTTCCCATAGGTAGGGCCCAGGAGTAGTTGGCACTCCTGAGGCCAATCTGCAGAGGGCGAGGGGAGAGCCAGGCGTGACAGGCACCATCACTGGGACCCCTCACAGCTCCCCACAGGTGGTTCCTATCATTGTGCCCTTTTTACACGTGAATGAACTGAAGCACATAGACTTAGGAACTACACCCTCTCTCGCCAATCCGAAGGGCGCAGTGCCAGGATTTGAAGCCTGGCAGTCTGGCTTCAGAGTCCTTAGTACATAAGCCCTGCACTGCATGGCTCAAGTCATCCAGCGGCCGCATTACAGAGCCCCTAGATAGAGCTGTGCCCGTATAGTCAGTCTTTCCCCAGACTTGTCCTTTATTCTATCCAGTGAATTCCCGTTCATGCTTGATCTGCTAGAAATGGACTAAGAGTTCTTATACCTGCAAAGAAGAATAATAGTTCTCCCTTCCTCCCTTGGCTGGGAGGAATCAGCTTGGTGGAGTCCATGCATGAGTTCATTCTAAGACCGGGTGTCCCCAAGTGACAAGTGCAAAATGAATGTGTCAGTGTCAAGACTAGAGTGAGGGGAGTGAGGCACCTTGGGGGCAATATGTAAGGAAGCCTCCATTAACCCTCAGGTGATGACTGTGCTTTTGCACATGACAGCGAGGCCTTCCTTGCATTTCTCACTCTGGGCGCCTCACTCTCGTGCCCCAGGCATCATCCGGGTGTATCCAGTGGGTCACTTTCACAGGCATGAGCCACATTTCCCTGGCACAACCCTTGTAGCCCCACACATGCACAGTGGTAGTTCTGGTGTAGTGCGTGTCCCTGAGATCACCGGCCACACTCCTGTTCTACCCTGCTGAAGTTTGTGTCCCTGCCAAGGGACTGCCACTCATGCCAACAAGGCTGCAAGCCCCCCTGACACCAAAGGACCCCTGTATCCCCTACAACCCTCAGTGAGTTGAAGCCATGCAGGGCACATGCCCATTCAGGAGAAAGTGTCCCTCTGGGTCCACAGGGCTCAGCTAATGGACCAAGTCACCAGCAGCCTCCATGAAACAGTCCTTCAGCTCCTGCCTGGATGCCACTTCTCCAGAGCTCAGCTGTGAGTCCATGGTGCCAGGAGGTGACAGATATCCTGGTCTCTCACCCTCAGCCTATTCACACCAAACTCCTTCTTTCCCTTAACACCACTGGTACAGGCCCAGAACATACCTACAGGCTTCGGACACCCTCAGAAGTATTCAAACCACCATCACACACTCACCCACCATTCACCAAATGCTTCAGACTCTGTTCTAGGCACAGCAACTCCTGGGGACAAAATGGCACTATCCCCATTTTACAGAGAAAACCCATCAGAAAGGGCCAAGAACGTGTCCAGGGTCACACAGTTTCTAAATGGTGGAGCTCAGGAGCTGAGCCTACTACACTCCACTATTTGTGATCGAGGAGAGTGAGAATCATCCTGACCCCCAGGTTCCCTTCATCAATTGGCCTTCTGAGTGGTGCAAAGCCATGTGCTTCTCTCTGGGGAGTGTGAGAATCCCCAAGCCCTTCAAGCCAGTGGAATACAGGGCCTCCCAGAACTCTGTGCAATGGTTAACCTCCTCTCCAAATCTCCTTGCTGCATGCACACTCCCTCCAATTTCTCCTTCCACCCCAGCAGGCTCTACCTGCCACTAAATTTCCCCACCAGCTCAATTCTAGTCTCTGGTTTAAGTCTTCAGCTCCTTAACTGAGTCATGATAACCAGCCCATGTGGAACACAAACACTGTCCAGACCCCCAGAGAGAGCCTCAGTCCCACCTCTCAACCCCATTCTGCAATCCTTGCTCTGCTGTCCCATTGTGCTTTGAGGACTTTACAAGTTTGGCCCCATGCAGTCTCTGAGCTACCCCCTGGCCATGGTAGGAAGCAAATATGGGGACCCAAAGAGTCAGAGCACCTCATCATCATCAGTGAGGTCTCAGTGGAAGGGGACATCCCGATGCTTTCCTGTTCTCACTATGTCAGCCTCCCTGATGCGATCAGTCCCCCTCTGTTTCCCTGCCCAGTACTCTGGCTTTCTGTTGAGCATGGCACCTTTTGCTATCCCTGGGGAGGCACCAGTCCCAGCTCAGTGCCCCCTCCCTCCCAAAGCCAGCCAGTGTCCCCATCACTTGGAGCAACCCTGTTTATTGGCCCTTAGTCACATGCTCAGGGCTCACCCAACCGTCACCTGACAGCTCTCTCACACCATCTCACCCACCCAGAAATTGCCATTGATGGGAAATCCCTTCTCCTCAAATGAACTCTGTGCTTCTTTCAACATAGAGTACTTGGTCCAATTTTCCTTCCCCATGTGTCTGGCTCTTTTTTGAGCCCTTACAGCTCTGCTTAAATTCCTTGACCTCACAATCAAAATCTGGCCTCCCTATTATGTTTTTATAGCTCTTTGAATTTATATATAATATATATACTATCTTTGAATTATATATAGATATATAGACATAGATATATACTATAACTGTTTACCAGTAGTTTCTGGAGTGGTTGCTTGATTAATGTCTTACTCTGTGAGACTACCCCATACTAGTTGTAATCCCTGGCATGTAGCAGGCCTATAGGAAATATTTGATGAATGAATGAGTAAAGAGCTGCCCGTAAGACCTCAGCCCTAAGAACAGTCTCTGAATAGCTGTACCCCAAAGTCATTCCAAGAGACACCACTGAAATATTTATTTAGGTCAAGATCTTGGGTGAGGCCTTTTCCAAGCCAGAAGGAGCAGCTTTATCCCAGCCCTGGGGCTCACAACTCTGATTCATTTGTCCTGAGATGGTCTCACTGCTGGGATGGTTCTTGACATAGTGGTCATTCCCTTGCATTCCTCAGTCAGGCCCTGTGTAGACGCAACCCTTTCTCCCAAGGAAACAAGGTTACCCCCTTGTACTTACTTTGTGGTCCTCCCCCCACTACTACTCTTTGTCCTCAGCAAGACATCGTCAGGATCTCAGGGACACTCTTAGGAGGTGCCATGGGTCAAATTGTGTCCCTTAAAGAGACATATTGAATGTTAACACCTGGTGCTTGTGAATATGTCATTATTTGGAAATAGAGCCTTTGCATATATAATCAAGTTAAAATGAATGATACTGGATTAGGGTGGACCCTTAATCCAATTTCTGCCTTGTCCTTACAAGAAGAGGAGAGGCAAATGCCATGTGATGACAGAGGTAGAGACTGGAGAGATGCAACAGCAAGCCAAAGGGTGTTAAGGATTGCCAGCAATCACCAGAAGCTGGAAGAGGCTGGATGGATTCTTCCTTACAGCCTGTATAAGGAGCATGGCCCTGCTGGCCCCTTCATTTCAGGTCCCAGAGCTGTAAGAGAAGAAATTTCTGTTGTTTTAAGCCACCCAATTTGTGGTGTTTTGTTAAAACAGCCCCAGGAAACTAATGCAGAAGACTTCCTGTCCCTGTGGATCACAGGCCATAAGCTGCCATAGAGAAAGACCCTGTTCTTTGCCCAGAGCCAGACATGCAAGTCCCTGCCAACCAGAGACTGGCAGGGGTGCTGTTATGTCTGAAATGTAAGGATGATGCAGCAGTAGGCCGTCTGGGTGCAGAGCTGCTCGGGAAACAGTTTGTCACAGTGCATCAGGGAATGGCCCGAGGCCAGCATGTCTGTGGGGTGTGACATGCTGTGAGCCTGTCTCCCTTCCCCCGTCTAGATGGGACACCAGCTCCCTTCCCCCATCACCTGCCTCTTTGCTCAGCATCTCCCAGAAGACTTCAGTCCTTGGGCCAAGCTACCAGCTAGCTACACAGAGCAGAGAAATCGGTGAGAGGTGTTTCTGGGAATAGAAGTGGCATGACTTAAACTTTGTACAAAGGGATGAATTTCAAAATACCAGCTACACCTATTGAACATCTACTCTGTGACAGGCACTTGGCATGTGTTATCTGAGTTCCTCCTCTCACGTGTGTGTATCATCATCCCCACTTGATACCTGGGCAGACAGTGGCTCAGAAAACTTTGGCTCAAGTTCCCTAGCTGATTGTGATAGAACCAGAATTCAAATCTAGGACTTTCTGATTCAAGCCCATCAGGTTCCCTTGACTCCTCAGAGATAAGAAGGACACCCCAAGGACACTTTGGTCTTGGACATCCAAAGAACTGAGGAGACCCACATGAATACACATGGACTGAGATAACTCAAGTAACTCAGTAACTCGGGAGAAGAGGTCAACCTCAGGGCTGAAGTTAGTAGGGCATGGAATGGACCAGAAGTGGGGCTGCCTGCCCATGTCAACCATCTGCCCCTGGTTCCAGCCTCCCAGCTGGCCCTGAGGCTCTACCCTGCATAGACCTAAGCCAGTGAGTGTCTTGCCCAGTGGCATACCTAGGCCTTCATACATAGGGTAGTGTTGGGAAGCCATGGCTCCTCCATGAATCTCACACCCCTCCCCATTCCTGGGTGTACCCATGAGCTTCAGCCTGAAGCCTCCAGGGCTAACCATCACTGATACCCCCAATTTGCCTCTTTCTGAGGTCTCAGACTGGCGCCTGCCCGGGTTTCCATATCCCAACCCCTCTAGTCTATGCCTGTGGCTACTCAACTCCTGGCATCTGCCCAGGCCACTTTGGTCTTTGCAAAAGACTATCTATGAACTTGAACATAGCAGACAAGTCCAAAGGTATCTCTCCAGGTCACACCCCCTTACTCTCAAGTTGCTCTTCCAGGGATTGGCCTGGGAGTCACATTCAAGAGACAGTATAATATAGTGATCAGACACAGAGATGTTACAATCAGACTGCCAGATTCAAAGTCCAGCTCAGCCACACATTGGTTGTGTGACATTGGGCATGTCACTTAAACTGTCTGTGCCTTCCCTGTAGAGTGAGGCTGATAATTCTAGGACCTCTGTCACATAAATGTGTGAAGTAGAGGGATTATACACACAAAGCACTTAAAACAGTGTGTAGTAAGCACTCAATAGATGTTGGCTCTTATCATTACATCATCATAATTATTGCCATCCTTGTCATCAATATTATTATTATTGTGGCCCTAGCCATAGCTGATGAACACCTGACCCAGCCTGGGAAAATCAGGTCCTCAGTCCCAAGAACATGGCAATTTATGCCTAGGACAGACAGACATAAAACAGTCTAGGTTTTCCTGGTGACATGGAAATCCAGAAATCCCTGTTTGTCCACAGGCATGGAGAACCACATGCAGAAAGAATGAAACAGAAGCATACACGAGAGTCCACTTGGATCTAGACAGAGAAGAGAGATGGAGGGTGAGGTTGCCTGAGATCCAGTGGCTCTCTGACCCTGCCTCAGGCTGTACTTCCTGACCTTGAACTCTTACAGACCAGATCATGGTGGTAAGGCTCTGGGAGGCCTCCAGATCCGTCCTGTGTTTGGGTAAATTGAGTCTCAGCCATCCACCCAGAGAAAATGGGTGTGTTGGGGACTGTCTATTTGGGAAGAAGGGTCAACATGTGAATGTCTATCTGTGTCTGAGTTCCCCTTCCCTCTTCTCACACCTTTGAATCCATCACCAGTGACCTCCATAGGGCCACTAACATTTTTCAGCTCCTACCTGATTTTTTTGCAACGTTTCACCCTACCAACCACTTTCTGGTTCCCCAAATACTCTCTCCCTGAGTTCTGAGACATCACACCTTTCTGTACTCCTCCCTCCTCCCCGCCACTCCTTTTCTGTCTCCTGGAACTCTCTTGATGGCTGGTTGTCCTCAAGACACTGTCACTGGGACTCTCCTTTCTCCACACACTCGCTGGATGGTCTCAACAACTCTCTTGGCTTCTCCCCCAACCTGAGTGCCAAGGATTCCCAGATCTGTCTCAAGCACAAACCTTCTCTGGGGCTACAGGAATTCATTAGCCTCCTCTACAGCACCTGTGGTGTCCAGAGGCTCCCTAAACCCAGTCTACTTGACTCTAAACTTCCCTCCCACTAAAGAAGGATCATCTGTTCCTTATCTCAATGAATAATGTCCCCCAGCCTCTAGTCACTTCTGTGATGGACATCCATGATGCCTCACTCTCTCCCCTGTAAATACAACTTATTAGCTAGTCTCATCTCTTCTACCTTTCAAGCATCCCTCTAAGGTGCTCACCTCCCCATCCCCTCACCACTGCCTCAGTTCAAAGGCATAATATTGTTCACCTGGGCCTTCCTATCAGATGTAGAAGCTTAATAAATCTTTTAAAATAAATTAACCTAGTTTAAAGCCTAAAATATAAGAATTAGGCCCTACCTGACCAGACTCAGGAACAGTTCAGAGTGTAAATCAGAACTCAACTCTCAGCCCAGAGCTCAGAAACTACACTGATGTCTAGAGCCTGGAGCAAAATGTTTTCCAAAACTCCGAGGGAGAAGCCCAGCACCACACACCCTGCCCATTTTTTAGTCTAAGGAGTCACATATGGCTCATCCCCTTCCACCAACATCCCTTACTGTATTTTCCTCAAAGAAAAACAAGTGTCGATGGGGAGAGGGTTAACAGTTTATTCTATTTTTTCTGAGTGATTTTATCACTGTCGTTAGAACATTCATTGAAGTAAGTGAGGAATCCATCACAGGCTGACAGCAGTGTGCAGACTAATAGCTGTTAGATGGTAATAATTTTTAATATGATTTTTATTTCACTTAATTTCATATGTGCTTGACAAAAGGTCCCCAGTCACTGGGGAGCAGTGCGGAACTGGGAATATGCTCACAGGAAGGTCTATTAAGCCAGGTGCTGGAAGCATTTCAAAGAAACAACTTTGCCATTCAGGGGAAAAGTTAGAAACTTGGTCAGGTTTAAGGGAGCTGGTTTCTGGCACAATGTCAGTATCGCACCCCACAGACACTGGCATGTCTATGCCTCATGATACCAGGAATCAAAGGGACAGGCACTTAAGTGGTAGGAATGCCCACACACATACACACAATCATGCCAAGGCAGAGATGTATATAGATGTACCTCATCTTGTGAGTGGACACACAATCACACCCAATGAGCTACACTCCAAGTTTTCAGAAAAACACATACGAGGCACAGATTACATGCATAAACATGCATGTTTCGAGGCAGAGAGAGATTGAGGCTCATTCCTTGGTATGACATAGAGTCTCCCAAGGAACTAGTGTGCACTTGCGCTCGCTCGCTCTCGCTCTCTCTCTCTCTCTCTCTGTCTCTCACACACACATACACACATGCACACGCACACAAACACACATAATCACATAAAGAAAACATACAGATTTAACCCTATAGGGAGTCACATCTCACACACATAAAAGTAACCACATATAAAACGTCTCTCACGGTCACTGAAATAGACACACACATCCTACTGGGTCTGTTCTACAGTCTGCTAATGCATCATGAAACCCTTTGGGGTTTTCTAAAAATTGTTTTTAACTATGAGAAGAAGTGGTGGGGAGAACAACCCTTGTACCCAAAGGCAAATAACCAGAGGTATCCATGAGGATGGAGGAAAGGACAGTCCTCTTTCGTGTAGCCTCAATTTCCCAGCATTCCAGGAGCTCCTGGCAGAAAACAAGGGCAAGCTGGCACAGGAACAGGTAACAATGAAACCATATCTGAACATAGCTCATGTCTAAAGTGCTCTGAGGTGGGGTGGGCAGAGCCTTAGGGGATGGCTGACTTGAGGCATCAGGTGCCCTCCCAGATACAGATCAGGTCAAAGTAACGCAGCCCAGATTCCCAGGTTCTGGGAGGGGACGATCCTGGAATTTTTCTGTGGGGGAATTTCCAATCATAGGAAACCAGGCTGGCCTTGGGATTGCTCCAATCAGCAAGAACTTGAACCAGAATGGGGGCCCAGCCTAGAAATCAAGTGGTCAGTGGAGAGAGAAGTGGGAGGAGGGAAGAGAAACTACAGTTCGTCAGCCATACAGTTGTCTGTCCACTAACTCAGACACAGAGGTAGAGGACAGATCATAAATCCTCTGGGCAGGTGAAGAAAGCCCTCACTGTCACACCTTACTGACTCTCACTTGCTCCAAGACAAGGTCTAGAGGAAGCTGAAAAGAGGTGACAGGGTCCCGTCTCTCCTTGGCTCCCTCTCTGGAGGAAGAATAAAACAATAAAACAGTTCCCCCTGCATCCCAACACACAGCCTTCTATGGCAAGGCGTTGTACAGTCCTGGACACAAACTTGTGTGGGGACCTCTTGCTGATGAACTGTCAGCATACTGTTCTCTCAGCTTGACTCTGAGAGGGGCTGTCATGTGGCATTAAAAGGGAAGACTCCAGAGTCATGCTGCCCGAGATTAAACTTCACCTCTGCCCACTCATTAGCTTTGTGAACTTGGGAAAACTGCTTAACCTGTGTCTCTGTTTCTGCATCTGTAGAATTGAATAGTAAGTCCCTACCTCACAGGTGATTGTAGATTAAGTGTAAGCGTCTGGGTTTCAGAAAAGATTGCCCACTATTATTATTTTCTACAAGTTTCTTCTAGAAAGGGTGGGAATTGGCAGCTTTTCCCATGCTTTTGTTGTTGTTGTTTTTTGTTTGTTTGCGTGTTTAGCATAGAGGGGAATTCTTGAAGGCCGGGACAGTCATCCCATAATGTCACTCTTCTTAAGACTGCCTGAAAGCTATCAGCACCACGGACAGCATCAATTCTCTGTCCAGGGTGCTGACTTGAGCTTTTCTTCAGTTTTCCATACCACACACTCGCCCCTTCCATACTTCAAGCAGGAAGTCCAGGAGGACATTTATCTGGATACTGAGACTACAAGGAGATTCATATGTAGGTCATAAGCCATCTATATATAGCCATCTACAAGGAGAAGTTATTGATTTCATGGAAATTTCTGAATCTGAAAAAAATCCTTTCATAGAGGAGACCTTTGTGGTCCAGAGGCAGCCCTGCTCATTTGCCCTGGGGGCATCTCCAATCTCCCTTTCCCTGGATTGGTCATACCAGACCAGGACCCATTGAGAAATGATTTAAAGAGGAAGTCTTTATCCCACATTTGTTGAGCATAGATTGTGTGCCAGGGTCTGTGCTAAACCCTTTACATGCACTATCCCAGTTAATTCTCCAACAAACCAATGACGTAGGTGCTCCCATCATTGCCATTTTGCAGATAAAAATTCTGCTATTAGAGAAGCTATTGGTTCACCCAAGTTCACACAGCTAGAGGTGGGGTGGCAGGATTCACAGACATGTCTAGATTGTAAACCCCAGTAATTTTGTCTATCTTGGTGACTTATGTGTCCATCCCTGTTGCCCAAACCAGGCAAAAAAGAAATTCTCAATGGATATCTGTTGAATGGATGAATAACTTCAAAGTCAGTGTCCTACCTTCTTCAGTTTCTGCTTCTCAATTGGGGTATCTAGTTCAGCATTTGGCTGTTTCTTTAGACAGATTCTCCCACATATTTCTACTGGTAGGACCTCTCCTTCCCCTAGGCCCCGTGGAATTTGGCATAAGCCTCCATTGCTCCTCAGCAGGACTTGACCATCTCAAAACTCCCTAGATTAGAGACTAAAGTTCCTGAGATCTGGGACCACCTGGCTGGCTCAGTCAGAAGATCACGAAACACTTGATCTTGAGGTCATGAGTTCAAGGCCCATGTGGGGTGCAGAGATTACATGCATATATACATAGTCCTGAGACATGGCTCCCTATATCCTGGAACAGCAAATGCTGTTTAGACTCCCAGGAGAAGCCCTGCCCATTTTGACTCTTCACCTGAAGCTACTGTGGAAAGTAGTAAGTACTCCACAAATGGCAGTGACCATTATCTTTCCTGAGGAACAACAAGGTTATTTCCACATTGACATCTTCAGGAGACAAATTTAAGCTATTTTTCAAGATGGAGGCAGGTCTTGGGGAGGGGGGGATATGGCCCAGTAAAATTACTTTTGACTCACAGTAAAAGATAGATTCTGCCAGAGTCTCCACCTTTCAGTGTATGAACTCAGAAACTATTTCATAGACCCAAGGCTGAGAGATTCATATGTAGGTCATAAGCCATCTATATATAGGTTGAGCCTTTCCGAAACCATGTGCATAAGTCATCAGGGTGGAAGGTCAAATTCTAATTCCAAAGAGTGTAGTGAATAAGAGTCCAAAGTTATATCGACAACAAACAACAGTAACAAATTACTGTTAACTGAGTGTCTACTATGAGGCCAGCAGTATACTAGGCACAAGACATCTAAGGTTAGCTAGACAGGGTCCTTGCCTTTAACAACCTCAATGATTGACAGAAAAGAAATACAAGTCATTGGGCAATTTATGCCAGACAAGGCTTTGTCAAAGATGACTGAAGTGGAGAAGAACCAGTTTTCTCCCTGGACCATGTTGGCTGTTCCTTGTTCCCTTGACAGCCTTCTCCAGACCCCAAGTGTATCCACTCATCAATTTTCCCAGCCCCAGATGGCATAGCCAGGTAGAAGCAGTAAAGTCTAGTGGCTTTTAAAGACAAAGATTCAGGAGGTAGACTGCTTTTATTCAAATCCCAGTTTTTCCACTTACTATAGGTGTGTCTTTGTACAAATTATTAATCTCTCTAGGTCTGAATATTCTCAGCTTCAAGTGAAATAATAAAACCCAACCTATCTCAGTGGGTGTTGTAAGGATTAAATATGTGAATGATTATAAAGAGTGTAGGATAGGGCTTGGCATATAGCAAGAATATAAAAGTACTGGTGTTGTTGATGGTGTTACCCCAGCACACAAGCCAATCAGAGGCTGGCGCCAACCTGAGGGGGAGGGTGAAGTACATGGGACTCAGCCTGACAGTGCTCCTGCTTTTGAGTTATTCTCTCCCCAAGCCAAAGGCAGAACTCACTCCACCAAAGGCAGAGCCCAATTAGAACCCTGCCTTCATCTCCAGATGCCCAGTCAGCTCCCCTATGCCTCTTTCCCCCAGTTTCCTGTATATTAACTATTTTAGCTGCCATTAATTGGATGCTTATTTTGCCAAGCACTTAGCATACATTATGCCATTCCAAATCCTCACAATAACCCCTTTGAGGTGGGTACTATTATGATATATCCACTTTCCAGAAGGGATATTGCATTCAGGGAGGTTTAAACACAGGCAGATGACTCCTGAGTCCAAGTTCTGACCCATTATGCTATATCACCTTCATCCACAAAGAATGTGAGGTGGCCCTTCCCTGTTATATCTCCCAGCCCCTCCCCTACCCCTTAGAACTTCCTCAAACCTCACCAGGCTGCCGAGTGGAATGCAATATCCTAATTCCCCCTTCTGACTGCCCAATGGTCCTGCTTACTTGAAATTTTGCTGCTGATACTGATGGGGTACATCTAGTGTCCCAGATAGGATGCCAAATTGGGTATCCTGGACCATAGCTCCCCAATTCCTCTCAAGACAGGCCTTGGACATCTACTTTAATCTGCTGTCATTGAGGGGACAGCATCCCAGTCTTCGTCTTTCAGGCCCTCCTCCCCTTGTCAGAGTGACTCCTTCCTCTATGGGGGGATTATTAGAAGAGAGCTGTGCTCAGGGCACTTGGGTGGCTCAGTAAGTTAAGCGTCCAACTTTGGCTCAGGTCATGATCTCACAGTTCATGGGTTTGAGCCTCACATTGGGCTCTGTGCTGACAGCTCAGAGCCTGGAGGCTATTTCGGATTCTGTGTCTCCCACTCTCTCTACCTCTTCCCTGTTCACACTCTGTCTGTCTCTCTCCCTCTCTCTCTCCCTCTCTCAAAAATAAATACACATTAAAAAATTAAGAACAGAACTATGCTCTTGTCTCCAGAGATATCTGCATTGGGAGACTCCACAGAGACATCACCGAGGGACACTGTCTCATACAAAACTTAAAGTAGACATGTCCAAGTTTTGGCCATCCATAACTATTCCCCCTTCACTGGATGGGGACAATGTCACCAAGATAGGAGTGGATGAGCCTTCCTATACACCACCCACACTGGTGGGCCTGACTTAAATCCACTTTTGCCAACTGCCACTGCTACACAACAGACACACATAAATACACACACACACACACACACACACACTTGGTTTTGGATGCACAGATAGCTACATCAAATCCTAGCTCTACTACTGATTTGGACCTGGCACTTCTCTCTCTGGGTCCTTAGTTCTCCCACCTATAAATGAAGAGGGGAGCTCCATCTCTCAGGGACCATCCTGATCCAGCATGTTGGGCCTACAAGAGATATCTGAACCCAGCCATACTCCCATTGCCACCCTCCTAAGGGAAGCCTCAGTAGCTGGCAGAACAAAAGAGCAAGGGGCCCAAGGGTTACTAGAGGAACCCACTGCTTCGCCAACCCGCTCTTCTTCACATCATGTTTCCTCCCATAGGCTTTACTGGGCCAACTAAGAGGCAGTGTCATTTTGGGGTTGAAAGCAAGGACTTTGGAATCAGATAGAACCAGATAGAGCTGGATTCAAAACTAAACTCTGCTCCTCAGTGGCAAATTACCTAGTCATGCTGAGGCTCAGTATTCTCAATTATAAATTGGGGTGAACAATACTTTCCTCCCTGAGCACCTCTGGGGATTAAAGATCACACATGGGAAGTGTCTGACCTCCACTGCTCTCGGAGATCAATGGCGAGAAGAGTTATGAACTCAGAGAACCTTAACCAGGGTCCTACCCCGCAAGGCTGCTCATGCCTCAGCAAGGATCCCCACCCCATCAGAACACTATGGCCTTTGGGATCCTCTTTCGAAAGCACTTTCTGAAAAGTTTAAACATAGAGTTATCATATGACCCAGAAATTCCACACTTAGGTGTGCTAAGAGAATGAAAAATACTTGTGTATTTGTACAGACTACAAATGCAAATGCTTGTACACAAATTTTCATTGCAACATTATCACAGTAGCCAAGAACTGGAAGGAACCCAAATGTCCATAGAGTGATGGACAGATAAACAAAATGTGACCTTCTCATACAGTAGAATATTATTCTGCGATGAAAAGGAATGGGGGTACTAACATGTGCTATGACATGGGTGAACCTCAAAAGCATGATGCTAAGTAAGGTAACCCAGACACAAAAGCCTCCCTGTTATGTGATTACACTTCCATGAAATATCCAGACAAGGCAAATTCATAGAGACAGCCAGTGGATTAGTGGTTGCCAGGGGCAAAGGACAGGGGAATGGAGACTGACCGCTTAATGAGTGTGGGAGTGTCTTTTGGGGATGATGGATATGTTCTGGAATTAGGTAGTGATAATAATTGTAAAACCTAGTGAATATACTAAAAACCACTGAATGTATACTTTCAAAGGGTGAATTTTATGGTATTTGAATTATGTCTTAAAGAAAAAAAAGATAGAATTCTAAGCACTAGTCAGTACCCTGGAGTTCCTTTTCACAGACAGGGAGCCCTGCAGAGACCTCAGAGAGCCCTGGGCCTTGGAGGAAAGATGGCCACAGCCCTGACCACTGCTAAGGCCAGGTGCAGGCCACCTTGGAGCTAGCACCCCTGAAGGCAGCACAGACAGTAGGTAAGAGCACAGCCCGAGAGTCAAGAAGACCCACATGGAAATCCTAGCTCCACCACTTCCAATCTTCCAATCTCAGACCTATGGTTTAACTCTCTCAGGCTTAGTTTCCACATCTATGAAATGGGAGATAATAATATTACCCATCTCACAAAGTTGCTGTGAAAATTAAGTAAAGCCATCAGGTAAATTGTGTGGCATGGCACTAGACACATAATAAATGCTAAATACATGTGGGTCACCACTGCCATTGAACTCTCAGTAAGTCTTACCAACATCCCTAGTGGGCAAGAGTCATTATCCCCATATTACACATGTTGCCTGCGCCTGCCTCTGAGGTTCAGGGATGCTGGGATTCAGGTTCAGAAACTATAGAGTCTATAGGGGATGCACCTGAGGCTGAGGGGCCAGTGAGAGGCTGTTGCAGACAAACCTGTGAGAAAGGCTGGTGGCTTGGCCAGGAGAAGGGTAGGAGGAATGGAGAGAGCAGATGTGTGAAGCATTTCGAAGAGAACTTGGCAAGGTTGGGTGACCGCCCCCCCCCAACAGCTGGGGGTGAAGGAAAAGGACTCATGGACGACTGACCACTCCCAGGTTCTGGCTTGGTTACCAGATGGGTGGTGGGGCTGACTGAACCCTGAGTTCAGGGACACAGCAAAAGAAAGAGCCTGGAAAACCCAGGTTCATGGAAGAGAGAGCTCAGGGCTACAGGCAGAGATGCATGGGGGAGGAGCTGCCACAGGGAGTGGGGAGAGAGCCAGGCAGAGGGCGGGAGAGTGGGCCCCTGGGGACAGCCACGGTTTAAGAAGTCAACAGAGGGGGGTTACCTGGGTGGCTCAGTCGGTCGAGCGTCCGACTTCAGCTCAGGTCATGATTTTGAGATTTGTGAGTTTGCTTGTGGTTCGTGAGTTTGAGCCCTACATTGGACTCACTGCTCGATGTTATGAGCGTACAACCCGCTTCTGATCCTCTGGCCCCTCTCTCTGCCTCTCCCCGACTTGTGCTCTTTCAAAAAATAAATAAGCATTAAAAAAAAGAAGTCAACAGAGGATCAGGAACCCAAAGAGGCTGGAAGACAGTCAGGGAGGTGGGAGCTAAGTATAGGGACCTCGGCATCACAGAAGGCACCAGAAATCACAAAGAGAAGGGGGGTGCAGGGGTGCCTGGTTTGCTGAGAGATGGGGAGAATGCATGTCCCTAATAGCATAGATTTCCCTCAAGGGGAGAACCGGTTCTATTGAGCAGCAGAGGGGGGGTTGAGGGTGGCGGACAGACAGTGGAGGGCAGGTGGAGATGTGCCTGGTGAAGAAAAGTGCGATGGGGGTGGATGGGGAGGGGTTGGAGTGGGATGGGGCGGGCTTTTGTTTTCACTACAGGAGAGCCCTGAGGAAAGATGCTGAAAAGGCACAGGAGGAAAAAAGGGAGCAGTGGCCAAGGCCTCCTTGACCTTCTGATAAGAATTAGCCCCTTTCTCCTGGAGACCCCACAGTACTGCTCCATCCATCCCTCGGTCACAGCGCTGATGACCTAGGATGAGTGTGGCTGTCTGTCCAGGGAGAACACACAGAACCTGAGGGCTTCTCATGCATTCCTGCAGCCCCCCGCCTGGTGTCCAGGGAAGGACAGAGCGCCAGACAGGCAGGCTAGCAAGGGTTCAGCAGGTGGACGGACCAGCAGGCTAGCGGACAGACAAGCTGACAAGCAGCAGGAAAAACGGCCACAGGGACAGGTAGGCAGGGAGATGTCTCCCCCTCCACCACCTCCCCCCCCCGCAGTGCCCCCACCCCCACGGCTGACACTGGAGCACAGATTTATCTCCCAATGCCGCCACAATGCGCTATTGGATTTGTAATCACAGACTCCAATGTTCACGGGATAAATATACTAACAAACTAATTGTTTGTTAGCTCTGAGGTTGGAGCAATCAACATGTCCAGCATGAACTATGGGCCGCTCGCCTGCACGAGTTCAGGCCACCCCAAGGCGCACGGGCCCCAGGCGGGGCTCAGGCCCGGTGTGCACGCCCAGGCCCGACCCCTGGAGCCAGGGGGGTGGCGCGGGCGGGAGGGCGCCAGTGCTCGCTGGCACGTAGCCCTCGCTGCCCCTGCCTGAGCCTCATCAGTGGCAGACATAAACTAACTCGGTTCCTGGGGACCCCAGAGGAGCAGCAGGAACTGTTTGGTAGAGAATTATAGCTGTGGGTGAAATTAGATGTACTCTGAGCCCCAAGGCTGAGAGAAATAAAAAGCATTTTAAATGGAGTGTAGAATTCATATTCCTCAGTCACCTTCCAATAAATAAATCTTGTACCATTTTTTTCTGTAAACAGTGGTTACACTCAGCTTCTATTGTCTCCACATTCCATATGCCAATTGGCCAGGAGTGGCAGGGCTGAGCTGGGGTGGGAAGGAAGAAACCAGGGTGTGCCGAGGGCTTGGGGGCCCTGGAGCCACAATGGCTATCCCAGAGAGGTCCCCCAACTTTAAGGACGCGTCAGGAATGTCCCCCCCCACCGCTAGTCATAACCCAGCCCTGGTCATCCCTCGGGGACCCCCAAGGCAGGAGGCCTGAGATGGAATTCCCAGGGCCCAAGTTTTGAGACCCAACGGTCCAGGGCTGGAGACCCATAGAAAACACTGCACTCCAGCTCCCTGGGTCCCCTGTCCCCCACCACCCCCAGGGGAAACGGAGGATTCCACTGAGGCTGACAGCTGGAGTGAGAGTTTGGGGGAGCCCTGCTGCCCTGGCAATGGCAGCTTTTGTTGTCTCTGGTTTTCTTTTTCAAAGCCTTCCATGAGCAAAAACAGTACCTCCTCATGGCTAAGGATGTGGAAAACACAGAAAAGTCACAAAGAAGAAAAATACCTCCTGCAATCCTACCACCCTGAAAAAAAAAAATCACTGTTGATATTTTGGTATTTCTCCTCCCAGACTTTGCTCAGTGTGCATCTGCACATAAATAAATATATGTTTTACAAAATGGAAAGAATCCCTACATGTATTAAGTGCCTAACATGTACCAGGTACTATTCTAGGCATTTTGAATATATTATCTCTGAGTCTCACAATAATCCTGCAGAAAAAAAAAAAGAATTCATATTAAATATTAATACTAACTTGGATCATTAAGAGAAAAAATACTGGCTCACATTTATTCGGCACTTACTGTGTACCCAGCACATTCTGCTGAGCACAAAGCTGCATGATCTCAGATAATCTCTTCCACAAGCATGGGAGGCGGCCCGTTGTTATCCCTCACCCCAGGGAGGGAGCTTGTCCAAGGTCACAAAGAATGTGAATGATGGAGCCACAATGCAAACTTGATTGTCTGACTCGGAGTCTGACTCGGAGTGTGATCTCAGTCCCCCCAACCCCACCGTCCACCACCGCCCTCTAAAGCAGATCACAGTGGAAGGCCTTTGGCTTCTCCATTAGTCCCTCTTCTCTCCCACTGACTCTAGCCATTTTCCTAGAACCTGTTGGAATTGTCCATTCCCTGTGGTCTAAGACTGAGGTTTCCACAGCTGCCCTGATCCTGCTCTGCCAGCTCACAAACAGAGAGGCAGCAGAGAGGACTGGCAAAGAGTGTGAGTTTAGGCTCAATGAGACAGGGCTTCCGTCCCAGCCCAGTCTCTTCCTAGCTATGTGTCCTTGGGGAAGTCACTGCCCCTCTCTGGGCCTTATAGTCCTTAGCTGGAAAATGGAGATACTGAGAATAGTTACACAACAGAGCTATTGTGAAAACCAAATGAGATCGCTTTGTAGCACCGAGCACAGTAGTGGTGCATGCTAAGGGCTCCCAAACTGAAATGCTGCTATTTTTCAAATGAAGAACAATATATCAAACAATTTTTAAGAAGCAGTAAGAAAGCAAGAAAGAGAGAGAGAAGGAAGGGTGGGGGGAGGGAAGGAGGGACCAGCAAAAATGGACACTGGGGCATATACCCCTGACTCTCCCTCCCCTCTGCTCCTGCTTCCTTCTCCTTCTCCATTTAATTGGCTGCTGGGTACCCATTCTACAGAACGCCAGAGAGCAGTGATTGAAAGTCAGGGCCAGACTCCTGAAAATCAAGAAAAAGAAAAGGAGAAACTGGCCCCTTCACAGGGACATTAGCACAAAAACATGACACTTTCCGGTTTATTGCTGGGGCCCATCCTCTCACTGCCCTGAGACCCTCTTGCTCTCACCAAAGGAATCAGTTGAGATGAGACCATTAGTTGGGTGTTGTAGGTTGGTGTCATCTTTTAACTGAAAAGATTCACCACTCAAGCACAGTGAGGAGAGGCAAGGAAGGTTTGGGACCTAGCTCTGCCCCAGATGCCAAAGACCTGGGGTCACTCCATGGCTCCGTAGGCAGTGGCAGCCCAGGAGGCCTTCTTGGAGAAGGAGGACAACAGGAAAATCTGCAGAGATGGACAGGAAGATGGGATGAGTCTGGGCTCAGAGGCCACAAGATCAAGTCCCAGGTTGCTTTCTGACTCCTGTGGGCTCTCAGCTGGTCCCTTCCCCTCTTTGGCCTCAGCTCCCCCTCTGCGAAATGGGGGTGACAACACTTCCTTGGAATGACGATGGTTGTGCCGATGGGAATGAATGATGCACAATGAATGAATGAATGAATGAGTGAGTGATGAGCAAGTGAGAGGCTCCACTCCAGGCCTGCGGTGGCAGCTGTCTCTGGGGTGGCCAGGACTCCCTTCTTCCCAGGGCTCAGGGAAGCCCGTTGGTCATTTATTTTTGGTTAATTAAATGGTAAGATTTTCAGGTCTGATTATTTACTGCCAGCCGGCTTCATTACCGGCTCCCCCATAAATCACAGCGGGGGAACCAGCTCCCATTCCCCGCCCCCATGCCCACTCCCAGGCCAAAGCCCCCGTCCGCCGACAAGACCCCAGGAGAGGGAGGCATTGTGATATTTCTCATCCTGGAGGGCTACACAAAGATTTCTCCTGACCCCTACCCTCCCAAACCCTGCACCATCTGGACCTTCTGCAGCCTCCAACAGCCAGAGTTTCAGAAGACTTCTTCATTGCCAACAGCCTCATCCAGAAGGTTCAGCCTCAGCATGTAGAAATGAGCACCTACTATGCGCTAGGTCCTTCGCAAGCCTGAGCTCCCTGCAGCGATTAGATCTACTGCTGGAGGAGGCTACGGAGGTCCCACAGCTGCCAATGGTGGGGAGAGAGGATTAGAACCTGGGTCTGGATGCAGGGCTTTGTCCCAACCACCCTGCCCCAGTGAGGAGGGAGGCACAAGTTCTGGGGTCAGATGGACCTGGATTCAAGTCTCTGTTCTAATAGCTACCAACTATAGGGCTTTGAGCAGGTGCCTTCATCCTTCGGGGCGTGTCTCCCCAGTTTCAGGTAGGGACAGCAATAGTTCCCTCCCCAAGTGCTATGAGCACTAGAAGAAACATGCCTGGGACAGCGCCAGACTCAGAGGCTTCATCCCACATGAGCACCTGCTGTGTTTCTAGTGCAGTACCAGGTGGGGGGTGTTTCTCACAGTCAGGGGTGGGGAGGCTCAGGCACAGACAGCAGCATATGGAGGCTGGGGGGGGGGAGTCTCATAGGGCCCCCCACTGGCTGTGTCTAGATAGACCTTAGTGGGTCCCAGAGGATACCCCAGGCAGCTGTGTGCCCTGCAGGGCTGATGCCCCGCCCCACGCTGATCCCTGAGCCCCCTCAGCCCTATGTACCTACCCAGGCAGAGTGGAAGTTCTAGATGTGCTGAGTACAGGAAGACCCCAAGGGACACAGGTACCAGGGTGTCCCTCTGCTTCAGGCTTTGCCACCAAACAGAGGAAAAACAGAAGGCAGGGTAGGGTGGGGAACAAGACAACAAAGGGAACCAGCTCCCCCCATCTGACTGGGGACCCCAGGAGGCAGGCAGGGCCCACGCACCTGGTCCAAAGCTCCACTCCCAGCCCCCAGCTCCCAGTCTGACTCGGAAGTCCTCAGTCCCTATCTGTTGGATGACTGAATGATGAGTGAACAAATCAACAAATCGAAGACAAAATACATGAATGAATGAGTCAGATGATTGAGCACATAGATAAACGAACAAAAGAATACACAAGTCACTGGATGAACAAACAGTTGGGTGAATGACGGAATTAGGGCACAGGGGAACAAGCAAAAGATCAGATGAACAAATGAATGAATGAACGAATGAACGAACGAACAAAAGGAGTGCTGGAGCAGAAGAGGAAGGAAGAGAGGAAGAGGACGGTGGGGGGGAGGGAGGAAGGGGAGCTCGGCGGTGAAGATAGGTCTGCACAGAGCAGCCCCCCAAAGGCAGCACGGTCCCTCTGTCCCATCCGTCTGGTGAGAAAGTCCTGTCTCCCTCAGCCGCAGCGCATGCAGCCAAAGCTCATGGGAACCTCACTGTGGTCTCCCCAGCAGACCTGGAGCTCGGGGAGCCTTCTCCTGGCAGCCTCAAAAGCCAGGCGCGGGAGGTGGGTTGCCTTTGCCAAGGCCTTAGCCTAGTCTTTAACTATTACATTAAGCATCTGCTTTGCCATTCACGGATCAGATAGCATTTTACCCCTGAGATATTTGATTTTATTACTTTCCAGGGAGAGGGCCAAGCAAGTGTTCTTATTGATTTGCACATTAAATATATTAGTAATAAAACAACATCTCCGTAAACCAATTGTAAAATCAATATTAATTGGTACCAAAATATCACAAGTAGTTGAATTACAATTAAGGGAGGGGGTGAGTCCTGCCTCAGGGCAGAGGGTGCCAAGGTCCCAGAAGGGAGAGCGGTTGGGGGACTGGACTTCAGTGTCAGGCAGACCTGGGTCTCCCTCTCTGAGCCTCAGTTTCCTCATCTGCTAAATGGGGTTGATCATTCTAGCAGCCAATGTCTGGTGTGATAATGCCTGTATGGGGCGTGGCAGTAGCAGGAGCCCAAGAAATGTTCCCTTCCTTCCTTTTCCTTAGTGCCTACTGCCAGGAAAGTGTAAGTCATTCCCACTAGAGTAAGAAAGAGCACTATTGGCAGCGAAAGAGGGAGAGGCATGAGTGGTGGTGTGGGCAATAGCAGAAAAGATAGGGAGCTCATGGCGGTGCCCTAGTCTGGGGGGTGCTGGGCATATTAAAGGAAGGCTAGGGTCCACAAGGTCCTTTTTATTACTCAAATAAGAAAAAATAATTCAGCCAGGGAAACTTGAGGGGTTCTGCTAGGGTTGGGCTGGCATGGGGATTTGGGGGCGAGCAGGGAACCCTGGGTTATCAGGCTGCACCAGGCACATGAATGATTTCTGCAGCCCAGGCAGCCTAGCCCATGGTGGCAGCTCTCAGGGGCAGGGTGACCAGGGTGCTGGTGAGGAGCCACTCGGTGTTGGCTGAACCCCCTCCCCAGACCTGGAGGAGACCATCCCAAGGGTCGCCACCTCAGCCACAGAAGAGCCATCCTCTCTGGCTACCCCCCTGCACTGCTCACAGCCCTGGGCCCTCCCAAAGGGCTCAGTGTCCCCTGGAGGGGTTTCACACAGGCTCCGAGGACCAGGCCCCTTGGCTCCCTTGAGTCTGTGCACATGGGTGTATGTGATTTGGCTTGGATGGTTGCTAAACTCCCTCGGGAACAATCACATTTGATCCTCACAACAGCCTCATGAGGGCACTCGATTCTCATCCCCCATTTTACAGATGAGAAAACTGAGGTGAGAGAGGTCCCTGGTCAAGGCATACGGCCAGCAGGTGGTGGGCTGGGCTTCCAACCGAGACCTGTCTGACTGCAGAGCTCGTGTTCCTTTCCTGCTCCTGGTCCCCCAGGGATGCTGATGGCGCACTGGCAGCTCAAGTATGCAGCCGCCAACACATGTCTCCGGCCCGCCTGCGGCATCCAGACGACAGGCACAGGTGCCTTGCCTCCTCTGCGAACTACCGTGCTGCCAGTACCTCGTCGATGCTTTGGGTTCCCTTGGCTCTTTAGAGAAGACAATAATGACAATAGAAACGTGGAGGATAGTAACATATCGCATGTTGGTGAAGGGCCTTGCACTCAGCCAGAAACCTCACCCACATTTCCTAATTTGATAGACTATATGGCAGGGGGCCTAAGTTTGCATTTTCCGGTCAAAATCACTCCAGTTGAGATCGCGGCTCTGCCTCTACTGGTTGCGTGATTGTGTTGATCAGCTGTGGCCACAGCAATGCTGTGTAACAAAGTACCTAGAAACTCAGTAGCTTGCAGCAACTGATGTTTACTCTCACACTTCCCAGTCTGCAAGTTGGCTATAGTTTAGCTGATCTGGGCAAAGCTTGGCTCTCTGCTTCAGACTGGTTCAAGTCGGCTCCATGCATCTCACTCCGGGACCAGCAGCTGCACAGGGCATGGCCCCGCATGGAAACGGAAGAAGAGCAAGAGCCAAGTGAAACCACACAAGCACATTCAAGGCCACCGTTCACGTTGTGTCCACTAATACTCCACCGGCCCAAACAAGTTTTGTGGCCAAGCTCAACATCAGTGGGGCAGGGACATATATTCCACCCACAGTAGCAGTGGGACTAAACATTTGCTGAACAATTACCTAACCTGTCAAAGTGAACTTGGACCTCTGTTTGTTCATCTGTGAAATGGATGGACCACAAGACCTGTGGTCCATGCCTTGGCCTCACTGAGGCCTCCTGATTCTGCAGTGCTTTGTCATCTGGCCCCAGCTTGTTGGCCACCTAGAGGGATGGAGGAAGCTGACATCCTCGGTCCCCAAGTCGTCCTGATCATTTACTTGCTGGCTGACTGAGAGCAGGTCCAACACCCTGCCCAGAGTCCCCTCACCATTCTCCCCACCAACAATTTATGAGAGCCCTTCCCTGCCCAGCTCCCGCTGCACCAGGTCAGACCCATTTCAGTCTCCTGCAAGGCACAGCACTTCCCTCATGGCTCTTAGCACAACTGTGACTCAGTGGTTATTGGACACATGCTCATATTCTGCCTCCCCTGGTCCGAAGGCAAATACCTCAAGGGCAGGGATCCGGTCCATCTTATCACTGCTGGATCCCACGGCCCAGTGTAGCGCCTGGGGCACAGTAGGAGCTCAGCAAATCTGGTGCCTGCAGGTAGGTAGCTATTTGGCTGCCCCTAGCCAGGCATCATTTGTAGCAAGGCACACGGCCCACACACACTGAAACACGGAAAAAGTGGCCGGAGGTGAGAGCGTGGTTATTGCCAGAGCCTCAAAAGTGGAGGATCGGGCAACCAGAAACCACAAGGAAGTAGGATCTGGACGGAAAGAGTTGGTACCACACGGCAAACTGCTGCCTGCCTTCTCTCAGGGCTTCTGCTTACTGTCCTCTCTCTGCACATGGCCTGGCCTTGACCCCACACGGCCCCACACACCCAACAGAGGCCAGCCGGAGACTGTGATTCAAATCAAATTCCCAGTTCCCGGGGAACGAGGCCCTGGTTGGTTCCAGCACCACTGCTGCCGGGGCCACAGCTGGGGCAGAGGAGAGAGATCTCAAAGAGGCGGTGAGCTCAACACACACTCTAAAGGTGGTGTTCCCTCCCTTGGCTTCAGTTCCCTCCTTTGTGAAATGAGAATAACAATACCATTTCCTGGAGTTGTGAATGTCAAATGCGCTGGTAGACAGCAGTAATTCTTACCGTCACAGAAGCCGCTACGCACGACGCCATTCCCTGTACCAAGGACCGTGCTGGGACATTTCCTCACATGGTCCGATTGAATCTTCAGAACAATTCCTTAGGTTTAGGACCTCAACTGCTGCCCCTTGACAGAGTAGAAAAGTGGAAAACAGAGAGAGCAAGCGATTTACCCAAGGCCACACAGGGCTGGGATTCCGAAGTAGGTCTCTGCCGCCACAGGCTGCATTTTCACACCGTGCTCCCTCTTTCGCTAAGGTGTCCTTGAAGTAGTCCCCACTGCTAGGGGAGGGCAGACGAG
>CM053568.1:8989206-9116706 GCA_028646485.1 Cryptoprocta ferox
AGCCGGGGGGGGGGAGGGGGGGTGCGCGGAGGGGGGGGCGGTGCGCGGGGGGGGGGGGCGGTGCGCGGAGGGGGGCGGTGCGCGGAGCGGGGGGGCGGGGGAAGGGGCCGCGGGGCCCAGGGAGGCCGCTCCAAGCCGGGCCTCGGCGCGCAATCTGCTCGCTGAAATCTGCATGCCCCCCAAAAAAACCATTAAGTTAAAATATACAGTTATTGTACCTTTCTGGGCCGGGCGCCATGCGAGAGCTTATTGCTGAAGCTCAGACCGGCGCGAGCAGATGGTAAATCATGAAATTTTATGAAATTATTACGCCGGCGAGGTGTTTTGAATAGGAGCAGCTGTGAAGGAGATGGGACATTATAAACACTCACAGGTGTTACCATCTCCCCCACTGCCATCCGCAACATAAAAAAAAAAAAAAAAATTAAATTATAAACAAACCGGCAAATGTTGTAATCTCTCTCCTCGACACACTCCTTACAGGGAAATTGCTTAAACTAAGCAAAGAATTCAATTTTAATTTGCATAAAATATTTATCAAGGCTTACGCAAATTTCCGCGCGGCTCCCTTCCTGCCAAGTTTAAAATTGCTCAGACGTACAGAGGTGCAATATCGGCGTGTGAGCAGGCCATTAGGCTAGCCCTCCCGGCCACTTGAGCCTGCACAGACGGACACGCGCCTCGATTAGCAGCCAGCCGGGCGCTGCCAATTTTCCCCTGTTTTTGTCTTTTTTTTCCCTCCCTCCTTTTTTTTTTTTTTTTTTTTTTTTTGCAAACAGATTGTTTTTCTCATTATGTTTTTATATCTACCTAAACTGTTAATTAGGCACTTAGAAGATTTTTTATTGGGGCCTAAGTGTAACAAGCTGCTTTGTTTGCAGGCACATACCTTGCTGCTGTTCTGTAAACATGGGCTTTTTGCTCCAAAAGCTGCGTTTTCGGCGTGTTACCGAGATGGCGTGATGTGCTGGGAAGAGGTGGCTGCGGCCTAGGGTTGGAGGGTCTCAGGTCTCCAGGCTGGTCCAGGACTTCGGCCTCAAGCTGGGTCCTGGCCTGGCCACAGGGGAGAGTGAAAGGGGATGAGGCACGTAGGAGGCCGAGGAGGCTAACGAGGTGACCTGGAGGGCCCAGCTGAGTGGTCAGGCTGGCTGGGCTCGCTGGAGGCTGGGCTTCTGCTAAGCCCATAAACCCAAAAGGCCTAATTCCAGGATGCAGAATTATAGCAGCTGCACCTGTGCTCCTGTTTGCTCACAAATGGAGCTCTCCCTGTCCAGCCATAGCCTTTCTGCTTCTTGATCTCAACCAAGCTCCCTCTTACCTCAGGGCCTTTGCACTAGCTGTTTGCTCCTCCTGGAATGCTCTCTCCCCAGATTTCTACAGGGCTGACTCCTCAGCTTAAAGGACACCTCCTCGTAGAAGCCATCCCTGACTACCCAGTCATTTGCACATGACCCTGGAGACTTTCTGAGCTGACCCTGTGGAGGTGTTTATTGACTGTCACTTCCACCAGGAGAAAAGCTGCATGAAAGAAGAGATCTGTCTAACCTAGTTCCCTGGATTAATCCTCCTATAAAAGCAGTGCCTGGCACATAGTGGGTGCTCCACAAATGAGTGAGTGAATGTGTATCAACTCTGAATATAGACATATGCACAAATCTTCAGCCCCTTTTTGGAGGAGGCTTAGTGCAAAGCCTGGCACCTTGTAGGTGCTCAATCACTATTTGTTGAAAGAATGAATGACTACTTTGGGGCATTTCCCTTGACTCTGCCAAATGGGCCAACTACATGCCAAGAACAAGTAAAATTGCCTTTGCCACCCACACAACCTACCCTCCTGTGTCCAACTGAATCACAGCAAATGCAGGCAATCTGTGCCCGGGGCCACCCGGATCCCCGAGGGCCACTCTCAGAGGTGCCCACGTCCACCTTCCGCCAGCATCAGGGTGGCTGCTGTGGAGAGAGGGGAGAGTGCCCTTCCTAAGGAGCTGGGATCAATGGGAAGGGCGAATTAGCCACGGTGAGTGGCTAATCGGGAAGTAATCAGGTTATACGCATCACAAAATCGCCCATCAGATGGAGAATGGGGTTTACCAGGAAGACAGAGGGGAAGCTTTGGGGGAGGTTTGCATAGTGGTGAGGTCAGGGGCTTTGGAGTGAGATTGCCCACCCCCCTTGGCAACCGTGTCTGGAGATAATAGGGGTGACCTCATGGAGTTGCTGGAAGATACAGTGAGACTATGCGTGGAAAATCCTCAATGCTCCATTCATGTCAGCTCTTAACGTAGTCATGAAAATATCATACCCCAAGGACCAGGTCCTGGGGTCACCAATGGCTGTGGTGACCCCTCTGCTAAGCGCCCTGCCCCACACCACCTTCTCTGAGCGCTGGGTGTGAACCAGGTTGGTACTGTCATTCCCGTTTAACAGATGAGGGAACTGAGGCTCGGTAACTAGACAGGTCTCACCAGGTGGAGGCCCAGGAATCCTGAGCCATCAGTGAGACAATAGGAGGGGCCAGGGGACTGTTGCCACAAAGTCCAGTTCAGAACCTTCTAAGTCATGGTCAGTCTGGGCAGAGGTCAGCCCAAGGCAGACAGGGTCCAAGTGCAAAGTTGGAACCAGGGGAGGTGGGGGGACGGGGGCAGTGAGACCTGAAGTTGTAGACTTCTAGGAGGCCAGCCCATTTGCAGCCAGAACTTGGTGGTTGGTGGGACCAAGGCAAGGTCTTGGTAAAGGGGTAAAAACAGCCATTCTGCATTGAGTCCTTATTATACGCGGGGTGTGGGACCAAGATGCTTACAAGCTGAATCTTGCCGGATTCTCACCCCGGCCCACAGAGAGATTTGCTGTCCTCATGCCCATTTTTACAGATGCTGACACTGAGGCTCAGAGAACTGACATCGCTTGTCCAAGCACACAGTGGGTGCCCAGGAAGCAGCAGAGTGGTTCTGAACTCAGGTCTGAGGGACCCTAGGGCTTTCGCCTTCACCACATGATGCTGGTGACGCAGAGGGCGGCATCGGGCAGGCCCGACTCAAAGCCCAGCCTAGGAAACAACTTTCCGTGTGATCTCGGATGTGCCTGTTCCTGGCCTGGAGGGACTCCGTGAGCCCGGCAGTCCAAACACTGCGGGCTAATGGGGATATTCATAACCACGACAGCGGTCAAGCGTCAAACACACAGTAGGCATGCAGGAAATGCCCTTTGTTACTACCATTCTCTTTTCTCTTCCCTTGACCTCTAATCAGTATAAGCTGGTTCCAGGTTCCAATTCCAGTGGAAGGAGGTCAGGTAGGGAAATCGAGGCAAGCAGCAGTAATTGCGTGTGGCAAAGTCAACCCCGGCTGGATTAAATGGTGCGGTGAGGGCCGAACGCCACTTCCCCCGCCCCCCGTCCCCTCCACCACTGGGGAGCTGGATCAGGTGCTGGTGTGGGTGGGGAGGCCCTGTTTGCCTGCTCCTCTCCCGATCAGAAGTCACTGCTCAGATGCTTCCTCTTATTACTTCAGCGCCTGGCCCCCGGGGCTGGACACTGGGGACGCAAGAAAGTCAGACCCAGACGCCCACCTGGAGGCAGACCCAGGCTGTTGGGAGAGCCAGAGGAGAGTCGGGGTATCTTCCCAGGCACGGAATGGGCTTCATCCCTGCCAGTGGCCTCATGGGGCCTGGTAGGCACACAGGAGGCTGAAATCCTAGCTCCGCAACTCACAAGTTGGGCGACCTTGGGTGTATTCCTCCGATGCTTTGTGCCTCGTCTTCCTAGAGACAATATGAGTCTAGTGTTCATACCTCCTCGTGGGGGGTGTCACGAGCGTTTAGCCAGCTGATACCAGGTCGACATGAGGCTCCCTCCTGTTCCCCAGGGGCAGGAGTTGCCATGATTTGGGTTGTTCAGACCCATTGCACGGAGGGGTAAGCGAAGCCTCCAGGAGCGCACCCAGCTGACTCAGAGGCCCCTGGCTGTGAGCTCCATAAGAATAGGGATCCATCTGTCTTCTTTTCCTTTTTTAATTTTTTTAACTTTTTTTTTTTTTTTTTTTTTTTTTTTGAGAGAGACAGCAGGAGCAGGGGAGGGGCAGAGAGAGGGGGAAACACAGAATCTGAAGGAGGTTCCAGGCTCTGAGCTGTCAGCACAGAGCCCAACGCGGGGCTCGAACTCACAAACCGTGAGATCATGACCGGAGCGAAGTCGGACGCTTAACCGACTGAGCCACCCAGGCGCCCCTCCATCTGTCTTCTTTATTGTTGAACTCCCAGGCACAGCCCGGGGACTGGGGAGGGGAAGGAGGAGAAGGGAATTGAGATGGATCAGCAAGGATGTCACCAGGGAAATGGGGAGGACATCCTAGGCAGAGCCAGCAGCATGGGCAAAGGCAGGGAGGTGTGAAAGAGGCCACTGTGTTCAGAAGACTGGACCCGCCCGGTGCTGGTGCTCGTGGGTGGGGACGAGAGGCAGGCGCCAGAATGAGCGGGCCAGCGGTGTGCTGACATACGCTTCACAAGCGGCAGTCTTTAACAACTGGGAGCGGGGAGGGAAAGAGGACCGGACTTGGAGCATTTGCCAATTTACAAGGTATTAATTGTCCCACCATGGCTGATTTCAAGGTACCAATACATCAACCAGCTCACAAAATTCCTGAAAATTTAACGATCAGCTCGTGTGAGCCAGTACGGGCAGGGGAGACGGGGTGGGGGGTCAGGGTGATCCTCCTGTGCTGCGTGACCAGACCACACCTCTACTCACACACAGGAGGCTGCTTCCTGGCAACGGCGCCTCTGCGGGACCCGACCTCCCACCTGAGCAGTGGGCTAACGGTTCCTGGGCAGAGGCAGTCTGACGAAATGGATCCACGTCCCAGGGTGGTGGCATCTCTATCTCCTCTCCCCACCTCATCTCCATCTGGGGCAAAAGTAGGGCGATGGGCTGTCGGAGGGAGGCCAGAGCCCGCCCAGGCCCTTGTCCCATCCACTGCTCCCCACCCCAGCTGGGGAGACAGGGCCCTGCCAGCTAGAAGTGGCAGGGTCACCTTGGCAAGAGTTATTGGGGCCTGGACGGAAGCAGGAAGATATTATGCACTGAAGGCCACAGCCGAGGACACTAATCTGAACAGACAAGGAATCAATGGGAATTTCTATTTAGGGAGGAAATCGATAGGAATTTCAAGGTAGGAAAAAGGGGAATTACCTTTAATTGGAGTTCTCATCCACTAGGGTCTCTGGTGGGGCCAGGGCTCACCGGGGCTTCGAGGGACAGCCAGCGCAGACCCCCACTCTGCCTTGGCCCTATCCAGTACACCTCCAGCCAGGTAAGAGACCCCTCCTCTCAACGAGCCCTTAGGCCTCCGGTTACGAAGCACACAGAGGCTGCTGCAATCCAGCATTCAGAGGACCATTTCCTTATCTCTTAGGTGGGACAACAGAGATACTTGCCTCATCAGTAAGGAGCCAATGCCAGATATACGAGGCACAGAGAGGTTAAACAATTTGCCCAGGGTCACACAGCTAGGAAATAGATACTAGGATTTGAACCCAGGCCAACCTAGCCCCAGAACCGGGGCTCTAATCACTGTGCTCTGCTGCCCTCTAAGAGGTGTTCAGAGCCCTGGTAGATGTGTCTCAGATTGTCCCCATACTGCCTGGCAGGATCCCGGTAGCTGGAGGTGACCGCCTGAGTCACAGGGGGCCTGCCAGAGAGAAGGCGGCGGGGTGGGGCAGTGTCCACGCCACATGGGGAGGACTCTAAGACTGGATGGCTCCATGCGTGCACACACAGGCATCCCCCAGGGGCCATGTCCCGGCAAGAAAAAGGACACTCTCAGAAGGAGGGCCTGGACCACGCAGACTCCGAAGCAGACCCCACCAGGGGGCAGATCTGGCTGCCCACAGGGCCCTGCACAGAGCAGCAGTGTGGAGTCCCGACTCCCACCCCTTGCCCCGAGAATGGCGACTCCCCACGAGTCGGGGGCCTTCTATGAGCTTGTCTGGGGGCCCAGGGTCACAGCAAGGGGGCTCCCCTGGGCTGAGGGCCTACTATGTGCCAGGCCCTATGCTAAGGGCTTTTCTGTGGGGTCTCACTACATCTCCCCAGGCATTCTGTGGGAAATGAGGGACTATCACCCCGAGCACAGAGCAGGGGAGTGGAGGGCCATCCTCTCAAAAGTGGGGTCCCTTCTTAAGACAATGAATTAGTCTGATGACTGTGCCGACTTTGTTATAAAAGACTTGGAGGAAGTTGGGGGGCAGCTCACAGCGGAAATCACAGGGGGAGGGGGGATGAGTCTGGGGGAGATGTCTCCTTTACGTGCTTGCCCCACGCAAGGCCCACATGCTTCCCCCCCATGGGGACCCTCATTTGGCCTCTCTGTTAGCTTTCTTTTACAGCTGAGAAAACTTGCCAGAGGGGCAAGGGGACTTGCCCAAGACCACGCGGTAGAAGGATCGCAGGGTTTGAGCCCAGCCTGCTGTCGCACAGCACACATGGCCCTCCTGGGCCAGAGGGTCCAGCCAGTCCATGGCTTCCAAAGGCACTGGTCTCGGGGTGGCCACGGTGATGGGAGGACGCGGGAGGTCGGAAGGCTGTTCCAGGACGAATTTGGAGGCAAGAGAGGAAGGAGGCAGGTGGGGAGGGCTCAACAGGCCCCAGTAGACCATGTCGGGACTTAGGTCTTTGGCCCCAATGGAGGCTTGGTGTTGTTAAGGAAAGAGCCAACAAGGCAGATACCTCGTGGTTGAGGCACCCCTCCGTCCCCCACGTCCCTTACTAGTTCCAGCCGAACCTGCAGGGGACGCCAAGGGCACAGGGGCCACGAAAAGGCTGTGCCTCCAGGTTGGAGTTCTGCTTTGGCCACAAACTGGCAGCGTGGCTTGGGCAAGGGGCTTGACCTCTCGAACCTCAATTTCCTCGTTTGGGAAAAAGAGGGGGTCAACCCTATCATGCAGGTTGTGGCACAGACTGGAAAAGTATGGATTGTGGAGTCCCGTCCCTGAGGAAGAAGGGACGTTTGCTGAAGAAACGAGCGTGTCCCCAAGCAGACGGACGACAGACCAGTGAGGCCGCGCAGGTGAAGGAAAGCCGGCCGGCCTGGCACAGAGGCCCCCAGCTGTCCAGCCAGGAGGCACGGCCCCAGAGCGGTGCCCCCAGTTGCCCAAGGATATACCTCGGTCCAGGCATGGGGCACGTGGTTGGAGCGCGGACACTCGTGTCACACACGGCCCAGAGCATGGACCCGGGCCACCATCCCCACTCTTCTGTACCTTCAGCAGCAGCCCTGCAGCCTCGGCTCTGTTAGGACGAATGCGGCACCACCAATGGCAGAGACTGAGTTTCACAGGCCACTTCAAGAGAGAAGGAAGGCCCGGCATCCGAGCCCACCTGTCCCCGGCTCGGGCACACGTGGGCTGGCCTGTTTTGAGGAGCAGAGGCCCAAACCCAAAAAGGAGTCTAGGCTGATCGACCAAGCAGGGGCCCCACTGGGGGTGCTGCGCTCGGGTTCTGGGCACCAGGCGGTTTTTCTCATTCTCCCCCTTGAACCTCAGGACAACCTGCAGGTGTGGATTATGATCCCTGCTTAAGAGATGGGGAAACGGAGGCCCAGGGGCAGGAAGCAGCTTGTCTGAGTCCCAGTGCGCCTTGGTCTATCTGATTGGGCCACACTCGCCGGACACGGAGAGCTCGGCATCTCCTGCACGAAGGCAAGTAGGGGGTTCCCCTTTCTTTCTCCCTCCTCCACACCCCTCACCCGACCCACCAGCGGCTCAAGAAGAGAGGAGGCCTGTCCCCGTCCCCTCCCAGGTCAGACGGGCTCAGCTGCAGCCGCAGGTTACTGGAAGCTTCCAGGGCCCTGTACATCTCATTAAATACCGGCGCGGGGTCAGCAGCTTTTACAGGCCCCATAAAGCATCACTGGTTGCCACTTCAGCACAGAGCTTGCCCTGGCAACCCATCCCTCCCGGGCCACGGAGGACGAGTTTCTTCTTTAAGGAACGAATCTCCCAGACTCATAAAATCGCCAGAAATGTCATGGGGGTCGATGCCCTGAAAGATAATTACAGGGTGACACGTCCACCCTGGGGGGGGGTGTAGGGGGGCCCCTAGTCGATGTGTCCTCCGAGGGCTGGGCACTGTGCTAAGGAGCACTTTGAGCCTGTTATCTCATTAAGGCCTCAGAACAGTCCTGGGGGAGAGATAGTGTAATTAGCTCCATTTTACAGATGTAGAAACAGAGTCTGGGAGTGGTGAGCCATACTGGGCCAAGGTGGGCAAGACAGACCTGGGGCTGGAACCCAGAGCCGAGATCCTAAGGGCCCTGTGCTGGCTGTGGGCATCACTGTAGTGTAAGCACTGCTCTCTGGCTTTGGCAAGCAACCCCAAATGCCCCAGGGCTCCCCTCCCGTGTGCGTAGATGAGCACAAGATTTGTGCTGGCTCCCAGACACACCTGTATGTTGCAGAATCTCACCGACCCCCAAAGCCTCCCCGGGTCTTTCTGGGGTGTCTCATACAGGCACGGAAGCCGGTCCGCTCAGGCCCCTCACACTGGCCCCTGTGTGGTTGTCCCAGGGGGCCATCACCACCAGGGCAGGGTGAGTCCCCTGGTGTCCCATGCTTCCTGCTCTGCTCTTTACAGACTGAACACCCCCTTGGCCACTCTAAAGAGGCCGCCTCCCCAAGGCCCCAGGCCCTCACCTCTGAGCACAGGTAAAACACCAATCCCTCGGCTGGGGTAGGGGTCAAGCTATGAGTCTGTGGTCTGGCGGCTCTGCCCTGGGTTGGGATCACACTCCTCCCACTTACTAGCAGTGTGAAGCTCCTTGAGCCTTACTTGCCTCATCTGTAAAATGGGCGCTGCTGTGAGTAGCAGGGGAGAGAACCTAAGTCATACCCTGCATGGGACCCGGCACACAGAACCTCTCAGCGAAGGTAGTGTGACTCCCGAGACAGAGTCCTCCTTGCTCATCCCCTCTGGGTAGTAACCACCTCCCTCCTGGTCAGCCCCACCCACCCCAAACCCCTGCAGATAGAGAGGGTCCCCAGCCCTGAACACCCCTTGTATGCTGCTCCACAGGAGACTCCTCGGGCCCCATGGCTGCCACCCACCCCCTACAGATGCGTCCTACACCCTGCTCCCCACCACTCAACAGTCACATCCCCCACTGCAACCCGCCGCCCCCAGACCGGGCTTGGTGGAGGGGAGGAGGAAGAGAAGACCATAGCCAGGGAGTTAGAGCTGAGGACTTCAGGTCTTGGAAACAAGGGTTTTCCAGAACTAGGGGACAGGCAGGGACCAGAGGGTGTCACCCCACTTCCTCAGCCTTACAGGAAATACTCGTCAGCTAATGCTGCCAGACGTGGGAGGGGGGAAACGTAGTAATTCAAAAGCTCAGTTCCAATAGGGTGGGATACATACCCACCACAGGAGCAAGTTCACGCGCACATGTGCACACACACACACACCCACACACACAAGGAAGGGGCCCAGCATCCCCCATGGACCATACTCCCTAGGCAGCAACCTCAGACACACTCATGACCCGGGGAAATCTGAGCCAGGACATCCTGAAGCTCAGACTTCCACGCGGGCTCTGGCATAGGTGCGCTGACACGTGTGTACACAGTGGACAGCCATATGCAAGGCCCCAGACAAACCGGTGTGCACTGGTGCAGGCACAGGCGGAAACGTGCACCCTCTCGTAGGCATTGACACGGGCACACACAAACGTGGACACACAGGCACACGTGCAGATCCCCGGTGTGGACCTCGGAGTGTAGGGACTGAACCAGCACGCGCAAGTGTGCGCTCCGGTGTGGACCTCGGAGTGTAGGGAATACCCCAGCCTTGCCTGCCCCTCCCTGCACTGCAGATGAGCATCTGGACGCTGCCGCTCCTGCCCCCGTCCCATCCCCGCATGAGCCCTTTGGCGTGGGGCTCTTCTGAGTCATTGAAGGCCCCCCCAGGGCCTGTGTGTGGTGGGGAAGTGAGGGGCCACGAGGGCGGCCCCCCATCACAGTGACACAGACTGCCCAAGCCCAGCATGCCCTCAGCACCATGCCCACCAGGGGCCTCTGGAACAGGGAGCACCCTGTGGCTGGCCAAGCATGACCCTTGTGCCCTCTCTGGTCATCTGGAAGATGGGCATCCCATGCAGCAGTGAGGTGATTTCCTGAGGAGATGCGGGGAGGAGGGGTGATGGGGAAAGAGGGTCACGAGAAGGGGAAGGAGAAAGGAGGGGAGGAGGGAATGCGGGATGAGGTCCACCAGGGAGAGGTTTGTTGCCATCTCTAGGAATAGGGCTTTCCTACCATCCCTAAGGTTCTATGTAATTCTGTGGGTCTATTTTTCATTGTCTGGCTGTCACCCCCTTCTGCCTAGAACTTAGATAGGGGTAGCACATAGTAGAAGCTTAATAAATGTTTGTTTTTATGCATGAACGTTTGTTCTGAGCGCCATCCCCCCACCCCTCCATCGACCACCTCTGGCTGCCAGCCAGCCTCGTCCTCCATCTCAGCAAATAGATCTTGACCTCTTGACCTCTGACCTCCGGTACCAGGAGTGGCACAAGGCTGCTGCCTTCATAGAGGATGAGAGATATTCTAGCTTGAAGAGAGGAGTCATGGATGGGGGTGGGGTGCAGGATATACTGTCCCCCCCCCAGGCAATCATCCTGGGGAGTAGACCCTCTCCTGGGGTACAGTTGTCACCCAGAAGGTGTCAGCATCCAAACCCTGATCGCTAACCAACTGCCTCGTGGCCTTCTCTGGCCAGTCTCCAGGCCCTCCCTCCTTTCTCCTAAACCTGCTCCCTGATACACCTAGCACCCCCTCTCCCCTTCCCCTTGAAATCAGAACAAGATAAGAATGTCTTCTCTGCCCACTTTTACTCAACATTGTACTGGATGTTCTAGCCAGGGCAATTAGGTAAGAAAAAGAAATAAAAAGCATCCACACTGGAAAAGAAGAAGTAAAACTATCTCTATTTGCAGGTGACATAATTTTGTACACAGAAAATCTTAGGGAATCCACACGAAGCTATTGGAGCTGATAAAAGAGTTCAGCGTGGCTGCAAGATATATGTTCAGTATACAAAAATCAAATGCAACGAACAAACCAAAAACGAAATTAAGAAAGCAATTCCATTTACTATAGCATCAAAAAGAATAAAATACTTAGGGATAAATTTAACAAAAGAAGCGTAAGGCTTACATTCTGAACTCTATAAAACATTTTCTAAAGGACTTAAAGATCTAAATAAATGGAAAGATATCCTCCGTTTGTGGATTAGAAGACAATATTGTTAAAGTGACAATAATCCCCAAATGGTTCTACATATTCACTGTAATCCCTAACAAAATCTCAGCTGCCATTCTTGCAGAAATGGACAAGTTGATCCTAAAATTCCTATGGAAATGCAAAGGAGCAAAAATAGTCCAAACCATCTTGAAAAAGAACCAAATTGGAGAGCACACACTTCTTGACTTCAACACTACTACCAAGTTACAGAAATCTGTGCTACATGGGGCTATCATGAGGATAAGACATGCAGGCCAATAGGGGAGAATTGACAGTCAAGAACTGGACCTTTAATTGATACCGGACAGTGGTACCAACCCAACTCAATGGAGAAAGAGTATTCTTTTCAACACATGGTGCTAAGACAAGTGGATGTCTACATGCAAAAGGATGAAGCTGGACCCTTACCTCATACTATTTAAAAAAAATTAATTCAAAATGGATCTACATGTAAGATCTACAACTATAAACTCTTAGAAGAAAAACAGGGGCGCCTGGGTGGCTCAGTCAGTTAAGCATCCGACTTTAGCTCAGATTATGATCTTGTAGTTTGTGAGTTCGAGCCCCACATTGGGCTCTAAGCTAACAGCTCAGAGCCTGGAGCCTGCTTCAGATTCTGTGTCTTTCCTTCTCTCTGCCCCTCCCCCAACTCACACTCTGTCTTTCTCTGTCTCTCTCAAAATAAAATATTAAAACATTTTTTAAAAAGAAGAAAAACAGACATAAATGTTGGATTAGGCAACAATTTCTTAAACCATTCCTTAGACACTTAAAGCAATGAAAGAAAACATTTGCCCTCACCCATTTTGCCTATGCATGTCCCCACCTGTGTCACCCTAAGCCCCCACCTACCTACCCCTGCTATCTCCATACCAGCCCATTTCCCTGACCCTGACCTTCTTCCCTCTAACCTAGCCCTCAATCCCCGGGGGTCTACCTTCTCATCACAAACCCTAAGCTCTCTCTGCCTGGTCCCCCAACTCCTTCACCAGGGTCTCCTGAGCCACTATCATACCGACCTGGACTAGGTCTGAATCTCAGCCCCAAGACTTGGCAGAGTGTGGGGCTCTTAGCAGATCATGACATCTCCCTGAGCCTTGGTTACCTCCTCTGTGAAATGGGAATCACTGGGTTGTACTGAAAGAAAATTCAACTCTAATAAGCTTACGCTAAAATGGGATTTTACTGGAAGGATGCTAGAATGGAAGATCTCCTAGGACCTAAGGAGAAGTGGCAGATCCAGGCCACAGGAGGGGAGAGACAGGGCCAGGCCCAGGAGCAGCTGGAATGGACGGTGGCAGGGCTCTCCCTTCATCTCTCTCAGAACGTGGATTTCACTCTCCTCTTTTGCTGAGGTCTGGCTTTTGTCCAGAGTAGAAAATATGGCTGATGATGGCCTTGTAGGTCTACATTTAAATCTTTACCTTTTGACTTCATTAAAATTAAGAACTCTCAGTCATCAAAAGTCACCATTAAGACAGTGAAAAAGCAAGCCTCAGAATATATAAAGATCTCCTGAAAGCAATAAGGAAAAAGGAGACAGGGGCACATGGGTGGCTCAGTCGGTTGAGCATCTGACTTTGGCTCAAGTCGTGATCTCATGGTTGGTGGGTTCGAGCCCCGCATCGGGCTCTGTGCTGACAGCTCAGAGCCTGGAGCCTGCTTCGGATTCTGTGTCTCCCTCTCTCTCTGCTCCTCCCCACTCGCACTCTCTCTCTCAAAAATAAATAAATATTTAAAAAAGAAAGAAAGGAAAAAGGAGACAAACCATTTTTTAAAAGTGGTCAAAAGGGGTGCCTGGGTAGATCTGTCAGTTAAGCATCCAACTTCAGCTCAGGTCATGATCTCATGGCTTGTGAGTTCGAGCCCTTCATCGGGCTCTGTGCTGACAGCTCAGAGCCTGGAGCCTGTTTCAGATTCTGTATATCCCTCTCTCTCTGCCCCTTTCCTGCTTATGCTCTCTCTGTCCCTCAAAAATAAATAATTTTTTTTTAAAGTGGTCAAGGGGCGCCTGGGTGGCTCAGTTGGTTAAACATCTGACTTCAGCCCAGGTAATGATCTCACAGTCCGTGGGTTTGAGCCCCACATCAGGCTCTGTGCTGACAGCCCTGAGCCTGGAACTTGCTTCGGATTCTGTGTCTCCCTCTCTCTCTCTGTCCCTCCCCCACTTGTGCTCTGTCTCTATCTCTCAAAAATAAATAAATGTTAAAAAAAATTTTTTTAAATAAAAAAATAAAAAGTGGTCAAAAGACTTGAACAGGCCCTCCACAGAAAAGGCTATCCGGATGATGAGTAAGCCTAGGAAAGTTGCTCAACATCATGAACATCATTTGTCCTGGGAAAAAGTGCTCAGTGATACACCACATCCCAACCCAGATGGCTCAGCTTAGAAGAACTGGAAACTTGGAGTCTTCAAGTGCTAGAGAGAAATGTTGGGAAACCAGAACCGTGCAGGATTGCTGGGAGGACTATAGATTGGTACGGCCACTGTGGAAAGCAGTTTGGCAGCCTCTACTAAAGCTAGAGAGATAGACAGAACCAAGATATTCCACTCCTGGCATAAACCCAAGAGAAATGAATATTTATCCCCACCAAGCACAGCCCCAAGAACGTGTAGAACAGCCGTGTTCACCAAAGACTGGAGACAACATGAATATCTAGCAACAAGAGGATGAGTAAGTAAATCCCAGCAAGTTCAGGCCATGGAGTACACACAGCAACAAAGAGGAACCAACTACTATGGCATGCACAACCTGCATAACTTTCTAAGCACCATATTGAATGAAAAGCTAGGTGTAGAAGAATACGTGCTATTTGATTCCTACGCAAAGTCCCAAAACAGAGAAACTTAGCCAATGGTGGTCGAGATCATGGGTGTTTATTTGGGGAGATATCGGCGAGGAAGAGGTATGAGGGAGCCTGTGGGGTGCTCGTTCTCAGTCATGGTTGTCACATGGGTGTGACCACATGTGAAAGCTCGCTGTCCACTTCGGATTTGTGTCCCTTACTAAACGTAAGTTCAATTAGATAAGAAAGAAAAACAAATCTTCTCCTTCAGCCATCAGAAGGTGTCTTTCTGGTCCTCTCATGCCCAAGTTCAAAAATCCCACCTAATAGTGCTGGGCGTCAGGACCAGGGAACAAGATGGCACCCCATAGGGATGGAGTTGGAGGAGGAGGAGCTGGGTATTTTGGGTGCTGCTTCCAGAACAGGGTGGGGAGGGGAAGAAAGGCAGAGAAAAATAGCAGTCCACTCCTTCATCCTTTTCCCCTCTGTAAAGTAGAAACCACGGTCCTTTCTGCCACTAAGTTTGAGAGTAAGAGTCAAGAGGTTATTGGCCTCAGAGGCCAGCCTGGGACCTGGGTTCCAGCCACTGCTTGACACAGGGTCCCCTTCCCATCATCCCTCTCCCTCACCCACCTGTCCTCTCTGGCCACCCCTGCCCCTCTGTTCCCCCCCCCCCCGGCTCCCCTACTCTGCCCTCTGTGATCCCCAAAGTGAGGCCCCATCACCATATAATTTCAAATTACTTGTAGCTTTAGTTAATTAAATGTAAAATCATCGGAATAAAATTATACCTTCATTAGAAATTAACTCCCATTTCAGGCCTGGAATAATGACCGAGCTCTCTCTCCCCCCTTCTTCCAAACCACATACAAAATGGTCAGTTAAACTGAATGGGAAAAAAAGTTTAACGACCGCACGGCAATCAAGCTTATTATTATTTAAGCACACGCTATTACCATGTGCAATGAGGTATCAGCCAATAAATTATCTTTGAAAGAGTCGGTCCTCGTCTGAGCGCAGACAGGCTGCTGCAGGAGAGGTGGGATGGGCACTTGCCTGGCCAGGTGAGCTGCCCGGGGCCTGGGGAGGGGACTGTGGGTCCTCAGGGCCTCAGATCACGACCCTGGAGTCACTCTGATGGGAGCACAGGTGTCCCACCTGACTCTCTAGCTCACAATAAGGGGCAGACACTCTGGCGCAGAGCAGAGACTGGGGTCCCACTGGGGGCCCTGAAAATAGGAAGAAGCTAGAGGAGAGAGAAAGAGGGGTCTAGGGCAGGGAGGGGGCTGGGATAAGGCAGACAGAGACAGACACAGAGACAGAGACAGAGACAGAGACAGAGACAGGGAGAGGAGGGAAGAACCTTCCAGTGACTTGAGGAGGAGTTTGAGACTGAGACCAGGAGACAAGGGGACACTTGGAGGAAACACAGCAGAAATGAGGGAACAGAGGGGCCAAGAACCCAGGCCAGCAAGAAATCAGGAGACAGGGCAGGCATGCTCGGTCACTGCCACATGCTGGGGGTTTGGAGCCCTTGAACTACTATAGCTGTAGTTGGATGGAAGGATTTCCCAGGACAGGAAATCCACAAAGTCCCGGCAAACCAGGACAAGTTAGGCACCTTGCTCCCGGACCCTCGCAGGAATCGGTGCATAGTCCCCACTGTACAGGAGAGAAGACTGAGCCTCAGGGGTTGAAGCCACTCATCCAAGACCACAGAGGCAGATGAGAGAAGGAAAATACAAAGGCACAAAGCCATGTAAGGTGTCTCCTTATCTCATCTAACCCCCACATCTCCCCCCACCTCTGCCTCATCCCAGCCCCCAGCCTGCCCTACATCCCTCATTTCTCCTTTCTCTGACTTCTTATTTCTTTTTAACTTTTTAAAATGTTTAGTTATTTTTGAGAGAGATAGAGAGACGGAACGTGAGCAGGGGAGGGGCAGAGAGAGAGGGAGACACAGAAGCTAAAGCAGGCTCCAGGCTCTGGGCTGTCAGCACAGAGCCTGACATGGGGCTTGAACCCACAAACCACGCATGACCGAAGCCAAAGTCAGACACTTAACCGACTGAGCCACCCAGGTGCCCCTTTTCTTCTCTCTTCTTAAGTGAAGGGCCCTTTTCTGTCCCCAGTCTCTGTTCTGTGCCAGAGACCGGCTGCTTACTGCGGGCTGGCTGGAGGGTCAGGTGAGACACGCATACCCAAGTCTAGGTGGCAGGTGGATGGGACACTTGTGGACAGGAAGCTCTCAGGGTCATCGGACCCCCAACCAGACTGGAGACAGCAGTCAGAACCCTCCTCCCAGGGGTTCTAGGAGCTGGCAGACCTGGGCTGGAGCCCACCTTCTAGCATTGACTTACCGGATGACCTTGGACAATTTCTTAACCTTGCTCAACTCCTCACCTGTCAAGTGGGTGGTAACGGTACCCCCATCATGGGGTTGTGGTAAAGGCTTGATGACACTGGGTGGGTAAGTGCCCAGTGCAGAGCCTGGCACCAAGGAGCTGTCCTGGGAAAGCGCTGCCCCTCACCTCTCCCACAATCCTCTGTGAGCCTCTCAGCCCCAGACAGAGCAAGGGGGTGAGCCAGCAGGACTCGGCTGGAGCAGGGTGACAGGGGACTACAAAGAGGGAACAACAGCAGCCCGACTCTGGGGTCCTTTGGCCCCCATAGAACAGAGACCCTCATTTTGCACTTACAAGAAATCCAAAACGTACATGCTCTTCCTAGGCGACGCTTGATGATACATTTTTGTAGAACGAAAGTATAAAGGGATGCGTGAGTTAATTAACCAGAAGGTCGGTGTTTTCCAGGCGGCCACTGAGGAAGAGGTGGCGCCCCAGCTGGAGGGCGATGGTGGCCCCTGGCCTGCCGTAAACCTCTGGTTCCAGCTCCCTTACAGACAGACTCCTGTGAAAGTCACCTCCGTCTCTCTCACAGGTCAGGCCGAGATTTAGAGATAGGGGCCGCGCGTGTGCCTAGATCTGCTATCTGCCAGTGAGTGATGGGAGACACATTCCCGGGACATGTTTACTGTCACCCCGCGCCCCTGGCCCGCGCTCCCTGCTGCACCGTCCCCTGATAATTCACGGCCCGGCTCCCGTTGGCAAATGACTGATACGGCCTTCACGGCGGGGCCTGCTGGTCACTTGTCTCAAGGAGACTGGGAAGGAAACTCAGGCACAATATAAATGGGGCCCGTGGCAGCCTCGAACACCTTGGAAAATTCCCCAGCCCGGACGCCGCACCGTTTTTAAGTAATAAAACCACAGAGAGATTACATGGCCGGCTGACAGCCTGCGACGGATGGCCGCCCGCGTGAACTTTTTACCTTCGGGATGGGGACTAGGAGGAGAGGAAGGAAAAAAGAGGAAAGAACCTCCCGGCTCCTTCCTTACTCTGTCCCAAAAGGCACTGCTGCTGCAGGGGCGAGAGCCACGCCGGGTATGTCCCCAGCCCGGTTACACCAGGAGACCTCGGGCTCAGTTTCCCCATCTGGAGAATGGGGATACTTGTGGCCAGTTTGTTAGATGTCCAAACGCCAGAAGCAGCCCTAAGATAAACCGTTCCAGGGTTAGAAATATAATCCTTGCTTTCACTCACTCATTTGTTCTTCAGTTCGAGGAGAGGCTTTGCCCTGCCAGTTTAGCAGTGGGTGTGGGGACAAGAGGGTGACAATGTGAGGCAATCTCCTGGAAATAGGTGAATGACCCTGGGGTACCCCTCATTAGCCTTGCGACCTTGGGCACGTCACTCCAGCCCTCAGAGCCTCATTCTCTTCATCTGTACAATGGGGATTATAATGGCACCTCCTTCGATGGGCTGTGAGGACGAGATGGGGAAATGCCACCTGAGGTGCCCTCAGCACCGCACGTGGCATGTAGTAGGTACGCGCCAGCCATGGTCATCGGTCCCCAGGTCTTTCTCTCTCTACGGCTGAAGTCCTTATGCAAATCTGGGAGCCTGCCCTAAACACCCAGGGTTCCCAAGCTGGGTGTGAAACCACAAATCCAGGGCCGCCTGGGTGGCTCATTCAGTTAAGTGTCTGGCTCTTGACATCGGCTCAGGTCATGATCTCACAGTTCGTGAGTTCGAGCCCCCGCATCAGGTTCCGCGCTAACATTGCGGAGCTTGCTTGGGATTCTCTCTCTCCCTCACTCTCTCTGCCCCTCCCCTACTTGCTCTCTCTCTTTCTCTGTCAAAATAAATAAATAAACTTAAAAAAAGAAAGAAACCACGAATCTATCTAGACTGGAGGGCATAGGCTAATACTCCGTGGTCCGGCAGGATCGTCACCTTCCCAGGACACCGTTTCCCCAGGCCAGGATGCCGTGCTCTTAGTAAATGGATTTGGACCCTTGCTCTGTATGGAAAATAACAGTAACAGGGGCTCCCACTCATGGAGCAGCAGCTGTACCTCATACACAGCACTCGGAGCTTAAACACATTTTCCTTTGTGAGATCCTTGTTAGCCCCAGACGACAGGATTCGTTGGCAGGTCTGGCCTAGTGCTGTAGGAAGGCTACTCATCAGGGAAAGGGAGACCATTAACAGTAGGCCAAAGGGTTGGTGGCATTCTTACTCACAGCGACTTTATGATCTTACCCTCTTGGACGCTTGGTGTGTGCAAGAGGAAGGACGCTGCAGTGGCAGGAAACCTCAGAGCCCGGGACCAGCGGGGAGACGCCCTCGGGGTTGGTGGCTCTCAGCCCTGTGAGCTGGACGGCCTCCATGGGGCCTTCAGTGCCACTTGTCCTTCTCTGCCTCGTCCTGGGGGCCTTTGCGGAAGGCATCACCCCAATCTCCAGCCCTCAGGTCGGCCATCGAGCTCAGCCAGCCGGCATAGCGGCAGGAAGTGGGACGGCAGAGGAGGACAGGGTGGCTCTGGTGATGGCTCTTCCCTCTGATCTCAGCCCGGGGAGGACAGTCACTCTCACTGGTGGGAGCCCCGTGTGCTTCACTGTCCTCCTTGGTCCCCTTTGATGCTGCCCCCACCTGAGCACAGCCCTCCTGGGAAGCTGTCCAGCTGTCCGTGTTCGGTGTTTCCTGCCAGGGCGCTGGCGGGTCCACCTGGGGTGGCTCTGGGCTCTGATGACAAGACCTGCCTGGTGCCTCATCTCTGGGGGCCCAGAAATCCTCAGACGTGGTCAGCAAGGGCGCCAGGCGGCAACAGCAGCAAGGCCCCAGGCCCCAGCCTCCCCAGCCGTCACCCTCGAGTCCGCTGGGGGTCTGGAGGGGAACAAGGGGAGGTTGGGAAGGCAGTACAGCCCTACAAGAGGGAACCGGATCTAGGTCTTGGACTGCAAGGGAGATACACATTCCAACGAAAGTGAGGACAAGTACAGGACAGAGGCGACTGTCAGGACAGAGGCCACACAGCCAGGCCTGCAGAGGGACTGCAACCAGGGCTAAGAGCATGGGAGCCAAAAGTCTCCTCTCTCCCAGCCCCCCACCTCCACGCACCCTCCCATCTTCCCTCTACCTGACTCTGTTCCCCTGCCCCTGGGCTCCGAGCATCACCTCAACCCAGGCAACCTCTGACACTGCCCACAGGGGCTCTGAAGCCCAGCTCTAGCTGCCCAGGAGAAAGACACAGAGTGGCCCACCCCGCATCACACACTTGCCTCTGGTCCAACCTGCTACGGCCAGGGGCGTGCTCAAGAAGGCTCGTGGTGGTGCCTCCTTCCTTCTCAGAGTGGCCCATAGGTGTAACTTGGGGACGGGCTCACGGGGAAGTGCAGGAGGAGCCCCTGGCTAATAGGCACCACCCTCCATCCCACAGAAGCCACCAACCCGGAGGGAGGGCAAGGAGAGCGAGGACAGCAAGGCCTACCCTGGGCAGCCTGGCCAGGCCACGCCCCGGGGAGGCGGCGAGAGATGAACAGGGGTTTTCAAATATACAGGACCGTATCTCAGATCCGAGGACCAGCCACTCTTCATATGCCAACGTGGAAAGATATAGAATCAAACTGAGATGTCATTTATGGACCCGCCACCCAGCAGGCAGGGAGAGGCGGTTTAGAGCCAGCAGAGTGGTAGCAGTTATTGGAAAAATAAAACCGTTTCATGTTTATACCCCTAATGAGTGGAGATGCCTCTAAACGGGTTACGCTTGATTTTTTTTCTTTATGCTTTTCTGTATTTTCTAATTTTCCTGCAATGAACATGTATTACTTGGGTAATAGAGAAATAATAAAAGCTTAGAAAAGAGTCAGGTGGTGAAAGTCCGAGGGTCCCGGAGGACCACACAGCCACAGGCTCCTGGCACGGGTTGCGCCGGACCAGGGAGAGAGCAGGGTGCCGAGGGCAAAGCAGGCCTTCTAGGCCGAGGCCCCCAGAGGAGGTGGGGCGGGAGGGGAGCAGGGGGAGCACACGCTTCTGTACCTGTTAGCAGCTGGGCCTTGGGAGGGGGGAGGGGGGAGGGGGACAGGGGTCGTGGGAGAGCAGGATGGGGAGCCTGCATCCCAGCCACCAGCGCACAGCAGAGCTAAGAGAGAGTCTCTGCACTCAGTTCCAGGGCACAGGCCCAGAGAGGCTCTGAGTCAGGAGCTTGGTTCGAATCCTGACTCCCTCACCAGCTGTGGAAACCAGGTATCCTCCCGGGTGGCAGAGCCAATATTAGACAAGGGGGTGTCCGGCCCCAAGGAGTTAACCTGCCCCTTTCCCAGGGCCCACTCCTGGTCTGGAGAGAATTAGGGTGTGGGGAGGGGGGCATCAGGGCACCGGGAACCTCAGCCCCGGGGGTCAGGACAGGCCGGATGCTTGACCAACCGCCCTGGCCAGAGGCGGCTCACACGCTGAAGTGGGTAATGAGAAAGGGGCCGCTGAGACCTCAGACACGGGCTTAGCTCTCAGTCCCAGCTCCTCTGTGACTGTGTGACCCCTGGGGAAGTGGCTTCCCCTCTCTGGGCCTCATTTTCCTCGTCTGTAAAAAAGAGATAGTCATAGCCGCACCTGTGGCAGGTTGCATTAAGTAAGGGTCCCAACTCTTCGCCTCTCCTTACAGCCACTCCGTGGTGTGACTTTGCAGTGTCTTCCGCTGAAGAGGCAGGATATCGCTCTTCGCCTGTGACTTTGAGTTTGGCCGTGTGGCTTGCTTTGGCACCTGGAGGAGGAAGAAGGAGGGGAACCATCATGGGAGCCAAGGCCGCAGGAGGCCTTGAGTGCTCCCGTTTGCTCTCCGTGCCTCTGTCGTCTATGAGAAGAATATGCCTGCGCTGGGATCCCGTCCCGGGAAGACGATGGAGCTCGCAGAGCAGAGCCAAGTTGCCCCAGCCCCGCCCAGACAAGAGCAGCTAACTCCCAGGTAGCCCTCAGGTCTATGTGAATAAGTGACCCCCGTTTGAAGCCACTGAGTTTTGGGTGTCTTTGTTACGCAATACATCTCCAACTGTTAATATGAGGATTCAATGAGACAACGCCCACAAAGCACCTGGTGCATAGTAATTGCTCACTAAACGTTCAGCGGCTCTCATTAACACTGTTATCATTGTCATTACCATTATCGTCCGTTGGAGGGGAGAGCCCGGGGCCCAGAGGTCAGGAGATGAGAGCTCTGCTGAAACCCCACATTCATCAAGCCTGCCCGGAGACGGCTCCAAGCGACACGTTGCCTCGTCTAGGTGGTTGCTTTTATTGCACTTTTGAAATCCATTCCAATTAGAGGGTGAGATTGTGGCTTCGGCTACCCCAGACAGGGGTGAGACAAGCAGGACTCGGGCCCCGCAGGCAGAGGCTTAAGCATTTTATAATAATCATATTTCTTATGAGGCTTTAGTTTCACTTCCTTCAAATTAAGTCTCAGCAATAAAGCAATCGATTCCCTCTCGCTGAGAAAAAGGGCTGAATTCCACCTGGCTTCGGTGGAGGTCTCGGCCCCTCTCCGCAGGACCCCCCTCTGCAAGCCTGGATGGCGGCAGTCTGGGGGCTCTGCGTAGTTGGCGGATCCCGAGGACCTTGGAGAGCTTCCTCTCCGGCCGCTGCCGGCAGGAGGGAGGCTCCATCCCAGAGGAGCCTCCAGGCCAGCTTCAAGGGCATCCCGACAGGCCCGCTGGGTACCCAGAGAGGCAGGATGCTGTGGGAGAAGGGGTACAAGCCCACACTCCCTGCTTCCTGCCCTCGTCAGGGAGGCCCTACGTGGCTTTAGGAAATAGCTGAAAAACCAAGATGCCACGGTCCTGGCTCTGGTATCGAAACTTGATGCAGGGATGCAGCAGGGGAGGTGGGAAAGGCCCGGGAGAGAAAGGCGTGCCTCCTCACCCCACTCACCCCATCTCCAGGGAAAGAAAGGGGCTGGATGGTTTCTGCACTCCGCTTCCCCAACCCATCCTCCTCCAAGACAGTCCCCAGGCAAAGCCCAGGGGAAAAGTGGCCCAGGACTCCTGCAAGATGGGTATGGGGGTCCCCTCGAGAGAGAGCCCTGCCCCGCCAGGTCCTGCCTGGGATGCTGACTCCCAGCAGCCTCTTGTGAGAGCAGGAGGCCAGAGGGGGTCAGGAGGACATCTTGGCAGAGTGGGGGCCCGAGGGGGGGGGGCTAGGGGGGCCCAGGAGAAGCAGCCTGGGTCAGAGGCAGGGCCTAGGTTCCTCGAAGGTGCCTCGGGGCAAAATTCAAGGGGGCGCCAAAAACTCCATGATCAACAGAAATAATATTTTTTTTTAAATCAAAATGAATACAGAAAAATCCATGATGAACACAGTATCAAAATTGAAATAAAGACTGGCTGTCATGTGCTTAAGACCCTGCATTGTCATGTGCCTGGTGAGGTCGTTTCCATTCGGCCCGAGCGCCTGAGGCCAGTGCATGAGGGTGGACGGACGCTGTTGGGCGAGGTGGGTTTTGTATACAGTCATGTTCTCGATTGTGGAGTTTTTATGAACCTTTCCTACTTGGTTCAAAATATTGCGGGGAGGCCATGTTGATCAGTGTATAAGGGACACAGGTTTTCCCCTTTGCCTCAGGCTCCACCAACAGGACTCGGACTCAGGGGTTAATGGGGAGAGGAGACAGAGACACAGGAGAAAGTAGAAGGGAGCCCACGGGCCTACAGGGAGGAGGCTGGTCAGCCTGCAAGAGCTTTGTATAGGGGCGCCGGGGGCGCACAGTCGGTTGAGCGTCCGACTCTTGATTTCAGCTCAGGTCATGATCTCGCAGGACCACTGTCAGTGCAGAGCCTGCGTGGGATTCTCTCTCCCTCTCTCTCTGCCTCTCCCCAGTTCACGCTGTCTCTCCCTCAAAATAAATAAATAAACATTGAAAAAAAAAACTTTCCATAAAAAAAAGAGCTTTGTGTAAGCTGTGGAGCTTAGCACCAACTCCAAGAGGGTGGGGACAAAGAAATCATTAATGTGACAAACTGTTGGACCAGAAGTGACTGAGAAATCCTGAATCTGTCCAACTCTGCCTGGATTATATTATTGGCATCAAGAAGAATGGGGTCGGGGCGCCTGGGTGGCTCAGTCAATTAAGCATTCGACTTCGGCTCAGGTCATGAACTCAGGGTCCATGGGTTCAAGCCCCACGTCGGGCTCTGTGCTGACATCTCAGAGCCCGGAGCCTGTCTTGGATTCTGTGTCTCCCTCTCTCTCTCTGCCCCTCCCCCTCTTGTACTCTACGTCTCTCTCTTTCTCTCTCAAAAATAAATATTCAAAAAATTTAAAAAAAAATAAAATGAACATTTAAAAATTTTTTTAAAAAAGAATGGTGTCTTGCAGTTCAAAATGAGAGTTTCAGGGAGAATAAAGAAGTCAGTATCACTGACACTCACAGAGCACTGCCTCCGCCAGGCCGTCTCGGTTCTTTGCACACAGTATCTCATTTAAAGCCCACAACCCCCTATGAGAAAGGAGCAATCACCACCTCCATTTCCCAAGGGAAAGCCTGAGGCCCAGAGAGGTTAAGACACTTGCTTAAGATCACACAGCCTGGGAGTGGTGATGCCAGGGGTCAGTGCCAAAATCCCACCCTTAACCTCTTCACAGTAATGTCAAGTGACATCATTACTCTCCTGAGTTTGTGACTATAAAATGCATTCCTACTTCGCAATCCCCGGGCAAGGGACCCAGAGGCACAGCCCTGCCTAGTGACAGAAACAAACAAAATAGATGATTTTCGTGAGAATATTGTACAGGTTGGGACAGGAGGGAAGGAAAAGGAGTGGGTAGGGGGACGGGTTTCGGCAACATATCCCCTCTGCCACGAACTCTGTCATTCATGCACGCTTCATTCGTTCCCTAAACGGCTCATGAGCACCTGCTGTGTGCCAGGCACCTGGCTGGGTCCCAGGGTAGAGCAGGGAGTCGGGGAGACCCTGGCACCTCCTCCACAGAGCTCAGGCTTGTTAGGGAGAGAGGAATGGACCCAATCTACGCACAATTGTGTCATTACAAACTGCATCAAGGGCTACACACGAAGGACCAGGTGTTGGGAGGACACAGGGGAGCCATGGGCAGCGAGCGAAGAGACGGGAGGCAGGAGCAGAGGTGCTCAGGGCCCGGGGTGAGGAACCTGTCCACCCTGTGAAGACTGGTCACCTCCTCTGTGGTCACAGCAAATCAATGGCCAAGTTGCAAAGTGCAACCAGGTCTGATGTTATCCAGAGGCGTCCGGGTGCTAGAAGGTCTCCTGGACCTTACTGGGCAGTGTGTCCTTCCATCTGTGGCCTCACAGCCACCTGGGCCGTTCCAACTGGACAGACCTGCCTGCTCTCTCTCTCTCTGTGGGGCCTCTGCCCATCCAGTCTCCTACCCCAGCCGTCACCAGGAAGCTCCTGGGGGACCCGGCTCACCTGCCCAGATCTGCTCATCATCCCCTCCCAGCAGGAGGGGAGAACAGGGTCCTGGGGCAGGGGGTGTCCGAGGGCGAGTGGCTGGACTGGCTCAGAGCGGCACAGTGTCTGTGGCCCCTGCCCCAGAGGACAACTGACTCCAGGCCACGGGCAGGGCCTCTCCTCCTGCTGGAACTGAACCAACCTTCCGGCCACAGCAGAGGGGCTCTCCAAGCCGAGGATGTGAGTGCGTTAATTAATGAATTAGCCGTTTAATTAACATAATTAGGCCTCATTATTTTCCTTGCATCTATCGTCAATTTTCGGGCAATTAAAGTGAACGCTGGTGTAGAATGGAGGATCTGGTCTGTCACTGCTGGCATGGGATGACGCGCAGGCCCGGCATGACCCTCAGAGCCTGGGGGAGGGGGCGAGGGAGAGGAGGCCCATATGCTCACAACACACACCCCAAGATAGAGTGTCCCTGAGTCTAAGTCTGCAGATAGCTTTCCATTCACGTATTGAGCTTCTACTGTGTGCCAGGCTCCGGGCCAGGACACCGTTGGGACCGGGACTGGAAGGGAAATTGCTGGGAGCTGTTAGGAAGGGCCAGGGTCAGCACCCAAGTAGGCCTTTGGAGTAGATTCTCTTTCCCCAGCTGTGTGACCTAAGGCAAGTTCCTCAGCCTCTCTGAGCTATTTCGTTACCTGAGATATGATCATGAAGATAACATGCAGCCCCTGACATGCGATCAGCACTCAGTCAGGGCTGTCGGGTCTCCTTCCGTCCCTTGGGCCCAGCAGTTTCCAGACCGAGGGCTCAGTGTCTACACACTGGCTCCTTCCATGACCAGCTGCAGTGTTGGGGAGCCTCTCCACAGCGCGGGGTCTGTCTTGAGTCCATCTCACCACATCTCCACTTGCGGGTTCCACCATTACTGCCATTTTACAGATGAGCAAACTGAGGTTGGGGAAAACTACGTCACATGCCCGAGAGCATGGCTGGTGAGTGGCAGAACAGGACTCAACCCCAGCTCAGTCTGCTTCCGGAATGGGGATGGACCTACTATGCTCAGCCCTGTTCTAGAGCCAGACTAGCAAAGCCCTATGCTCTGAGGGCTTATATCCTAGTGAGGGAGATACATAATAAACCCAAAACAGGGGCGCCTGGGGGGCTCAGTCAGTTAAACATCCAACTTTGGCTCAGGTCATGATCTCATGGCTCATGAGGTCGAGCCCTGCATCGGGCTCTGTGCTGACAGCTGGGAGCCTGGAGCCTGCATCCAATTCTGTGTCTCCCTCTCTCTCTGCCCTTCCCCTGCTCATGCTCTCTCTCTCTCTCTCTCTCTCTCAAAAATAAATAAACATTTTTTAAAAAGGTTTAAAAAATAAACACAAAACAAGTATAAAATATGATATCATAATGTACCTAGGGCTTTGAAGACAAAGCAAATAATAGTGGGAAAAGGAGATAAAGGATGTGGAGGAGGAGCCTTCAGGGCTAGCACTCAGGGAAGACCCAAAGGAGATGATTCTGAGGTAGGAGGCATGCATCAGCTGGCACAAAGGTCCTGAGGCAGCTCTCAGTCTGTCTGATGGAGGAGACGGGGTGGAGGGATAGGCAGGCTCGATCACGAGAGACTAGTAGATACGGCAGGGATTTGGATTGTGTTGAGATTGCAAAGCTTGAGCTGAGAAGTTCCATGACCTGATGAAATTTAAGAAAGAGCCATGGATGCCGAGTGGACACCAGACAAGGGAGGCGAGGGTGGAGGCAGGGCCTGGCTATGAGGTTGTTGCACTGGTCCAAGCACAGGACGGGCCGGTGGTGTGGATTCTGGATAGACCGTGAAGGTGACCCCGCAGGACTCGCCTGGAGGACGGGATCCTGGAGGACGGGAGGAAGTTGCAATGAGCCCCGGGAAGGATGGAGATGCCACTATCTGAGATAAGAAGGCGGCAGGAGGAGGGGGGTGTAGTGAGAGACACCGGACTGGCCCCTGGAGCTGTCACACAGGCAGTGGTGTCGGAAGTGGGAGTCGAGGGAGCGATTCTGGTGGAATTAACCCCGAGTCCGCACGATGATCACCGGTCACCGGGAGCCAGAGAGGAGAAGGGTGCCCTTGGATGTGGCCTTGGGGTTCCCCAGCACAGAAGGGCCACCAAGAATCCCGGGGAAGTGCAGCGAGCGAGTGAGATGAAGGGCAGGGAAGGGGGGGCATCCTGGAAGCCAAGGAAGGAGGAGGCTTCGAGGAGGAAGGGGTGGCTGAGCGTGTCAAACATCAGTGACCGTGGGGCTGGCCGTGGGGGCCCGGCTCCAGGGGGGAGCTGGCCGGCCTGTGCGCACAGGGTGGAGGCAGCAGCGAGTGAAGACGATCTCCCGGGGCACTCTGCTCCAAGGGCGCCGGGAAGCCGTGTTAGCTGGAGGAGAACAGGGCCCCAGGGAGCATCGCGTTTACAAGACCAGACCGGAGATGTCACAACACGTTTAGGGCTAATGGAAATGATCCAACCCGAGTAAATAAGACCCATGGTGTGGATAATGCAAATCATTCACTTTTTCTAAATTTATATTTTCACAACATCTCCTTGTATACTTATATACTATAACACACACACGCATGCACGCACACACCCCTCCCTGCATTTTACCCAACCAATAAATCCAACTCTGTGCCTTAGCTGACTGGGAGCACTGCCTGTTCTGACGTTATTCCTCAAAGTCCTCCCTGCATTTGACCAGGGCAGAGTGCAAAACAGACATCCAAACCCTTGCAAGTTCATGATCTTGTTTTGTATTTTGCCCTTGTAAATTTGTGGCGTTCAGCAAGCCAAACCCACTTTCTGACCATGCTCAACTTTCACACATAAGACTTACATTTTTTTCAGGTGGTGTCATTATTTTTTAAGTATCCTTTAAAAAACATTTAATGTTTACCTATTCTTGAGAGAGAGGCAGAGACAGAGCATGAATGGGGGAGGAGCAGAGAGCGAGAGAGACACAGAAGGCGAAGCAGGCTCCAGGCTCTGAGCTGTCAGCACAGAGCCCGACGCGGGGCTTGAACCCATGAACTGTGAGATCATGACCTGACCCGAAGTCGGACACTTAACTGACTGAGCCCCCCAGGTACTTTTTATTGAAGCATAACACATATGTAGAAAAATGCATAAATCTTAAGTGTTTGGCCCAGAGAATTTTAACAGGGTCACCACAGCTGTGAAACCAGGACTCACACTGACACCCATGGAGAAGCACATCACCAGCGCATCAGGGAGTGGCCAACGCCAAAGGTGGCCACCAACCTGACTCTAGTGCCCGCCATAGAACTTTCCGTATTTGGGGTCATATAGGGTGCACTCCTTGGCATCCGGCCACTTCTCTTGCCTGTGAGATGCATTCCCATTGCTGTGTGTACAGTTCATTGCCACACAGTGTCCCTGAGTGACCATCCACATACTCCTCATTCTTCCTACTGCAGACAACATTCGGTCCAGTGGGGGGATGCCGCCTGGGCATTCTTGTATGTGTGTCTCGGTAGGTACATGCTTTTAGGGACATATTTGTACAAAAGTCAAGATCCTCTGTGTTGGAGAAGCACCGGGTGTGAATATTCTCAAAACTCACACCACAGAGGAGCATCAAGCCTGTTGGTCCCTGGGCCGGGATTTGAGATTCTCACATTTCATTTGCCTTTCTTTTGTTTCCTCTTATTTCTTTTTAACACAATAGTTTTCAAGTTGGGATGATTTTGCCTCCCCCCTCCCTGACCCAGGGGACATTTGGGTTCTCACAAATGGGGTACCTAGTGGCTTCTAATGAGCAGAGGCTGGGGCTGCTGATGAATATTCTACAATGCACAGTACAGTGGCCCCAAATAAAGAATGCTCCAGCTCCAAATGTCAACAGTGCGGAGGTTGAAGACCTTGCTTTAAAGGGGTAAGTGGCGGGGCAGCTGGGTGGCTGAGTCAGTTAAGCGTCTGACTTTAGCTCAGGTCATGATCTCGTGGCTCATGAGTTCAAACCCCACGTCGGGCTCTCTGCTGTCAGCATGGAGCCCACTTCAGATCCTCTGTCCCTGCTCCCTTCTCTCTCAAAAATAAATAAACATCTTTTTAAAAGGAGTAAATGGCTGGTGATGCCTACACAAGGATTAAGCCATATGATGGAGCTGGTAATTTCAGCTCCCAAACATATTCCAGAAATAGCTTTAAGGACAACTGTATGGTTGTTCAAGAGTCATGCAAAGTACTTTAGAGGCTCCAAAGAAGAAGCTACAAGAACCAAGACAAATGGAGAGGGGGAGGGGAAGGGGAGGGGAAGGGGGGAGAGGGGGAGAGGCGGGAGAGGGCGAGAGAGGGGGAGAGAGGAAGAGAGGGGGAGAGAGGAAGAGAGAGGGAGAGGGAGAGAGGGAGAAAGGGAGAGGGAGAGGGAAGGACAGATGAGGGTTACTCGGGGTATTTAAGGCTAAGTAAGAGCTCACCTGGTTTCAAGTAGGGAAGGGCATTCCGGCAGAGGGAACGGCATGAGCAAAGTTACAAGAATGGTGGGATCTCAGTGGAAGGAAGCTGTAACCTGGATCGCGTTGAACATGTCTTGCCCTCTTGGCCTGCTCCAGGCTCCCCAAACCGAGGAGCAGAGCCTCTTGCTAACGGAGTAGTTACCCTTGACCTCTGTGCCTCAGTTGACCGCATCTAACCGATCAGCAAGTTCTGTTGCTTCCATCCGGCGAGCCCTCCGTACCTTCACTGCCTCCACCTCGTCTCAGCCACCACTCGCACCTGCCGGACCCTGGCCGCAGCCTCCACTTGGGCACCTTCCAAATTCTCTTCCACACAGGAGTGGCCAGAGCGCTTAGTAAACCCTAAACCGACGCTGTCCCTCCCCTGCTGGAAACCCCGCCGAGCGGTCCCTCCCAGGGTTTAAGAGGGATCACACTTTGTGGGGCTCCGCTCAAAAGTGGGCCCCTTTCCAGGGGCCTCGGGGAGCAGCAGGAGACTCGCTCCCCTGGCGGGCGGAAGGATTGCTCCCGGGCCCTGCTCTGCTCCAGGGCCCCCCCCCCCCCCGCCGAAGCCCGGGGCTCACAGACCGAGGGTGGAACTTTCGCGTGGCCTGGCCAGCGTCACAGCCTCGGCCTGTCAAAGCCTGTCTGAGCAGGCCCAGGACAGCCAGCAGGGCGGGGTCCCTCAGGCCCCTGCCTGGCACGCTCGCCGCTGAGCCAGCCCGGGGCTCCCCCGGGCAGGGCCAGGCCCCCTGGGCGTCCGGAGCCCTCGTTATCCTGTCAGCCCCGGAGCCGCACCTGCTCTCCGGGTCTCCTGTGATCTCAATTAATCCGTCCTGCCCTGATTAATTAGCAGGGTTAATTATGACGGCTGCTGCCGCCGAAGCCTGGGGAGGAGAGCCCAGCCAAGTGGCGGAGCAGAGACCCAGCGTGGGGTGGGGCGTGGCACCTCTGCTCTCACCCCCGGGCCGGCCCTGCCCGGTGCCTGGTGCCCACCCTGCCCGGGGCCAATGGCAGGGAGCTCAGCAAGCCATGGGTGCCTGTGCCTCAGGTATCTGCTGACACCAGGGAACCAGGGCCACGACTGGGGTTTGGCTCCTCTGGCCCAACCTGTTATGTCACATCTAAGTCCCTGCCTCTGCCTGTCATCATGACCACACGCTAAAGGATGCGGGACTCCGTCCTTGCAGGGACCCCTTGGCCCACACTCGCCCAGCTTTCTTTGAGGGTTAACTGGCCACCCACTTCCTCATTTGCCTTTCCTTTCTAGACCCAAAGACCACTGTGCTGAGGGATGAGGCCTAGAGAAGGAGGTCAAGGTCAAGATTAGGGTTGCTGTGGTCAGGCCCACAGCTAGGGCTGTTGCAGAGCCTGTCCTGCTGTCTGGACCCCACTAATTACCTCGTGGGCTCCGGAGCCCCCCTTCCTCCTCCCCTCCCCCAAACCCAAACCCTTGGCTGAACACCAGAGCGTCAGACCCCTGCTCGGGATGACACAGGCAACCACAGCCTCTCCCTGCAGCCATGACTGCAGACCCCTCCGGCCTGCCCCAGCCTCTGGAGCCCTCCCCCTCCCAGCTCCCTGCCCCCCACCTCCACCTTGCTCCACTCCTCAGGTGAGCTCCAGGCCTTTCTTAACCGGGAGGCCCAGAGCCAGGACAGTCACCAAGTAAGGGGGGAAGCTTGACTCAGCACAGGCCCCTGCCCAGGCCGGACCAGCACCACCCAACTCCTGCACACACCTTTCCCTAGTACCCATCCATTATCCTCCTCGCCAAAACGTGATCCATTATCACCGCCTGCGCCTGGCAAAATGTATCATTACCTGCACCCTCGGCACTTCCCAGATCAATCCACTTCTTAAATGTAGTAATAGAGAAGAGGATTAGGTACTAGAAAACTCATTATGAAAATGGCGTACTCAAATTCTTTAAAGGTGATATTTCATAAAATATACCCGGCCTGCCGCGTGCCTCAATCATTCTTTTTAATAGCTCCGTAGCAGCCAGAAAATAAAGTATTCATGAAGATTGAAGAAGATGATCCCATGAACTTCAATTTAATTGGTGCAAATTAAAACAATCCATCTTTCCGTGCTGTCCGTCCATCTCCAATCATCCCCACGCCGCACGGCCGGCACCCTGATTACAATTATCTTTTAATAGGAAAACTTGTCAGTTTTTGTGTGATTTACATAAGCTTGCGCAAACTTATGGGTATCAGATAGGGCCTTGGTGTGTGATTTCCTGTCCCCAGCTCCCTGGCTCCCAGGAAGGCCGGAGTAGGGGGGTCTGGGAGGCAGGGTCCAGGCTGAGCGGGGGAGGGGCCGGAGTGGATTTGTGGCCTCCCTGGGTTTGTGATACCCGTCAGAGATGGGGCCGCGTGAGACATCTCTGCGCGACACATCTGGCCCCAGCCTCTGGCCATGTCCTTCCTCTGGGGCCATGGCAGCTGGACATGGAAACAGAGGGGCCTCTTCCTGGTGGTCATAGTCACTCTCAGAGCCATGAATACACCTCAACCTACCATTTGAGGAGGTCCATGCTCTGGAGAGCTCTCTCCACTCTCTCTTCCCTACCATTCACTCCCCACCCCCAACCAACACATGCTCCATATTGACGTGGGTGCCTCCTTGAAGAGCCTGTGGGGACAGACAGATGAGCTTTTCTGGGGTTGAGAAGCCAGGAGAGAAAGCCAGCCATGGTCTGAGCATAACAACAGAGACTTGAACAAGGAGGAAAGACAGGTACCTGGGACCCCAAGGAGTAAGCGATGGGGAAGATGTGGGTTTTAACTAAATAGGAACAAGCCTTCAGAGACCCAAGCCACATGCTGTCAATGGTAAGCCAGTGCCACCTCATTTGATCTTAGCCAAAAGGCTGAGAAGGGATAAGCCAGTGCCACCTCAAACTGTATCAATAGAGATATGATGACTAGAAAGAAGGAGGTGATCATTCAAATGTACATCTGTGCTGTTTGAACCACCTTTGACATGTTCATGACTCAACCATTCATTCATTCAATAAATACTCACTGACTTCCTGCTAAGTGTCAAGTGCTGGAGATCAAGTAGCAAACAAAGGCAGCCCAGCTCCCACCTTACATGCTTTATAATCCAGCGATGAAGACAGACAAGAAAACAAGAGGTGGTTATATAGGCTGATAAAAGCTACAGTGGAGAGCACTCAGGAGCCTGGAGGAAGGGACCCCAGTCAGGGAAAGGATCCCAGAGTTGCTAATGCCTGGCTTGAGACCTTAAGGCCAAAAAGGAGTCAGGTGAAAATGGAGGGGGCAGGGGAAGGCGGAAGTTCCCAACAGAGGGACCGTCATCAGCAAAAGCCTGAGTCAAGAAAACACGCAGCGTTAACACACAGATCATCTGCCAGAGCGCAGAGGATGAGCCTGAGTGAACGTGGCAGAAAGGCAGTCCGAAACGGTGACCCCCCTACAAGGGTCATCTATTTAGTATTATCTTTCTTAAATCTGTAAATGAATCCTTTTTTTAAAAATGTTTATTTACTTTTGAGATGAGAGTGAGAGAGCATGAGCGGGGGAGGAGCAGAGAGAGAGGGAGACTCAGAATCCGAAGCAGGCTCCAGGCTCTGAGCTGTCAGCAGAGACCCCGATGCGGGGCTCAAACTGACGAACCATGAGATCATGACCTGAGCTGAAGTCGGACGCTTAACCGACTGAACCACCCAGGTGCCCCTAAATCTGTAAATGAATTCTTAATTACACAGGCGATATATGAACACACTTTCACTGTTAAAAAAAAAAATGTAAGCATAGGAGATGAAGTCCCCCTAGACCACCTCCACCCCCCTACCCTGTCACCCTCGGAGGTAACATGTACCAGTCTGGTATGTCTCCTTCCAGATTTTTCTCTGTTCCTTCACATACATACGGCTCTAAGGAAATACATTGGTGCTTTCGGCTTTGTTTCTTATAAAAATGGTCTTGCACTCTCCATCCCTTTTGGGAATTTGCTTCTCCAACTTGGCCATGCCTATTACTGTCCTCATCACCTTCTCGAGGGGACTGTCTTGGCAGGGAGTGAGTACCCAGACAATCTGGGCAGCGCAGGACAGTATGTGCTGGATGAAAGCGGGACATTCTGCAGTCAGTTCTGGCTCCACCAACTCGGGCAACCCCCTTGCTGTCTTAGAGCCTCGTTCTTGTCCTTAAGATGGAAAACGAAGAAGCCTGTCCCTGGGGACACTGTGACCAATATGTTACAGCTCATCAAGGTGTTGGCTTGGGACTTGGCTCACAGAAGGGTCTCTGACCACGCACTGACATGCCTTTGTCATTCAAGACTAGGCCCGTCCCAGGATCCCCGATAGAACCTTCACGTGGCTACAGCCCCAGCCTGAAGGCACCGCACCCTGGGAGACGGACCCCCTCCTTCCCCGGCGCTGCCTGTGGTCGGGAGCGAGGGTGGGACCAGCTGCTATCTGTCCCATCTTTCAGGGCCCTCCTCCCGCCCTGTAGCCCTCATCAGGCTCCATTTGCCCAGCCCTCAGCCACCAGGTCCAGTAAACATTGTTTGCTCAAGTAGCTAAAGTCACCCTTATGGAAGCTACCATCACCCTTCCAAATAAGGCCTGGAAATTAAACTCACCAGAAATCCCTGTCTCATTAAGGAATGATAAGGGCAATAATTATTTCTGGGGCACCCAGAAATTTCTAAGCACCCCCTAGATATCACGACACCCCAGCTCATGGAATCTACACAAAGCCCCCACAATATCCCCATGAACGAATTAACTCTAAAGTCCTCGCGATCAATTCACGCCTACCACGGGACAAATGTGATTACCGTTAGTCAGGATTGGACAGGATAACAAACCAGCCCCTAATGTCCGTGGTGAATCACAGTAAATGCATTTTTCTTACTCACATAAAGTCCAGTACGGGTCCCTGGCCTTACTCTGTCTCATGTCTCTTCCCTGTGTAGGGTCACCAACGCAGGAAAGGAAAATGATGAACACACCTGAGGTCTTAAATGCCTTAGACCCACGAAGTGACAAGTGCCACTCTGCTCCCTATCAATGGTCAGATCTAGTCATGTGGCCCCTAACTGCAAGGGAGCCTGGGAAATACAAAGGATCACATAGATATTGGTGAGCCCTACATACCCTGCCACCCTGCATTTGTAAATTGGAGGCACACAGGAACCAAATTTAAGTAATTTGCCCAAAGTCACCCAGCCAGTGAGGGCAAAAGCCACTTATTCATATGTGTGGACATGTGTGAAGAAACACATACTTATTTATATGAGTAACATGTATGACAATGCCCATGGACATGCATACCCACGTTCGCTCCCATGGGCCTCCCTCTCCCTTGCTGGGAGGTGAAGGGGTCATGGGGCACCCCAGAGCTCTAACTGCAGGGGTGAAAAACTTGACCAGAGGTCAGGAGGCAGGCTCCCTCCTGTGTCCAGCCCCCAGCACTGGAGCCTCACCTACCATCCTAGGGGTCCCTATGTCCCCATCTTTTATTAATTTTTTTTTAATGTTTATTCTTGAGAGAGGGAGAAACAGAGCATGAAGAGAAGAGGGGCAGAGAGAGAGGGAGACACAAAATCTGAAGCAGGCTCCAGGCTCTGAGCCATCAGCACAGAGCCCGATGTGGGGCTCAAACTCAGGGACCAGTAGACTATGACCTGAGCCAAAGTCGGACGCTTAACCGAAATGAGCCACCCAGGTGCCCCGACCCATGCTTCCATCTTTTTTTTTTTTAATGTTTATTTATTTTTGAGAGACAGAGAGACAGAGCGTGAGCAGGAGAAGGGCAGAGAGGGAAGGAGACACATAATCTGAAGCAGGCTTCAGGCTCTGAGATGTCAGCACAGAGCCCGATGCGGGGCTCGAACTCACAAACCGCGAGATCATGCCTGAGCCAAAGTCGGCTGCTTAACCGACTGAGCCACCCAGGTGCCCCCCCACCCCACCCCATGCCTCCATCTTGAGAAGAGTCCCAGGCAGGTGATGGTGGGTGACCGCATGGCACCAACCCCAGCTCACTCCAGAAACCCCTGCCTGCCCCTTCTCTTGAACTTGTTTCAGAATCTGCAGCCGCCAATGAGGCAAGATTCTGGGGCAGTTTTTTCCCAAAACATAAAAATTATAACAAATATACACAATGAACATTCTCAGGTCCAAATACATACACCACCACATGATACACAGGCGCGCCTGCGTGGCTCCGTCGGTTAAGCATCTGCGTCTTGATTTCGGCTCAGGTCATGATCTCACGGTTCCTGAGATTGAGCCCCGCTCAGTGCTTAGGCTCTCTCTCTTTCTCTCTCTTGGCCCCTCCCCCACTCATGCGCACGCGTGCTCTCTCTCTCTCTCTCAAAATAAATAAAGATTTTTTAAAAAAAGGACAAAATACACGGAGCTGTGTTTTTATCTGTAAACCTGGACTCATCCATGGAAATGAGGGTGTGTTCACATTGTTTCTATGACTAGAGATGGAGGTGGCATAAAATAAATGGTGAAAATCTTCAAAAGCATCAAGACCATAAAAGGTAAGAAAAGACTGAGATTTTCACAGATTTGAAGAAACTACAGAGACCTAATGACTAAATGCAATGCATTGTCTCAGATTGGATCCCACACAGGAAGACTGCAGAAATCCCATCTGCAGTTTAGTTGGTGGCACTTTACCAATGTCCCTCTCTTATTTTATAATGTACTGTGGTCACGGAAGCTATTCACAATAGGGGAGCCTGGGTGGACGGGACAAGGAAACTCTCGGCAATACCTTTGCAACCCTTCTTTTTTTTTCTATTTTTTTAATGTTTATTTACTTTTGAGAGACAGAGAGACAGACAGAGGCATGAGTGGAGGAGGGACAGAGAGAGGGAGACTTGGAATCTAAAGCAGGCTCCAGGCTCTGAGCTGTCAACACAGAGCCTGAAGTGGGGCTCAAACTCACAGACTGCAAGATCATGATCTGAGCTAAAATCGGACGTTTAATGGACTGAGCCACCCAGGCGTGCCCCCGGGCCCTTTGCAACACTTATAACAAGTTTTTGCAATAGCTATAAAACAAAATGCCCCCAAACCGGGAGTCCGGATGCCCCTAGATTTCAGCGCAGCTCTGCTAATAACTCGATATTCAACCGTGAACAAGTTACTCATCTTTTCTGAAGTTCAGCCCACAAACAATAGCAGAAGTTCAGTTAGATCGTCCTCAAAGCCCCATTCAGCCCCCATTCAGCCCCCTCATTCTGCACTTCACTCTGGATTCAGAAACACATCCCTATTCAGAACAGGCACACACACAATCACACCTACCTACCATGTACCCCAACTCTCATGGACACACACACACAGGGAATCTGTATGATATGGGTTGCTAACACAGGCTGCAAAGTATGTTAAATCTCTTTCATTCTTCCCATTAATAATTCGAGTTTCCAGGGGGGCCTGGGTGGCGCAGTCGGTTAAACATCTGACTTCGGCTCAGGTCAAGATCTCACAGTTCATGGTTTGAGCCCCACATCAGGCTCTGTGCTGAACGCTCCGAGTCTGGAGCCTGCTTCCGATTCTGTGGCTCCCTCTCTCTCTGCTCCCACCCCTTTCTCTCTCTCAATAATAAATAAATGTTAAAAATTTGTTTAAATAATTTGAGTTTCCACATGCCCTATGAGTACAACATTCAGCCTCTTCCTCCTGAAGGATTTTCTGCTACACACACACACACACACGCACGCACGCACACGCACGCACGCACACACACACGCTTATCTAGGATCTGCAGATGAATCTGCAGAAAAGAATATCAAACAGGCAGCTCCAGCTGCTATTGCCCCTGTCGGCCACACGGTGCCGCTGTTGGAGACAGGGCCTGCACAGCTTAGGGACCATGCTTGCCCTGACTCCTTCTTGCCCTTGGGGCTGCTTCAGGGCTCTGCTTAAGTCACAGAGACACCCAGGTTAGAGTTCTTTTTCCATCTCACTCCCAGGCTCATCCACTGTCCCCTGATGCATAACACCATGTCGTGCTAGCTGGGGCCAGAGGAGCTTCTGACACAACCACAAACTGTTCCTGAAAGAGTACTTCCCTAAGACCTTGGTGAGGCCCTTGCGTTGAGCTGGAGTCAGAGGCTAGGTAGGCCCTTTCCTCCGAGCAACTGTATTTCAGAGGCCTGGTTGCCCTGCTCTGCCTCTGCGTCTCAGTCAGATCTCTCTGGTCTATCCCGAAACGTCTCCCCATCTGAGACTCCCTGCGAACAGAGGCTGGGATCTTGGTCCCTTCTCACCCATAAGATCTTGGATCCTGCCTATTGGTGGGACAGGGTGAAGATCTTGGGCCCAGGATGGAAATGCCTGATATACTGGGCACTGAAGATGTAGCAGGCATCTTTCCAAGCACTTTAGAGCCACAAATTAATCTAATTCTCCCTACAACACTATGAGCCAGGCATTATAGTCCTCATTCTCTGTTTTATCATAAGTAAACTCTGAAAGGTGAAGTGACTCACCCAAGGTCACACATCTTGGGCAAGTGGCAGAGTCAGGACTTGGACTCCAGGAGCCCCAGAGTTGGGGTTCTTTTCCAGAAGCTCACACTGTCTCCCCCAACCTGCCCTACAGTTAAAAGGACTCCCTCTCAGGTCTTTCCCAGACTGAAGTAGATGAGTGGCAGTTTCCACCTCTAGACCGAGGGTCAGGAGACATAACTTCTAGGTCGTGCCTTCAAGAGGCCCCCAGATGGTTGCTGTCTTAACAAAACTCTGCGGACACCTCTCAACCCACATGCTCACCAACCAAGAAGCATACTCACAGTGTCATCACTTGCCAGCTGCCTGGAGACAAGGACGCCATCACCATTGGCAGGTGCAGAACTGACAGTCCCCCCGGCACACTCTTGCGGTCTCCACTGTCTCCAGTACTGAGCCAGGGCAGGATACAGGGGAAAGTGGACGTCCTGGTTTGTGCGACAACTCTGGTGCTTGTGACTTTGGGGGGAAATAGCAATTATAAGGATGATAGAACTGAATGGCTGTTGCAGAATGCCCAAATGCTCTGAAGAGAGAGACAAGGTCAAAGCAATTGGCCACCCATTCAAAGTAAATGGAAAGCTAGAACATCTTGGCAGGGTTTAAGGAAACCCTTGTCTCCTGTAGCTGGGGGGCAGATGGAGCTGGAGACAATGCTCAGAACCTCATCAAGAGCAGTTGAACGTCAAGATCCAATTGTCCTATGCCAAAGACAGGTCCTCATAGGGAAGGGGCAGGACCCAGCGACTTGGAATGGGGGTATCTGGGTAGACGCCTTTGACAATCTTGAACCCCCAATTCCCCCAAACTCTCTAGGTCTGCAGAAGAATGCCACATCATTTGTTAGGGGATGGTACACCCACCCACCCTGGCTTGAAAACTTTGCAGAAGCCTCAAACGAGCCCGATGTCCTAGAAGGCATGCTGGCTCTGCTCACGATCTGCCCCCACCTGCCCTCCTGGGCACCAGACCTAAAGCCAACGTCAGATCGAATTGGGACTCAACTGGGCAAGCATGGACCTACTAAGGGAAGGGAGGGACTCGTCACCAAAGAAGCTTCAGGTCCTGGCTCATCCACACCGGCAGGAGCCAGGAGCACAATGCACTGTGGTGTTGGATGGAAGCAGGTAGAATATAAGGCCACAGAAGGGGAAGTTTGTATACATGACAGACTCTCCCATGACTCAGTGTTTACTCTTCTCACAAGGACCTCAAGACTGTTGGGATGGTCCTTGGGAGTTTGAACAAAGTAATGGCTGTCATTAAGCAAAGATGCCACTTTAAATGTCCATGGCCAACTTGAGGAGGGGGTCAAAGGTCAAACCCAGGGTGGTTGGTTGAAGGTGATGTTACAGAACTGGGCTCCTTGGTGGGGATTTTTAAATAGGAGGCCAGGTGGCAGTGTTTGACTGCCAGAAGCAAAGTGGACATAGTTCCCTAGTGGGCAGCAAGGCCACAATGGCAGCCAGCAGGCCCCAGTGTCCCTAGGGTAGGGACAGATGAATAGCCAACAAGGTGTTCCTTACTCTAAATAATCAAAAAAGGTCAGGAAAGAGGGGCATGTGGGTGGCTAGGTCAGTTGAACGCCAACTTCAGCTCAGGTCATGATCTCACACATCAGGCTCTGTGCTGACAGCTCAGAGCCCCGAGCCTGTTTTGGATCCTGTGTCTCCCTCTCTCTCTGCCCCTCCCCCACTTGCGTGCTGCCTCCCTTTCTCTCTCTCTCTCTCTCTCTCTCTCAAAAATAAGATAAATGTTTAAAAATTTTTTATAAAAAAAGATCAGGAAAGAATGGGAACTCATAATCCTTTGAGCAGTTTCCAGAGCCAGAACATGAAGGAGTGGCTGGTCCCCAGGAGGAAAGATCTTGTGAAACCGCAGCAGGGGGTTAGAGTATTAATTCTCCACTGCTTCTCCCCCCCACACAAAGGACCTACAGCCATTTCCTCAGGTAACTCTAAAGAAACTGGGGAAAGGGGGGGTGCCCTAGAAACCATGGTGACATTTGTGCCCACGACCCCAAAGAGCCAGCACAGTCTCCCTGTTAAACTAGAAACATACTGGGGGTAGGTCACAAACAGGATCCTGGCCCAGGCCATTTCATAGTGGGGCCCCTGTGCTCGCTCATAGGCCACTCAACGGTCACTTTATCAGTCCTCCAATGTATCACTGGAAAGGCCATATGAGCAGCCTTGATCAAGGGCCTCACCTGGGCCCTTGATCTGCACAGTAAGAGCTGGTCACGTAGGAAAGACCAAGTAGAGGTCCCTGTGGCTCCACACCCCCTCCCACAACCTAGATAAGAAATCAAAAATAATTCTGTCTCAGAGGAAAAGGCAAAAATCTGTGCCACTTCAAAGACTTACAAGATGAAAGGCCATGGTCACCAGCAAATTCCTATTTAATTCACTGGTCTGGGGAAGAGAGATGTGGATGGACCTACGGGAATGGGTCCAAGTGTGGGAATCTCTACATCGCCTATGAAAGGCCACTCAAGGACTCGCTGTAGGAGAGACACTGGACCATGACATGGTACAGGATGACCCGGCCAGCAGACGTCAAGCAGTCTCAGCCTCAGTGTCCCCAAAACTTGTGCAATGGACTTATGAATGGAGTCACCATAGTGGAAGGGATGGGGGCTCTGCACGGACCCCAAAGCATGGCTCCCTCTCCCAAGGCTGACCTCGCTACTGCTGCTGCTGAGTGTCAGGCCTGCCAGCAACAGAGATGGACACAGAGCGCCTGACACAGCACCAACCTTTGATGGGGCCAACTGACGGCGTCACACTATCCAGACACGGTCAACAAGTCATCCTGACTGGGCTGACCAGGATCTCGGAAGTGACTTTCATATCTCTGCCCCTGGGGTACACAGCCTGCACCACCATCTGCAGCCTCACAGAGCATCTTGATCTGTTGTCATGGGATTCTTAGTAACATAGCCTCAGACCCAGGGCCCTGCTTTATGGCAAAGGAGGTACGCTGTGGACCCTTGACCATGGAACCCACTGGTCCTGCCAAACAACATGCCTTCCAGAAGCTGGGAGGGTAACAGAGCAGTGGGTTACAGCGAGCAGCCAACAGGGTGTTTTGAGGAATGGGATAGAACCTGGTGCCCCTAGGGACAGAGAGGTAGGTCTGGCTGAGCCGCCATCTTGGTTGGGCAAAAGCCACCTGTGAGAATAGAGTGCTGTCCTTCGGGATGCTGTGTACACCTTAACCCAACGGCCATTATTTGGTGGTGTCCCCAACAGACAGAACACCTGCATCTGGTAACCAAAGGGTGGAGGTGGCCAACTCACTGTCACTCCCAGCCATCCCCTTGGCCTTCTGTCCCCACCATTTTGGGTTCCATGGCTCTACAGGTCTGGGTGAGTTCATTCATTGCTTTGAACCTCTATTTCCTCACCTAATAAATGAGAGTTAACAAACTATCTTACTGTGGAGATTGAGAGGATGTTTGTCAACCTCATTGTCAATGGCAACTGCTCTCAGCACCCATCATTACATCACTATTTTGGAAGAATGTCAGGGTCAAGATGGACAGGGATGGGTACCTGGGTGGCTCAGTTGGTTGAGCATCTTACTTTGCCTCAGGTCATGATCTCCTGGTTCATGAGTTCGAGCCCCACATGGGACTGACTACTGTCAGCCTCTCAGTGCAGAAAGCACCTCAGATCCTCTGTCCCCCTCTCTCTGCCCTTCCTTGCTTGTGCTCTCCCAATAAATAAATAAATAAATAAATAAATAAATAAATAAATATTTTAAAAAATGGACAGGAAGCGGGAGGTCTTCCAAATGTTAGCCCATTTCTGGCACTTTCCTCACAGCATCACCAGGAAGTACTTTTACTTGTCCACCTTGGCTTCATCCTGCACTTGGAGCCTACTTTCATTCTCAGGGAAAAGATATAATTCTCTTCCCCAAAAGTCCTCATTTGTCCAGAGGGACTTTTAAGGTCCCAATCCCCAAATTCTTCTCACCTCAGAGCCAGGCTCTGAGAAGCCAGGGGACCCTAAAGCCATATCCCCTTTCTCAACTTGGGAACGCTTTCCTTCCTGGGCTTCCGTTTTATTATCAGCAAAAGATTTCACTAGCACTGCCAAGAACTGATATTCAGAAATAAGTATGTAAATCCTTTGTAAATGTATGCTAATTACTTATTTTTAATTATAATGTAAATAAGTAATTACTGAATAATTTTAAAGTATTTACATGGGGGTGTGTGATTTAGACACTAACTTGTTATAAGATATAAAAACTATAAATTATACAGTAATTATGGCCCAATTTACATGCTAAGGCCAAACACAATTATGTAGCAAGAAAAATATAAACAATCAGGTAATTCCACTGTAGTTACTGTGTAATAACCAAGCTGTTTTCTTCCTCCAGTTGACAAAGTGGGTCTGTGCATTCGCTCTAGGCTCAGGGAGGCGAGGGGGAGAGCACTTTCAGGAAGTCGAAATCACCTTTAAGAAAAAAAATTAATCACGGGGCGTCTGGGTGGTGCAGTCAGTTAAGCATCTGCCTCTTGATCTCCGCTCAGGTCATGATCTCACAGTTTGTGAGTTCAAGCCCCACATCGGGCTCTGCGTTGATGGCATGGAGCCTTCTTGGGATCTGGCTCTCCTTCTCTCTGCCCCTCACCCGCTTGTGCTCTCTCCCTCCCTCTCTCTCTCTCTCTCTCCAAATAAATAAATAAGCTAAAAAAATTATGTTAATAAAAAAAAGAAAAAATTAATCACAAAATAAGAAAAAAGATACAAGCAAAGCTATTAGAGTCTCACCTGGGTGGGTCATGGGGTTCAGAGAAAGGCCAAGCCAGCAAAGGTGGCTCTTGCCGGAGTGGCCCCTGCGGTCCCCTCCTGCCTTGTCTGCAGCAGCCCCCACTCACACATGACACCTTAGGCAATGAAGAGTTCCCCAAGCCCTCGTTTCCGGGCCTTTACACCCCTGCGCCCTCAGCCTTAATCTTCTTCCCAAACTTTCTTACCTAGCTAAGCCATCTCACCCTTTAAGTCTACAATGCCTTTTCCTCCAGGAAGCCTTCCCTGGCCATCCCAACCTCGCCCCAAGATTTAGCCAGGGGCCTCTCCTGGGCTCCTACAGCCTCCCAGCCTCCCCATCACAGCTACCCACTGTTCTCAGATGGCCTCTTTGGTGGCAAAGTTGGCCTCCCCCACCAGACTGGAAGCCCCAAGAGGTTAGAGCTCAGGCTGGCCTTGTCCATTGCTGGGTCCCAAGGTAGAGGCACTTGGATGTGAGAACATGGAGTCTGGTATCAGGGAGATCTGAGTTCAAGCCTGGTGCAGACACTCTCCAGGATCCTTCCAGAATTATCTCAGAAACCTGGGCTTCATCTTTGGGAGGGAAGTGATGGGCTTGACAAGAGCACTGGGTTCCAGGTGCTCACACTGCCGTCAGCTGAAACAGCCCTCTGCAAGAGGGCATCCCCATTTTACAGACAAGGCAACTGAGGCTGAGAGACCAAGAAACTGACATAGAGGGGGGCGATGAACTCAGGCCTCTTCCAGTCCCGGCCTGGAGCTCCTAAGCCCTCTCTTCCCCCAACTTGGGGGTGTAGACCCTGGCTCCTTGGGGTATCATTGGGCCCAGAAGAGGGCAGAGGCATCCAACAGGCATCTGTGCCAGGAGAGAGGCCCTTCAAAGGCATCCCTACACCTTCCGAGAAGGGCGGGCGCAGAACTACCGCCCTGGGACCCCCTAACAGCAGTTCTGTAAGCTCTTGTGTGAATCCCCTGCGTCACAATCTCCTGGAGAGCTTATCAAAACGAAAATTCCTAGACCCCTGGAATGGACAGCTGCTCGGAGGTGGAGTCCAGAACAGTCCTTTTAGCCCACCCCCACCGACACCTTGTGAAGTCTGAGAGCCACTGCCAGAGAGCAAGTCCTGACCTGAACCTGAGCCCCTCTCTGAACCTGTCACCTCCCCCATGAAAGGGGCCTCTGTAATTGGCCCACTGATTGCGTCAAAGAAATGAGGGATGGGGTGTGCGGTGCCCCGCAGGGCTGGGTGAGCGACAGGAGGTACCAGCGACCAGTGTTTCCTCCATTCAACACCTACTATGCACCAGGCCGGGCCCTCTGCCCCCCAACCCCCACCCCGAGCCAAGGCCAGCAAAGAGTGCCTCGTCCCCAGCGGGGAGGCTGCTCTGGGGCCCAGGCGGTGGCCCTCTGCCCTGCTCCGTGTCAGCCCCGGCAACCATCACAGTGAACCCTGCTCCTGGGAGGTCCCCACGAGAGCCCTACTCCAGCCACCCTCTCTTCATAAACGCGCCCCCCCCCCCCCACTGCCCGGAGCTGTCACACAATTTAGAGCCGGGGAGATGGAGGAATCCATATATAGATTCAGGGTTCGTCTTTTTCTACTGCTCCTGAGGCGTTGCTGTTCATTAAGCACGGTCATTAGCAAGGATTTAGGGGAGCCCGGGTGGGACCCTGGGGATAGAGGGCCCTGCTGACCAGGCCCGGGCCATCAGGTCTATAGGAGAAGAGGTCATCCCAGCCATCCCCCTGCCTCCAGACCAGGTGGCTGCACCCTCAGGAAGTCACCCAGGAAGGCCTTTCTTCTGTAATTAGGAGCATAATAACCTCAGTGACTGTTGACAAGCAATTATGACTTGAGGCTTGGGAAGGGCCTGCTCTCACCTGACCTCACAAGGACGCAGGCACAGAGAGGGTCAGAGAGTTTGGAAGGTCACACAGTCCGAGCACATGGACTTTAATCCAGTCTCTCTGACCCCCCCCCCCCCCCCCCCCGTCTGCTTCTAACTGCCCGGTGCGTGTCTCCTGCATCCCGGATGCAAAAGGACTCAGCAAGCGGTGGCCCACTCAGTCTGATGTGGCCAAAGCCAGCAGCCGGCATAGAGGAGCCTGGGCCCTGGCCAGATCCGGGGAGATGGAAATTGCCATCATTCCAGCAACGCGACCCCCTCGTGTAGCTCCTTCACAGCCCAGGAAATTCCCCAGTCCCCTGGGTAATATTTTTTTATGGCCATTGCCGGGTGCTATTCATTTTATTACACTTTTGCCTGTTATTTTTGTTGTTGGCGCATAAGCAATGTGGTCAATTCCGTTTTACGTGCCCCGGCGTTTCAGATTCATCGCCAGCCAGCGTGGCGCTGAGTGGTTACACGGTAAAGTGTTTGGCTAATAAAATGCATAAAGCAGAGATAGGAAAATCAATGCCTTTGTTAATAACACTTCACCATCTTTCACGCGGTCTGTCAGGCGGGGCTGCCCGCCGGAGCTGGCGCCAGAGGGACCGCGCCGTGTCTGCCGCTGGGGCACCTGCCAGCTGGCCCCGGAGTCCGTGCCCTTTGCCCCCTTGCCCTCCCGGAGCAGGAGCCAGTCCGAAAACCCTGGCGGTTTTCTCCTGGTGCCTGAGCTGGAGACAGAGGTTTGAAAGAGAGGAGTAATTCTGGGTCCTTGCCCAAGTCACTACATCGCACCGACCCTCGGCGTTCTCATCTACAGAATGGGGGTAATGGCAGTCCCTCCTTCCAAGGGTTTCTGTTAGTGTGCAGGGAGAGAGCCCGTGTGTCCCACCTGGCAGGGTGCACAGCACGTGGCGTGTACAGGCAGGGCGAAAGGACTCTGTCGTCCCCTTCCCCAGGCTACAGCCTCCCTGGTTTTCAGGGGTGCCCCTCCACCCCCAGCCCCTAGGATGAGAAAGGTCTCTCCCTGGACTGAGCCATGGGCAATGAGACCTGTTCTGAGACACTGGCATCACCTCTCCTCAGAGCCAAGAATGCAGCTGCCCTCCTTGTCCTCTTTTTTTTTTTTTCCTAATGTTTATTTATTTTTGAGAGAGAGAGAGACAGAGACAGAGACAGAGTGCAAGTGGGGGAGGGACAGAGAGAGAGGGAGACACAGAATCCGAAGCAGGCTCCAGGCTCTGAGCTGTCGGCACAGAGCCCGACACGGGGCTCAAACCCACAAACCATGAGATCCTGACCTGAGCAGAAATCAAGATTTGGACGCTTAACCCACGGAGCCACCCAGGTGCCCCTGCCCTCCGTGTTCTCTTATTCTTGACCAAATAGTGACCCCGATTCTCACCATCACTCAGCTTCCTGCCTGGGCACCCCCAGGGTCCATCTCAATCCCCTGCTCAAAGGCAAGACTGCCACTCTGTGAGTCCCAGCACGGGGTGCACCCACCATGGGCAATGGGCCACACTGGCTGGAGAATTTCACATCCTTCTCAACCCGTCCCTGGCCCTGTCTCTGAGCCCCACTGTCCACACCTCCAAAATGAGGATAACAATAATAGACCTTCTGCCTGGGGTGTTGAGGATTGAATGAGATAACATGTGCAAAGCCAGAGGCCTCTGCTGCAGCTCCTGGGGGGCCTGGGAGACCCTGAGGTACACACATAGCCCAGGGGAGGAAGAGGGTCCAGAGGGCAGGACAGCACAGTCCAGGCTGAGGTCTCCACTTGGGTGACCACGGCACAGAGAGGAAGAATCAGCCCATCTGTTCAATCAGTGGGTGCTTGTTGGAGGTTATGGGAGGCCCTTCACCTCCCAAGTCTCAGTTTCCCACTCTGTAAAATGGGCACAGCAGTCCTCAATCCCCCTAGACTGCTGTTGTGGAAGGGGGTCATGCTAAATAAAATGCTTTATGACTATCTCAGCAGGGCCCACCCCACAGAAGATTTGGAAGGCCTTGAATGCTGGAATAAGGAGCTGAGCCACCATCCGGGAGGGAAAGGGGGCTTTGGATTCTGTGGGAGACAGCTTCCTCAGGCCTGGGCCATCCCTCGCTCCCCAGCACCTCCCGGGCCAGCGGGAAGTGAGATCCCACCATGGGGATCAGCGGGGTGCAACGTCCCTTCCGGAGGCCCCAACAGCCAGCCTATCCCTCCAGCTGGCTCCGGTGCCCCCCTCCCCCCACCCCCAGGGAGGGAACACAAACACGGAGCCTAATCCCCGGGCCTCCCAGCACACTCGGGCCTGACACAAGGCTCGGCAAATATTGGACTTTATTAATTTAATTTAATTAAACTTTATTAACCTTTATTAAAAATAAACCCTCATTAAAATTCTCATTCCCATCTCTGCCAAAGGCAGGGGCAGGGCACAGCCTCCTCTCCAGGCTCCTTAAATGTCACCTGAAGAGAGGCGAGGGGGCTCCAGGGCCAGAGTCTGGGACATGGAACAAGGAACTGGAGACGGAGGGATCCAGGGAGAGGTGTGTGCGTGTTCGTGTGCCCGCGCACACTAGGGGGTATTGGCAGCTAAAAGCCCACGGTGGCCCTGGGTCGCCAATGTGGAGGATCAGCTCAGACCCCAGGAGGGCCGGCCAGGAGCAAAGAGGAGTCTGAGAGCCTGGAGGGCCCTCGGGATCCAGCCTCCCCAACAGGGGCAGATTTGGGAAGACCTGGGGCGCCAGTCTTCACACGCTTTGTATACAGTAGCTGGGTCCCTAAGCAGATCTGGGAGGAGGGAGATGTTTGCTTCCATCACACTGTTCTTTTTCTTAACAGCCGTGCTTGCTCCTTTTAGAAAATTTGGAAAGCACAGAAAAGCACCAGAGAACATAAAATTCTCTAGGAAGCCAGATGGACTCTTGTCTCTCAGAGCCTGGGTGGCCATATTTATCATCCAGGCCGGGAGAGTTAAAAAACTTTTTTTTAATGTTTATTTATTTTTGAGAGAGAGAGAGAACGCTAGCAGGGGAGGGGCAGAGAGAGAGGGAGACACAGAATCAGAAGCAGACTCCAGGCTCTGAGCCGTCAGCACAGAGCCCGATGCGGGGCTCAAACTCACCAACCGTGACACCATGACCTGAGCCGAAGTCGGACGCTTAAATGACTGAGCCACCCAGGTGCCCATGGCTGGCACATTTTAAAGAGTGAGAGCTCTTGTCATAGCCATTCCTGTGGCGCACTTACACACAGGCCCTGTCCCCAGCGAGTGGGGACAGCTCACCACTGCACACAGCGACGCTGGTAAGCTGGGGGCAGCTTACCTTCCTGTGGACACTGAAACCCATTTCAATGTAGAAGGGAGCTAGTCCCCTGTCAGGGACCCGCTGGGCGCCCCTCCCCAGCACCCAGCCGGAGCCTGGCGCCTGGGCTCACTGAGAGCTGGTGGTCAGTGGAAACCTACTACGTGCTGGGCGCTGTCCTGAGCTGTGTCCCCACAGCCTGGGGGAAGTGAGCAATACTGTGCCCATTGCACAGAGGAGGAAACTGAGGCTTGAGAGAAGAAGGGCCTGCCTTCAGATGGCAGATCCCGGACAGAAACCTGGAGCCCTTACATTTGTCTACCCTCCGAGGACAACGAGCCTTTCACAGGCAGCCCACTCACTCCCGGTTACATGAAGAGTGGCTCTGGGCAGAGGGTTCAGATGTGCCCGAGTGAGTCAGGGGCTGGGGGAGGGGGCGCTGGACAGGCAGCAGAAGTGGGCAGCCCCGCTGGCACCGACCACCCTGCAGGGCCCGGGTGCTGCCGTGCACAGGCCACACTGGAGCCCTCATTCCGGACGGGACCAAGCTGCCAGGTCCATCATCACCTCCTTCCTAGGGGGTCTGGGTTCAGACCCTGGCACCTCGCAGGTCTCAGGATGGGGGAAGGCCATGGAGACAGGGAGAAGGGAGACAAAGCCCTTCTTGAGGGAAGGATTGCCAGAGCTTCTTCCAGGGAGGAGCAACCAGTTCGTTCGTTCGTTCGTTCATTCATTCATTCATTCATGCATTCATTCATTCATGCATTCATTCATTCATACCTTCACCCATTCATCCAGCAAGTTCACGGCCAGGCACTAGGACAGAACACTGCACAAGACCAGCATCGTCTCAGAGGATAATGAAGGGAGACAGGGCCTCCCACAAGCAGAGGGGAGCTCACAGCTTCTCTGAGGGGGAAACAGAAGCTCTAGAAAGATCCTGCTGGTGCCAAGGCCTAAAGCAGATGCTGTTGGGCACCACCCAGGTCCCCTCAGGACTCAGGCACCCCCTAGACCCAGGCACCCCCTAGACCACAGCCGTGCTCAGTTAAGGATGTGCTCATGTTGCTGTCCTCATTGTCACCCTGCCGTGTCAGCCGGGTCCCTAGTCCTTGGCTGGCACTCAGAGTTAAAAATAAAAACGTTTAAAGATTTTTGTCAACGGAGAGCAAACGCAGACCTGCGTGGCTGGCAGTGATGGACCCCTCATGTGGGCTGCCTGTGGGGGTCGGGGTCAGCTTCCACAAACCCCTGACAGAGAAGAGGCAGCCCAGGGGGCAGAGGGGGGCGGCCACCCCCGCCGCACACTCATTCGGGCAGGTGCCTTCCCTGCCCTCCTCCGACAGCCTTTGCTTGGTTCTCAGCACAGTGTAGCTTCCGGCATCTCCAGCACAGGGAGCCTCCATCTTCCAGACAAGAGACCCCAGGGGCATCGCCACAGCTCCGGGCAGGACAGGGCAGGCTCTTCTCCACCATCTCAGACAGGCCCCTTTGGGCTCACGTACCCAAGTCCCTGACACCAGTCCCCAGAGACGGTGGGTTGCCCTGGAGGTGCCCAGCAAGACCAGGATGGGGGTAGCAACCCCTGTCTACCTGTCTTTCTCTCTGCCTCTGGGCCTCACGTGCACGCGCTCTCTCTCTCGCTCGCTCTCTCTCTCTCTCTGCTGTTCTCTTCAAGTGAATTTTAGGGCTCTCTCCCTAGGCTCACACTTCTCTCTGCTTCTCCAAGCTCCTCAGCTGAACATGGCTCCTCCCAGAAGCAAAGTGTTCACATCCTCAATACACCAATCAGCAGAGACCTCCTGGCAGTGGGCCCCTGATCCAAATTCCCAGGACAGAAGCTGATTGGCCCAAGCGGGATTAGATGCCCACTGCGGCCCAATCAGCTAAGGCAAGGGGGCGGGGTCACACAGAACACATCTCGGGGGCAGGATCCACTCTGAGGGAGCCGAGGATAGTTTTCTAAGGGGCTCGTGGGAGCTCATGAGCCAGGATCCCATATTTCCACAACCTTCCTGAGGTTCGACAACGAATGCCCTGCCCCGAAAGGAACGAGCACCCTGTCCCTGAAGGGGTGAAAGCGTAGCGGAATGACCTGGGAATGAGATTTTCTTAGTGTCTCTGGTTCCTCCTCCTTCTCATTGGGACCCCCCTGGAGGTCACAAGGAACGATGCGGTGGCAGGTGAGGAGCGGTGTGTGCTATGCACTGGAAGGCTCAGTGAGCACTTGGGCCCGAAAGCAAGTTTCCTGGCAGGTGCAGGGGCCCGGCCTGAAACTGAACCACTCGAGGACCGCACACAGGTGCGCCAGGCCCATACGCAAACACAGAGCCACCTGCCGAGGCCCGTCCAAGGTGTGTGGACAAATGCAGACATCCGGGCCACCCGTGCGGACCTGAGTGTGTCTGCACAGGCCAGAGCGGGAGAAGAGCCATGCGCGCAAGTGCACGGCGCCAGGGAGGCCCTCCATCTCTCTTCCGCGTTTTTCTCTGGACGGAATTGCCCTGCTCTCAAGGCACACAGGATCCTCCTCTCTCCAGCTCCTGCAGGATCAGAGAGGGGATATGCGCTGTACCATCTACCCCTCTCAGGCCTCTGTTTCCCCATTTGACCCTGGCAACACTGGCCCTCAGTGCCGGGGGTCAAGGTGGGAGGCAGGAGGCAACACCGTAGCTGTGTTCCCCTTTCCCTGCTGAGAAACAGACCCGGCCACGTTTGGGGAGGCTTCTGGGCCAGGAGGACCTCGGGAAGTCAGATGGGCTTTCTGGCAGGAGCGCCCCTTAAGAACCCAGCTTTCAGAGGGCCGAGCTCCAGTATCTCCCCGCAACCCTGGCTGCGGTATAAAATAGGTCATTGGTGTAATCCTGGCCAAATTGGCCTTCGGAAGATCAGCTAGGCCGAGCTCCCCGGGCCTAATTATCCCATATTTGGTCAATAAGCCATTAACACAGCGCCTCGGATGTTAATAACCGTTTCATGAAAAAGTCGGCGTAATTTATGAGATCAACACTGGTTAGCAAAATTAATAAATATTTCATTCGGTGAGATTTATCCCGGCGTGCTCCCGACAGGTGGACCGAGGGCCCTCGGGCAGCCCCGGGGAGCAGGCAGTCGGGGGAGAGGAATGCCCAGCTCTCGCTTGGGCCAATAAACATTTACCTCAAATCCTATCGCCATAAATCCGAAGGCTGGATGAGGGAGTCCAGTAAAACCTGACTTAACATTATGTTCTGGCCATTAACAATATTTATATAGATGTCACTTCAGGGAAGGTTAGAGTCGCCAGGCAGGACCCAGCCGCCGTGATGGAAGTCGGTTCAGGATCCTTGGGGAAGGTTTGTGCCCAGGAAGGTGTAGGCCAGTGGGAAGAGCCCCAGACTGGCCCTCAGACCCCTCTGGGGTTGGCAATTGGCAGCTATGAGCCTCGGTTTCCTCATCTGTACAATGGGAGTATTAACAATAGCCGTGCTGTAGGCTGCCGGGAGGATTAAGTCATAGAGCAGAGAGTAAGCCCCTGGCACACAGTAAGCACTCGGAAATAGCACTGCTATAATACTCATTATTAGTAGAGGCAGCCAGAGGACTCTGCCCTCCACTCTGACCGAGTAAAGCACTGTTGGGTGCGCTCAGCCTTGTTAATCGAGAATCTAACACCTACCAGATACTGTGCACACATTATCTATAATCCCACAATGATCCTGCAGGGTGAGCACTGTTGATACCCCTATTTGCCAGAAGGGGAAACTGAGGCTCAGAAAAGAAAAGTGACTTGCCCAGGGGCGGTGAGCAGGCAGCGTTGAAACTGGATTTCAATCAGGTCCGCGGCTCCACGCCTCCACCTCGCACCTCTCTGTGCCCCGGCCTGGCGGGCATGGGTCCCCGTTGGGCCCTCTGTGAGCAGCCCCGGGAAATGCCACCGTGTCCCTCTCTGCCCTCCGTCAGCCAGCCCGGAGCCTTGGGCAAACACACCAAGCCCGGGTGGACGCCAGAGCCTGTTGTGGTTAAAGAACCTTCCAGGAGAACCAATTAGTTTTCCGTGGGGAACTTTCCACCAGGCATTGATTTTCACTCTCCCCACCTGGGGTGGATTTGATTTGCGCCGAGAAGCTCTTCCAGGAGGCAGAAGCAATTGTGTGAAATAAAAGCGCTGAATGTGACAGGCTCATCTGCTGCTGAGGCCAGAGCTGGGACGGAAGGGGGCTGAGGGGCCAGGAGGGGGGATGCGAATGTGGAGCAGGGAGGCCCCTCTGCCACCTGGCACAGACTCGCCCTTCCGCCCACATGGCCCGGAGGCAGCAGCATGAAGATAAGAAAAGATAAGAAGATAAAGGCTCAGAACTTCTCCAGGCTTCCCCAGAGGCAGGTGGACTCCCCCTCCGCCCCACCCCACCCTTACCTGCAGGGCTGAAGTGCCTGGGGCAGGGCTGGACCCACCGTGGATCTTTCAGCATCCCGATTCCCATTCAGTTGTCTTCATTGAGCTTCTGCCCTGACCTCACATTATTCTTCTAGCAAACCTGGGAAGCTGGGGCGCAGAGCCTGGCTTACAGAGAATGTCCAATAAACGTCAGTGAAGGTATCATTGTTCCCATTTTACAGACAAAGAAATTGGGGCTCTGAGGATTGGGCAGCTGTCCTACAAACGAGGCAGAGCCAGAACTCAACGGCAGAACTGACTGATTCCGGGTGTCCCTGTTCTTTGCTCGCCGGTCGAGGACTTGAGTGGGAGCTAGGACAGGTGAGGGGCCTGAAGGGAGCGCAGAAGCTAACAAGGGTTCCACACTCACCTGTCCCGAACTCAGAAGGCCCTGCCTCCCTGCTTGTGCAGAATTGTTCACTCATTCATTTATTCACCCTGTAATTTCATTCATTAAACAAATATTTATTGAGCTCCTGCTACGTACCAGGCCCACTTCCAGGCACTGAGGGTGCCCAGTGAGCAAAGCCAAGATTCTAGTGGGGGAGACAGACACTCAACAGAACAAATAAAAGGTGCCTCGTATACCAGATGGTTAGAGGGTGAAAGTAGAGGAGGGAGCTGTGGGCTTTGGGGGGCAGGGTGTGTGTGCAGGGTTCCCTAGGGAATGCAGGTGGGTCCCACAGGGGGCGTGAGAGAGACCTCAAGGAGGGAAGGAATGAGCCTTGCCTCTTGCCACCTAGGGGAAGGGGTCCTGGGCCGAGGGGACAGCAAATAAGACAAAGAGGCTAATGTGGCCGGGGTTGGGGGGAGACTGTCAGAGAGGGATGGCCCCAAATAAAAAGACTGTGGCTTTGACCCCCAGGGACATGGGGACCATTGGAGGGTGTGAACAGAGGGGGCAGGAGCTGGCTCAGGTTTTAAAGGGAGTTTTCTGGCTGCTGAGTAGGGGAGAGTGAAGAGGGACGCAGGGAGATGCTTCCAGGGGGCTTTGGCAATAATCCAGGTGAGAGGCCGCGTGGCTCAGTGCAGGTGGAGGTGGAAGGGAGGATGAGAAGCAGTTTATTATGATATATTTCCATTTCCTGGTGGCTTGGATGAGAGGTGAGAGGAAGCAAAGTTGAGAATGAAGATCCAGGGCCTGACCGACTGTGTGCTGAGCACCTACTGTGTGCCTCCACCCTGGCGGCACTGGGAAGACCCCGATGGCTCCCCCAACCCCAGGGCTGCCACCCTCATGGCGCCTACGAGCTGGTGGGGGCCAGCCTGGAAGCAAATAAACATCCGTAAAACTAAAGGGACTGAAAAGGTCGAGGAAGGAGGACAGAGGGTCAGGGTGGCTCTGTAGGCGGGCAGGGAAGGCGCCTTGAGGAAGTGGCATTGCCACAGAGGGAATTGTGGAGCCAGCATTCAGGAAAGAGGGATGGAGAGGGAGGAGGCCCCAAGGAGGAGTGCAGGCTGCTTCCTGAGCAGTAAGGAGGTCCACGCAGCCAGGGTGAGTGGCTTCCATAGGCAGGAGAAGCGGCCGGAGAGGTGGCAGGATCAGACCATGCAGGGCCTTGAAGGAGGCCCACTATCCCCATTTCACTGAAGGGGAGACTGAGGCCCAGGGAGGCAAAGTGGTCTGCTCAAGTTCACACCATAGGTCCCTAGCACCATAGGTCCCTAGGTTTGTTTCAAGGCCAAGGATCTTTGTCCCCTCATCCCCCTCCTCCCGATGTTGGGCAGATGAAGAAATGCCCCTCCCACAAAGCGAAGGCAGGCCGGCTGGGACGCAACACAGGCAGGTGCATCAGTGTCTTGCTGGCGGGCTGGGCCTGATTCAAGCTGGGGCAGCTGTGGGTACCCGGGGACCCTCGCACAGGCAGGACCTCCAAGGGCACCCAGAAATCCTGAGAGGCTTTGCAGGCACCTGATGGGAGGCAGAGGAGAAGGGAGGGGTGGGGAGGGAGATGAGGAACCAGGGGGCCCGGGGAAGGCGGCGGGTTCCGGGAGCAGGGCGGCCCCCAGAGCGCGCCCCGCACCGGGGTGAGGCAGTGGGCCTGAGAGTCGGACAAGCCCAGGTCCTCACTTTCACTTCTTCAGAGACCCCCCAGCTTACTAACCATGGGGTGCTCTACCCACATCATCTCATTGCCTTGAGCCCCAATCCTGAGACGTAGAGAAGCGGAGGTGAGGAAGTGGAGGGGAAGGTAGGAACCCCACCCAAGGCCACACCGAGCCTGGATACACGCTGGGTTTGGGGGCCCATGGGGCCACCGCACAGCCTGCACGGGGCCACCCCAGGAAGCACGGGCGGATGGGCACCGCTCTGCACCTGGGATGGCCCAGGGCACAGCTGTCCTGGAATCACAGCCCTGGAGAAGGAGGCCGCCCCTCGGACCCCAGGGCTGAGGGAACAGGACTCAGCACAGAAGGGTCTAGTCTGTGCCTCCACCGTCAGCACTCACTGAGCGGAACCCTCTAGGGGTGGACGCCCCACGACGTGGTGACCACATGGGGCTGCCTTTTGGGAATACAAACCTCTGGGTGGGGGGGTCCTTGCTCCACTTCTCACTGGCTGTGTGGCCTCGGGCTGGTGACTGTCCCTCTCTGAGCCTTGGTTTTCTCTCTGTGAAATGGGATTTCAACTATTCATTTACTAAATGCCTACTGCTGGCCAGTTTGGGGCCTTTCAACACATCAGCGAAGAGGACAAATCCAGCCTTCCCTGAGCTACAGTCTGCCAGGGAAGACGGAACATAAACATCAGAGTTGAGCAAACTGCAGACGGTGTTAGAGAAGTACTGTGGGAACAAAAGGGAAAGGAAATCCAGATAAGAAAGGTGGGGACAAGTCACAGGATTAAATACAGTATCACACGGGGCCTCAGCAAAGAGGTCGGATTCCAGCAAAGATGTGAAGGAGAAGGAGGGAGCCATGCAGATACCTGAGAAAGACTGTTCCAGGAAGACGGAAAGGCACGCGCAAAGGCCCTGAGGCAGGAGTGTGCCCCAGCAGGTATTCAGGGGGCAGAAGGAAGGCCCATGTGGCTGGAGGAGCTGAGGGGGGACTGAGACAGAGAGGTGGTAGATGGCATGTCGGACTCTGGGCCTGTAGAGTAAGGGGGTGAGTCTGGTGTGGGGGGCTGCGCAGTGAGGAATTGTGAGTTAATGCTTGTCAGGCGTTTAGTGTGAGTCGGTGCATAAGTACTCAATTAATAGGAGTTATGATTATTGCTGCTTATAATTAGATGATTCTTAACCCTTTCATAGTGGGGTGGAATGGCTTAGGATCCCCCCTCCATGGGCAGAAGCTGGATTTGAATGACCCAGCCTGTCCCCCGTGGGCTGGGGACGGCTCCCTCTCTCAGCCCCGAAAATTTTCCAGGGCCTCATGGGGGCTGGGGAGAAGTTTGGGGAGCGAGAGGGCGGGGCCACAGTCACAATGGCATTAAATCAGACCCCGGCTCCGGACGAAATCGCACCGAGAAGTTGTTAATACCTTTATTATGGGCCGAAATGTATTCACGATATTAAAAGACATCCCATTTCTGCCCCCTGTGTCACATCTGAGATGTAGCGGAGATAAATGATATATCACCACATGAGATCTACCGAAACCATTAGTAACCGTGACATTTTGACGTCAGATTTTAAAAAATTCCTAAGTAATCTTTTTGATTTATGAAATGCTGTCTGGGTTCATCGAGAGAGATCTCAGATTTATCACCGCCTGGTTAGAATTATTAATGATTTTCAATTTGTAAATCTGAAGTCGAGAAAGTCTGTGGGCTCTGGGTGAAAACTCCCGCCGACCAAGGCCCGGCCTCTCCTCCAGCCAGAGTTCAGCTCGTCTCCAACGTTCTGTGCCCCTGACGTTGTGTCCGGCACACCCTGTCTGTCTGCAGCGTGCAGGACTGAGGCGGGATGAGCTGCAGGACATGCTCTGGACAGAAGCACCCGTCCTGCTTCACAAGGCAGAGGTCCCCTCTCCTTCCCCCACCACACGCATAGACCCGGAAAGCGGCTCCGGCCCATTCGGGCAGAGGTAGTCAGGAGGGGCGGAGCCGGGGACAGCAGACGGCCGGCGTCCCCCTTGGATCTGGCTCAAGCTCAGCTCAGCGGCAGGCCTTTCACACCCCCGGAAAGCCTGGGCCAGCCCCTCCTTGCCCAAGGCAGGGGCCACGCAGGCCACACCTGCTGCCACTTCTCTGTCCCATCCAAGAGCTTCCAAATTGAGAGGTCACCTTGCCCCTCGGTCTCATCTTCATCCCCACCAAAGCCTCTATCTGTCCCGCAGTCCCAGAGAGTACCTCAACCTGGGCAGGACGCAGAGAGCAGTTGGACCCCCAGACCCAGGGTCCTGTCTCCCTGGGTTCCCATCCAGACCCGAGTCAGGCTGTCACCCCCGCTTATGCCCCATCCCCCCGCCCCCGGACAGAACCCCTATGCCCGTGGCTCTCCCCTGGGCTGAGAGTGAGAATCACCAGGTTTTAGGCATGCCAGGGCGCAGGCTTCACACCAGGCCAAGGGAATCAGAATTGTCAGGAGGTTCCCAGCCCCCATCCTCACCTGCTGTGGGCCGGTGCATGACTGCTCGAGGGCCCGTGACTGTGCCACACCCCTGCGTGATCCCTCAGTGCCTCCCAAGGCCCCACGGGGACTGAACTTCCAGCCCGGCCCCCACCAGCTGCCGAGAGGTCCGGGGACCGCACGAGGCCAGGCAGGGAGCCGCCTGCAGCACAGAGCCAGACCCAGAGTCCCCTTCCCAGGCCGGAGCCCAGCTTCCCCCTCCAGACTCAGAGCCTGGCCCAGCACCCTCCTACCTGGGCGAGGAGGAAGGCCCCATGAGGTGGCAGTCGCTGGGGAGCAAAGTTCACCCACTACTCGATGTGGCTCCGGGCTCTGCTCTCTCACCCCCACAACCCTGGTGTGGGCAGGGTGGATAAGCCTCAGAGCTGCTCCGAGCCTCAGTGTCCTGATCTGTAAAATGGCAATAGTAGAATTCCTGATCCCTGGGGTTCTATAGCATGTAAGCCGCTTTCCCACGGGAGCCCCAGGAACGTGTAACTGCTGGGAGCACCATGATTAGTGACATGTCCTGGGCTAGGGTGCGTGGGGATGGCCTTGTTTAAAAGTTTTGCCCTGCGCTGGGTTCAAGTCCTTGACACACTGCTTACCAGCCCACGACCTCTCTGGGCCTCAGCTTCCCCAATACTAGGGCCCATTTCTCCCACAGCCCCTTCATGTCCAGCCACCCCACGCCCTCCCCTTTCTGTTAGGACATGAGTTCAATCTGGAAGTGACCTGGCAGCAGCAAATGCCCCTCCTAATAACCCCCACCCCCGACCACAGACTCCAGAGTAAATGATGCCCGGCCCAGAGAAAAATGTGTATCGGACACACTGGTTTTTTTCTTGATCCACAATTCAAAGGGAAAATTGAATCCAGATCTCTGTAAAGATCAGAGGCTGGAAGGTGAGTTTTTGATGAACGTGGGGAGACAGGTCAGGCGGCACCCGGCTTCTTCCTCTGGTGCTGGGGAGGGTTCAGGAGCATCCGGGTGGGGGCGGGGGGAGGCAGGGACAGGAAGTCTAAGCAGAGAAGCGAAGCGAAAAGTGAAAAGGCAGAGGGAGCGAGAGAAAGGGGTGAACCCCCTGGACCCCTACGGAGATGTAGACAAGCGGGGAGATAGGTGGGACAGACTAGCCGCCTGCAAGGGGGTGTTCCGGCAGCTTCTGGGGGCAATGGGGAGATGGGCCACAGAGAGAGGCCAGGCTGCTCCATGCCCAGTGCCTGCTGCGGGGGGGGGGTGGGGGAGGGGGGTGCTGGCCCTGCCTGTTTGCCTGGGCCCGAGTTGTGGGGCCCCACCCCTTGCCCATTCTGCTGGGTCCCCTGCCCTGCTCTCTGCTGTCCTTAGGGGGAATTGGCTTCTCAGACTCCACCTACTCTGGGTCCACCAGCCACTGTCACCTCCAAGCCTCTCAGGCCTGGTCCCACCTGCTAAGCCCAGGCAGACTTCAGTTCTGTCCTACCCTGGCGAGAAGTCTCCAGTCATGGCTGCCTGGCCTCAGTTTCCCCAGGGGACCTCAGGTCAGTTCTCTTCAGAGCAGGCTGGTTGGAAAGACCGCAGGGTCAGCCCACCCAGATGATGGAGATGAGGATTGGAGCCACACAGCTCCAAGCTGTGCAGCCGTGTGACTTTCTGCAAAGGCGTCCGGTAGCAGGCGTCCGGCTCAGAGAAGCTCAGGGACCTGCCAGGCGGATGGAAATGGGAAGCGGGGGTGGTGGTGGGCAGAATTTGTGTTTCCCGCAGCGGCAGTGGAGAACTCATGTAGATTCTGGGGCCCGGAAGTGGGGTGCTTGGAAACGTGGAAGTGGCTTTGTCAATGAACAGTGGACAAAAGCTGGAAAAAAATGGAGAAGCCTGATAGAAAAAGCCTAGATTGCCTTCGACGGACTATTAGTAGAACTATGGATGCATATACGTCTTGCTGCACTGGGTATACGTGCACTGGGAGATGAGGAGGCGTCCGGGGTCAGGGACAGGAGGGAAGTGTTACGGCTTCAGTGGTGGAGAAGTTTGGGGGTGACCAGGCCACAGGGTGGCTGCCATGGCCCAGAGACAGACAATATCGGGAGTGGGAAGAGTGAAAGACGGAGGCGTGAACGGAGGCTCACGCGGGCACCGGAGCACTACGTGGCGATGGGGAAGCCAGAGGGAAAGACAGATCATGAACAAGGGCCTGGGGAAAAACCCACTCATGATTAATGGTGGTGATAGTGGTGTTGATGGTGGTGGTGGAGGTGGAGGACGAGGTGAGAATAATAGTGGTGGCGGTGACGATGACGACATCCAATGTTGTGGTGACCGTGGTGGTGATGGTGGTCAGGCACCTGCTTGAAAACGTGCCCAAGTCAGTTACCCACAAAAATGAATGGTTCTCTCTCCCCGTATAGGGGCCTGGTCTCACCTCCCAGGGGAGTTAACGCTTTTTTGGGATTTCTGGAACTACCCTAACACCCACCCCCTCCCCAGGTCCGTGCTGGGGCCTCAGGCCAAACAAGGAAGGAGGCTAGGACCTCCCCAAGGGGAGAGAAGAGAGAGTTTGGGGTTGAGCTTAAGCCTGAGTGGAGCCGGAGGGAGAGGAGGGGTCTGGAGCCAGGAAGTGCTCCCAGGCTGCCCTGAGGGTCCCTGGGATGCTGGGACCCTGAGTCATAGCCTTCAGAGGTGCTGACAGGGCCCGCAGCAGGCTCCGTAGTCAGGGGCAAGGCTGCCCCAGTGGGAGGCACGCCCAGGCCACCTGGTGTGATGGGATGATCCCCGATGACACAGGTGCCACCATGCCACACAGGCATCCCTGGCCAGACTACCAGGATGTCCTGTGTCTGCAATAGCATGCCCACCTGGGACTCTGGGGAGGCAAGAGGGAGCCCCTGAATGATGGAGAGTCCATGTCCAGGCACTAGGCCCCGACCCCACTTAATTTAGAGAAGTCAAGATAAGGGATGGTTCTTGCAACCTGGGGTTAGAGGGAGTATGTGCACCGGAAAGCACCCCCGTGTCCTAAGCACACTCTGAATGTCAGCCTTGCACCATCTCGCAAGAGACCCATAGCGCCCCCTGGAGGAAGGTGCTAGGATTAGCCCACTTTACAGTTGAAGGAACCGAGGTCCCAGAGAGGTGGACTGGCCTGCCGGGGGGCACACTGGCATTTCGCCCATACCCATGCCCTTCCCGTTTTGCTCAACGGCTCTGAGTACACTGGGATCCTTAGACTCTGGGATCCTTAGACTCTGCTATGGGTCAGCTGTGACCATGACCCTTCCTCACTGTGGGTCTTGGGCCATATTGGTTTCCTGGGGCTGCCAGGAAGCACTATAATCTTGGAGGCTTAACCCAACAGAAGTTCACTCTCTCCCAGCTCTGGAGCCTAGAAATCTAAAATCCAGGTGTTGGTGGCATTGGTTTCTCCTGGAGGCTCTGAGGGAGAATCTGTCCCATGCCTTGTTCCAGCTTCTGTTGGTTGCTAGAAATCCTTGGTGTCCCCTGGATAGTAGAAACATCACTCCTGTCTCTGTCTCGGTCTTCATGTGGTCTTCCCCGTGTGTGTGTGTGTGTGTGTGTGCGCGCGCGCGCGTGTGTATGTGTGTTTGTGTGTCTATCTGTCCATTTTCTCATAAAGATAAGGACACAAGTCACATTGGACCAAGGGCTCACTCTAATCCAGTATCACCTCATTTTAACTTGACTGCACATGGAAAGACCTTGTTTCTTAAATAGGTCACATTGCCAGTTTCTGGGGATTAGGACGGCACCCTGTCTTTGGATATTTGGATAATTCAACCCATGACACAGGCCTCAGAGTCTCCATCTGATCCTTTAGAATGAATGTTCACCACCCTGGGGCAGGGGGGTGGGGTTTATTTTGGTGTCTGCTGCACCTGCAGTGCCTGGAGTGAATGCCCGGCACACAGTAGGTACTCCACAAATATCATCGAGGAAGCAAATACACCTCAAAGGTCCTTCCTGCTCCTCGGATAGGAATGTGCCCACATAGCGTAGCAGGCCCAAGTGACACCCACTCAGAAACAGGCAAGTCACAGGACACGCAGGGACAGGCACATGGCATAGCACACGCACGGGCTTCGTAAGGAGCTCAGGAGGGTCAGTCCTTACGGTGGCAAGATGCCAGGTATTGTTGAGTCATCAGATATTGATTCTGCTTGTGTGACCCACCTGGGGCAGGGGGACAGTTTTCTGGGAGCCCTTATTTGATTCTGTATTCATCGCTGAATGCTTCGAAACCCGAATTCTGTTATAATGTGCAAATTAAGCAACTGTTTCAAGTTGAGCAGGTGTAGTGAGTCAGGCAGGCCAAGCTGGGGTGAGGAGAAGTCTGCTAGCACACTGGGGGCTCGGCAGGGGGTGGACGGGGCAGCCCAAAGACGCAGAACGGCAGTCAGTTCGTCTGTCCATCTGCATGAGACATGGGAGCAAAGCTGCTCCTGTGGTACAAATGCCTCCCCAAAGGAGGTGGCTGGGTGGGGCGCCCTGGCTACTCTGAATCAGGAGTGCTGGTAAATGAGCAACTACTATGGGGCGCCTGGGTGGCTCAGTCGGTTGAGGGTCTGACTTCGGCTCAGGTCACGATCTCACCGTTTGTGAGTTTGAGCCCCACGTCAGGCTCCCTGCTGTCAGCACAGAGCTTGCTTTGGATCCTCTGTCCTCTTCTCTCTCTGCCCCTCCCCTGCTTGTGCTCCCTCTCTTAAAAATAAATAAAACATTAAAAAAAATGCAAGACCTAGGGCCCCTGGGTGGCTCAGCTGGTTGGACGTCTGACTTCGACTCAGGTTATGATCTCACTGCTTGTGAGTTCGAGCCCCGCGTCAGGCTCTGTGCTGACAGCTCACAGCTCTGGAGCCTGGCGCCTGCTTCAGATTCTGTCTCTGTCTCTCTGCCCCTCCCCCACTCAACCTCTGTCTGTTTCTCTCTCAAATATAATATAAATAAACATTAAAAAATAAAAATAAATAAATGAAAACTGCAAGACTCTAGGTTCAGCAGTGCGTACTGAAGACCCCATGTTGTCCTTACCGGGTCCCTATGGGGGACCATCCGCACTTTACGGATGCCCAGATTGCGGCATGGGTGCTGGACTCCAAATGTGAAGCTCCTCCCATTCATCCCACTCCCACAGCCTGGCTGGGCACAGCCATCTCCAAACCTGGAGACAGGCAAACATGGAGAATCACAACTGACCAGAGCAGAAACCCACAAGCAGAAACCTCCATGGTGTTTTAGATGTGGCACCAAATCATGGATACACTGGACCTCGTTAAATTTAAAATCTTTTGCTCTGCAAAACACACCGTCAAGAGAATGAAAAGACAAGCCACAGACTGGGAGAAAATATTTACAAAAGACACAGCTGAGAAAAGACTCTTCTCCAAGATAGACAAAGAACTCCTGGGGCGCCTGGCTGGTGCAGTCAGTGGAGCGTGCAACTCTTCATCTCAGGGTCATGAGTTTGAACCCCACATTGGGTGTAGAGAGGACTTAAAAATAAAATCTGTATTTAAAAAAAAGGAACTCTTACAATTCAACAATGAGAAAACTGGTTTTAAAATGAGCAAAAGGGGCACCTGGGTGGCCCACTTGGTTAAGCGTCTGACTTCGGCTCAGGTCATGATCTCACAACTCCTGGGTTTGAGCCCCACATTGGGCTCTGTGCTGACAGCTCAGAACCTGGAGTCTGGAGCCTGGAGCCTCCTTCCGATTCTGTGTCTCCCTGTCTCTCTCTCTCTCTGCCCTTCTCCCACTCGTGATCTCTCTCTCAAAAATAAATAAACATTAAAAAATTTTTAAATAATAAATAAATAAAAATGAGCCAAGGACTTAACAGGCACCCCACCAGAGAAGATATATGGATAGTGAATAAGCCAAGGAAAAGATGTTTAATATCATACGTCATTAGGGAATTGCAAATTAAAACAATGAGACCCCCCCACACACATTCTAGGTGTGTGGGGTATCTCATGTTTCAGAATGGCAAAATCCAGAACACTGACAACACCAAATGCTAGTGAGAATGTGGAGCAACAGGAACTCTTGTTCATGGTTGGCAGGAATGCAAAATATACAGCCATTTCGGAAGACAACTTGACAGTTTCTTATCAAACTAAACACAGTCTTCTGTATGGCCCAGCTATCACACCCCTTGGTATTTTGCCCGAAGGAGTTGAAAACACCCATCCACACAAAAACCTGCACGTACATGTTTACAGGAGCTTTATTCATCATCGCTCAAACTTGGAAGCAACCAGGATGTCCTTCAGCAGGTGAATGGGTAAATAAACCCATTTTATTTGGCGGTTCCAAACAAAATATGGGTGGTCTGTCCAGACAATGGAAGATTAGTCAGTGCTAAAAAGAAATGTGGTATCAGGCCGTGAGAAGACATGAAGGAATGTTAGTGCGTATCACTGAGTGAAAGAAAGAAGCCAATCTGCAAAGGCTGTATACTGTTCGACTGCAACCCGCCGGCATTCTGCAAAACCATGGGGGTGGTAAAGCATGGCGGAAGAGACGGGGACAAATGAGCAGAGCACACGGGATTTTTAGGACAGTGAAACTCTTCTGCACTGCACCACAACGGTGACTACATGTCACTACGCATTTGTCCAAATCCCTAGGAGGTTCAACACCAAGAGTGTACCCTGTTGAAAACTATGGACTTTGGGTGATAATGATGTGCCAATGTAGTGTCATCCATTGCAACAGAAGTACCATTGCGGTGCGAGATGCTGATAGTGGGGGAGGTGGTGCCTGTGTTGAGGAGAGGGGATATAGTATGGGAACTCTAGGCAGTTTCTGGTCAATTTTACTATAAAGACTGTTCCAAAAATTAAATTCATTAATTAAAAAAAGGGGCCCCCCGGTGGCTCTGTTGGCTGTGCATCTGACTTCGGCTCAGGTCATGATCTCACAGTTCGTGGGTTCGAGCCCCACTTCTGGCTCGGCCCTGACAGCACAGAACCTGCTTGGGATTCTCTCTCTCCTTCTCTCTCTGATCTTCCCCTGTTTGTGCTTTCTCTCTCTCTCAAAATAAATAAATAAGCTTAAAAGAAAGCTAGGAGGAGGAAGAAGGAAAGAAGGCAGGTTGGAAGGAAAGAAGGGAGAGGGAGAAAGGGAGGGAGGGGAGAATCAAATGGGGGTGGGGAGAAGGAAGAGAGGGATGCCTGATTTCACAGTCCCTGAGAGAGGACTTTGCTCTCTCACCTGATGGTGAGACAGTGACACCTCACCTGAATGGGACCCTTTGTTGGAAAAGTCCAGCCCCCTGGACATGGTTCAGATGCAGAAAGTTTAGACAAAAAGAAATTTGAAATTTGGAGTTTTCATATGGAAGAAGCTAGTACAAGTGAGTGGGAGCCTGTGCATTGTGATAGAGAAAATTATAAAAACTTATTGAAAGATACCATGTGATTTCACGTGTGTGTGGAATCTAAAAGCAAATGAACAAACAGAAACGGACTCATAAATACAGGGAACAAACTAGTGTTTGCCAGAGGGGAAGAGGGTGGGGGGATGGGCAAAATAGGCAAAGGGGATTAGGAAGTACAAACTTCCAGTTATAAAATAAATACGTCATGAGGATGCAAAGTAAAACATAAAGGATACAGCTAATAATAGCATAATAACTGCATGGTGACAGATGGTAACTACACTTATTGTGGTGAGCATTTTGTAATGTATATAAATGTGGAATCACTATGTTGTACACCTGAAACTAACAAAATGTTGTATGTCAACTATACTTCAATTTTTAAAAATTAGCAAAAACTTTATTCTTGAAGGCATTCAAGAAGATCTAAATAAATGAAGATAGATATTTTGTTCATGGATTAAGACTCAATTTTAAATATATCAGTTCTCCTAATGTGATCCAAATCCAAATCCCAACAGAAATTTTTTTTATGACACTTGACAAGCAGATTCTAAAATTTATACAGAAATATAAAGGGCCAAGAATCGCCAGAATATCCCTGAAGAACCAGGTGAGAGAACTTGCTCTATCACACAGCAAGCCATGGTGGTCCTGACATAGAGACAGCCACATAGTTCAGTAGCCATGTGAGCCCAGAAATAGAACGATGCACACATGGACACTTGATGCATGAGGGAGATGACATCGCAGATCAGTGGCAAAAAGATGAACTTTCCAATAAGTGGAATTGGGACAATTAGACCCCTACCTCACACCATACACAAAAAGCATTGACCAAACAGAAAACCACCTTACTTAAATATTAATTAAAACTAACTATTGTACTGCTGTTCATTAAAACACCCCACAGATCAATAAGAACAAGGCAAACAACACACCAATGGGCTTCAACAGGTGCTCCATAGAAGAGAATACTCAACCAAGAAACATGTAAAAAAATGCTAAATCTTATTAGTAACATTTGATGGAAATTCAAATTTAAATCACATTGCTCTATCATCATCGAACCACCAGGTTGGAAAAAGAAAATGTAAATTCTCAATGTGGGAGTACGAATCAGTACAACTGCTTTGGAAAACGATTTGGCCTTCCCTAGTAAAGTTTAAGAGGAGCATATACTCAATGCCAGCGATTTCATGCTGGAGAAACACGGGCACGTGAGCAGCACTACTCCCAGGGGGCCTTGGTGACATTCCTGTGCCCCCATTTCCCCCAGGCCAGGCTAGGTGAGTTCATCTCCGTGGTCCCTCTTGAGCCAGTGCTCCGGGGGAGAACTGATCCCCACCACTAAAGGCTCTTCCTTCTGTCAGAGGCTTGCCCAAGACTCCCCCAAGTCCCTGCCTCCCCTTGGGGCAACACAACCCACTGGTCAAATTTGCAAACTTTACTTCTTTTTCCTAACCTCTTTAGGGAAAGTGTGGATCTCAGACCTAGACCCACTTAGACCTCTGCTTCCCCCACTATAACACAGGGCAGCAACAGCTCACGTTCCACAGAGTGTTTGAGAGGCTGCAGTGAGCTTGGACTCAGCAGGGGCTGGGCAGGGAGTGAGCTGTCGCGGGGGGGGGGGACCTCTGTGGGAGGAAGCCACTCCCCGCCCTCACCATGCACCCTTCCCTCCTGTCTCACCTGCACTTCCATTTCCTCCATCTAGACTGTGCCTTTCTCTGAGCCTAATTCAACGCATCTTTGCAGAAGCCCTTCCCTCGCTGCAGCCCGTAAAGATCTTTCCCTTCCTTATGCTTCCGATCTATCGGCGGGTCAACAAATATTTCCCAGAAGCTCATCACATCGAAGGCAACATTTCCGGTGTTGGAGAAACTGTGGGGAACTCAGCAGCCCCAGCTCTTGATGGGAAGGCAGCTCAGGCAGTGGTGTGGAGGGAGAAAGGCAGGAAGACCACCTTGTAACCACAGCACTCTCAGTAACCGGCCAGCGTCTGGCACATAGTAGGTGCCCAATAAGTAATGGTTGAATGTCAAACCCAACAATTGGGATGCATTCAGACTGCAGGCACGCAAGCATCTAGGCTGAAGAACGTGGGTTTTGATGGACACATACAACACACATATGTGGGACTGTGAACATCAATAGGCTAAACCCACCTGCGCACACACAGCCCCAATATATGGGCCTGCTCCAGCCAATGTCCTAATGCACACGAATGCTGCCTCCCGCACAAAGCTCATTTATTTTGATTTATGAATATTACAAAAATAAACCTGAGTGTCTTCTTGGGATTCTGTGATCTGACACGGGTCTCCATGATATTGCTTTTCGCTCCTGGTTACCTGAAATTAGCAGAGTAATTCGGAATCTGCATCTTTATTTAAAAGAAAAAACTGTAGATGCAGAATTATAAAAATTTAATATGCTCCCAGGAAAATGAAAAATGAGAGGTTGTGATCTCGTCTAACACTTTCAAATGTGTTTATTAATTCATGTTTTAAATCATAAGTTTCATTCGGTGAGAGCCATGCACAGCAATAAGCCCGTTTTAAAATATTAATGAATAAACAATATTTCTCTATTGAAATATAACATGCTTCTTTGAACAATGGACCACCAGTAATAAATCAAAACCAGGAGAAAATTGCATTTCATATTTAATACAAGTTGAACTCTGCCTTTTTATAAATGATATCTTTTTTGTTTAATTGGCGTCAGTTCAGATCTAGCAGATTGCTAATAAAATTCTGGATTTCCATATTTAATGATGCGTACACTTTCTGCTGAAATTTTACCAGGAAAAAGGAATCAGCCTTTTATTATCTCCTGAGATGGTGAGAGGTGAGGCCAAGGCCTCAGTCCAGCCTTGAGGGTGGGGGGTGAGCAGGCTGGAGGGGGTGGGTTGAAGAGGCCGGGCCACTCGGTAGCTGATACCCTCTGGTGAATGCTATGATGACCGGAAATAATCATTCCAACTGGAGAGCCAGAGACCGGGGGACCCCTTCTGATCTGGGGCACTGTCTAATTAACAACAAAAAGAAGAGGAGCCACTCCATCCCAAGGGCCAAGCACATCCATGCATCAACTCATTAATCTTTGTGACATCCTTATGAGGAAAGTAGGGAAAAAGTCTCCCCATTTTACAGGTGAGGAAACTGAGGCCACAGAGTGAGGATGTGACATGCCCAAGGTCACACACAGCTGGTAAGTGGCACAACTCAACCTGACTCGGGTGCCCTAGCTCTTCATACTATGATGTGCTGCCTTGAAGGAGGTGAAGGAACCCGGGTCTCAGAAGACGTGGGTTTTACCAACAGCCGCGGGCACGGGCTGGAACAGGAGTGCAAATCACAGGACAGGCTAAGTCTCGGGCCAGTAGGAATAAAAGCAGCCGGCCGTGGCCCCTCCTACTGCACCACCTTGCTTGATCCTCCTGACAATGCTGAGAGGCATAAGCTTGACAGCTAAGGAAACTGAGGCGCAGGGAGGTTACATGACTTGCCCGAGGACACACAGCCGGTATAAGGCAGAGCCAGATTCAACCGCAGGCGGTTTCACTTGGAGCCTACATTCATGGGAGCTAAGCCATGGGGCCACACTGAACCCCTGGGCATCCGTTTTTCTCTCTCTGATGGGGACGGTGCCCTCTGGGCTGTGAGGTGTGGCTCCTGGCAGTGCACTTGGCGGGGAGCAGCTGGAAGCAGGCTCCATGGGTATCAGCTGAGTCTGAGGGATGGTTGCCTTATTGTCCATGGGGTGGGTCCCCAGGCCCAGCGGGGAGAAATTGCAGGCCATTTGCTGGCCAGAAGTGCCTGTGGACTCAGCAGCCTTCCTGAGGGTGTCCCTGGGGTCCCACGCTGTTGGGGACAGGAGCCAATGGCTCTCTGATGGGGGGCGGTGGTGGCACCTGTCCCCATCTCTGCTCAGTCCTCAGCTCAGGCTCACCAACAGTGAGTGGCCCCAGCATGATAAGAAAGAGATACTTTGCTAAGACAGTCAGGCACAAAGGGTTAAAAATAGGAGTTTTGGCTTCAGACACGCTCAGACTCATGTTCCGGCTGTGTGTGTTTGGCCAAGTGGATTCGGTTTCCTTATCTGTAAAGTGGAGGGTGATAACAGAACTTGCTCACGAGGCTGCTGTGAGGGTTTGGGGAGTGAGCCTGGAAGGGAGAGAGCAAACATCCCCTTGGCATCTCTGACAATACTGCTCGCTATGTCCCTGGTCTCTGGACATGTCCTTCCCCTTGCCTGGTTCACCCGTCCCTGAGCACCCCCTCCCCCAACTCCTATCCTCCTAATCCTCTCTTCCTTAGGTCCCTGCCTGGATGTCCAGTAGGGGATGCAGAGCCTGGCTCTGTCGGAGGACACAGCGGCCTGGGTTCAGTCTTAAAGGATATGCATTCACCGGGGAGACAGGGTATGGAACAACGTTCCAAGAAGAGAGAATAAGGAAACTGAGGCTCAAAAGGTAAATTCTCTCATCCGAGGTCACACAGCTGGGGCGGGGGGGTGGGGGCAGAGCTGAGAATCAAATCCATGCCAGGGGTAGAGTTGGAGATGCGCTCACATCGAATGGCTGTGTGGGCAGTGGGCAAGGGGGCCAGGGGCTGGAGCTGAGCTGGACGGCGCCTGGGACCTGTGGTCACCCACGGGGCACAGGAGGGACTCTGTGTGTGCCCCAGGCCCTGTGCTCAGCACTTCTCATTCATCATGACAGCTACCCTCCCGGTCTGCTTGCCTCCATTAGTTATGGTGCCAGGCCCAGCCGAGCCCTGTGATCCAGACACATGTCGGACTGCATACAGTCTGGGACACACGTCTCATACACACCACAGGACACATACTCAGGTGGCCCAGGCAACAGAGGCATAGGCGGGAGAGTCGCAAACTCTGAGGGGTGGAGGTGGAGGACTCACCTGGTCCCCCAAGAGGACCACACTCTGCATGCTGGTGGCCCAAGCTCACAGGAGCCTCTCTCCATCCCACTAGACATGGCTGCTGGGAGGGGGTCCCAGGGGGCCTTCACAGGACGCCCTCAGCTCTGCGGGAGATCATGGACAGGTGGTGTTAACCTCTCGGAGCGTCAGATTCCCCCTCACATGGGGCTCTGTGAGCATTAAATAAGATACTGTATAGAAAGCACCTGGCCAAGGGCTGGTCTGCAGGAGATGCCCAATAAACCGTGGCTGTCAGCCCAGCAAAGGCCCCTTTCTCAAGGCACCAACACAGCTCACACTAAAACACCATTCCACGTGGGAGACATCCCTGTCACTTTGTCCACACGGGGAGCGCACTACTCTAGGCCACCGCCTCTCCCACCTGCACTTCTGGCCTGGGAAGTTTGGGGTCACAGGGACTTTCTAACCTAGTTTGCAAGGCCACACGGCTTGGGCACGGCCACGCACACGACTGATCCCTGCTCAGGCAGGTGGGCTCCAGAAACTTGTGAACATACATGTATCCTCACCTGAGCACACATGTGCCTTTGTGCATCTAACTGTATGCGTGGACAGGCCCCTTAGCACGTGATTGGGTGTTGTTTCCTTTGATCGTGTGAAGGGGCTGTGAGATCCTCACCTCTCCACTCAGGCCTCCGAAGCCTTCGCGAAGCTTTCCAATACCCTCATAAGCGTTTGGTGTCTGAACAAGGACAGGACCCGGGGCCTTGGCTTCTCAAGGGCTGGGGCCTGATTTCAATCACCTCTGGGTCCGACCCCTAACCCACTGCTTGACCAAGAAAAGGTACCTGATGAAAATCCCTATTTCACCCAATTTGGAGTGAAACCTGAGAAATTTAGAGCCCATGCCGTGGCCCAGTTTCCTTACCTATGAAATAAGGATGCTTCTGCCCTGTCCGCCCCAGAGGCGTGAAGAGCAGAGAAAACACGCACGTGCTCAACATCTAGAACATAGAAAAGGAACTGGTGTTTTTATTTAGGCCTCCTCCGAATAAAGCCTCAGACGCCCGTATTTCCCTCAAGAGTTGTGCGCCAGCTTGTGAATCTGGGGTGTGTTTCTCTCAACAGGCTGGCCTGAGGTAGAAGCTGAGAGGCTTCTTAGGAAGGCGCTGTGTTTCTGGATATTAAAGAAGATGTATTTGTGTGCACGTGTGTGTCAGGTTTCCACAGGATATTTTTGCAAAACCACATAGCATAGAGATTGTTTTTATGTTCCAAGATAAGAAAGGCTGACCCATAAGCTAATTGAATCATGCAAATAACCACTTAGCCCTTGGAGAGATTCCTACAGGCAGGCAGAGAGCCACGTGAGGGAGGACAGCTTGGAGGGCCATCTATTTTATAAAGTTTACTCTCACCGTATAACTGCCTCAAGATTAATGGGAATGGTGGCCCTGGACCTTGTGTTGCCTGGCTCTGGCAACTGAAATAGTAAAAGTTGTATTTATCATAGACAATTTGCTGCAACTGATTAACATTAATCTGATTTCCTGCGAGTCAATTTCCGTGAGATATAGTAAACAGCCCAATTACCTGCCCCCCCCCACTTCTTTTCTTGTAAAGATTTAGATCTGAGCGACAGATGTGTATGTAAACGTATGGAATTTCTATTTTAATAAAACAGAAGCAATGTTTAATCTAATCAAGGGATTTCTCATTTTAAAGTTAGAGTTTTAAAGGGTACATTAAGAGAGGTTGTGGGCTTTTGGGTTTGTTTTATTTTCAATGGCAATCCAAGGCTCACTCTTTTCAGACGAATTCTTGCTGGTTCTTAGCTGGTATCTCACTGAAGCCATGAAATGAAGTGAAGGCGACAAGGCTGGTTATTTAAAAAATTTTTTTTTTAAGTTTATTATTTTGAGAGACAGACAGAGTGTGAGGCGGGGAGGGGCAGAGAGAGAGGGAGACACAGAATCTGAAGCAGCCTCCAGGCTCTGAGTGGTCAGCACAGAGCCTGACGTGGGGCTCGAACTCCCAGATGGAGATCTTGACCTGAGCTGAAGTCAGCGCCGACTGAGCCACCCAGGCGCCCCAAGACTGGTTATTTTTTTTTTAATTACAAGAAAAAGGCGCCCCAAGACTGGTTATTTTTTTTTTTTAATTACAAGAAAAAGGAGCTCCTGGGTGGCTCAGTTGATTGGGCATCCGACACTTGATTTCGACTCAGGTCACTATCCCAGGGTTGTGGGATCGAGTTCCGTGTCAGGCTCCACGCTCAGCTTGGGGTTCTTTCTCTCTCTCCCTCTACCCCTCTCCCCACCTCGCACTTGGCCTCTCTCTAAAAAAAAAAAAAAAGAGAAAAATTACAGAAATGGTCTTTCCATCTAACAAGCGCCAGGGGCATCATGAGGTCAGGGGAGTGTGAGCTCCAAGGGCAGAAGAGACCTGGGTGCAAAGTGCAGCCCTTGTTGTCCCAGTTCTGTGACCTTGTGGCACCGGCTTAACTTTTATAAGCTTTGCTTTTCTATTCTCTCTGCCAGTGAGGACAATACCTTGCTTTTGGTGCTCTTAGAACATAGGGATCAAGGGAGGACATGTAGCGACGGTCCAGGAGCTAGCCAGGAGCCCGTTCAAAGAGAGAGCAGTCAGTCGGTAGGGGCTGGCTGTTCCTCCACTCCCCGCTTTACAGTCATTTCAAAGTCCCTCTGTGTCGGGCCACACATTTACCGGCCCCGGCCTGCTTCGGGGCAGGCTTTCTGGTTTCCTTGCCCTGGCCGGCTCACGTGGTAGAGTAAGAAATGGCAACATTTAATCATGAAAGCAAAAAGTTTATTCATGTTTGAAACTACATATAGCTACCACGAGGAAGACTTTTTCAATCCAGGGTGTAATCCAGTTAGAAAGGAACACGAAACATTTTTAATACATTAGAATCACCGCCACAAATTATTTTCATGACTCAATCAGTTTCAGAATCGCATACAATACAAAAAGAGAGAAAGGAGGGGGGGCCCCATTACACAGGGTGAAATATACAGTACTGAATACTGAAATCTGAATGCATCACAATTAGCCGCCGCCTTTTTTTTTTCTTTTTTTTTTTTTTGCATGGATTAGTAACAAGATGAAGAACATTCAAAATGCTTTCTCGGTATTTACAACGGTTTTGCTGATCCTGTGTTAATTGAAGTCCCGATGTTTCCACTCTTGGTTTTCTTTAAAAGTTGCAAATGCAACCCTGATTTTTCTTTTAAAAGATTACAATGTACATTACATTTTGTGAAGGGAAACAAAGAGTTAATTACAAGATGCAAAAAGGTAAGAAAGAGACAAACTACAGCGTGAGTATTGTTCAGAGGTAGTAAGTGAGCACTCTAAGCTACAGAACATGTGGAAATTCTATTGGTTTGTATGAGTTCGCATGAGGTAATAAAGCTGTGTTTTGATTGGTGAGATGTATAAATACTCTTTTGCTACACTATATACAACACTCCGGAGAGCAGGGCCTTCGTGGATGCCCAGAGGACGTAGCAAACCTTGACAAGCCTGTGCAGCACCCATCGCACACCGTACAGCCCCAGACGGATCTCGCGTTCACCTCTATCAGCAGCAAGGATCTTCATCTCTCAGAACAATCTGGATCCGTAATTTAATTACCGAGCAGACTCCGGGCACTGGTGCTTCCAGAGAGAGAAAAGATGCTACCAGTCTCTGATCTAATTATAACGTAAGAGATCGAAACACAAACGTGACAAGGAAGATTCTTAAACAAACCATCGTTAACAGATAGCCAAACAGCTCCTTTATTCCAACCCCATTAGCGATATGAAAGAAAGACAATCAAAGTCCGCGATGGAAAAATGCGAGAAATTCAATTTAGGTGAGGTGAATCTTTGCATCTGCTCTAACGATTGAGGTTTAGCATATATTGTACTTTTTACCCTTAAGGCCAAGTAATTGGCAACTGTGAAACCATTAATGTAAAATATTGATAATAAATTATGATAAAATAGCTACAGGACTGTCAACAATGTTAAATCTTGGCCTAATTGGATAAAGTGCTTTTTTTAACATTGTGTGTTTTTAAGTATAAATACAAATGATTATGATTCCTTTAAAAAACTGATTTACCAAGTTCTCTAATAAGACAAGGTTTTACAGTAAAGCTGTAGATGGTGGGCTACAAAAACGCTTTCCTTTTCCTCCTATTGCTCTGAATGCACTTAGCAAGGCATGTCAGCTCAGGGAAAAGTGTTGCTAGAGATTAGTTAGAGGTATCAGAGTGCACACTTCCTGGGCCTTCTGTAGGGGAAGTCACAGAAGATGGAGTTGTTGCGTCCTGCCAGCCTCCATTAGCCTGAAAGGAGAAACACAGTTCAACGGGTGCACGTCTACATATTAATTCTACGCCCCAATTTAAAATACCCAGATGACAACATGAGAGCAAAGATACATTAGCAAAATGTATTTTCTAAACCCACTTTGGCAGGAGTGTGAAGCATGTGTTAAAGTGGGATTAAATGCATGTAAAACAAATCCATCCCACCAAGTAAAGACTTGGCCGTAAATCAGCGCGCTGAAGGAGGGCCTCGGCTAGTCTCAAGCTGGCACGCAGCTCGGCCTTTGATTCGCTGTAAAAAGAAAGTGACTCGGAAAGAAATCTTTAAAGAAGGGAGCAGTGGAGAGGCTGAGTGCGACGGCCCGGGCCCCACGAGGTGAACACTTCAGCCCAGCCTGACCCTCCTTTGCACAGAGACGACGTGGCCCGCCGGGTTCCGTACCCGGCTTGACAGTCAGCTACTGTAAGCGTTGGAAAACGAAGGCCAGAATTTCCTTCAAAATAGGATCTTCCAGAATGAAAATGCATGAACTGTGGAGGAGCACACTATTCAAATCTGTATTCCAATTATCTCTAACTGGGGCTCCTATTTGGGATGTTGCTACTGCTTTTCACACGCCGCTGGCCCTTCCTGCCTCGACCTGCATGGGCAATAACAGTACTCAGAAACAAATTTGCCTCATGTCTTGGCCTATAGAGGCAATTGCTGAAATCAATGTCTGATCAGATTTCTGCTGTGGCAGACAGCTTGTCGCTACATATTTTTATGTCAGTCAAGAAGAGGGAGGTGCTGGGCTTGCGAGTTGGGGAACACTGAGTGGAAGTGACGGGGCGGGCCCTTCCAGAGAGAAGGCGATGGCGAGCTGGCTGACACCCAGCGCCTGCGGCTCAGCCCAGCCTCGCGCTCCGCTGCCCGCGGACCTGGCCCTCCCGCGCCAGTGTCACTGCGGGCCAAGAGGTCCCCCTGCCTCCTTCACAGCCGTCTGCAGCTTCTTCTGCCAGTCCACCTACAATGTCTTCTTTGAGGCCTGTGCCACCCGGCTACTGAGAACTCCGTCTAGAGCCCCCACCCGGCCTGGCTCCAGCTGTTATATGAGCTCTGTGTTGGGCATGTTCCCTTCTCCCATGGCCGCTGTTCTTAGAGAGCACCCTGTCTTCTGATCGACTGCACAGTTCTGCTCATAAAGTACCTTTCCTCCCTCCAGGACCAAGAGAAAGAGAGTCGGGGGGGGAGGGCGGGGACCAAACAACTCCACAGAGATGACCAGAGCCAAGGGGATAAGGGTCTTCCAGGCTTGAGGCATATCAGACTCTGGCAAGGAAGATGACCACGCTATGGCGATGGATTTTCAGGGCGTCCACTGAGCAGGTAGGGCGGCGGCGTGCTCGTGAGTGTCTGTGGGATGGACTCTAAGAAACCCTCTTCTCTATCAGAACGGTGAGCTGTTTTTACCCCTCAGGTGTGAAAATCTACTTAGAAGAAGAGAAACTCGCACGCAGATACAAGTCTAAAGATATTCCATCTGAAGTAAACATCATTCCTCCTTTATCCACATTTATAAACAACAAATGTACAATATTTTTACCCAGCGTGGCAGCTGGAGGAGAGGCTGTCAGCGAGCATTCTTTTTTTCAAAATAAATTAATCCTTACTCTGGTGGTTTGAGATTATGCACTGTATTCTACAACAGCGCCTTATCAAGCCTCATCAGTGAAGATGGAATTCATGTCTGTAAAATGCTGCGGGCAATCACGGTTTCATATTTTATCATGTTGATAAGGATATCGCACATTCTCTGAAGCATTTCAAAACACTTAAATGAAAAAGGAGAAATGCAACTAAAAGGCTTTTTATATGGTTTGTTGTGGGTTATTATGAGTTATTTATAAACCCAAAAAGAAAGATTTGACATTTCAAATGTAAAAGATTTGAGTATTTAATGGTCCTTTCTTCCCTTTACAATTGAACATCCTCAATCACTTTTTCAATCATTAATATTTACTCTCATAGCAAGCCAAGGCCCTGGAAAGGGAGAAATTTGTCCACTTTCCTCCTGATTCTACCACCGCACTTGGGGCGGTTCATTTCCTCCGAGTCTGGGATCCCAGATTCCCTCCATCTCTCCCGTCCCCAGCTCTCCCCCGAGGACCTAACCCTCTCCTCCCTGGGCTCCCTTTCAGGAGCTGAGCGTTTTGCCATTTTCCATCCATGTCAGTGTGGGGTCAAAGTAAAGTCTTGGTGAACTGTTTACAAAAGTTATAATTATTTTCTCCATAATTAAAAAAAAAATTTGAGAGGCTAAAGAGTGCTGAACATGTGTTGCATCTCACATTGACAATGCAGCCCAACTCGCTCTTCAGAATGGAATTCTTTGCTTAGTTTGGTCTGTTGATCTGTCTGGGGCCCTCCAAGGTTGTTCCCTTCACTCGGGATGTGTTTGGGAATGTGTCCTCCTGCTTGATTCTAAGATAGACAAATGACCTGTTTCTCACCATCTCCCTGCGACACAGCACAGCCAGTAGAAGACGGCATCTTAACGGGCTGATGCTTGAGTCCCTATTGACGACAGAATGCCGGCCACTCCTGGGCATCTGTGAGGACTTCTGAGGGCATTTGGGTAACATCAAGTGTTTAGGTTCATAAAATGAAAGTGCAGTAAAAATGCTGCCTTCCCCACCTGGCAACAAGGTGAGAAGCCAAGTCAAATGGCCATTAATTTATTTATTAGTCACTGTTAACCTGACACTGTTCCTACAGCTCTTCGAATCTGGTTCCCCAGAGTACTCACATTTAAATTATGTGGACTGTACAGTGAGTTTCCTCCAAGGCCATCACTGTAGCCTCCCGTCTGATTGATAACATGACGGAGGGTATCCACCTAGAAGTGAGACGAAACAAAATTCATCATCCCAAATCTATTAAAACATCATCATTTACAAAAGGAAACAATTTGAATTATGTGTGCCACGAGGGTTTAGCATCTTCAATGAAAGACAAATTTATCAATCAAATGTGACTGGCAGAATTTCAACAATTCTTTGCATATTTAAACTCACACATCTTTGTTTTTCATGCCAGCCAAACAATAACATTTTCATGGCAATGCACACTTCCCATTATGTCAAACGAAATGTGTGTGGCTGTGGGTGAACACGACTTCTAAATATGTCTACGGGATCTCTCCCTCCCACACGCACATGTGCACACACCTACATGCATAAATGCAAGTGGCTGTTCTCAGTTAAGAGGGCGAGAAAAGAGTTGAACTTGGAATATACATTAAGCACTCAGGTTTTTTGTGTTTTTTTTTTTTTTGTATTTGTTTTTTGATTCTGACTTTTAAACATCCGGAAAGGAAACACACACACACGTTTTTAAACCATACACACACTGGCACACACAATTTTTGTTTTGTGTTATGAAAGTAAGATGCACCCAACCCTGTCCATGAGCTCAAGCCAGAGCCGAATGCATTCACAAAGTTCATCAGGTTTGAATCTTCAAAAGTCACTGTTCACTTGGCTTCTCGTTAAATTAAACGGTGGGGCAGATGGGTCACGTTTGGAAGCACCCAGCACAGGGTCTGCATGGAGGTGCAGACCATTTCCATGGGGTAAGAGTATGGAGTTTTGAGCCCAAACCCTACCCTGCTAGAAAGGCCCCAGTTGGGGCATCTCTCCTACCTGTGATTGCACATTGGCTCCGACTTGGGACCCTTGGTAAGAATCCCCATTCAGACTCTGCATGTTCATGAACATGTCCCCAGAATTTGGGAGGTTAAAAGAACCAGAAGAACCTGGAAAGGAAAGAGTTAAGTAGCTGAATAACAGAGAGCTACACACATAATCCTCAAAGACCTAGCGGCAGGGAAAGGAGAAAAGGTGCAGAAGGGAAAGGTCGTGTACAACATAAAGCATTTCCAGATCTAAGAAGATGGAGAATAACTCCGAAGAGTTAGGTCCTGGGATTCATTCTGCAGCTAGGAAAGTCCTACCGATGGGGAGGCCCAAATAAGAAACAAAGAGGAAATCAAAGTAAACAGAAAACACCCAGCAGCTGGCCTGGAACCACCCCCTTGGTTTCATTTATCTCTGGGACTTGGTCATTAAATGAGCCCTTCGTCATCGTTAACTGTCATGGCAGATGATTACTCAGAGAAGAAATGTTTTTCTGAAGCTCTTTCTTAGCCATGCCTTCTACCTAACTTTCATCGGTTTACGTTTCATTAAAAAGAACTGGGGGAGGGAGGGTTGGGGCAGGAAAGGGGATGGGAGAGAGGGCAGGGGAAAGACAACAAAGCAAACACAAAAAACCCTTCACTTTCTGAACTTTTAAACACATTATTAAAAAGATCTGCTTAGAAAAGTCCTTGAATTGCATCTTGAGTCCATCTACTGAACTGGCTACACACCTTTCACTGTTACTCAAGTGTCTTGTAATTTTTAGATGTTTCTAACTCCATCGCAAATGTCACATAAAATATAGCCAAAATGCACCATGATACTGCAGATATCACATCCATGTATCAAGTACTATACTCCTCACAGCTAACCACCTATCAAGTCAGCACAGGTGCTAAAGAAATGCTAAGAAGGACAGCAGATTGGAGCCTGCAGCTAGAATAAGTAGAAAGCACTGCTGTACTCCAACATTCTAGCTTCATTACGCACGGCAACAGGTAAACTTCCCACTCTGGCTATTCCGTTCATTCTCTGACAGATCACTGTGGACCTTAGAATGATACATGGGACAATATAGTTAAAATAATTATTAGTGATAGTGCTTCGCCTAATCGCTGAATTCAAAACCACTATCAAGTGTAAAGGTTCCAGAATCTACTAGTAGCGAGTGGCACTCATTAGGAACAGTGGGTTTACAGGCTCTGGCCATCCACTCATTCACCCATCCCGAGGATAAGCCCTCATTTTAATATAAATCTTTCATTATAAATCCACTGTGTCCTCAGTCTGGCTCCTGTTTCCTGGTGTGGGGGACAGGGTTTTGTGGCATAAGGCCTGAGCCGAATAGGGAGCGAGCACCCAGTACGCACCAGAATTTGGCGTGGTGGGCGAATTGGTCTGGTTGTTCTGCACAGCTGCGGCTACTGCGTGCGCGGCCGTCACGGCTGTCTTTGCGGCATAGAGGTTGGCTTCTTCCTGAAACTTGCCGATATTCTTCTTGTACCTGATTCGTTTGTTGCCAAACCAGTTGGATACCTACAAATTGCAGGGATATGAGTGAAGGGGAAGAGAGGTCAAAGCGGGGGGGCGGGGAGTCAAATTTGGAGTCAAATTTCCAGTAATAACTGTTGGAATACCAAGGGGATGCCTTGGGAGATACTAAATTCCTAGCTTGTAATCAATCCCATCCTGGGGCTAATGCATCATGGTCCTAGGGGCTTGGTTTCTCTTTTCGCAGACTCTCGGAATGATAGCAACTCCTTGGAGTTAGCTGCAGTAACACTAACAAGGATGGGAGCGCTGTTCATAGAAAGGATTCAGTGGGTATATACCAGTTAGTACACAAATGATCAGTACCCCCAAAGTAGCTGAGAAAACTAAAGGAAGCATTTGTTAGGTGAGGTAAATAATAAATACTTGTGAAGGAATGACTGATTCTTTTTGGCTCTGGAACGATTTTGGCAGTTGGACAGTAGAATCATGTTTGGTCTGCTGAAAAGAGTAACATCAATTAATAATGGATGAAAAATCCCTTTGTCTCCAGTCTTAGAAGGCACTGTGTGTCTGCCAAGATGGCTGTTCGGGCTCTGCCAGTTAACACATGAGAAGGTCACAACTTGAAAATTCAAGTAATTCCATTAAGGTCAAATGCAAATACAGGGGAGCGGCTCTGATTTCATCAGGTGGAATATACTTCTTTCTTTTGCAAACTACTTATGATGTCAGCCTGTGCAAATGGAAGAGATGTCTAAAGAGGAACTTGGCAACAGGAATATTTCATCACATTTCACTGACAGCCACACTTTGGCCCAAGACTCATTGCTCATAGCTACATGACGTGTTCAGGCACCTGTAGCTGAAACTAAAACCCACACAGCAGTTTATAAAAGGTACCCACCTGCTGTATAAAAGGCTCTGACCTCCCTTTTGTTAAAGTAATGGTTTAAAAATACTCTCCAATAACTTTTTAATAATCTGTCAAAGGGGCAAGTTGCTGTAGTATCAGGCTGGGTGGGTCACTGTTTTATTCTGAACAGCTATTCAGGGGCCCTGAGGAAAAATAAGGAGTGGTAAGAGCCCTCCAACCCAATTTACACCAGTGGGCATGCTTACTGACCATCTCTGCCAACTCTTTAATTGCTTTGGAAATAGAACTCTCATTCTTCAACCTGTGGCACTCATCCTTCCAGAAGAAGCCAGAGCACTCTGGCAAAGAAGCCCTGGGAGGAAGACAATGTTGGCCTTGCTGCTGCCCACATGCCGTCTCACACTGGGGAATCACTGTGTGCACACATGTGCACACATACGTAGGCAGGCACTCTTACTGAGGACCCGTGCGGCAACTGGGAGCGTAGGTTCAGCAGACAGAAACAAGCCAAAACTCATCGGGAAGTAAATATGTTACAGATCGGGCCTTCCTAGCTGTTTCTGTTCCACAATCACCCCTCCCATGCCCAAGGGCCATATGTATCACTTCCTTCTTTCAGATCAAATAGTAGTGGTTATAACAACTGTCATTCAATGACTATCTGCTATGTGCCAAGCATTACGCAGAGCCCTCTGAATACATTTTCTCATTCAATCTTAACAATCTCAGGGCTGGGAGGCCGAATGAGGAGGTTACACAGGCATAACACCTGTCCCAAAGCCAATGGCCTTTTCTCTTTCCTTGTTTGCTCGTTCAGCAGTACCTGACACACCATGGTGTGTGTGTGTGTGTATGTGTGTGTGTATGTGTGTGTGTGTGTGTTCTCCAAAACTCAGTTCTTGGCCCTGTTCTCTCTTCTCCTTGAGCAATCTTATCCATATTAATGATTTCAATCATTGTCTCTGTGTGATGACTCCCAGATTTCCATCTCTATCCCTAACTTCTATAAAGAATTTCAGTTCTTACTTTTTTAAGGACATTTACATATAAAATGTTTTGCCACAGCCTCCAGCTCATTAGGTCTAAAATGGAATTCATGCGTCCTCTAAACCTGCACTTCCTTCTCTGTTTTCTCTTTGTGTTCAGGGCATCTCCATCTCTAGAAATGTGGTACTTCTTGCCTTACAAAGTCCCTGATTCCACCACTGGATGATTCTAATGGATATACAGTTCTGTATTCGGAACCAAGATCTGGTTCCTTCTCATTTCCAATCACTGGCCTTAGACAGTCCAGCACCTAGATGGTCACAATATTAAGGTTCTCAAACAGCCCTGAGGGATTGAACCCCTCTAGGCCACTGGCCTTCTCTGCCTTCCCTTCTTTGAAGCCCTTGTGCTTGGGGAAGGACCACATGATCATGTGTAGGATGTGGGAGTGGGAGGAAGAGCCAGGAGAGTGCACAGGTGAGGAGGCAGTGGAGGCCTGAGCCAGGTAGAGCAGTAGTTATGGAGAGGGAAGCTATCATGGGGGAGGAACTGGCAGAATTTGCCCACGGGCCAGCTGTAGAGGTCAAGGGGGAGAGGGGGAAGCTAGAGATGATGCTGATGTGGGGCCCAGGCCTCCAAGAACATGGAGACAGATGCTCTGGGAGGGATTTCTGTACCAGGAGAAGTCAGCCTCAGTGACTATTAGGGCCCATTCCCATTATATGACTCTAAAAATAAAAGTTCTGACTCAAGATTGAAAAAGCAGCATAAAGGGATCCGCTCTGATTATGCTGGTTCAAGTAAGTTCTCTGAGACCCTACCTCATGTTTCACAAGCACATTCTCAGCTCAGGAGGCAGACCTACAGGACTGGTTTGCAGAAAGCTCCTTCAACATATAATATCACACTAGTTTGTCTGAATGAGACTGGCAGGCCTTCGAAAGAGTTAAATATTGAATATATCTATGGTGCAAAGGGAGACAGTCCTGGTTGAGAGGGAATTTGGCATTTCTTAAGTATAATTAATGAAAATTCCCCAACTCTGAATTTAGCAACAAAGGCCCATCTTAGAATTCTCCTCTTCTAAACAATTCTCTGTTGGATTCCGTACTTTGTAGTTAATATCACCTTGACAATCAGAGAAGCTATAATACATTAATGAAACCTAGCCTGGAAAATCAGATTACAGCTTTATTAACAGTTTCATAATTGAGGAATCTGGGTACCACTGAAGGTCTCATCTCTAGCTATGCAAGAATCCTGTGTTTATGCATACCCCTGGACCAATCAAACAACAGTCATCACTAATAAAGGTTTATTTAATTCTCACAGTAAAATTTTAATATCACCAGCAGCCTGGGGAAGCTTTAGCAAGTGGATTTGCTTGACATCAGATCGTTTCTATTCTGCTAGTCCCAATACTTCTTAATCTTTAATATCAAGGCAATTAAAATTAATGGCCACTCATCCGAAGCTACTGTGGGCAGTGTTTCCTTGACATCAATTGTTTGATGGGATTACCTAGAGGTTAAACTAACAAGCAAGGTTTAATTGGAAGCAATGAAAGAAGCAGTGATCATACGTTATGTTTAACCCGCATAACCACATCTAAATGAATATCTAAAAATGTTAAACTATTTCTCAAATTAAAATATGCACGTCACATTCTGATATCATGGATTTGAGTATTGCAGCAAGCAGCTATTAAGACCACACTGCTGCAACCAAGATCAGTTTAATTAATGCATAAATCGACACCTAAGTTCAGGAATTTCTTTCACCTTTTAAAAACCGATGGATACAATTAGTTGCAATAGAATCCCCACTCACCCTGTAGGAAGCACCTAAAGCTACAGATCACACGTGTCCCTTCTACATGGTGCTCACAGTGGAGAAAGGCTGTACACATGGGACACTAAGTGGAGCAGGGCTTGCCCCAGCACGGAACTGGAATGGTCTGCACGTTAGTCCCAGAATAGAAACTCAGGCAGGAAATTGGGGGAGAGAAAGGGAATGCACTGTCCCGTGCTTCTCTTTTGAGCTATGTATCGAGGATTCATGACTCTGGACTGTGCAGAGGGTGAAGGGCCAGGCAAGATTTTAAGATCAATTAAAAATGAGAATTTTAAAAAGAGAGAGAGAGAGAGAGAATAAAAATACAAGTACTTTCCTCCTTCTATTCATGTTCATTGCTATCAGCTCCCAGACCATGAGCCTCTGGCAGTTGGGGAAATGAGTAGTCAACATTTTGCAGGCTGCTGGTTTTCTGGGGCCCTTCTGCAAGGCCAAGCCATGGCCAGAAAAGCTTCCAGTCCCACTCATTTACTAGAGACGCGTTTCCCGAACTCCATTCAGCAGTAGACTGCCAATCACTTTAAAAAAGTCAAATGTTTTTATATGTGGAATCTAAAAAAAGACAAACTCATAGAATAGTTGGGTATATTAATGATTTGGCCCATAGTAATTAGATGAAGACTGTTAGTTAGCAATTGTTATCACCTAAGTGTTACTAGTGAAGGAACAAGAGATCTGGACTATACAAGTTGCCCAAAATCACACAGCAAAGTGTGACAGATCCAGACCCAGATTTCAGCACCATTTTTCCCCATCAATTTTTTCCTTTTTTGTATCAATTGAGATATTAATGAGTATCTATTATGGTCAGTACTACACTATGTGCTATGAGGAGATAAAAGAATAAATAAATATGTACCTCTACCTGCCCAGAATTTGCAATCTGATTATAAAACAATGCTAGACACTCAAAACAATTAGCAAAAATTGCAGGACGGTGATAATCACACACCCAGCGTAACAGTACAGATTCTAAGTGCAGCAGGAATCTGGAGAGGTCCCAGCAGGTCTGGGAAATCAGAGACTTCCGAGGTAAGGTGGCACCTGAACTGGACCTCAGCTTCAGTTCAACTCAATAGCATGTTTATTGAGACTCCGTATTTCAGAGGAGCAAAACTGTCGAAGCTCTGTTGACACAAACAAGCCAAAAATGTCAGCTGCTGCCTCCTTTTTCCTACTCTCTAACTTAACTCCCTTTTCTCCTTTCAACCTCTAAACCCCTCTATTGTGGTGAGACAGGAAGGAGCAACTGTTCTAAAGGAAAGGAGGAAAAGAGATCGAAGGAGGGTTTCTGGAAGATGTGACATCTGAGCAGAGGCCTAACAAGAGAGGAACATTCCCACTGGGGAGAATGAGGGCACAGAGAGAGCAGGGGAAGGCCTGGGTCCCAGGGGATGGGCACCAGTTAAGGCATGCGAAGGACCAGAAGCCTCTGGCTAAAGAACAGGACAGGGGCGAGTGCTCTAGGCAAGGGAAAGCCTAAAGAGGCACAGTCACATCTCCCCTCTGCAAGGCTGTACTGAATAGAGGGGAACTGGAGGAAAGATGAAGACTGAGCCTGAGATTTCTACGAAGTTTACTGGGGAAAGGGGTCAGGTGAGGCCACCTGAGGCCAGGTGAGGCAGACTTCCCAGCCAGGTACCTGTCCTGTGTCAGTGGACTGCACACTTTTTACTGGAATAGCCTCTAAAGAAATTTTGAATAATCAGGTGCCCGCTCACACATGTTTTGTCCTTTGCACATTTTTTAAGTTGGCATCTACAATTTTTCACTATAAGTTTATATAGTTATAAACAATGTTATTTCAGTATGTCATAAATGTTGACATTTTAAAATAAAACTGTAATGCGATTCTTTAAAATGTATCCAACCGAATTTAAATAGCAAAGCAATTTGATACCCACTATCCATTTAAAAACCTACATAAACTTGCTTTTCTTTAACAGTCAAAAATTTTGCATCCTCTTTGGCTCTTAGAAGTGTATTTCCATTACATTTTCCTCCTGTATTATCCTAGTGCAATATACTTTTATGCTCTACAAAAGAAATATATGGAAATTGAAAATTTCACAGTTTTTATTTCCTGTAATTATAAGGCTCTACATGTTTAATATATCCTTCTGGATTAAGTTATCATTACAATTAGTCTAAAATTGATCAAAGCAATACAGACTTATTTTAATAAAAGTACTTACTTTGACCATCAAAAGTAACTTTTTAAAAAATCACACATGCATTTCTTAATCACAGGGGTGCAGGGTTATAAAGTGCTGAATCAAGGGGGTTTGGTTACCAACCTTTCACACAACCCTTTGGTGGGCACCAGAGAGGGTCTCACACTTTGGGGCCAATCTGCTTCTTAAAAATATCAGTTAGAAGTCACTTAACAATCTCCAAGAGTGTACGTACGGGGCCCTGTGTTGGCCCACACAACTACAGGAGCCAACAACAATCCCATTCCTGTGATCTACCCGGAGGACAAGCTTAAAGCTTGGCAGTTCTGAGGATTCTTGAAATAATTAAAAATCAGATACTTTGTAAATCTCGGGCCATTAAAATCTCCCAGACTGCTTTGAAAACTCCATGTTCAAGTTATAAAGTGAAACCATCTACAAAGTCTCTACAGTCACTGCAAGCCAGTTTATTAATGAATTAGCATTCATTGTATCTTACATTTCACATTCTATCACTACATTTATCATTTAAATAACAATGTTAAATAAAAGAGAAAAATTATTACTTCAAGACTGAATCTGCAGGAAGCAGGAATGGAGAACTTTAGAGTTCATCTTTAGTTTTACTTCCATGCATCAAATACGTTAGGGGGAGGATCGGCCCTTGTTTGGAAAAGTAGCAGCTGACACTAAAACATCATTACTGAAATTAGGAAACTGAAAATTTATGAAGCACAAATCTTAGAAAAATTTGCCATTGTGTTTCCCCTGTTTACTTGTGATGCGTACTTTATGTTCTGCGCCTAATTAAATGCAACAGATTATGAAATGTTGAAATGCCAAGACTTGTATAATGGAACATGTAGCATATTTACATGGTAAACAATTTTACCCCTAATAAATAGTTTTCCCCTAATCAATATGTTTTCATCCCCGTTATGTGATTCAATGTGAAATGAGGGATGGAAGCCAGATCCTGTTCAATTTTTAAAGTGAATGGTGTTAATAAGCTAAATCTCATTCCACTCCTCTCCTTCCCAGGGGTTCACAGTGATGTTTATATGAGGGCGGAAAGGCTGGACACACTGTAACCATATGTGTGCATTCCCTTGAGAACCCGGAGGGCAGCTGCAGCAAGGGCTGGACAGCCAGACAGACCTGCATGTGCCGCCCAGCTCTGTGATTTCCTAGCCGTGTTAGCTTTGTCGTGCCATCTAAGGTCCTCCTCTCCTTATCCCGTCTGCAGGAAGGGATAACAATACCTACTCCTCAATGGGCTGCCATGAAAATTAAATGAGAGAACGTGTTAAAACGCACAGGACTGTGCCCGGGATGTGCTAGGCACCCAATAAATGTTATCTTTCCCTTTTCTTAAACAAGCAACAAGAGCAACATCAACGAAAACTTCTGCTGCCTTTGCTTGCTTCCTGAGGTCACTGAGGTCAGGTCACCCTGGATGCTGGGAGAGCGGCTCCCAGGGCTGGGGGAGGGAGGGTACTGGCGATAGGGAAGAGGCAGCAGTGAGAGAAGGGAAAAGGAAGTGCTCCCCTGGATAATGGAGAAGAAACTTCCTACTAGAGGTGGGTAACACCCAGACTGAGAGCTACAGTCTGCCACACACCTCTGGGGGAACATTGTGCGCAAACAGCGGACAGCACTACCTGCGTCTCCTCGTCCCTCCTCACTCCTGTCTCAATGTAACCACTTGCAAGACAAAGCACTGGACCTAGAATGTGTAGGAAACCTGGTTTTGGATCCTACTGGCGCCTCTATTTATAACAGCAGCCATTAAGGAGAGCTCATTAGTACAGGCATTGTCTCATTTAGCCCCTTCAAAGACCCAGTTTAACTGATTTAAAAACGGAGGTCAGAAAGTATATGTAACTTGCCTGAGGTCTTGTTCTTCTTCCCCTGTGTCTTTTCTAATAAGGTCTGTTTTTTCTTAGTGCTCTTCATGAATTGTTTCTTCCATTTTACTTCTTTTCCATCAGCTAGGGCTACAAAAGTATATTCTATCTTGTCGATGCAAAGTATTCTGGCTCCTTTATGGTTCAAATGTGGGTGAACCCAAAAATCCAAACCATTTTTTTTTCTTTTTAGAAAGTAAGTTCCAAATTCCTAACAACTGACTTGAAAACCAACTTTGGAAACACAACCCACTTCTAATGGGAGAAGTGAACAAATAGAAATTCAGTTTCAGAGGATTTGAAAAAATTTAAAACAGACTCACTTGTCAAGTACTGTATTTTTTTTTTATTTGAGGCTGTGAAAAATTTTTATTGCCATAATGTACTGACATCCTTACAGTTCGGCTTTGCCCTTTCTACTCTATGCATGATAGACTGATAACTGCTCATGACATTCACAAAGAGGCTCATCTGCAAAAGTATATAAAACGTCAGCCTCGCAGCCACAGTACACAGAGAACAGATGACACTGTTCATCTCCCTAAAACACGTGCTTTGGGGTGGTTCTAGGAAGTGCTCCCCTGGATAATGGAGAAGAAACTTCCTACTAGAGGTGGGTAACACCCAGACCTCACGGGAGAGGTTTCAGTTAAAGATTTTTTTTTCTTTAAAATTACTTCTCTCATTAAAAAAAAAAAAAAATGTTAGGTGTACAACTGAATAGATTCCACGGAAAGCCTGACAGATTTTGAAACACCGACATCACGAGTGTGGAACTGCCTCCCGCCAGCTGCACTGAAAGGTAGGGCCATCTCCCAGGCAACACATCAGCATCCCCAGATCAATACTCAAGAGCACTTTTTAAACAATAATGAGCCAGATTTTTTTGTCCAGGTAAGTTTCATGTAACGGAAAACATCAAAATTTATTCAGTGTCCTATGTAAAGAGGCCATAGAGTTAAGCCTTTTATTTCATGGAAACCCTTATTTTTTCATTTATTCCACCACTGCTCCCAACTAAACACACACCCTACTTTCCTTTTCTTTCTAAAAATTCAGATTTGTCATTGAATTTATTGAAAATGGTAATACCTAGCTCAAAAACTTTTCAACACACATAATTATTTTTCACTGATAATGAATCACATGCATTTTGAGAATGAAGAATACATCAAGGATAGGTCTAGTCAGAGACTAAGAATTTAGACACAACCCCACTCACCCTGGCCCCTCTTTGACTGTCCCTTTTGTGGAGCCTATGAAAACCTAGGGGCTGGAGGCTGCTAGCACACTAGTTCACTGAAGGCTGGCTGGACTTTCTCATGAGACCTTGACAAGGCTTTGTATGCACCACACATCCAGCAGGAAAACTCTGGTTGAATGGGTGGCAAATTAGCATTTATTGAGCACTCATGGTATATCAAGCCCTGTACTAGGCACTCTACATATGATCTCATTTAGCCCTCAAACCTCTGAAGAGATTATTACATTCCTAAATTTACAGGTCAAACAATGGAGACTTTAGGTTAAATAAGTTGTTCATGGTCACAGTGCTACTTAATAGTGGAGGAGTGGAGTATGAGTGACTTTTCTGCACCTTCCTACACTGAAGGTACAGTCAGCTGGAGTTAGAGTGCCAATTTCAAAAATAATGGACATGAAAGGATAGTATCACTTCTAAAATAGAACATAAATAACAAAATTTAGCTTTGGTAAAGAATCTGGTGTAGCTATAGGGCAATGGTCTAAATATCTAACTTTACAAAGTCAAGAAGGAGAAAAAGAAACTAATTACACTACTTCAAAACTTCTCTCCCTTGATCTTTGATCCAGTCACCTGATAAGATCCCAGTGGGGGTGACCCAATTAATTCTTTTAACACTTTCTACTCAAGTCACAAGCCCAGGCTGTTGGCTGACTCTGCCAATGATTCTACCTTTTGGCTCATCCCTGGCCTGATCATTCATTCCACACACAGAGAAAGAGTGCCTGGCAGACACTGTGTTCCCCCAAAGCGGTCGCTGACCATCACCTTGACCCCCCAAATCCAGGCTTACCCTCACCATAGTTCTGTCCAGGACCGTATGCCCTCTTGTAATAACAACAGTTGTAACATTTATATAGGAATTCTTAAGTGCCAAACACTATTCTAACCACGCAATATATATTAACTCATTAAATCTGCATAACAATCCAATGAGGCAAGTTCTGTTATCTCCCCTATTTTATGGATAAGAAAATGTAGGCACAAAGAATTTTGAAAGAAAAAAAGGAAGGAAGGGAGGGAGGGAAGAAGATCGATTTCAGCTCAGGTCATGATTCCAGGGTAGTGGGATCGAGCCCTGTGTCAGGCTCTGTGCTGATCGTGGAGCCTGCTTAAAGATTCTTTCTCTCTCTCCCTCTGCCCCTCTCCTCTGCTAGCACATGCTCTCTTTCTCTCTCTCTCTAAAATAAAAAAGAAAGAAGGAAGGAAGGAAGGAAGGAAGGAAGGAAGGAAGGAAGGAAGGAAGGAAGGAAGAAAAATGGTAGTACATACAGTTGGTTCAGAATGAGTATCTGAAAAGAACATGTATATTAAGAAACATTACAAAGACTGTCTAAGGCACGTTAATTGCCTTTGGGGAGTAGGACTGAGTTTGAGGGAGAAGGAGACTTTTGAAAGAAACAACTTTTGGGTTTGTTGAGTTCTACTGTATGATTTTTAAGAATTTTATTAATTTCTGCACTTATCTTCATTATTTCCTTCCTTTCACTTTTTTGGTTTAATTCAGTGTCCTTTAATACCTTGAGATGGATCCTTAACTCACTGACTTTCAGCCTCCCCACTTTATATACATATATAAAACATACACACATTATATACAATTAATATATAATTATATATTATAAATAATAAATATATATAAGTATACATTAAATAATATATATACAATACCTACTATAACATATTATAACACATATATTTAAGCTATACATTTCCTTTTAAGCATGGGTTTAGCTATATCCCATGAATTTTGAAGACAGTATTTTCATTATCATCCAGTTAAAATATTTTGCAATTTTCACTTGGTCTCATTAGCCCATGAGAATATTAAGAAATATATTGGCTTATTTTCAAACATGGGAATTTCTAGTTATCTTTTTGTTATTGAATTGTAGTAGTTTAATTCCACTGTGCTCAGAAAACAAACTCTGTTTTAAATAATTTAAAATTTATTGAGAGGTGCTTTATGGCCCAGAACACAGTTAACTTTCAAAATGTTCTGCAATTGCTTAAAAAGAACATGTATTCTGAAGTATTAGGTTGTTTGCTAATCATGATGTTCAAATCTTATGTATCTGTGCTACTCAAAATGTGGGTCTAGAACCATTGGCATGAGCATCACTTGGGAGCTGCAAGTTATCAGGCCCCATTTAGACTTCGAATGAGAGCTTCCAAGAATAGGGCCCAGGAATCTGTATTCCAACAAGCACTCAAGATCGTTCTTAGGTGTGCTGAAGTTTGGGAAGCCCTATTCTATGTCCTTACTGATTGTGTGTGTGTGTGTGTGGGTGGGTGGTAGGGGGAGGGGAGGATGTTCTGTTACAGAAATGTAACAGAAAAATCTACAATGATTAAAGATTTATCTACTTTTCTTGGAAATTTTTTAAGTTTTTGCTTTATATGTTTTTTGAGTTTCTGCTATTTGGTACATACAAATATAGAACTTCTGTGTCAGTATTATTTAGTGCCTCTCTATCTCTAGTAAAACTTTTTACCTTAATGTGTTCTTTATCTGATATTAACAGAGAAATACCAATTTTCTTTTGGTTATAATGTTTACATGTTCTATCTTTCCCGATACTGTTATTTTCATTCTATGTCCTTATGTTTTAGGTGTGTCTCTTAAAGAACACATAAAATTAGGTTTCATTTTTATGTCTTACCTGACAATATTTGCCTATTAGAGTACTCAATTCATTTAAACTTAATGGAATTATTGGTATATTTGTGGATAAACCTATCATCTTACTAAGTCCTTTCTATTTGTCCCACTTAGGATGCTTCCCCCCCCACCTCCCACCCTTCTTAAGAGCTTCTTTTAGATTGCTTCTTTTTCTTTCTTTCTCTCTTCCTTCCTTCCTTCCTTCCTTCCAAGGACTGACTCTGCCAGAGGGGGAGGGAGAGAGAGAATCTTAAGCAGGCTCCTTACCCAGCATGGAGCCTGATGCAGGGCTCAATCTCACAACCATGAGATCATGACCTGAGCTGAAATCAGGAGTTGGACACTTAACCAACTGAGCCACCCAGGCACCCCTAGATTGCTTATTCTAAAAAATTATTTCATGTTTCCTTCTTTTTAAGTTTGGAAGTTACATATTCTTTTACTATTCTTTAAGTGACTACCCTAGAGATTACACATTCATGACTATCAAAGTCTAACTGGTACTTTTACATTAAGTGGTACCTTTATTACCTTTTGCAGAACACGCAAGAGTATTAGAACACTTACCCTCCTCTCATAACTTATGAGGCATTACTGTTGTATATTTTAATTCCATGCATATTATAAACCAATAGGACATTATCATAATTATTTGAAACAATCAATATTCATTTAGATTCACACACACATTTACTCTTTGCTTTTCTGCTCCTTTCTGCATCTTCCACCTGCAATCTAGTATCTTTTTTATTGCTACATGAAGAGTATTTTTTGTACTTCCTTTTGTGAGAAAATGGTACAAATTCTCCTAACTTTTTTTTTTTACTGAAAATGTTTTTATTTCAACTCCACGATCAAAGGATACTTTTTGGCAAATACAGAATTCTAGGTTGACATTTAATTTAGTTTATCTAAAGATATCATTCCATTGTATTACAGCTTTATTATTTTAGTTAAAAAATCAGTTGTTAGTCCAATTGCTTCTGTGAAGGCAATCTTATTCTTCCCTCTGGCTGCTTTTGTTTTAATTGTGTTCAGTGTGGACTCCTATTAATTCATTCTGTTTGGGGACTACAGTTTTTCATGAATCCAGTGTTTGGAATCTTCCATCAGTGTTGGAAAGTTAGCAGCCTTTACGTTTTAAATATTGCTTCTGACCCACTCTTATATTTGCTTCTGGGGCTCCGATTACATTTATGTTAGACTTCTTACTATATCTTCGATGTCCCTTTCTCTCCCCGTGATTTTCTATCCTATGGTCTCTCCATTCTTTAGTATGGTTATTTTCTTATGATACATCTTCCCATTCACTAATTCTCCCTTCACCTATGTCTAATCTGCATTTAACTCCATATACTGAATTCTTAATTTTGGTTACTGTATTTTTGGTTCTAAAATTTCCATTTTAACTTTTTTATGGTTTCCAGTCCTCTGACAAAATTCTCCATTTGCCTTTTATTTCCTTACATATATTTAGCATAGTTATTTTACAGTCCATATCAGATTCTTTTATTTTCTAGATTTCTATGGGTCTGTTTCTGTTGTCTGCTATTTCTGTTGTCTGCTGTTTCTGTTGGTTATAGTGCATGTTGCCATTTCTTCTCATCTGTCTTTCTCTGATTGTATGCCCAATGGTGTATTTGCTTTGTTTATAGAAACAGCTTGAAGCCTAGAATGGTAGTATCTTTCCCTAAAAAAATATATATTTGCTTTATCCAGGCACCTACAAGTACTAGCAATCCAATCTCAAGGACCAAAGTATTTTGAAGCAGAATTACAGTCTCTGTGAGTGTCTATGTACTTCCAATGCACCCTTGCTAGAGTGCAGACCTAGCAATCAAGGGAAATAAGGTAGCCTCCCTTGGTAAGTCCTAGCCACCTGGACACCAATTCCCTACAAAGTTGTCAAAAGCACTGCTTAACCTCTCAGCCTCTCAGTCACTCTCTCAGAACTGACAGATGACCCAAGGAAAAGTCATTTCTCCTGGCCTGATTTTCTTTTTATCTACAAGTTCCCTGGACGACATCATCCGTTCCCAGGGCCTCAACTATGAACTTCAGTGGATGACTCCCAAGCTACATCTTTAATCTTGACCTTTCTCATAGATTATACTTCCAAAATGAACATTTCCCAACTGAGATACTGAGGGGAATACAAACCTGGCACAAACCTTTAATCTCCCCTCCACCAAACAAGCATTTCCTCATGTGTTTCCTGTATCAGATAATAATAACACCATCTTCAATTAATTAGGCTAAAATCCTCAGCTATCTTCTAATACTTTCCTCCTCACATTCATATCCAATTGTTTACATAATCTCCAAAATAGAAGCCCTACCTCTAAAATGCTTTTCAAATCCATCTATGTTTTCTACTTTCAGTAGCCTAATTTGAATCCTCACCACCTCTTTCCTGGATTATATCAACAATCTCCTATATAGTCACTCTCATTCTAGTAGGGTTTCCTACCACTACTCGTAGGTGCCTGGACAAAGCAAATATAATTTGTTTTTAGAGAAAGATACCATCATTCTAGGCTTCAAGCTGTTTCTATAAACAAAACAAATACACCACTGGGCACACAATCAGAGAAAAACAGACATATGAGAAGACATGGCAACATGTACTAGAATATAGTGTTGAATAAGACTTCAGTCCATTCAACATGAAATTCACCATCAGGGGAAAAGTATTAAACAATTCATTATTTAGTGCTCGGTTTAGCATCACATATAGTAAAACAGGAATAACTCATGATTTGGGAAGGCTGGCTGGCTCAGTCAGTGAGGCATGTGACTCTTGAACTCAGGGTCAGGAGTTCAAGCCCCACATTGGGTGTAGAGTTTATTTTAAAGATAAAACAAAACAATTCATTATTTAGTTATAATTGTGATAAGTGCTATCAAGGAAAAGTATAAGAAGTTATGAGAATATATAAAGGAGGATATGAACTGGGAGTACACAGAAAGCTTTTTTAAAGAACTGACATTTGAAGTAAGCTTTGAAAGAGTAGTAATTAATAAGATGTTTATACATTTTTGTAGGGGAGACAGGGTTAGACCATTCCAGATAGCATAAACAACAACAACAACATAATTATTATATCTTCTCCTTATTCTATGATAGGCACTCTGCTAGGTGCTTTACCTATATTATCTCACTGAAATTCCTATAACCTGATGAAGTAGTTGCTGTTTTAATACAAATTATACCAAAGAGGAAATGAAGCTGGCTAAGTGAGGTTGAATGACTTGCCCAAAGGTCACAGAACTAATAAGTTGGGGAACCTTTCTAATCCTCTCAGTAGAAAGTAAACCCATCCTTCTCCCATATTCCAAAATGGCACCCATATGTCCCTGTGCACTCCCCCAGGTAACTTTTGTATCTTGGCCTTAATATGTTTGTCTGTCTCCCCCAAGAAATCTGACATTTCTGAGGGAGAAGACCTCTAGTTCACCTTTGTGTGCCACTGTGCCAAGCACGATGCCTATAGTAGGCACTCAGGACCTATGGAGTGCTTTTGGAAAATAGCTAGAAAATCCAGACAAATCCTTTTAGCTGGATCAAATTAACTTATTTACATTGTAGTTTCTACTCTCAATATCCATATTCACTTTCGAAAAGTAATATGCTTTCTACATGACTGAGAGGAGTCAGGAAAGGAGAAGGGAAGCCAAACCACAAGGACAAAGGAAGCCCAAGAGCATCTCTGGAGAGTGCCAGATCTCCTGGGTAGGAATATCATAGAGTCAACATAAGTAAGATGACAGGGGGCTTGAACCTGGAGCCTGTTCTGATCTGATGCCTTTGTTCTTTGGGCTATACTGTGGATCTTCTGTTCACTCCTCCCTCTGTACTCTCTGCACTGTTCTGGGCCCCAAGAGGCTGATCCATATATCCTCAGGTTTCTGGCCAAAGGGAGTCACTGGTGAGAGATGAGAAAAGGGAGGAAAAACATCAGAGCAATCATTGCCCTGACTCCTTCAATGGAAAAATAGCTTTACTTAAGGCTTCAGTTACTATCTTTCCAAATACAGCTTCTATGTCTCCAGTGGGTTCTGATAATCCTTCTTTTATCTCTTCAGGGCAAGTGGTAGTAACAGAACCAACCATTACTAGCATTACCTTTTGTGGTTTTCCTACACTCTGCCCACACTTCTGTGAATAGTCACTTTTCAACTCTCCTCGAATTACTCTAATTTGAGCGTGCCATCTGTTTTCTGCTGGGACCCTGACTGATATATTGGCCTATTGGTCTGACATGCCTCAGAGAAGCAAGGCAATGGAAAGGTGAGATGCAATGATGAGGGACAGGCATGAGGAGAGACTGCCGGGAATACTCAAAGGGAAGACATAGGCAAAAGAAGGTGAAGGGGACAAAAACTGGATTCTGAAATATGGCTTCTTCTAGGTATAGGAAAACTCGAAAACCACTACATCTAAGCTGGAAATAGTCTCTCTATCCTTACTTTGGGCATTATAATCAAACTAGTAGTAAGAGATTTCCTCAAAAAAGAAGTCGGTTTAAAATAAATATGATACCTGACATCACTGGAGCAAACTTTAGGTACCATGCTAATCACGGTACTGATTGTTAGTAGAAAAGAAAACAACAACAAATCAAAGGCTTCCGTTTCCTTTAAATCTTGCAGATATAGGCCTTATCTGTACTCAGTGTTCCAGCATCCTCAAAGCTCCCATCTCTTTACAACCTGCTCCTTTGTTCTTTGCACACTGTTTAATGATGTCTATCTCCACTAGGACACACAAGCAGAGCCTTTATAGAACAGAGGGTCTGTAGCTTTCTTTTAAGACAGAGTGAAAGAACCACTTTAACAAAATAGCTGCCTCTTTCCTTCACCTTGTCTCTAGTCTGCCAATTGCATCCTTACAGTAGAAATCCACTCCTGCCTTCTGTCTACTTGCCAAAGCAACTGAACAAGCCTTTATAGATAGCTGAAAAAGATACTGTAATTTGATAGTCATCTTTTTTTCCCTGCTCTAATTATTATTTTAACAGGCTTCTTCTTATTTTAATAGATTTTTTTAATAAGGAAATCTTACTTACAAATTTTAATTAGCTTACTGAATATTCACTGCTTTGGAATAAGTCGTTTAATGAGTAAGGAGACCTCAGGCTACTAACTAGCCTGGAGTGTCTGAAGTAGCTTAGGGGGAAATGATGCAGCCTGAGGGATAGAAGCTCAGGCCTGTGCCTCACAAACCAGGATTCTGCAGCTGGGGCCCCAGAGATAGAGGAATCACAATGCCTCTTGCAGGAAAAAAAGATAAAAATTCAGTTTCTTGCTTTTTATTAAGAACCTCTGTGTAAGAACCTCCAGCTCTTCCACTCATAAAGTCTTGTGACTCTTTGTCAAAATCACTTAACCTATCTGAACATCAGTCTCCTCATTTGTAAGGGTTAGATAATAATTTTTTCCACACTAGACTGTTGTAAAAGTGGGTCTCGTGTACCACTTTAAAAGCTCTAAAACACGTTAGTTGAATGAATGAATGAATGAATCTTAATGTTGCCAATTAACCTCTCTACTATTTCAGGTACTCCTATGTTAAAAAAAAAATCAATCCTTTCTTTACAGTACATTTCAATTACAGTAGCAATGAAGAATAAGTGAACATTTTTCATTCTAAAAACACCCGGCAGAGAAAGTAGGGCCAGAGTTATTTAAACTCAAAATTGGAATCAGGAGAACAATGGAGTTTTTTGTGACTTCCTAATTTGAATAATCAATGCAAGTTAGCTCTATTTCAAAAAGTAAAAGCATATTAATATCCGCTTCACTAATTAAGAATATGTGACAATTTAAGTATGATTCTCAATGCTTATGACACTTGAAATCATTTCTGTGAATTTTCAGGGTGTTATGTAAAAAAAAGGGGGGGAACTCCAGCTTACTTAACCAAACCAAGTCTTTTTTTTTAATGTTTATTTATTTTTGAGAGAGAGACAGAGCATGAACAGAGGAGGAGCAGAGAGAGAGGGAGACACAGAATCTGAAGCAGGCTCCAGGCTCTAAGCTGTCAGCACAGAGCCCGTTGCGAGGCTCAAACTCACGAACCGTGAGATCATGACCTAAGCCGAAGTAGGCGGCTCAACCAACTGAGCCACCCAGGTGCCCCATAACCAAACCAAGTCTTAAGAAATCAGAGAGGGGTGCCTGGGTGGCTCAGCCGGTTAAGTGTCAGAGTCTTGGTATTGGCTCAGGTCATGATCCCATAGTTCATGGGTTTGAGCCCCGCATCGGGCTCTCTGCTAACAGAGCAGGGTCTGCTTGGGATTCTCTCTCTCTCTCTCTCTCTCTCTCTCTCTCTCTCTCCCTCCCTCCCTCTCTGTGCTCCTCTCCTGTTTTCTCTCTTTCCCTCAAAATAAATAAATAAACTTAAAAAAATACATCAGAGATTTCAAATTCTGAGCTCAACTTGCAATTCTACGTCAAAGACATTTATATTTATATCATCAGAAATAATTGTTAGACTAACATAAACTAAATTTTTCACTTACCAGTGCCTATTTATACATTATAATATGCAGTGAACTTAAAAAGCATAATATATATTAACTTTATATGTCCAAAACCAAACTTCTAATCTGCCCTCCCACCAAAAAACCTGCTCCTCCCCAAAACATTTCCAATCACACTTAAGGAAAACCACATCTTTCTGCTGCTCAAGCCAAAAACGTTGGAGTCCTCCTTGACTCTTTCTCTTACATTCTACATTTTATCTATCAGTAAAGCCTCTTGGCTGTACCTTCACAATTATCTGGAATCCAGCCACTTTTCATCACCTCTACTATAAGCATCCTGGTCCAAGCCACCATCATCTTCTGCCTGGATAACTGCAATGACACCCTAACTGGTGGCTGCTTGTCCTCGCTTCCTTCACTCCATTGTCCCTACAGCTGCCATGGTGATCCTGTTAAAACTCAAATCAGATCATGTTACTCCCCAGCTTTCCACTTCGCTCAGAGGAAAAGCCCTCCATTACCATGGTGTCTAAGGCCCCTGCACCATTTGGATCTCACAATCTCTCTGACTTGTCTCCAAAGACTCCTCCCACTTGCTCAGGCAACTTTTCCCTCAGGCCCTTTGCACCTACTGTTCCCTCTGCCTGGAATGTTCTTTGCCTATTAGCCAGATGGCTTGTTTACTCTCTCCTTCAAACATTACCAAAAGGTATTCTCTCAGGAGGGGCTTTCTTTACCACCCTATTAAAAACTGCATACTGCACTCCATGTTCTCCTTCCCTCCTTTATTTTTCTCCATACCCCCATCACTGTATTCTAATTTATCATCTTATTTACTTATGTTATCTGTTTGTATTCTCCCAGGAAAATGTAGACTTGATGAAGTCAGGTTTGCTGTTGTTAAAGTAAACTTTTTAGTCAAGTGAAATATATATATGCCAACAAAGGAACATACATCATAAGTAGAGAGCTTGATAAATTTTCAAAAAGTGAAGACACCCATGAAAGCATTGTTTAGATCAAGAAACATCCCCCTTTCCAATCGCTATTCTCCTAAAAGTAACCACTTTTATCCTGACTTTATTTTTTATTTCATTTGAGAGAGAGAGAGAGAGAGAGAGAGAGAGAGAGAGAGAGAGAGAGAGTGAGTATGAGATGGGAAGAGTGGCAGAAGGGGAGAGTCCCAAGCAGGCTCCATGTCCATGCTCAGTGTGAAGCCTGACACGGGGCTTGATCCCATGACCCTGGGATCATGACCTGAGCTGAAATCAAGAGTTGGACACTTAACCAACTGAGCCACCCAGGTGCCCATATCCTGACTTAACACTAAGATCAATTTTGTTTTTGAACTTTTTTAAAAGTAGGCTCCATGCCCAATGTGGAGCTTGAACTCATGACCCTGAGATCAAGAGTTACATGCTCCACCAACTCAGCCTGTCAGGCGCCCCTGTTTTTGAACTTTTTATGTTTTTATTTTACTTTTGAGAGAGACATAGAGTGCAAACAGGGGAGGGGCAGAGAGAGAGGGAGACACAGAATCCAAAGCAGGCTCCAGGCTCTGAGCTGTCAGCACAGAGCCTGACGTGGGGCTTGAACTCACGGACTGTGAGATCATGACCTGAGCTGAAATTGGATGCTTAACCAATGGAGCCACCCAGGCACCCCTGTTTTTGAACTTTTAAATAAATGGAATCATATATCAAGTGCCTGACTTCTTTCACTTATTATGTAGTTATACATAGTCAAGTTCATACATTCTCACTGCTATAGAACATTCTAAATATACAGAAGTATATCACTTTTGTTTACCCATTTTCCTATTGAGGGACCTTTCCATTGTTTCTATTTTGGTTATTAGGAATACTGTTGCTAAGGATATTCTTTTTCATATCTTTGGTGAACATACGTACGTACTTCTGTCAGGTAGGGCAGGGGTTTTGCCTGTTAAGTTCACAAACATCTCTTCTATCCCCAGTATAGTATTTGGTACATAACAGGTATTCCAATAGATTATTTGTTAGCAAATGAATGGAAATACTTTTAAAAATTCTGTTATTTGGATTTAGTAATTCACATAAAACTTTCTTGACTTACATATATAAGTTTATAAAGCATAAAAATTATTACTATTTAAAATTTTTAGAGAGCCTGGATGGCTCAGTCGGTTGAACATCCAACTTCGGCTCAGGTCATGATCTCACAGTTTGTGGGTTCAAGTCCCACACTGGGCTCTGTGCTGACAGCTCACAGCCTGGAGCCTGCTTCACATTCTGTGTCTCCCTCTCTCTCTGTCCCTCCCCCGCTCACACTCTGTCTCTTTCTCAACAATAAATACACAATAAAAAAAATTAAAAAAATGTTTTTATCATTGAGGTATAGTTGGCATACATATTAGTTTCAGGTACATAATACAATGATTCGACAATTCTATACATTACTCAATGCTCACCACCCTACATTATTACAAAATTATTGACTTTCTTCTCTTTGCTGAACTTTTCACCTCTGTGACTTCTTTTTTTATTACTGGTGGTATGTACACCTTTTAATCCTTTTCCCCTATTTTGCCCATCCCCATATCTTCCTCCTTTCTGGCAACTACCAGCTGGTTCTCTGTGCTTAGAAGTTGTTTCTGGTTTTTTGTTTGTTCATTTATTTTGTTTGTTAGATTCCAAGGTGCACACATTAAATGTGTATAGATTTTTTGTATGCTAATTGTACTTCAATAAAAACATTAAAAAATTTTTAAAGCATAAAAATTAGTTCCCGTAAATCTTCCACTCAACTTAAATAAACATGCTACTAACAATACCACTAAAACTCGGAATATTCTTTCCTAATCCTATTCCACTTAACTGAGGTGTGTTTTTTGTTTCCTGTTTTTTTTTTTAATCATTGCCTTTACTTTCTTTGTATTTAATCATATATATATATATACATATTCTCTAAACAATACTGTTTGCTTTGTTTTGAACATTATATATATTCTCCAGTTTGCCTTTTTCGCTCATTATTATGTTTCTAAGATTCACTCACATTTGACATATGTCATTGTACATAATTCTTTTTCACTGCTATTTAGTAATCTGTTGTGGGATTATACCACAATAGATTTATCCATTTCCCCACTCGATGGACAATTGTCTTATTTCAAGTTTTTTTGCCATTTCAAACAATATTATGACAAATGCTGTTACATATGTCTCCTTATATACATACACAAGAAGTTTTCTAGAACAATTTCACTTAGAGGTGAAATTAAGGAGCAAATGGTCTATGTATATTCCAATTTATAAGATAAGGCCCTAAGTTTTTCAAAGTGGCTATAGCAATTTACATTCTTACCAAGAATATTTAAGTGCTTCTGGTATTGTATATTTTTGTCAACAATGTACGGTCTTGGTATGGTCAAATGTAGGATTTTTTGCCCCAAATCCAGGAAACATAAAATGTTATTTCATTGCAGCTTTTGAATCACATTCTCCTGATTACTAATAAGGATCTTCTCATATAATCAACTATTTATAATCCTTATGTGAAGTCCTTGTTTTTGTCTTTTGTCTATTTTTCAAATATGTTCTTTGTCTTTTTCTTCTTAATTTATAGGAATCCTGTATGTATTCTGGATTTTAATCTGACTTATACACTTACAAATATCTTCTTGCAGTCTGTGGGCTGTCTTCACATTTTATTTATTTATTTATTTATTTATTTTCATTGTTTTTTAAAAAAATGTTTATTTCTTTTTGAGAGAGAGAGAGACAGAGTGCGAGCAGGGGAGGGGCAGAGAAAGAGGGAGACACAGAATCCGAATCAGGCTCCAGGCTCTGAGCTGTCAGCCCAGAGCCCGAAGCGAGGCTCAAACTCATGAATTGTGAGATCATGACCTGGGCCGAAGTTGGACACTTAACCAACTGAGCCACCCAGAGGCTCCTGCCTTCACATTTTAGAAAATGTTTTATTTGAAATAATTTCAAGCTTGCAAAAAAGGTTGCAAAAATAAAAATAGTATAAAGAACATCTGTGTTTGCCTTTTAGTCATATTCACTTGTTATTAAACATTTTGCCCCATTTGTTTAATCATTTGTGTGCATCACACATGTGCGCTCTCTGTATTTATGTTTATGTGTATGTGTTTACATACATACATATATAAACATATCTACATACACATGTTTTTTCTGAACCATATGAGGGTAAATTATATATATCATGGCTCGAGTTTCTCCCTATGTAAGTCAGGATGTATTCCCTAAGACTAGAGATACTCTCTTATATAATCATAGAATAATCACCATTTGTAATTTACTTTAATAAATTTAACCCAACAACATTCTTTATGGCACTTCCTCTCCCTCAGTACAAGACCCAGTCTAGGGTCAGGTATTGTATCGGACTGTCACGTCTCTATCCTCTCTTAGTGTGAAACATTTCCACGGCCTTTCTTTGACATTTTTAAACAATACCGTCCCACCCCCTTTTTTCCCTAATGGAACACTCTTCATTTTGTTTGTCTGATGTTTTCTAGTGATTAGATTCAGGTTACATTCTTGGATGAAATACTACACACAATGTCCACTGTCTCTCTTTGATGATGTTGATTCTAATCACCTGATCAAGGTTTTGTTCCAATTCTCCACTCTATAATTGCTTTTTTTTAAACCCTTACAACTAATAAAGCGCCTATGAAGAGACCATTTAAGACCATTTTCTTCATCAAAATTTCCCTCCAGATTTAATATCTATTGATGATTCCTGCCTGATCCAGTCTTTACTAAAATGGTTGTATCATGTTGATGTTTCACAGTCTTTGATAAACATTTTACTACAAAACTTATCAATCTTTCCCTTTATTGCTTATACATTTTATGTCCTTTTTAAGAATTTTTTTCCTATCCTCAAAGTCCTAAAGATATTTCCTTACATTTTCTTTTGAAAGTTCTTTATTCTTAATTATTATTTTAAGCAGTATTTTAAGCAATCCAGAATAAATCAGTTTCCTATTGTCTGTGAAAGTCAGGCAAAAATAGTGTTGCTATAGTTGCCTGTTTTCAGTGGGTTTCAATTTTTTTAAGTTAGTTTTGTATGTAAACAATATCTGGATTCTAAATTTAATTGTATCTTAGTATGATGTATATTTTAAACAATGTTTGTTCTCTTTAGAAAGTGGTTAACCTGTCAGGTCTGGAACATTCTCTGCTTTTGTTTCTAAACAACTGAAACAGAGCACTCATAAGGCTAGTAAATGACATCTAATACTTAAAACGATAACATCATTGTTCCTACTCCAGAGATGTGTAGGTGGGGACTTGTTGAGGGGAAATTAACTTCTTTAGGTAGGAAAAAGGTAAAGGGGGGGAGGGAATTGTCACAATTTAATGCTTACACTGATCCCTGAAATTCTGCATTTGAAAGGCCGAACTGGGAGATAAAAGGTTAGCCAGTCTGCTTTGTAGACTGACTAATCCTAAATCTCTGTTATTTCCACGTCTCAAGCAATTACTAAAAAATTTTCAAAACCTAGCTGTTCTTCTATCAGAAAACAAGTGAAATGAATACAGTAGAAGTTAAAAAATTAGTAATGTGTTCCTAGCCTATTTTAGAAGTAGAGCAAAAACATCCCTAGCTCGGAGCAGAGTCAGAAGGAGAAACTTTTCTCTCACATTACACAGTGTGTGTTAAGTAAGTCCTATATTACACAGAAAATGCTAGCATTACACTAATGAAAAGCCAGGATTGTATCAGCTTTCAAAAAATGTATATAATCTGTGTTATTCTCCAATGGTAACTATGGTATAGAGGTAAAGAAGAAAAAAGAAACAGAAGCATGAAAACACCTTAACTAAAATTGGACCTGCAAACATCTGCATTCTAAAATCAGAGAGCTACTGTGAGAGCCGGACAACCAGATTTGGCATCATCCACTGGCATTTAGCATGAGCCTGATCCTCTCACTAATGTTCAGGGGAAATGCACACACCAGAAAAACACCCGCTTAATTTCATCATCCCTGTCTGACCCAGCATATTATACTGTTCCTTAGTTCAAGTGGCAGTGAGTACTACGTAACCCAGATAGGAATGTTTCAGAGATGTCCTCGTAAGTTGGTAACTCAAATCAATTATATGCCATTTCAAAGTGAGCAAGAGGAATCAGGATAAACCACTATTCCATAAGAGAATGACAATAACTCTCAAATGATAGCTTAATTATGAATCTAAGATTGTTCTAGAGGCTCTGTGAAAAGTAATGCCAAAACAGAAGCTGGAAATCATCTCAAGCCCAGGCTCTAATCCCTTAAAGAACAATGACTTAAAATACTGATATAAAACTTTTACTGGAATCTGAAGGGGATCTCTAATATCTTGGAATTCAGATGTACAGCGAGAATATTAATTTAGAAACTACCTTAAAATGCTTGTGTCCTATGATCAATAAGGAACATAGAAATTTCTGCCAAGGGTCAGCTTTTTTTCCTTAAGTTCCACTGCAACAGCTGGTTGGTAATTACCACATTTGCGTGCTATAAAGAAATGCTATTCTGATGTCTGTCTATAAATAACAGTATGAGTGCTAAAATAAAATTATATTTTAGAGCTAATGCCAGTAAAATATACTTATTTGTTTAAGGAGGTAGAGTTGTTTATTTATTTGTCTCCAATCCTCAATCAAATACCAGTCTATCTGCCTCAAACTAAATGTATTTTTGTTAGATGTTGACAGCTAATTTCAGGGCCACAATTTATTACAAATAAACATTAAAAACAAAACAAAACAAAACAAAACAAAACAGTGACCGGTATAAACTCAATTCTTCTGTTTAATGAATAACAAGGAAGCAAAGAAATCCTTGGGAACCCAATATCATAGCATGGTTACCAAGAAAAGACTTAGTGAATTCCTCAAAGCTTTCACCAAAGAGTTATATTAAATTTCCTTTCGGCAACAAATAAATTGGTTTCTCACTGGTAGAAGCTTAGGTCAGTCATCTAAATCAGGGAAAGCAGGACTGCATGCCATTTACCGAAGAGTCACTTATGTATAAACTGTGTCTCTCCCCATGGTATGTTTATGTCCTCTCTATAGAAGATTTACATAGGGTGGTGGCTGATTATATTGATTCCTCACCACTTAGATTAAAAACAACAACAACAACAACAAACATTACCTAAGCTTTAAAAGCTTGCATAAAAACGTGGAAATATCTATATTTTCTTTTTATCTTCTTTCATGTTGGAACACATGGATCTGAAATTCAGTGATACCATGAAGAAAGAATAGGGTTCCTAGATCAGTAGGAAGACAAGACAGACCCATGGAGCCCTCTCACCTGTGACACTGTGATGCTGCATTTCTTGGCCAGCTCCTCTTTGGCTTCTTCACTGGGGTAGGGGTTACTGAGGTGTGAGTAAAAATATTCATTCAAGATTTCAGTGGCCTGTTTACTGAAGTTACGCCTTTTTCGTCTATGACAAGAAGCAAAAGAGAATTATAGTTATAGTCAGCCTTAACCAAGGAGGGATATATTGATTAGGATTATACCAAAAAAATTAGATTTCTATTTTTAAACATTCTTAGGGTCTGATTTATCACACCAACATTGCAATTATGCTCTTGGCATCCTCCAAAGCACTATGCAACTCGTGTGAAGATGTAGGATCATTAAAGATACAAGAATGTGAAGCACACTTATCTTTATTCTTTAATTTATGCGACAAGGATCTAATATGTTATAGGTACTCAGTGAAGATCCAGTTGGAACAAAGCAGGTAAGGTCTACCAGAGAGCTTAAAGAGATTGGAGGGTTCAGGAAGAGAGTAGAAAGTTAGGAGGAAGAAAGCCATTAGACATGTATCATGGAAATAACTCCAAATTATGGTGATCATATCAAGGGTCATGAAGGAAAAGTATAAGGGATATGAAAGCGTGTAAGAGGGAAATCTAACATAGATTATGGAGTTGGGAGAGGTTTCCTTGAAGGAGTGACATTTAATCTGAGACCTGGAAAATATGTAGGAGTTAGTCAGACAAAGAGTAGAGGGGAAGAGGAACTAAAAGAGAGAGTAATCTTGAAACAGAAAAAAGCCTGGAAATTCCAAAGGAGTAGAGGAGACCGGAACACAGTAAAACTCAGGGAATGCGTGAGTTGAGTATGGAAGGATGGGCAGGCGCCAGATTTTATAGGGTTAGTGGACCCCAAAAGAATTTTTGGATTTTATTTTAAGTGCAATAGGAAGGCTTTAAAATTTAAATATTAAAGGCTTTAAGTTTTATGGGTTTTTTTTAAAGCTTTTATTTTTATTTATTTTGAGAGCAAGTGGGGGAAAGGTAGAGAAAGAGAGAGAGACAGGGAGAGAGGGCAAATGAGAGAATCCCAAGCAGACTCTCAGCTAGTAACACTACGTGGGGCTTGATCCAATGAACTGTGGGTTCATCACCTGAGCCAAAATCAAGAGTTGGACACTTAACTGATTGACTGAGCCATCCAGGTGCCCTGGCTTTAAGTTTTATATTTTAAAAAGATTATTCTGACTGCTAAGAATAGTTGGAGGAGGGCATGAAAGGAAATGTAGACATGTAAGGGAACAAGTGCAATGGTCCAACTGGAAGATGATAGTAACTTGGCACAGGGCGAGAGTCATGGGAATGAAAATATTCAAGGTCCATCTGAAAGGTAAAAGCACTAGCTAGGAGTTGGTGATGGATTGGATGGGGGAAGTGGGTGGAGAAGACAGAAAAGGAAGGTAAGGAAAAAAATACATTAAGAATTTCTAGATTGTTCTCCTGAAGCAACTGCCTAGATTAAGGCACGATTTGCTCACAAGGGAAAGAGTAGGGGAAGAAATTTGTTTTTGTTTTTGTTTTTACTGAGAAGGTGGCAACACACTTAGAAGATCAAGTTTTTATTAACAATTTATTTCAAATAGCAAAAATGTTATTTATATTTGGGTTTTGTTGTTATGATTTTAAAGAATTCCAGCCTGAAAATTAGCATTTGTCAGACTTCACTTTAAATTAGATCCTCCAGTGGGGCGCCTGGGTGGCTCAGTTGGTTAAGTGTCCGACTTTGGCTCAGGTCATGATTTCATGGTTCATGGGTTGGAGCCCTGCATCGGACTCCACGCTGACAGCTCAGAGCCTGGAGCCTGCTTCAGATTCTGTGTCTCTCTCTCTTGCCCCTCCCCTGTTCATTCTCTCTCTCTCTCACTCACTCAAAAATAAACATTAAAAAAATCTTTTTAAATAAATTAGTTCCTCCAATAACTAGAAAATAGTTTCTCCAAATACTTCCCTTAATACTGTCTTCCAAACAATCATGACGATCTTCTTACTCATGCTATCCTATACTCAGGAAAGAGTCAGTAGGCAGAGGTAGAATGTGTAGACCCTATGAGATTCTCCTACTTAAAATGATGTCACTAACATGGCAGGTTAAGTATGTGATCTATGTCTCCACATTAAGGGAGAGTCAAGGGAGGAAGAAATCTAGGTCTGATCCAAACATCTCAGGTTATGTGTCCTGAAATTTCCTAATTTCAATATTTTTTGGAAGCTTAAACCGTTGGTTGTTTCCTGAAGGATGAAGAAGAGATTCAAGATCTATTTTAGGGATTAAAAGGATGTGATGATAAATTAAATGGGGGAGGTGGTGATGAAAGATAGAGAAGGGAGGGAAGGGAGAGAAATACACCAAGAACAGCAGCTGGATTTTTGCAGCAGCCATCCATTTCTTTGGCCTGGGAGCACTTTGAAGAGGTACCTTCTGACAGTAGGTGTGTGGGTGAGTAGGGTGGAAAGGTCTAGAATAGATACTGAAACTGTCAAATCTATAGATGATTACTTGGCTCACAGTTCATATTTGTTGAGACCATACAATAATGACCTACTCATGAAAATCTAAGTTTCTGGCCTCTTACGAAAATTTGGAAGATCAGTCACATGGGTCCCACCTTCTCAGAAGCCAGCCATGGGCTAAAGCTGAGTGATGGCTGTACCCTCAGATAGGCACTCGTCAGTTCTAATCCTCACTGTCCCTCATCCAGCCACTGCACTCTACTTCATGATATGTAAGTGTGTGAATCTGTGTATTCTAACTCTACAACATGGAGTCCAGAGGACCCTTCCTTGTTAGATGGGATGCTGCTCAGTTCCTGAATGGTTGAATAAAGCCAATTAGATGATGATAATAATAACAACAACAACAATAAGAATAAATAAAACATGGAGTCCAGCAGCAAGACTGAGGCTACCCTGGAGTGGATGACACAAGGGCATTTCTTTGGGAAGAGAAGGGAGGAATGAGCAGGAACCTATCTGGGAAAGTGAAGATCAGCTCCGCTCATTTACTGTGCCTAGGAATGATTTTTAGCAAACAATGAAAAACCCCAGAGAACAAATCTCTGAGGAGAGCAGAACCCCTCACCCTGGACCTTCTGGCCGTGTCCAAACTACTAGAGCACTTCTACCGGGAAGAGTCGAGGGCCGAGGCAAATTTATTGGATGGTTTGCACGGATACACGTTTTGGCTTGTCCAATTACCAGGAAAATGTGAGTGTGGTTCTACGAAAAGTCACAGTGAGCAAGGAAATCATATTCTCTGAATGAGCATGTTTGCCTAGAGTGGGAAAACCTTGCCTCCTCAGTGCGGCGCGCTTGCTAAAAGGCGCTGCAAGAACACACGGAGCTGGCATTCACTTGAAGGCATAACACTGAAGGACTGGGTGTTATACTTTGTTATTTAGGAAAACAGTCTGTAGAAAATGCCCATTAAGCATCCCCCTAAGTTTCAGTCCCCCCAGGGTTTGGCACATTCTGAATGGCTGTGCCTGAGGCCAGTGTGCCCTGGCACCTCAGTCCCAGGGCTGCGTCCTATCAGCGTCACAACATCACTACCGGCAACCTCTGCGGGAGAAGGCACTCTGCTCCGAGCTCTGCCACCTTCCCATTCTGCCTCTGCTCACTCTGGCTTGTTAACATCCTTCCTCTTCTTGGAAGAAAAATAAATCATTTAGATGTATACATTATGAATGCGGTTATGTTAAAAAAAAAAAAAAAGGAAAGAAAAGCACACATGTTAACGAGAATGGGAAAGTCTCAGCAGAAATAAGGATAGGAATTGTTAGGAAGGATTCCTTTCTGAAGGAAGTACTTTTAAATATCTGTTATATAATATTTTTTATTAAAATATTGAAACCTGAAAAACAGTTTTGGAATGTTTTTTGTTTTCTGACACTGCCTCCGCGCTTTGATTTGAGCTCTTAAAAAGTATTAAGTGGAAACATTCATTCATCTGGTTAGTCAATAAATTACCTTTTGCAGCTTATTACGTTTAAGACGCTTGTTGGAATTGTGGGGAGGGTGAATGTTCAAGGGCTGGCGGTTGCTTTCAATGACAATGTGGCTTACTCGGGAAGAGAAGAAATGCTCCTGAAAAGCTATAAGAAAGGCAGTCTGGATGAAGTTTGGTCTAGAGAATGGTAGAAGTGTGCTATCAGGGTTGAAGAGAAGGCAAGGACCAGTCCAGTGATTCAAGTGGGCTTCCTAAAATGGGAAGGGCCTTCAAGGCTGGGCCTTGAAGGATGAGCGAAGTCTCACTAAATCAACAAACACAAGAACGCGCTCCATTCCAGGCTTCATGCTGGACACCCTCACAGATGACAGCTCATTACTGGCGACCCAGTTGAGGATAGGGCTGGGAGAACAGGGCTTACTGTGGAAGGCCAGGGATGAGGGTTGGGACTGGTGGGGAGGTGGGGTGTGGGAGGATAGGTGGTTCTAGTCAGAGGAAAACAGGTAAGACCAAGAGGGATTTCATTTTGGATTAAATACAGGAAAGAACAATTCAATGATAAAATAAGAGCACTAAAAATGTTCAAATTTCGATCTAATAATTCCATTTCTGAGAACTAATCCTTAGGAAATAACCTGAAAGATCAAAATTTTCAGTGCATAAAGATTTTCACTGACACGCTAGTTTTCCATAAAAATCTGATTATGGGCACCTGGGTGGCTCAGTTGGTTAAGCATCCAACTCTTGGTTTCAGCTCTGGTCATGATCTTATGGTTTATGAGCTCGAACCCTGCATCAGGTTCTGTGCTGACAGCATGGATCTTGCTTGGGATTCTCTCTCTCCCTCTCTCTCTCTGCCCCTCCCCCACTCATGAGTGCACGCTCTCCCTCTCTCAAAATAAACTAACTTAAAAAAAAAATCTGTTTAAAAGAGAATCCTCTTTGAATCATTTTCTCTCCCCTTACATTGCTTTATTTTCTTCACAGCACTTATTATCCTGTTACATTTCACTGCATAATTGGACAGAATTTTCTAGCACACAGGCATACCTCATTTTATTTTTATTATGCTTTGCTTTATTGTACTTCATAAGAAACTCTGATTTGAACAAATTGAAGGTTTGTGGCAGTCCCATATTGAGCAAGTCTATCGGAGCAATTTTTCCAATAGCGTTTGCTCATTTGGTGTCTCTGTGTCATATTTTGAGGATTCCTGCAATATTTCAAACTTCTCTATTATTATTATAGTTGTTATGGTGATCTGTGATCAGTGATCTTTGATGTTACTACTGTGATTGTTTTGGGGTGCCAAGAACCACGCCCATCTAAGACAGCAAACTTAATAAATACTGTGTGTGTTTGGATTGCTCCTTCCCCCTTCTCTCTCCTTCTCCTCAGGCCTCCCTATTTCCAGAGACACAACAATATTGACGTCAGGTCAATAAATACCCCTACAATGGCCTCTAAGTGTTCAACTGTAAAGAATGAAAAGTGCATGTCTCTCACTTGAAATCAAAAGGTAGAAATGATTAAGCTTAGTGAGAAAGGCATGTCTTTATTAAGCTTAGTAAAACAGCCAAAAACTAGGCCTCTTAAGCCAGTCAACCATGTTGTGAATGTAAAGGGAAAGTTCTTTTTTTTTTAATTAAAAATTTTTTTAAATTTTATTTTGAGAGGGAGAGAGGCAGTGGCAGAGAGAGAGAGAGACAGAGAGAGAGAGAGAGAGACGAAAAGAGAGAGAATAAGAATCTCAAGCAGGCTCCAGGCCCAGTGCAGAGCCCAATGTGGGGCTCCATCCCATAACCCTAGGATTGTGACCTGAGCCAAAATTGAGTCAGACACCTAACCAACTGAGCCACCCAGGCTCCCCAAAAGGAAAAGTTCTTGAAGGAAATTGAATGTGCTCTTCCAGTGAACACATGAATGATAAGAAAGTGAAACCTGCCATATTGTTGATGGAAAAAGTTTTAGTGGTCTGGATGGAAAATCAAACAGGCCAGAACATATTCTCTGAAGCCAAAAGCCTAACTTAAAACAAGGCTCTAACTCTTTTCAATTCTATGAAGGCTAAGAGAGGTGAGGAAGCTGCAGAAAAAAAGTCTGAAGCTAGTAGGGGTTGGCTCATGAGGTTTAAGGAAAGAAGCCATCTCTATCACAGAAAAGTGCAAGATGATGCAGCAAGTGCTGATACAGAAGCTGCAGCATGTTAACCAGAAGAACTAGGTAAGATAATTAATGAAGGTGACTACACTAAACACCAGATTTTCAATGTAGACAAAACAGCCTTACATTAGAAGAAGATGCCATCTAGGACTTTCATAGCTAGAGAAGTTAATGCCTGGCTTCAAAGTTTTAAAAGACAGGCTGGCTCTCTTGTTCGAGCTAATGCAGCTGGTGACTCTAAGTTGAGGTCAATGTTCATTGACCATTCTGAAAATTGTACAGCCCTTAAGAGTTATGCTAAATCTACTCTGCCTGTGCTCTATCAGTGGAACAACAAAACCTGGATGACAGCACATCTGTTTACAACATGGTTTATTGACCATCTTAAGCCCACTGTTAAGACCTACTGCCAGAAAAAAAGATTGCTTTCAAAATATTACTGCTCATTGACAATGCACCCAGTTACCCAAGAGCTCTGATGGAGATGGACAATGAGATTATGTTTTCATGCCTGCTAACATAATATCCATTTTGCAGCCCATGGATCAAGGAACAATTTTTAATTTCAAGTCTTATTATTTAAGAAATACATTGGGGGTGCCTGGGTGGTTCAGTCAGTTAAACATCCAACTTCAGCTCAGGTCATGATCTCACAATTCATGGGTTTCAGCCCCACATCGGACTCTGTGCTAACAGCTCAGAGCCTGGAGCCTAATTCTGATTCTGTGTCTCCCTCTCTCTTGGCCTCTCCCCGCCTCATGCTCTGTCTCTCTCTGTCTCTCAAAAATAAATAAATATTAAAAAAAATACATTTTGTGAAGATATAGCTGCCATAGATGGTGATTCGTCTGATGCACTGAACAAAGTAATTTGAAAACCTTCTGGAAAGGATTCACCATTCTGAGGCCATTATAAGCATCTGTGATTCATGGGAAGAGATCAAAATATCAACACTAACAGGAATTTAAGAGAAGCTGATTCCAGTCCTCATAATGATTTTTTAGTGGAGGAAGTCACTGCAGATGTGGTAGAAATAGTAAGAGAACTAGAATTAGATGTGGAGCCTGGAGATGGGACCGAGTTGCTGCCTACTCATGAGAAAACTTGAACGGGCGAGGAGTTGCTTCTTTTGTGGAACAAAGAAAGTGATTTCTTGAGATGGAATCTACTCTTGGTGAAGATGCTGTGAAGACGGTTGAAATAACAACAAAGGATTTAGAATACTTCATTTTTATTTTTTAATTCAGAGGAGAGTGAGAGTGAGTAGGGGTAGGGGCAGAGGGAGAGAGAAAGAGAAACTTAAGCAGACTCCATGCTCAGCACAGAGCCTGATGCAAAACTTGATTCCATGACCTGGGATCATGACCTGAGCTGAAATCAAGGTCAGATGCTCAGCCAACTGAGCCACCCAGGTGCCCAATTATATAAACAATTAATAAATCAGCAGCAGGGTTTGAGAAGACTGACTCCAATTTTAAAAGAAGCTGTACTGTGTGAGTAAAATGCTATCAAACAGTATCACATGCTACAGAGAAATTGTCTGTGAAGAGTCAATCATGCAGCAAACTTCATTGTTGTCTTAATAAATTGTCACAGCCACCCCAGCCTTCAGTATCCATCACTCCAACCAGTCAGCAGCCATCAACATTGAGGCAAGACCTTCCACCAGCAAAAAGATTACAATTTGCTGAAAGCTCAGATATAGCTTATATTTTATACAAATGTTTTATGTAGTCTGGGTAAGTTTTTTAAAAAGCAAACAAAATTATGCATATTGTACCATCACAAAAACAATTCTTTTAAGCCCCCAAACTGGAAGGAAACACACTAAAACATTTACAATGAGTTTTTTTTCTTTAAGGAGAAAAAATGTGGTTGTCTTTTACCCTTCAACTTTCTATTCTATAGATTTTCCAATTTTCCATACTGACCTTGGGATTTTTCAAACAGGAAAAAAACCCAAAACTTTAAAGAATCGTAGCAAAACAGTAATTCAGGTGGGAACAGTCACATTAGGCCTTAAGTGCTAGTTTAAGTAGCATGTGAGTTATCCAGCTACTTGTGGTTTTTAGGGTATCGTGGTGATGCTGCAGAAACAGAACCTGGGGTGCGGAAGAGGGGTGTGAAAGGGACTGAGGCTGGAGACAGGGAGGCACAGGAAGGGACTGCGCTGGTCCAAATACAAAAGGGTGAGCAGATATTGAGCACTGTGCGGGTAGAAAGAGGGAGCTAATGTGAGAAAGGCTGAAAACCAGTGACTAATCCATATGCAAGAAGAAGGAACCGGAAATGACCTGGGACTTTCCTTAACTAGGAGAACAGTAGTATAGTTAGGTGGCATGTGTTTCTTTGTTGGGCCCTAAGGCAGAGCTCTGGTGTGAACACCCTTCCACAGCCTTGTTTTCCAGTTGAGAAGCTAACTTATTTTCTTCAGTGTTGCAAAATGTGGATGGTAATTACCACCTCTGTCAGATTGCAAGGAGAGAAAGCAAAACAAATCAGAAACTCCCTTCCAAAGCTGAAGACTGATCACAAGCTTTAGCAATGCCGGAGAGGCATCCCTGCTGAGGCAGCCTGTAGTAGGAACGTGACAATTCAGTTACGTCACCCAGTAGGTCCAACACACCATATACATTTGATTAACTCCTGCAAAACTCGGTGAAAGTTTCGGATAAAAGGGAAATTGTTATCCCTACAGAAGAAACTGATAGGCTTTCTTCCTTGATTTGGAACAATGGTATTTGGCATTTTGTGGTAACTGCTATTAACTGCAACACCACTTCTTTCTTGGGAGTATCAGTATTTCCAAGTGTTTTCTTATAATGTGCATAGGTAATGTAACATCAAGAAATTCTTAGAACACAAGCCTTTGTTAAAGTACAGAGTTACACATACTGAAAATTATCCTTAAAAATACTTTTTAGCATCAGAATTAAAGGCTCCATCTCCTAACTCATTAGTAGCAGCACTAAATCCTATCTGTTTCCTGAGTCACCCAACTGGAGCTAACTGGTCCACTCCCAAACAAGAGGAGGTTTGACAGTGCAGGCACCATGAGGTGAATTAGCTATCCATTGTAGAGAAGAGCTTTTATATCCAAATTAAAGAAGAATCTAAGACCAACTGGCCAGTTTTACAGAAAATAATATACAAGGAGTGAAGGGAGTGGGGGGGAGGTGGGAGCCATGCAACAGATTTGTGGCCTCACATACCTGGCATCAAGGAACCTTGATCTTAAAATCATAACTGCTTCACAAGTGCTTTGTTTGAGCTGCATCTGAATGGAACTAAATTTTCGATGGATGATGCCCACCATTCTTTCAATTTCTTTTGGGGAAATGGGACGTGTTCTACTCTGCTCTCGGAGAAGGTTCATCACATGTGTAGTGAATTCATTACATGCCTGTAAAGGGGAAAAAAAGTCACTCCTTAGGAATCTGGTATTTTAGATTATCACACCCAAACATTAACATCTAAATTTCCGCCTCATTTGCAATTGCCAGTGGTGTTATGTAGTGGGTAGGGTAAAATGAAAACTAAGACCCTTGTCAAATGGCAGTGGTAGTTAGATGGGGCAGCAAGAATTCTGAAACTATGAATGGCCAGGACATGCAAAAGACTCAACTGTCCTTCCCCCAACCCTTTTCCCAGTTCCAAAATGAGGTTTTCCCACTGGAAGATATGCTCTACCAGCTCCTATGGATAAGTATGAATATATGTTTATTGTCAATACCAAGCATCTCTTATTTTCTCTGGGGTTTCACATTTACTCAACAAATGTTTACTGAAGGACTAGAGTGCAAACTCTTCCTGATGCTATTAAGGTACAGAGAAACGAGCAAGATGTGGACCTGGCCTTTAGTATGATAAAATAACAAGGCAGTCTTTCCAAAGTGTCACAGGAAGATATGAATAAGTGTTTCCTAAGTTCCAAGGAAGGAGTATTCTCATGTGGAGGCAGAAATCACATCAGGCTTCACGGCAGAGTGACACTTGGGCTTTAAAGAATGGGTAGGATTTTTGAAAAGTGGATAAAGATGGAAACTAGAAAGAATGCTAAGCACAAGAAAAACCCTGGAAATAATATGCAGCAAGTTCAGACGATGAGAGAGAATATGTAGAAAAGAAGAGAGATTCAGGTCCACGTTGGCATGTAAAAGGCCTTGGATGTCAAGCATACCAATGTCCTAGTATAATTTATCTATGTTGTGGGCCTAATCAGTAAATATGGGCCATCTGTGGAAGATGGGTAAAGCAGCTCAACTCTTCAGGAGATGTGCAGCAGGAAAAGAAGGACCAGATTTGGGTCTCAAACTTCTAAGTTAACAATCCTCAGCCCCTCTTTCAGTTCACCTATAGTCTTTTAGATCTATAAAACCAAGTAATGGGGACTACGCTGAAATCTAGTACTGCTTTGGTAAATAAAGCATCAGTCTATGCCCTTGAATAAAAAGAACATCTTCTGGCATTCTCATTAAAAAGGCAAGACAGGAGATTCTGCATCTTACTGTACAGATGCCCCTGGTAGGCAAGCAGACAGAACAATCATTGATCACTGCAAGACATAGTTTGAAGCTATAATAATGTCCACTTCCCTACAGATACCCTGAACATTGCTCACATATAGCACATGATGGTTTTTCTAACTGCTCATTAGAGAACTAACCTTTCAAGTAAGTACACTGGGTATTTCAGTTACTCTAAGCTTTTATGGAGCTTTTCTATAAATATTTCTAAGGTGAGGTAAAATGAGTCTTGCTTATCAGTTAAAGGATGGTTGGGGTTTTTTTTGTTTTTGTTTTTGTTTTTGTTTTGGTATATTTTAAGTCTTAAGCAAGTTAAATGAGCAATGGCCCTATGTTACACTTATGGGATTCTTTGGAGTGTAGAATCATGCAGTGTACTCAGTGGGCATCCAATAAACATCTATTGATTGGTAAGTCATTGTATTACAATTTGAGAGTAATGTTGATTAATATCTGTAAATACATTGTCCCTGAACTGTACATGAGGGATTCTTGGAGTCCATGGTAAGTTTACAATGTTTAGGACTTTCTGAAATCTTATCCAAGTTGTGTGTGCATGTGTAATACTTGAAGGGACAACTTTGGAGTTTTGTTTTCTTTTCAGATTCGTAGCCAGTTTATAATTAAACAAAGCTAAGAATTATTGACACAGTAAATTGTTCAGGAACTGTGTAGCTCTAACACCAGAAGTTCTACCTTTAAGGAAACCAAAATAAAAATAACTTAAGACTGCCCCCCATTATATTACTTCAACTACCTTAGGCCAAACTGAAAACAAGTGGTCACCCTGACAAGAAATATATGTATATATTTTTTCTTGTGCTTTTTCTAAAGAGATGTTCATATAATTTCAAAATTATAATTTGACAAACTCCATCCCAGTCTTCTTATCAATAAAATGAAGAAAATTAGACTAGAACTATGTTCCTAAACTGGGATCAGAAAGTATATACTCTACAGCTAGTTCCAGAGAACGCTAATACATGGTCCAAAAATACAGAAAATGCTGAGTTAACCAAAATTTTTAAGACTTTTTTTTTTTGCAAGACTTCTCAATACTAATACAGCAATGTGCAGAATAAATCTTCAATGGGGAATGGCATAGCCAACTTTTCCCAAATAAATTTGGTTACAAAACCTCTTTTCTCTAGAGTAGTGCTGTCCAAAAGAAATATATTGCAAGCCACATATAAAATATAAAAAAAAACAACAAAAAACTCTAGTAGCCACATTACAAAACTAAAAAGAATCAGGTAAAATTAATTTTAAAAATATATTTTATTTAACCCAATATATGAAAACTATGAGCATTTCAACACATAATCAATATTTAAGAAACACAGTTAATGAAATATGTTACATTTGGTTCACTTTCTAACCCAGTATGTATTTTACATTTACAGCACATCTTAATTCGTACTAGCCAGATTTCAAGGGCTCAGTGGCTACCTACATGTGGCTGTTGGCAACATATTGGACAGCACAGCTCTATAGCATCTTGGGGATCAATGTGCTAAGAAAAACTCTTTGGGAAACTGAATACTAAGTAATCTTTGATGTTTCTTTTTTTATCCTCCACCACCATGCGTTCACACAAAGAGAAAGTTTCATTTATGAATGTCCTTGGTGAAGCAAGAGAAATTATTCATCTTATTATATCTTAGCCCTTCACTAGGTCATTAATATTCTGTGTGACAATATGGGAAACAAACAAAAAGCACTCTACTGCATATCAACGGACAGTTACCTTGAGGAAAAGCACTTGTGTGATTGTTTAAGTTGTGAGCTAAAGCTGCTTTTTTCATGGAACACCATTTCTTTTGAAAGCAAAACCAACAAATTCTAATTATTCAGACTTGGGTATTTGGCGGATGCCCTCAAAATCGAACAAAGTGTGCTTGTCACAAAGGAAAAGAGCTGACAGTAATGTTTGTCATAAGGAATTTGACTTTTCAAGTGAAAATTAGAATTTTGGAAAACTTGCATCCATCACTGTTAGCTCAAGTTTCTCAGTGGACTTTCTGATTAGTTTGATGTTGATACTAATAAACATATTTTGGTATTATATAATGAAATGTGTCAACACTGGAAGATATACATAACTCAGTGAGCCAATACTTTCCAAATGATCAGTGCATGATGTTACAAAAACATGCATAGGTATAAGATCCATTCCAAGGGCACATTAGACCAACGGATTTGAAAGGAACAGAGTACAAAGAGTTAATTGATATGGTTTCAGACTCTGCACTGTAACTAACCATAAGAAATTACAGCTTGTCGAGTTTTGGTGTAATATCAAAGAAGGAAATCCACAACTGTCTGAAAAGGCTACTATCAGACACTCCTGCCTTTTCCAATGACATATTTGTGTGAGGCCAGATCCAGATGTTCTTTGTATATTTCAACAACAATGACAACAGATGGACTGCAAAGGCACATTTAAGATCCAGGTGACCTATTGAGCCCAACATTAAAGAGTTTTGCAAGAATATAAAAACAATGTCATTCTTCTCAGTAGATGGTGAGGTTTTTGGGAAAATACAGGTTTTTACAAAAATGGTATTTCAGTTAACATATAATGATTTATTATTGCTATTTTAAGATTAATTAATGAATCCTTTTAATTTTTCTCAGTTTGAATTTCTATTACAATAAATGTTGACAGATAAAATCCACTAAACAAAAGCTGTTGGGGGTTTCTAATAAGTTCCAAGAGTCTAGGTCTTAAGATTAAAAGGCTGGAGTACTGCTGCACTGGAGTACGGAAGCATTTTTAATTTGCACACATAATACTGCAAATTCCTAAAAACCTAGCTGGCACATTATGGTAACATATATCTTTGACAGGGTGTACGTCTTGATACAGAATTCAAAACTCCTATGTGAATGATACCTGAGATGTGAGCTCTCAAGTTTTTCTCTGGCTACATTTCAATCTCTCCAGAAAGAATCTTTGCCTATGGTTTCTAGGAAGCATGTGGGGGGGGGGGGGGGAAGGGTTAAAAGCAAAAAGTTTCTGCATCTAAAAACTCATAATTTCCTAAAACATTTGCTGAATGTCTCACAACTTATTAAGTGAACTCATCTATGAATGCAAATGCTGATTAGCAATTTGGCAATAGCCCAACATTCACAGAATTCACATAGCTTTTCTTTAAACCAGTAGTTCATACATGATTAATTAGAACATCTCATTTATGTAGTGTGCACTTTAGCTCATTACTCTAAGTAAAATTCGTTAAGTATTTACATTTAGATAATTAAAATCTGGGTACACCCTTAAGAAAGATGCATACACTTTAGGCAAAGTGATTTTTTTCCTTTATACCACTGAAAGTAAATTACAGCCTCATTTACAGCATCATCTGTACCAGTTTCAGAGCAGAGCACAGTACTGCCTCATTTTCTATTCCTTAAAAGGTATACATTTTTTAAGCATATAAATGCAGTAAGAGTGATTAAATGATTGCAGAGTTGTTTTGTAGGGCCACCCAACCACATACTAGCATCAATGCCGTTTATAATGTGGGAAGCTCACTCAAACATTTATCACAACCTCCATCATACTTACAAGACTATACTATTAAAATAGACATTGGAGAAAATTTTCATTGCCTTATTATTTTTCCAAGTGAAATTACCAGTTAAAAAATTTTCTGGTCAATGTCCACAATACAAATGCAAAAATACCTTGGTTGACTGGAATATTTAGGAAATGAGAGTTTTCATTCCTGAAATTTTCTGAGTTAAAGCAATGGCAGAAACCTCTTTTTCTTTTAATCCAGATTAAAAGATGCATATCTAGGATGCATTTTTGCTTGTGTTTGAAAATACAGGTAGCAAGAACATAGTTAAGTGAACATAAAGTATGAAATTTTTTTCATCAATTCTTTTATTTTCAATCAATTCTTATTATGAGCTTTTGTCCTTGCCAATTGTTCCTTTCTCCTTAAAAATCTAAAACCAGTTAAGGATTGGAACTATTTGGATAATGTTTTTAATGATATTTGTTGGCTAGTAAAACTGTCTCCTCAATATTCATACATATTTAATTTACACTCAAAATTAAAGATTTCAGGGTGCTAAGTTAAAGTTTTGTGATAGTGCTTTTTCCAGTTGTGAATTCAAGATTCAACCTCTTTCTTGCCTGTAAATTCACATCATCAAATGTAAAAATATAAAATCAGACAGTGAGCAAGCACTGATTTTAGAGGAAGCTTTAAAATGGGTAAACGATCAGATCTAAAAACCGAATTGGTCTTTTGTAACCATCTTGAGAAGCTGACTGCAGTCAACAGATCATGATACCCCCATTCTAAAATCCACTTTTCAAAAAGAATAAATCTCTATTAAAAGTTAATGCCTCTTGAATTTGCATGCATCCATTTTCTAGATGTCTTTATAACCTTGCAAGTAACTCTAGTCCAATATCATAGATTTGTATTTATGGAATGCTTATTAAGTCAACAAATCCTTCTTGTTTTGGAGAAAAGTCAACACTTAAGGATTTTTTCTAAGCCAAGTAGAATGAGACAAATATGCATAAGGAACAGCCACAAAGATGAAATATCTACTGTACCTCAATACTTCCTACCTAATTACATGATTTAGGGACCTATCTCACAAGGGTTTCGTAAGGATTATATTATACATGCTAAGGTCTTTGCACAGAGCCTAGGACATAATTAATACTTAATAAACGGCAGTTATTATTGACAGTGAAAATGGCAATTTTATGAAATTCATATTTTGTATATGTTAGCTATTCTGCAAGCAGTCCCTACTCTGATTACCTAATACAGTTAATATAGTCAGGCCTTCCCACTGCCTGAATAATACAGACAGAAGCTGAAAACAAAAGAGTATTCACATATAAAACAAATCATCTGATTAATCAAGTTTGTGATCAAAGATACATTTGGTACATAGAGCTAATAAAACAGAAACTTGGAGGAAAAAAGGGGAACACTCAAACATTCTTTCCAGCCGAGGAAAAGACCCAGCATGAAAGCTGACAAGAAGTAAACCCCTTCCCTTGGAGCAATGAATGACAGAGCCTTGCTTGGGAAAATGAAATATAAAGTTTCCATCAGAGAGTAGCCTTTTGTCTGTCCTGCCTCACTCTTAAGCTACACAATGTCTCATGTAATAACATCAGTATTTTTTTTAACCCGATAAAAATAAAACTCCTTTACAAATAAAGGAGATTTTGCCAGCAAAATATAAGCACATAATGTTGAGATCCTCGAAAAGCACAAGGACATGCCTTTATAATGGGTTAGGCTCCATACTCATTTTCCATTTCCCCAACAATTAATTCCTTGCAGTCTAAAAGTCCTCTAGTAGTTACACGGTACCTGATTGGTCTTGGGCATATTTGGTGTACATGCTTGGTTCCAATGTTTTACCTGATTTGAGGTGAATTCAAAAGACATCTGTGAACTCAGAAAGCAGGTTCCCAGATGCTCGGGGAGGGTTGGGACCCTTACAACACTTTCGCCTTCAGCAAAAATGTATTTCAATATAATTATAGTAGATAGCTTTCAATATGTCATCTCTATTATAGCAGCTGTAAATTATGAAGTGAATTGCCTGTGTACAAGCATTTCTTCTGGTACAAGCAAAGTGGGAGAGCGGCACAGGGCATGATATATCTTTTTCTTTTTAACTGAGAACAAATGTCTAAGGCAAATTTCATTTGCAAAAACCAGTGTGTCCATTTCCCTTTGGAAGAGAGGTGGAGGAAGCCAGAAGGCCTTCAATTCTTAAAAACAGGCTTCCCACGACCCTAGGCTCAAGTTCATTAGGAATTCACTTATTCTAATAGTTGGGCCCTTAATCGTAAGACCATATTTGAAAGGTACAGTAAAAGCATTTTCAAAATGTGTAGCTAATCAACAAAAGGCAAAGAAGCAACTGGGTTTTTCTTTCCTAGCTAAAGAGGGAAGCAATGTGCCCCAAACAAAGTATTGTAAGACAGATGCTGCAAACTTTGGAAAATTATATATTCCTGTTGGGTGTCAGGATCAACAAGAGAAAAGTAAACTCGTTTTGTTTCATTTTGGGTGGCAGTAATATTCAAGAACCTTACTGTACTGTATACCTATGCCTCATATTTCAAAAGTATGTATAAATGAATTCAGCTGGGTATCATCAAAAATCATTTTATCTGAACCTATGTAATGAAGACATGATCAAAGGACATTTTCTGGAGGGAAAAAAAGGACAGGATTTTAAAGACAGTACCATTCCTAAAACACACCCATAAAACTGAGCCTTGCAGCTTGGATTTAATTTTGCTCAAACTGTAGCTCTAGTCTGCTTAGCTTTGTAAATGTGGCTGTGTTTATAAGGTACTTTAATTTACTGCAGTGGTAGTGTTTGTTAATTTTATGGCAATCTAAATCTAAACAGGCTTCAGATACATTTTCATTACAGCTTCACTGCAAAACACAGTAGAGTGAAATAGCTCTAAGATTCCAATGTAGTTTATTTCTTTCAGTAAAAGACTCAACACAATTTTCTGATGAAGCCACTGCCTTAACATGTATGTTCTTCCTATTTACTAATAGGCATCTGTCACTCAGAATACCTGTGTTCACTTTTAGGAGGAAAATATACTTTCTGGGAAAGTCAATAGTTGTTTTTTCCAGCTCTACTCTGATCCCATTTTTAATGCAAGTCCACATGGACAAATGAGAGAAAACCAGAATGCACTGAATTATTTTCCAATTCTATGTAAGTAGCAAGAATAATTCAATGGAAATGGAAGGTATATTGTCAGAAACTGGTTTCAGTACCTGATTTGGACACTAACCAGATGTGTGACACTGGACAAATCATTTAACTTGAGTCCCATTTTCTCATCTCTAAAATAGAAATTATAATGCCATCTATTTTGGAAACGCCACCCTTCATCTCACTTGGTTCTGCTTAGCCCTCCTAGTTGTTTCAAAGCATATCCCTAGAAGGTCTCTCCCAGATAAAGCCTACAACTTGTATACCAAAGATCTGTAAACAAAACAAAACAAAACAAAACAAAACTCATAGATCTAATAACTTAGGAACTACAGACAGAAGAGCTATAAAAGCCAGCCCAAAAGACAACCCAACAACCAAAGAGAAATAAATGCTGCTACATTGTTTCTAGAACTGAAAATTCAGAACCTACAGAAGAAAATCTGTAAACTTAAATTCTGTTATTCAGCCAATCAGTCATCACACTCCATCTATTTATTTGTTCATAATACTGCAGCGATTTCATATGTCATTTTTCCTTCAGAAAGTGTTAAAAATGAGCAAGGAAATATATACTTAAATGGTTTTTATTAGGTTACTGAGTATATTGAGAAATAAGAATTCATCATTATACTTAAAACTCATTATTTCCCAAGATGATATCTAATCCAAAAAATCCAAAAATACATACTATAGATTAACTTATGAAAAACTTGTATGTATTCTCAAAGGAAAATAAAACAAACCCCCCTGGTGACAGTGACTGATGACAGCCTCACCTGCCTTCCAATAGGGCTACAGAGAGAAAATTAGGAAGCTGGTGTGAAGAACCATGGCAGGAGATAGTAAAGGAATCACCTTAATTCCCGAGCCAAAAAAGTCAGGCCATTTGGTCCCTAATACTATAGATCTTTCCATGCAAGGTGACTGGTGGTATTTATTTAGTCAGTATGTATAGATGTATTTCACAAAGTTATGAGATTAAGATTATACTACAAATTGGAATCATTTTCTTCTGTTTATGCTCAGGGCCACTTTTTCAACCATGACTTATTTTGTTTACTCTCAATTATTCATATGTCAAATCAGAAAGCTCCATTTTTTGGCATATACATTCTCAAGATAGTTTTTCCAAAATTCTTATTTGCACATATTCCACCAAAAATTCCTACCGAGACTAGAGATACAGTTTGAGATCCCCAGAAAGTACTATTCAGAAAAAACCCCCCACAATATCTTATTATATTAATTTATATTGTATTTTAACATAAAGTTACATAAACTTTCTACCCTTCCTCAAAATACACTCACCTCTGGAACAGAATCCTACATTTGCTTAATACTACCACATTCAGAATACTTGAGAAGGCAATGAAAAAAATAACATACACAACTGAAACTATACAGGGAACTTAGAAAAAAATCTGTAATAAAACTGACCAGAATGACTACATCTCACTCAAGTGTTTGGACTTTAAGAAGTACCTGACTGTACAGTGGAGTGTTTGTGGATGAAATGGTATGATGCCTAAGCCTGGCTTTAAAACACTCCACCAAAATCAGAACAAGGGGTGTATGTGTGTGTGTGTGTGTGTGTGTGTGTGTGTGTGTGTGATAGGCAAAATAAGGTTGGCAAATAGTGACATTATTAATCTAGGTGATAGAAGCTCTATAAAACTGCCAATAATGTTTTTGACCTAAAAACTTGGCAATTTCAGAGGATTAAACTTAAGAATATTACCTTTCTTTTGGGGCGCATTTAAATATTTCTATAATATGTATTTTTTTTTATTATCTGCTAGTGAGAATTCTTCAAACTAAACAAGATTTTAGGTTTACTAACAACTAAAAATGTTTATAGGGAACTACCAACATTTTACCTCATTTCACTGAATCTAAGACTTAACTTCTTTTTTCCCACCTTTTAACATCTCTGAAGTTTGGAAGCATTTTATAGTCAACAGCATGCTATAGTTAAATTGGGTAGTGTTACTTTTTTCTTGGTGGTACATAAACAGTGACACAACTTAAAATCAAAGATACCTTAGATTCAATAAAGTATGGCAAATATAATTGCTGAGAATAACATTTTTAATCTACACTCCCTTTCTAATCAGGAATTTAGCACACAATGCCTAGCATTCCCTGCCCGAGGTTACCTATAATTATCCTGGGAGTCTCCTCTTCAGATAGAAAGGCCAGAGCCTGCTTACTTTGTGACGGTTAGCTCCCTCCCCCAAAGTCTGGCACAATCCATAAGAATGAATTCCCAGGAGGATTCTGGAGCTCACGGCATAGGAGGAAGAGTTCACTGTGCAGCGCTTCCCTTTAAAAGTTGTTAAAACTCATGAACAAGGCCAGTGTGTAAATGTTAATTACCCCGAGCCTTGAAGGGCACCAAGCAGTGAGGTTAGAGGGGAAGGATGGTTGCAGGTGTGGTAGTAAGGGTGTGTGAATGTGAGGAATGGGTAAGACGAAAACAAGTGGATGGGATAAAATAGGTTTCGCTTCATCTCCGAAATCTCAAAGGGACTTCATTTCATGAATCCAGAAGTTCACTTGGGTTTTTGCATTGACCTTATTTATTTTGCTCTTCGTGTTAACACCTACCCCTCACAGCCCTGAGCATTGGTTAGTGCACTCTAATGGAAGAGCAACAGAGGGTTTGTGCAGGACTATGAGAGTGGCGGCTGCTGACCTGTTCATATTTCTCCAGTTCTGTGTGATAGATTTGTCTGATCTGGGTCAATTTGGCTCTGTAATCTGAGTGTTCAATAGAGTTATCTGAAGAACCTCCAGAGGCTGCCGCGGCTGCAGCTGCTGCCGCCGATCCCCCACCTTTCTCAGGACCTGAAACCCCTTCTGCCAAAAGCATATTGTCCAGTCTCATTAGCTGGGGGTCGGGAGGGTCCTCCTCCTGGGCTCCTCTGATGCTGAGACCTTCAAGGAAAGAGAGAGACAGAGAGAAGAAGCGAGAAACAGGACAAATAGTGTGAGTATTTTGTTTATTTGAGAAAATGATCAAACAACATCAGTGCACTACAATTCATGCTGAGAATTTCTTTGTTCACATTTATCAATAAGCGTAAGTATGAAAATTCTTTGAGAGACTATTTACATGCATCTCAGATTTTCTAATATTACCCCTCTCAATTTATTCTAGATTGGATCGCTGGAAAAAGGTAACCGTGGCTTCTCAGAATATTCTAACATCAATCTTCCCAAATTTAGATGCTGTAAGTATAAAACGGGAAGGGGGTAAAAAATTTGGGATTTTGAGAGGACAAAAATAATGCCAAGGATATAAAACAAACCTATCTAAAGGTAGTTATTCTGTTGTTTTTGTTTTTGTTTCTGCTGTATGGTTGGAAGAACAGGATCTAAAAGTCTCACGGAATAATTCATTCACAAACGATATCCCAAAATTAGAAAATAAACAGAATTAGATGGGAGTCTTCGTTGTGTAATTTCAAGGGGAGAAGAGAAATTAATACATTATGAAGTAATTAGCTATGCTTTAAACGTATATATTATTGAAAAAATACATTAGTGAATGAATTTGTTAAGCAAACTATGCACAACCAGGACCCTAAATACAGTATTAAAAAATGTACCATTAAAATAGCAATCCAGTTCTGGGCACAGTAGTCTCCACGTAATTTTGTTTTTAAATCAAGAACTTCCTAAGTGATGCCCAGTCAGCAACCTCATCTGAGAACTATAGATCACAGCTGACAATTCATAGGTTTAATCAGGTCACATAGGCTTTCTGCCAAGATGTTTTCAACAACACAGAAGACAAAGTTTTAAAATAATGATCATGGTATAAAAAGCACTGGAGTCACGACAGCTCAAAATCAGCATTTTCATTAATGTGTAACATAATAGAAAATATCCCAGCCCAATTAACCTCTGTAAATCTGTTTAAAGCAGGTTCCCCACACTAGTTACAAGGCATCTTGGGGAAGAGGGAGGGGGAGTTGGCATCTTGCATGTCGGCATTTGGATGCTGCCTTTTTCCTCTGTGCCTGTTGTTGTTTATCCACAGTGGTGCACACTCTGTGTCTAGTGTAACTTACATGACAGTAACATCTATAAGCTGCCAAGTACTCAACTGAGCACCAGCTCCGTGATTTTATATGCTAACCTAAAACTACCATCAATTCTAAGAACAGATTTCATTCCTAGATGTCCTGAATTACACCCACAGCATGACAGAGCTCTTGGTTTTCTTAACTCAAATGCACAGCTTTAATTTCCTCCCTCAAAACACTTTAAAGCTGTCACTTTCATTTAAAAATATACTTCAGAATAATTTCAACTGGGTAATAAAACTAACTCACAATAATTTAAAATTATATCTGGTGCCCGTTCAGAGGTAAATAAATAAGGTTTGAAAACTGTAATATACTAAGACAATAAATTCATTTAGGGAACCAGGAAGTTAGATAACTCTCTTAAATAAGATAACATCAGTATCAACATTGCTGATAATCAAAAATAGAAAAACATGTATTTGCTATTTCTTCTAGATCTGGCAAATACTGGCTACATTGGTATTTTTAATTTAACCGCTTTGATTTTCTTCCCTTCTAATTCACTTTGTTAGATGTTAAAATCTCACGGCCTTGACACACTTCTCGTTCCACAACCAAGTTTTTTGTGCATCTGGCAGCAGTGAGGACTCACTGAGCAACCTCTTATCTTACATTTGGGCTCAGCTTCTAAGTTTCTTCTTCTTAAATGAAATTTTTGCTCACACTTTCATGTGTTCATTGTTTCTTTTTTCTGTCTACACAAATACTGGTGCTTTTCCTGGAAAGGTGTTTGTTTGTTTTTTTAAATCTATCTTCAAGATTCCTCCAGGTTTCTAGTTTTCCCCGTGTACTTATACATATTGATCTTTACCCTATGGATATTCGGTGAGGTTCTTTAATAGCAGATCAACATCCACAGTCAAAATTATTACACTTCCCTGCACAAGCGTGGCAAACAAGATGTTCAGTGACTTAACGCACAAGGAAGCAGACTATTAGGGAGACAGAAGAAGGAAATTCATCAGGAAGAAATGCAAAAGACATGACACTTTTATACATTCCTAATATGTATTCCCAATACCACTATACCAACAGGAAGCAGCCCTTAAAGTCAATAGTAGTGGACACAAATAAAAATAATTATAAGTATGTATTTTTAGCTGGTATAATATTTTCCCCTTGTGATGAATAATATCTCTTCTAAAATCATAAGTAAATCAACACTTCAGGGTTTGCCTCAAATACAGGAAAAATGTTTGAATGCAATCCTTTTGCGTTTACTTTATAAATTATGTGCATCAAATCTAATCAGAAAAATCATTTCCTAACACAAAGTTCATACTCCTTTGGATGAAAAGCACTTCAGCACTGTCTAATTAGGCAACATTGAGAAGGCTATTTATCAATATTGAAGTCATTTTCATACCTATAGTTGGAAAAGTAAATCAAATTTCTTTCTCTACTAAGCAAAGTCATGGTTCTGGATCTTTAAATAGTTAATACCTAGTGTCCAGAATTATTTTTAATTTGAATATTTCTATTATATTACCTTACATTCAAGATTGCTATTTTATTCCTTGTCCCACCTATCTATTCACCCACAATTACTTAAGCTTACTAACCTGCCAAAGTCACACATGGCTTCCAATTATAACACCTACTCCTCTGGGCACCTATAAACATTTTAATGAACCTAAATCTGCAAGGGCCAGAATGAATTTGACTGTGTAGTTATCAAAATATCTCAGTATCTTCAGGTTTAAACTTGGAAAAACAATAATATAAAAATTGCTCACTCTTGTTTTTAATCCAAAATGCATGCTAGAACACTTACAGAGATTTGTAAAGTTTTACATCTAGGCTCCTTGGTTATAACAGTATTATAAAGTTAAAAAACCACCACAGCCCTATTTGCAATCTACTTATAACCACAACATT
>CM053568.1:9119206-9191625 GCA_028646485.1 Cryptoprocta ferox
AAGATATGACTAGAAAGATTCCCCATAATGCTTCTCCACACCTCCATTTCCTTCACTTTCAACACATAAACTGTCAATCCATCGCTTTATTACACTTCACCTTCATTATAAAGCTGTTGGCAGAATGCCTGTTTCTAACATACAGCACTGATAACTTTTCTCCAAGCACTTGCTGCAAAGCCATCTCACTCAAGAAACCAGGCAACTAATGACCTTTATTAGAGGTTCGATGGAAAGCAGCTAGATGTTATAATGACATTATTAGTATCTTGGTCTGTACAGGTACTAGACTCCCGGGCAGAACCTAGTTGTTATTTTCCTGCAGTTTCACAGATGTACTTTAAATGAAAAGAGGGAAACCACTTAAAGGCATTTCTTGAATCGCCAGTGTTTTTCCATGCCAGTATGAGTCCCAAGGCTATGACTCTAGCATTTCTGCGTGCTCCCAGCAATGCAAATGACAATACAGAGATCACTTATAAATCAATTCTTCTCCTTCGCCATACCACACCGCTCCCTACCACATCGCAAGTTCAGATGTTTATTTTACCAGAAATAGAGGCATGTTCGACACAAAAGCCTGAAATAATAATTTACACTAAACACGTTGCTATTTGGAGCTGTCAAAAATATTGATCCTATTTACTGTCTTTACCCAGTAACTGATAAAGCTACGGTACAGTTCATTCATTTGAAAACATTTACTATGCTCCTTACTATTGTGGGAAGGTGTGTTCATTCTGCAGGAAAGGGCTTTCGAAAAATCCTTCACTTTCATTACAGTTTCTCGTTACCCTTCATGTCTATTTTAGCCAACTGTTTACATAAAAATCTGAAACTACTGTTGGCTGGCAAAGGCAAATTTTGAAGGCTTCCCACTTGCCAATTAGATCTTGCCTCAAGAGACAAGAGAAAGGAGTGAGCCTTGTCACTGTGAAAGTGAAGAGCAGCCAAGATGAAGGAGCAGATGGACTGTGCAATAAAAATGCAGAAAGAAGAGTTACATTTTTAAGGCACTTTTTTGTTAAATGGAGCTGCATCTTGTTGGAGCGCTTGATATATAAGCACTGTCAGCTACAGAAGAAGAGAACAGGGCTAGGGCAAGATATGTAGTAGGCTGTGCTTGCATGAGACAGTGAGAAAAGGATGAAGGAAAAAATGGGCCATGTTTCTTACGCATATTAGCACAAAGGGTTACCTGTGCTCTGTTCTTAAAGGAAATTATTACAAGTGGGGGAAAAAAGGAAACGGCCATTTTCTTTTTATCTAAAGGGATAGATGTTCAAACAAAATCCTCTACTGAAAGGATTCTTAGGATTGGTAAATATGACAACTAAATTTGAAAGGGGAAAAAAAAAACCCAGTACTGTATAAAAGAAAAACAATGAGTTTCAGAATCTAAGTGGGGGAAGAGAATTCTAATAACACTGGCTTTCATACCTACAGGTCTTTGTGACTAGCTATTCTATGTGGTTACCAGTGATCTAATGATCTAATGTGCCAATGATATCCTTTTAAATTAACCACGTGCCTGGGGTCTCCTCACTAGAAAATACTAGAGGCCCATATTTGGACTTTCATCAAAATCAAGTAGTCCTCTTCTATTATGTGCATTTCCTGGACATTCTCTTCTATGAAATGCATTTTAGCATTTGTTTACACAAACTCTTACTGCATCCTTCCTTTGCCCACATCCCCACATTCTGTCCCCTTGCCTTTTCTCCCTGCAGAATGAGATCGCCATGGCACTTTCATTTCCTGTCTTGTCAGTTAAGATCACTGCCATGCTGTGAATGGGATAACACTGCACCGTGGCGCCTGCTCCTTCTAACACAGAGGGCATCGTGTGTGCTGCTCCACACAGCTGCTTTCTCTGCTACTCTATTTTCTGGAAGACCGAATCTTCCAGACTTTGATAAGTTCTTCCTAGACCCAGTTCACAATACAAAATGTTTCTCCCCCAAAGCAAATTTTTTGTGTCCTTTTATTTCTTATGTGCCTTTAACCTCTTACTTTACAGCTGTTAATGCGATAATCCAAAACAATGTTCGCACTTGGGTATCCTTCTATTGCTTAGCCTAAAAGTTCTCTATGTTCAGACTTCAGTGTGTATTAAGCAGATATGTACGTGCCAAGCAGCAAGCTGTGTCTTTCACATTTTCTCTCATTTGATTTGTAAATCACCTTATAGGGTAGCATGCTGTTATCCTCATTTACAGATGAGAAAACCAAACTTTAAAGAGGTTAAGTGACTTGCTCAAGATCACGTGGCTAGTAAACATGAAAGCAATGGTTCAAACACAGATCTGCCTTCCTTTAAGTCCAGGATTCCATTATACCTCAAACACCTGGAGGAACCGGTAATAACATTGGATTTTAAGGTGACTTTGCAACTACAATACAAATGAGCTACACTACCAGAGAATATACTACGTTACAAGAGAATATGGAATCACACAAGCCTGGCTTCAAATTCTGACTCTTACTTTTTAGCTGTGTTTATGGGCAAGTCTTCTAGCTCATTCTCTTTAAATAGAGATACCAGCAACTCAATGAATCATTGTGGAGTTTAAATGGTATAAAATGTGCAAAAATGCCTAAAACAGTACCTGGCACATAATCATCACTTTAAAAAATAATAGTGGCTTTCACTTTAAATCATAGAGACTGAAATCTGTTTTTATTAAAATACTACATCTCCCAAAGTCAAAGAACTAGTTACAGAATTCCAAAGTATCATCTGTGATGTTGAAACATTACCAAGAGCCATGCCATGCATATAAAACAATACAGAAGTTTGACAGTCTTAAATGTAATCTGAAACAAATCTGTCCCGCAATTAAAACTTTTATCTGACTTCTGGTAGTGTTCACTACCAAATCTGATCAAGTTCACTACCAAAACTTTTGATCGAAGTTTTTCTTTTCTTCTTTTCTTTTTTTGACCTGGTGTTTTTTATATATCAGAACGTCTTTGTCATAGATTGTGTTGCTGTTATTGCGCAACATATTTTAATGGTATGTGGCTTTATTGCTTTTTGCTTTCTCAATTTTTATGACCTAAGTATCTCTTTTCTTCTTTTGTTCTTTCATGTTACTTTTACTCTCATATTGCTTCCAGTGGTAGAATGGTGCTTTGATGTATGTTGATGATGAAACACTCATGATAGTTGTTGCTCATTATTAGTGGTCTCTGACCACACACTTCAAATAAACCTAGAAATCTAGAGAATGGCCATGTGTAGGGAACTGCATGGAAAGTAAATGGTGCTGTTTATTTGTCCTGAAATAAGGACTCTTCATCCTGTGAATTTACTCATTATCATGTTAGAACTGGCTCTACTGGGTTTTGTTAAAAGTAGTTAAAATTTACCCAAAGTTATGAATCTTTTCTCAATTTGTATTCCAGAAATCTTTAATAAAATATTTCACAGATAAAATGGATGGTATTTTTAAAAACTTTACATGTAATCCATATATGATACAAAATTTTTGGTCAGAATTTGGGGAGAAAATGGTCCTTTTTGCCTTCGTAATTTTCCTCAAGTGAAAATTCTTAGACCCCAGTTGAATTTAAAAATACCTGTACTAGGTTGCGTATTTTAAGGTGATCAGTAAGCATCATTCATACACCCCTTAGGGCAGGAAGAACCCGGCCCCTATCAGATCATTAACCTTATGGTTATCTTTGTATTCAGCTCCTTTGCTTTTGCTGCGGCCATCTTCTTTCTCTTTTCTCTAAAATGTTCAAAAGTGAATGTAAAAATTATAGTCAGTTGACTTCATTATGAACAGCGGACACCCACTTGTTCCCTCTTTCCCCTTATAGGAAGAAATGCCCACCTTCATTGTTTCTGCAATGCCAAATGATCTCGATGCGCAGGCACTGCTCAAAATAGCATGCTAGTAAACACGGCATGAGGGTCATTGGCATGCTCAGTGCGTTCTGATGTAACAGCACGGCGTAAAGTTTTATCTGTATTATTATAAAGGACGCAGGCTCAGTTTTATTGAAAAGGCTTTGTGAAGCATGGCACGATTATAGGAAACATGAACTTTACTGGACTTTCCATAGGATGTTACTTTTAAGTGTGCTGGCTCTTTAATATAAATATAGCATCTAATTAATGACTAAAGATGGGTTCTAGATTTTTACTAACTATCCATCTGTATGCATCTCTCTTAAGGAGTTTACATTTTGCTGTAACTCCTGTAGGTGCTTCAGTCAACTATGAACTTCGAAAAGGATATTTGTGCTTCTCATGGTCGTATCACATCCATCACTCTCTTCCATTAAAAACCATGTAAGTGTCTGAAAAGCACGGCCACCCACATGGAATGCAAAGGACAATGGCAGAAAAGCCTGAAAGCATCCTCCGAGCAGCAAATCACACAAATAAGACCTCTCTGTTAATAATGCATTCATTTATTCATAAATAATCAAAGTAGCATATTTTTGAAATACAAATTACAAAAAGTGGCTCTCTTGACTAATAAAACACAACATTCTAGTGTAAATTTACTGATAATTTTTTTCGCAAACCATCTATTTTCTAGTAACCTATTAAATAAAAGCTTAACCAAAAAGAATCTATCTATATCTGGATCTGTATCTATATATCATTAACTCCTTAAGCAAATAACCTACAGCAAAAATATCCAGAGACATTTAAAAAAACACATAAAAAGTCTTGACTTCTCAAAGTATATTCTAGATTTTGAAATCATAGAGATTTAATCCCCTTCTGGTAAGAAATTAAAGTGAGTCAAATTCACAACAAAGACATATCAAAATCAAGGTGGACTGAAAATAACAGCGATTAAATAGAGTATTGCTCATTAGAACAATTAAAAACATTTCTCCTCTAGAGGTGAAAAAACATTTCTTTTTCTAGTTTAGGGGTATGGGGGGCATAAAGAGTGAGATAGGGCATATACAAATTGGCATATAAACAATTAATTAGTAAAGTCAATTTAAGGAGGATGAATATTAAGATCCTTTTGAAAAGCACCATAACATAATTACAATCAGGTTTTTTTCCACTTACTTAGAGGGCAACGTGTAAATGCACATTTCCCCTCATTGCCTACTTATGAAAAAAATGTTTATTATTCAATCCACTTCTCTGTAGAGGAGATACACATGCACTAATATAAACATGACTGTGGATTTATATTAACAGTATATAGATTTCAAAATTGCCTAAAGAAACCTGATTTTGAACTGGGTGCTTTAGGTGGTAAACCATGGAAATGTCAACTTTGATTTGAGCTAACAAAAAGGAATTTAGAGGATGGATAAGCTCCAGGACCTTTGAATTAAATGAAAGACCAGAACACTCCACAGAATGTCTGCAATAACAGTCTCTACAGAAAATTATGAGGAACTACATAAATCCACCCTCTTCCTCTTCACACAGGCTCATTAAAGCTGTACTGACTCTCTGGGCAGCTATAATTCTGCTGACTGATACCCTGGAATCACCCTGTCAATACCCAGTGGTGTGCTGCCTCTCCAACTATCTCTGCCCCTAATATTCCTCTCTTTGATGGGATTTGCTGACCTTTAATCTGATGCTAGTTTACTCTCATCACTGAAGTGTAAGTCGGAGAGCAATAAAACGGCAACCTCACTGATTCAAAAGGGAGAGCTAAAGCCTGCTAACTGTGAATCTAACCTTTCGTAATGGCTCGCTCTTAAAGGAGGAAGCATGAAGTGGAAGGCAGCTAAAACAAACAATGTGTAATGCTGAGCACAAGATTTATTAGAATCCCTTTTGCATGGGTATTACAAGAGGACATCAGGGCCGTAAACAAGAGATACACAAATATTTGCAAGGGAGATGGAAGTCTTGGTCAGAATACCCTTCGATGCCAATACAAATCTGAACAAGAACCATGCTACAGGAAATCAAGCAGGGTTAGATGAACGAAAAAGCCTGGGATTACTCCAGGTGGATGTAAACAATACCGGAGTAATAAAATCATCATTAAAAATAAGATGTTTTTCTGTGATGAAGTACCAGACTATAATGACTGAAAACCAAAAACTCACATTCATAATGGGTCCCTGGAAATTCAAAGAGCTTGTGGAAATTAAATGCTTCCAAATAATTTTCAGTATAATATTAAAGGTAGGTTAATAAGACCTCGCATGTATTGAGTGTTTCCTAGGTGCCAGGCACTGCTCCAAGTGCTTTGCCTGTATAAACTCATTCAGTCATCCCAATAATCCAAAGAGGGAGGAACTATTATCATGCCCATTTTTATTATCGTAAAACTGGGCCACACCCTAGTGGTGAAAGCCCATGCTTGTGGTCACACAGCTAGATGGTGAAAGAGCCAAGACTTGAACCTAAACAGTCTAGCTTTACAGCCTGAACTCTTCACCTCTTCTTGTACATGCTATTTTTAACAGAATCTAAAAAATAGAGTAACTGCCTAACAGGAACATTCACTTCTATTTTATTTTTGTATTTTTAAAAGTTGGTTCTGGATCATTTGAAAAACATCCTCACCGTACCCTTTGTTCATTTGTGAACACTCATTCTTCATTAATGTTGTTTGTTTTAATATGAAACAGTGATTTTCAAGAAATAAAAATAATATTATACAAATAACACTGTATTATCAATTTTATCATATTTCTCCAAATTAATCTCTTAAAGATGATCACTGGGTATATTTTCCAAAAATGTTGTCAGTTAGGAAGACACGGTCAACTCTTACATTAACAGTTGAAGTAACAGAGTTCCAATATTTAACATTTTCAAACTGTATTTATACAAAAAAACAATGTAAATCATTCCATAAATACCAGCAAATTCCAGCCTCTTTTAAATGATCTGAAATTGGCATCCAGTTATTATGACTGATCTCCTGAGATTTCAACTATCTGGCCAACAAGTTTGAAGAGTCATTGCCTGAATCACAAATATGTATACATAGACTGGTTTAATATCAACTAGTGGTGCTAATCAAACAAAGCTACTCTTCACCTTCTCACACAAGGACTGAGTGTCTTCCATTATAAATTAATCTGGTAAACAAAAAAAGAAGGCTCTTTCAGGTTGCAAAACACATGAATCTATATAAAATATACACTAAATGCCAGAGCGTAAACAAAGCGGAAGTTATTGCATAACAAATCTCTTCCAATCCTCTTGGGGAAAACAGAGTCTGACAGTATTAGGTTCTAACAGGTGCAGATAGCAGAAGAATTACTTATTCATTCTACCAGAAAGAAAAAGGATAATAAAAAGCATAATTTAATTTATAATTTATGTTTACAAGTGTTATTTTTAAGAGTTACAGTCTGCTTTGCAGATTACTTGGTCTGGTTCACGTTGACATGTTGCATCATAGAACAAGCCTGAAGGGTCTTCACAACATGTACAGTAATTAACACGTCATTAACACATTAACTAATACACATTCAACATCATCAATGTTAATAGCATAATAATTAACTTGTTGTACATAGCACATAACACCCCCTGGCACTTTTCAAAATAAATTTGGAAATGCATACTTCCAAATATTTCAAAAGGTAGCGATTCATATTGAAATACTTTCATCAATAAACATTTTTATAGTTGTGTATGTGTGTTGTGTATTTTTTAAATGAGGCATATTTAGTGATACTACAAATTAAATCTGTATCTGATTCAAGCTGTACTGGTACTAAAATATGAAGAACAAAGACGAGCCTTACTCTCTGAAAGAACTAGTAATACATTAAAAATTTAATACTTGGCAGGTCAAATCTGGCTACTCCCTGCAGAAGACAACCAATATTAATGAATCAGACTCCAGAGTCATTGTCTGGGATCCCAAAGGAAACAATAATGCGTGTACAACAAATTCTTCTTAGAAGAGAAAATCCTGCAAAACTGCTTAATAGGATATCAGTGGTCAATGTCCTGATCATATATATGTTAAATCTGATATAATGTTTTTGAATATGTACATAATCTAGATTCAGTTTTAACTAAAATGTTTTTCTGACTTTACTTTTCAGTTTAGGTCTTTGCAGTAAACTGCCTTACCATGAACCTCTCTCCATATACGAAATAATCATTTATTTTTTAAAATACAAGTTGTTTTATTTCCACAATAGATCTAAAAGATACAAATAAAGCACCTTTCTCAAAACACAAAGATTTGAGTTTCTCAAACAATAAGGTGACCCAATTAGAAGAAGGGCAAAAAAAAAAAAAAAAAAGGCAACTTTGGGTGTCATGGTTCAAACAAGGATCCTGTCACATCAGGTAACTACTTTTCACAGCTGATCTGGAGAACTCTGAGTAGTAAACTGATAACAAGAAAAGAGTGCAAAAGGATGAGTTAAGCAAAACACAGTATAGACAGTGTACCAGGTGAACTCAAGTTAACTACTGCCTGGTTATTATTTCTTCTAATACTTTTCAAACTGTTATTGGAAGTGACACCCTCTGGAAAACACAACTGTTTAGTTGACTCAACAAACTACAGGGGTCCGGCTATGTGCCAGGCACATATTCTTTTCTTTTTATATTCTTTTCAATTTGATCTTTCATTCATTCATGCTTTCATTCAACAAACCCATCTACCAAATGCCCATTATGCACAGAGCACTGCGCTAAAACTCGTATATAGCTGTTTAGCAGAAATTATTGATCACAACTAAGTAACTTCAGATTCCATTAAGAAAAGGCTATTTCAGAAATGCAATTTTGAAGTACAATTTCCTAGATTTTAAATCAATTAACATGCTATCTACTAAAATTAGTTGTACCAAAAAAATCTGTATTCATTTAGTCTTTCATATGTAGTCAAGAAGCTCAGATACACAGTAAATGCCAGATAAAGAATCCATAAATGCCCTCTAAGTAAAAGCATTTATTTAAAAACATAAAATTTATCACCATCTTTCTCTTTATTTATGCCACCTTTGGTACTGGCTACCTTTGAGCTCTCTGGTATTACAACAGAGAAGATGAATATCACATCAGTGTGAGATCAGAAAACTTTTAGTGAGAATGTGACAAAAAAAAAGAGGTGCTAAATTATGTTTTCTTCCAGGTTTAAAATTCTACAATGCTATAATAATGACAAAAAATCTAAAATAATATCTAACCAAAAAATATGCAAACATCTAAAAAGTATTTTAAGCCATCTTTTAGAACAGATTTAAGGACATTCATCTGGTATCTACTAATAGTTCTGTAATATTTGGTGAGAGAAAGAATAAATTATAATTCAATCCTTGAGCAATTAAGTGTCCTCCTATTGAGTTCTTGGCCTAGGGGAAGAACCTGAGAGCAAAACATCCCACTTTCAAGCTTCTCATTTTCCAGGTATTACATTTAAAAAAGATCAGTTTTCTGATAAAATACATTCTAAACATTGCTTGGTGGACGTGTTTCTTTTTGAAAAGTATCAAGGCATATTTGGGGGATTGGTATCATGATATAAATAATATATACACTTGAGTGCACATGGCTAGGATAAGACTCATTTGCTTTCACTACATCTCTATGTGGTTTGTTTGGGTGGAAAGCTACCTGCCTGTTGAGGCTACACTTTGGATGAGCAGAACCGTCAGCAGTTTATCCTGGGGTCTTCTGCACTGCATACAATTATGCTGGGGTCACCTGGGTTATATAGGAAGCCTGAAGTTTTAAACTGTCATTAGAATATTGCAGCCCGATTTTAACAATACAGCAGTGCTTCTAATGATCTTAAAGGTAATTCACTATTCAGACCCCAAGCAAAAGATGCAAATGTAACACTGAAAGCTCCTTATTAAATACCCACAGGCTACGTCTCTGTACAATAAGTGGTCCAGGTCTTTTTAGAACATACTAATTAGATGAACAGAGAATCCGATAAATGCAAAACCAGGTCATGCAGCAAAAATGGCAAAGTGTTAAAAAAAAAAAGTGGTGGTGGTGGTGGGGGGAGAATGAGAAAAACATACCAAATAACTCCATCACAGCATTATTTAAAAATTATCTACAATAATTTGAGGCAAAGTAAATCATGTCAGGTCACTATTTGACTCACCCAAATTAGGGTGGGATATTACTATTAAAGTTAAGTTTTAAGTTTATTGTCAAGGATATGCTTAACTGATGATACAATACTATGAATAATACATTAAGCAAAAGCCCAATCTAAAATTAAATTTGCCTTGGGTTATCTCCCATTACTATAAACATTCAGAATTATTCTGGTTTATAAATGAAAGCTAATATCAAGAAAACACTTTTTGGGGGCTTTTCTCTTTAACACTTGCAAATACAGAGTTGCCAAATCCAACACCGGGGCAGTTCTACTGAAGACAACACCCTCAATTCTTAATCACTTCTAGATAAGCGCTTACATAGATATATTTAATAGAAAATAGAAAAAATCATATTTGTCATTTAAAATGTATCAAAATTCAAATAACTTATTTTCACATGAAACGTTGGGAAAGTATCCCCCACCTTTTAAAAATAAAGCCTCCTTGTTCTAATTCTAACTTTGTTGGGGGTACAGAGTGGACAGTCCAGTACTACATATGGCAGTGAGGCACTGAAATAGTCACCAGCTGACCAAAAGCTGTAAGACACTGTCAACTCTAAAGCTTTAGGGTTTGTGTTCTATTTTCCTCCCTTCATGTACCCTCTGACAATAACACACACACACACACACACACACACACTCATCCCCATCTAAAGAATGTGACATACACAATAAGGAGAAAAATAAACTAGGCTTTCATCTCATAACTTTTTTGAAAAACAATTTAGCTTCTTTAGAAGCTCTTACTGAAATCAGCATTTTAGTGGCATTGCTTTCAACACCATAGAAGTTTCTTTTATTAAGTAACTCATAGGAGAAAAATATCCCTTAATGTCAAATGGGGGTTCTATTTTATTCTGTTTTAGTAACATTCCGTTCTAAATTCAGCCATTTCTATGTTAGTACTTGTGTATTCTTTAAAAAGGCTAAATGTTTTATGTAACTTTGGGCATCTACTTCAAACAATAAAATTATATATTAAAAAAATTGTACTCATACCTTAAACAACTTTAACATTCAACATAAAATGACCATAATAAAAATAATTATAGATACGCAGAAGGAAGTATTAAATCAATCTACTACAACTTGAATCTATGAAACTTGAAGCACTGGACTAGAAGTCCAAGGATTTGGATCCTTATTTCATATCTGCTGTACTATTTGGTTGTATGGCCTTGGGCAAGTTGCCTCCCCGGAGTCTCATTTTTCTGTCTATAAAATGAGAGGACTGAGTTAGATGTTCCATAGACTCCCTTCCCTCGACAAGTTCAGAATTTAGTTAGGACTCTGATACTATGCTTATAAAATTTTTTAAAAATGTTTATTTATTTTAAGAGAGAGAGAGAGAGAGACAGAGAGAGACAGAGAGAGAGAGAGAATGAGTGGGAAAGGGGCAGAGAGAGAGGGAGACAGAATTTGAAGCAGGTTTCAGGCTCTGAGCTGTCAGCACAGAGCCCGACACGGGACTCGATCTCACGAACTGTGAGATCATGACCTGAGCCGAAGTCGAACACTTAACCGACTGAGCCACCCAGGCAACCCTGATACTATGATTATAAACTATGATAAGTGATCCAAGGATTCTGAAATGGGCCCTAAAATTCAAAAGGCCCTAATTTTGTTTACTCTGTAAAGCAAATTTGAGTCATTATTACACTAAATTCTCTGAAACTTACATTGCATCACATTCTAAAAGAGAGTAGGGAAGTTTCTGGGAGAAAATTTTGTTCTTCTCTCAGAATCAGGTTGTACTAGGGAAGTGGGGGTAGAGGTTAAGGAATGGTGGTAGGACAGTGTCCTTACTGGTGAGAATGGTAGCGCCTGACTCATAAATTTTATTCTAAAGATGCAAAACACTGCCTCAGAACCCCAAATCGTTCTTAGCCCAGAGGCCAGGTCCACAGATCTATAGTGCAAGAAGAAACCCCATTATCTATTCCATCACACAGTTGACTTCAGGCTCAAGTTACAATTCTTATGTAGAGGCCACTGTACTTGAAAGGCCATATTTGTTAAAGAATGATGTATTTTGTAGTGTACTAGGCAGTTCCTCATAAAATGGTTGCCATCTGGAAGTGAATGATAACTGAAATAAGACACATTAATATTTTAATTATTGTAAGAATGACTAAGTGAACTAAGTATATTTTAAATTTTATTTAAAATACCCATTCCCTAATTAGGGCTTAACACCAGCTAACGGTAAGTATATATTCACATAGTTTGGGACCTTTACAAGATGCTGGGAAGCCGGGGTAGCTCAGTCAGTTGAGTGTCTGACTCTTGATTTTGGCTCAGGCCATGATCCCAGGGTCATGGGATTGAGCCCTGCGTCAGACTCCATGCTGGGCGTGGGGCCTGCCTGTGATTCTCTCTCACCCCCCCTCTCTCTGCCCCTCCCACACTCACGCTTGCTCTCTCTCTCTAACCCTCTCTCTCAAAAATAATAAATAAAAGTAAAAAATAATACAGATCTCTACAGGATGCTATGCAAATGATAATTCTGCCCATTTCCCATACAGAGTAAACATGCACTTGTATGGAAAGCTCCCATAAACTCTGATGTGTTTCCTTACTTCAGTCCAGTACTTTCAAATCAGATAACTTCAAATAGCAGTTTTCTCTGCATAAACTAGAAGTACAATAAATTTCAGTACGTGGCTTTTCAGACACGTGAATGCATTTTGCTGGTATATATGACATTTCAGAATGCTTTACCCCTCTAATTTGTTGAAGATCATTCAAATATTTTAAACCAAAATTGTAAGTAACATTTGCCAGAAAGTAGTTAATAGTGATAATTCTGAGAATCCAGAAAAGGCCTCCTCAATTCATACTTAGATCATTTACCATTCCAAAATATACTCTAGTTTTTCTCGTATTCTCCATAAAGTCTCCGGTTTGACTGGATGGTAAAACAAGCAAAATATCTTATGAATGTTTTTTGCCCTCAAGAAGCTACTCTAAATGAATTAGTCTTCCACAAATTAATGAATTCATATTTTAAGATGCATTTGCAAAATGTTCTATCATTCCAATGCTAATTTGCAACCTAGTTAAGAAATGTTAGCCTACTAGGAGGGAAAAAAAAATCTAATGGGGAGTGAATGTCATGTTTGCACAGAAAAGAAGAACATGTGAATACAAAGCCCATATGTACTGGTTTTGACAAGACACTGCATTTAAGTGATTTTATTATGCATATTATTTCAAATATTCAATAGTATTTAGATATACATCTAACTATTGAAACCTTTTAAACAATGATTACATTTTTAAAAATTCACAATAAATTACATGTAATTTCTTGAAATCAATTACAGACGAAGAGGAAAGGAAACAGTTAATACACTAATTACAGTAATTAAGAGTTGCCAATTTAATTATAGCTGGGGATATGAATGCTCTAACATTTGTTAGAGTGTAAAAAACAAACCTTTAATGCAGAGACTTTGTTCACAAACATCTAATGGAGACCTCCTCTACCTCACTCTGTGCTTCTCTGCTGACATAACAGCAATGGGTTCAGATTGAAGAACTTGTCAGCAATCAGGCAGGAGGAGGCTAATTAGCTTGCAGGTTAATGAGTGTGATGGCTCTTGACAGCATTTTGTTACAGCCTCTTCTGTACTTAAACAATAAATGATTACTTATATAGAGTTGAGATATTCTAACCATAATAGCCAGGCCCACATTTGGTTTTACAAGTATAAAATCAGTTCTTTTGTTTGTAAATCAAAAATACAAAATTTCCATTAGTTATATGTCTATCACATTCTCACAAGACAGAAAGGAAATGGGCATTTTCTAAAAGGTAATACATGTCTCTATATAGAGTTATGCCCTTTTGAGTTGAAAATTTCCATTGAGAAGTGCCTGGTGGGTGACAGAACTGGGCTGCTAAATGACAGTTTAAATACAGCAGCTTTTTAGTTATGTATTAACAACTTTCCTACAAAAAAATTTTAAGGAGGATTTTTGTCGTAATTTTTTTATTCTAGGTTCCTCTTTCTGTGAAATAAGTATACAAGGCACACACAGAGCAATCTCTCCGCTTACCTTGTCAGTTACTAGGGATTTGAAAACAGGTGGTGAATTAAGGAAATAGCTCTATTGAGAGATTAACCCATTTCATCAGCCAGTGGAGAAGGAAATAAGAACATTTTTACAGCATCCCTATAATCCATATATTTAGTGGTAACAGAAATGCCTTAATAAAAGCACCAAGAAAAGAAATAAGTGAGTCCTTTGCAGCATTTTGATTTACTTTGTAAAGTAGCAAGTATTAAAATCTAAGTAGTCCGATTTTTATTTACATGAGAGGAAAATGATATGTGTCCAGGAAAACCTTATCTGAGAATTAAACTGAACTTTAGCGGCATAATATCAAGGGAAGGTTATTTCAATTTAATATTCAGTGTTCCCTAGAAATGTGAGCACAGACATGGAAGAAACACCTGCTGAGATTCACACTGCTTTCTAAATTATTTTGCATGCATGAAAATATTATTTGTGTACCTTTCTTACTACTGTATGATGAACATTTGAATAAAAATAGAAAAGTAATAAAATTTTCAAATATGTACCTTTATAATGCTCTTTTTTTATGTTTAAGAATAAAAAGTATTATATTCATCACAATTATGGTAGCCAATAAATAACTGTACATCAAAAAGCTGTAGTAGACCTGGGCAGATTTAGTGGAGGAAAAAAGAAACTAGTGTACAAACTAAAACAGTTTGCTGCAGAGTTAAAAGCTCCAGGTATAGTGAGTGCCTATAATCTCCAAAGGATGAAAGACATAAGGCAAATTCAAATTCTGTGGTTTGTTTATCACTTTCCCTTAGTTATTCTGAATAAAAATCCTTAGGGTCAAAACACAAGTATGTTTAAAATTTTCCATCCATTGTGTGCTACTTAAACATCTGAATTCTCTACTACATTATAAACAGTACACGAATGCAAGTTTCTCTATATCAGGTGTACATTCTTAAAGAATACCAATCACATAGCTTTACAGGTATGTCTTATCACACAAACATGCAGCCTCGTGCATTTTATAATCTATGCCCCTAAACTGGTTATATAGATCCTTTAAGCCCCAAAGGTCAGAATGTTGTATTAGGTTTAGGTGGACATGTAAACAACTTTTCCTAAGTTCAAACCCAATTAATATTTACAGAATCAAAATTTTCCTCTGAATTATATGATTAATTCCAACCTCGTGACTTTTGGGGGGAAACTGACCCCTAGCCAAAATCACAACCCATTCTGTCTGTTTAAATGAGAATATTCCTCAGCTTGAAAAATTATTTATAGAGATTTTTTACTACCCTTGTATACTGCAATGTTATTTCCTTTCCCACACACTAGCAAAGTCCATTTTCACAACTGCTATAAAGCGGCATGTTCACAGCTAGTAAAACAACTCAATAAATAGCCTCACGAAGCTATAGCTGTCTCATATCCTTTCCTCAATAAAAACAGAGGTGAACTGCTTATTTTCAGCAGCACACTATAAGAAGACAGAAGCATTATGACTGCTCATACATTCTGACTATCATTTGCCACAAGCTATATCTGTCAGCATTAAATAAAGCTGCATTATAAATGTAAACAAAACACCCACATCTACAAAATGAGCTGTCCGCCATGGCTGTAGGCATGAATTGAACCCGCTTATTGACTCAGGTTGCTCTTTTTATTTATTCTTCTACAAAGACATGCATTTACTTTACCCTACAAGCATACTAGGTTTCAGAAAGGCAACTAGTCTTGTGCTACAGCCAAAAAAGGCACATGTTGACAAATGCATATCTTAGTAGGAATAACACTATATAGGCAAACATTGACCAATGGTTAAAAAATTGATTTATTTAAAAAGGTTATTCTAGATCAAAACACTAAATCATAAATAATCTGTGAACCTAGTCCTCTAAATATGTATTTATGAACTACAAGAGGTAATTTACTATCAAAAACAACAGAACTTTAATTTCAAATATCTAAGGATAACAAAGGAAAAGGAGGCTAATGATGCCCACACAATTGTCCCATCCTCCATAACTTGGTTATTCACTGATAAAGTGGGGAGCTAAATATTCAGGGAATTCCATTAGGCAGGACATAAAATTAATTCAAGCTACGGACAAAAACTAGTTTCTGAAAAAATGAATGTATCATTTGCAAAAAGCCTTTTGTCCTTTTTCCAGATGTTTTATGCTTAGTGCAACTTATGCAGTCATATTGATATAAAAGAATCAAAAGGTAACAAAGAAAACTTTGTAAGCTTAAAAACACACTGCCAGTTTTATTTATTTTTAATTCTGAGGAGTTAATAAATAATTCTGAACTCACTGCAATAAGTTTACATTCTCACTGAGAATGTTTCAAACAAGTAAGGAGGAGGCCTTTTCTCTGTCTTATTGTTCCATGAGAGGACATGATGCTAGGGAAGTGGACATCTGAATTACAGACACTTGGATTCCTGGGGGTGAATACAGCTAATACAGATAATATTTCAACAGGTGTGCTGCATGTCAAGATTTTAGTCTCTTGCCAGGCTTATTGTTAAAAGGACCATCATGATGCCACATCATGACAAATGAAGGTGTGTTTTGAAGATATTCATTACAGACAGAGCCAGAATATACATATAAACCAACAACACACACTCATTACAGTAAAAATGAAACACAGCATTCTTTCAAACAACCACTGGAGCTCTTCTGTGTACTTGACCGAATAATTTCTCAATTCGTTTTCTCCACTAGACTGACTGATGCTTTGGCCTTGTGTAGACAGAGCTACAGAACTAGATGAAAAATAAGCCTAAGCAGCCAGAGATTTCCAGATGACAGAGGTCTAAACATATGCAGAGACAAAGTACTCCAAAGAGGTCTGTGTCACCTGTTGAATAATCTAAGAGTCACTGAGGACTAAAAGTTCTGTACCTTTGTCTCTAAGTACAAAACAGCCCACAGATTAAAGTTTAGATTTTAAAAGCAGGAAGTAAAATGCAGTGGTTAAAATATTAACACGGACTGTCACAGCTTATTCTTATGTAGGACATCATCCCCTATAAAGGGGAAAGCATAAATGTTCCTTTGCTTCTCACTATTCCATAGATGGATATTAATTATTACTGCCTTTCCTTTCTAAGATAAGCTTGTTAACAAGAACTACAGGATTGCTTACAGCTGCTATCCATACTGGGTAGGTTGCATCATTGTTTATGATGTTTACAGAAAAAAGGGAAATCAGTACAAAGAAATAGTATGGAGTAATTAATGTATTGTAGTGTAGTAATTTCCACTTTCCACCTCCATTTAAATAAAATAAAGCTCAGTAATGCCAGCGTAAATCAGGGGGAGCCACAGGGGAGCACAGCAAGGCAAAGACATTAAAGCCAAACCAAAGCCCTTCTTCACCCAAGCTACTATTATTATTACTTGTGCAAAGCAAATATTCAGCCTCCAACCTTAAATCATTTCAATTCCTATTTCCAAGTATAATTTAATCTTTTTCGGCGACACTTGATGCTTACTTCATCACAGCATAATGACAGATTAAAAAGTTGTTGAATTAAATATTAAAGAGGACTTCAGGCAGTTCTGCATTTTTAAGGAATAACACAGATTGGGGATGAAATGAGAAGCCCAAATGCATATTTTATACCAAAAGGAAAGAATACATATATTTTTCCTTCAGGCCACCTACTTTGTAATAAAACACAGGACAGGTTTTTATTTAGTGGATAAAAATGTGAAATAGTATTATAAGCTTCATATCATTATAATCTGGCACCATACAATGATGTCAAAGCTAATGACACCAAGTAAGAATATGATTTTTTGAGTGAATATCTTATTTAAATATTTTTAAAATAAGTATATTCATAATTTATCACTTTTGCCTTCTGATTTTAAAAATTAACTTATTTGTGCAAATTTATCTCAGAGACAAAAATCTCACAGATGATAGCATGAGAAGCAAACACTGTATAAATGATTTTATGATACATACTGTTATGAGAGGGTAGGGGAAAAAAAAGTTGAGCCATACTGGTAAATATAGTTCCAATTAAAATGCTGATTAGATTGCTAGAGCTAATTTTGGAAGCTCCCATTAGATTCAGGTAAAATTAGGGAAGAAATGTACATAATATAGTACCTTAACTCTTCAACGAATGGAAAAGAGTCAAAAACCAAACTTTCAGATATTTATGCATAGAATATATAGTTAAGAATACAAAGATATACATAGTTAAAATTCCAAGGGCCCCTAGATCACTGAGTTTGGCATAAGTTATCAATTTCGTTTTTAAAAGAGATCTTTTCCCCTGAGGGTTAAAAGAAACCAAACTTTAAAATTCTTGTTTCATTGTTATTTCAAGCAATTTCATGGGAGAAAAAAAGAACCCCATGAACATTTTATTCTATTTGTGTAACATCAAATTGCAATCTTTTGTACATGTATGCATTTAAACACAAAGGTTTGAAGTATCTAAGGATTTTCTCTTTTGCTTTTTCATCACACTTATGTGTTATCAATATTGTCTTTTTGATTGAACCACATGAAATTGCCATTTTTTTAAAATAAAAAAGGTCAGATACTATCAGCAGTTTCATATGATTTAATTTTCATTCTAGTAAGTTATATTTTTATGTATTTGCACTTGAGAAAAAGTCATCCACAATAATATGTTTTAAGCAATTAGAAGTGACATTAAAAGTATGTACTATATATCAAGGGATCAACATTTTCCTTATAGGCCAGAGAAGGTAATGACATTTGTTTTCAAAAATAGTTCCTTTTTGGAACAAGTGCATAGTACAAATGTCAGAAGAAAGTATTAACATTTTTTACATAATGCTTTTTACTTATTTATTGAAAGAAACAGAAAATCATAAAGGTAATGTACTGATCTCTTCAGAAATTATTATTTTGACAGGGAGAGAGCTAAATATCATCATAGGTAGCAACTACATGTGGCCTTGAAAAGATGGCCTAATTCCTTTTGGAGAAATTTTTAGTGTGGTTGCTCCTGGCTGAATATGACACAATTTACTCATGAAAATGCCACACACACCATCCTTTAAAGAAAAGTACAAAATATGACCATGGAATTGTTTTTGCAAATACAAAAAAGGGGCAAGGCTTTTAAAAATTGTCCTTTTATATTAATCTTTCAAAATCTCACTGTTCTGTCCTACTGGCATGGATATGTGGCTACTCATTCCTTGCAAGCATACAATTCTAAGTTCACACAATCACATGCACAAACTACACTGTAGAATTACCGCACAATAATCTTTACTGATGCTTCTCCAAAGTGCTAAAAGAATAGAAAAAGCACATTCATCTTCCCTGCTATCCCCAGTACCTCTTGACTAAAGCCAAGTCCTGGGGAAAAGGGTGGGGTTGGGGTATAGTGGTGACAAAAAAAGCAGGGTTTTTTGGCCTCCATATTTAAATCCTGGGAAGAGCAATAATCTTAATTTTCTGGAATGTTTTCCACACAGCAATAACGAGGTAATAATTCCCCATCACCTAGGACATAGTAGGTACTCAACAAATGTTTGCAAAATTAAATTCCCTTGTGAAATTCCCTATGGAATTCAGTCTCCCATTGAAAAACAGCCATTAAGTTAGGATGCCTCAGAGCCAATTACAGTGGGAAACCTCCAGGAGGATGCTTTATATTTACCGTGAGGGGTTAGAGAGGGTTTTTTTTTTTTTTTTTTGGTCCCCTCCCCCCTCCCCCTCCCCGTAACCACCATTTTCCCAGGGTGTTCTTGCTTTGTAGCTGGTTTGGAATTTTTTCCAATCAGTCGAAGACGTTCACAAGGTGATTATGCCGTCCTCCTCTGAGATACCCAGGTCGGCAGCAACCCAGCTACGTGAGTGAAATCAGGGAAATCCAAGCCTGTGGTCGCCAGGCCTCAAATCAAGTTCGGGGTCTGGATTCGAAGGGACAAACTCCCTGGCTCGGGAGCAGGTCTGATTCCCAGGTGGTGCTGACCCAAGGGTGCAAGGCGGGGGCTGCGGGCGTCCGGGCAGGAAACGCCGGGCCACCCCCGCGGGGCGCAGGCCCGGCCGCCGCGGGCGCGGGGGGCGGGGACGGCTCGGGACTGCGGCGCCGCTCCGGCCCGCGGCTCGCGGGGCGCGCCCATTGTTCTCGGCGGCGCCGAGCGGCGGCCCTGCGGCCCCGCGGCCCGCGGCGGTCCCGGCTCCCCCTCCCGCTGCCGCGCCGGGAGGCCCCGGGGCCTGCCCGCTCCCGCTGTAGCGCGCCCCCGCCCCGCGGGCTGACAGCGAATTCTCACCGCCCTGACTGCATAATTAATGTAAATGGAGCAGCCTCCGTGTCCTGTGCGGGCTCTTTGGGTTTACTTTTGTGCGACACTTACACAGGAATATTAACTAGAGAAAGGAGCATCACAACAGGGGTGGAAAATCAGCCTGTCAGGGACTCATTCCAAATGCCGCGGAAAGCGGAGCGGCTTCAAGATTGTTTCATCAAGGTGATTGAGAACAAAAAACTACTAAGGAAAGAAAATTCGTGCTTAAACTGAGCTCCCACACATCCATTATTTATCTTTTTAGAATCTTTAGAAACGAGAATCTTAACATATCTTTATGCAAAACTCGGGACTTGAGGAAAGGAGTGAGGCTGCTGCGTGTGCGCACAGCCAAAAGAGCCTTGGCTCGGCCGGTGCGTGTGCAACGCGCACCTACTCAGCGCGCGTGCAGACGCCCTTCAACAGCCCGCAGCCAGGGAGGAAGAGGCCAGGACCGGAGACCCCTCTCCACGGGTCAGTGAGTTACTCCCGAGAAACCACGGGTAATCGTGGGCAACGCCACACTTAACTGAAATTAAGGCCGATGTCCCTGGGGATGCTCACGAACCCTTCAGGAAGGTGCCCAACTTATATTACTGCTATCCCACCTACGTCAAGGACATTTTCTTGTAGTTTGTGGTCACTGTTTTTCTTTCCATAACCTGACGTGGGAGAAAACACTTAAAAGTTAAAATAAGGAGTAAACTTGCAAAAGTACGTTTCATACCCCCAAAAATCCTTAAAAATAATTTTTACTTAATATTCATAATCATCCAGAATATCCCATGTTGGATATCTTCTTCACCAAAGAAGCAGAGAATATAATTTCCCAAGCCTTATGCTGTCTGACCTAAATTAGGCCTAAATCTTGCAATATCTTTTAGCATATTGGCCTATTACAATTTTTTAAATATTAAATATTAAATATTTTAAAAATTAAGAACTTACATCTCAAATGTACACATTTAGTTACTTAATTTCAGTTACACAAGCAGGGCATTACAAATTTTTGAACAAATTATCAGTTGCTCCAAGAGTTTTTGTAATTGTACGTAATCAAATCCCAAACTTTCATAATATTTAGTTTGTACACAGTTTAAGGGAGGATGAAATACATTTTGAAACAGACCCCCAAAATTCTTCAACAAAACTATTGAAAATTTCAACTGGAGGTGTGTTAGGTGTTGATAAGATGCAACAAGAACAACAAAATTGGAATCTTAAAGCTTCTACCTCTCAAATAATGCTATCAAGTGAGAGTGTTTTTCTAAGGCATGTGTGCCACCTCTCACACAACACAGTGACTTAATCCTGAATGTTCTCAAGAAATTCCTTCACACAAAGGGGTCAATTGTAGGTCACAGAATAACCTTTACGTGTTTGGCTGTTAAATGATTGAGAACTAAATCCATATGCATGTCTTTACTGGCTTAATTAAGGATATGTACAATAACTGAAAATCATACCTTTAACCATTGAATATACTACATGACAAAGAGATCAAAATGGACATGCCGATCAAAAGGTTTACTTTAGAAAGGAAACATTCTGTACATTAAATCATTTTTCTTCACAGAAGTAACATTTCTTTTATGTCTAAATGCATATATTCCTTCATGATGCTTCATCTCTTCTTCTAGAGGTAGTAGAGGTTTACTAGTCTCCATTCTAAGCCAATGTTCTCACCACCTTTGGACTCCTCTCTCTTTATATACCATAACTGACGCATCACCTATTTAAGTAAAAGCTCTTGTATTTAAACCTTGAGAACTCACAAACTGATGATGCACAGTAATCTTATCTCCTGAATCTCATTTCACTGCACTAACATTCTTTTTGGCATTCTGTAGTTAATAACTTCTATATTAACATATGCTGCTTTATGTCCAGTCACTGTGCTTGCTTGGTACATAGAAGATAAATTTACCCTTATGTCCTAATTCACCCTTAACTTTCTAATTCTGGAACTTCTTACTTTTAAGAACTTAAAAACAGGTATTAAAATGTCAATCTTGATGTTTTTAAAAGGACACCAAATTTAGGATCAGGACAAGAAAGTATAAACAGAAAAGTCCCTTGAGATACTGGTGTGAAACCCGCAGCTCATTGATTTTGTTCTTCATAATGTGCTATTAAATTGGCGAACATGCTGACCTTGTGTGCAAAGGCAGAATTGTGCATATGCAACAGAAAGTTAAAAAACAGCTTCAAGACGACTGTTTAAAACTGTAGACTACAAAACCTTAAAATACAGACATTCCATAGTTTATTTAAAATTGGCAACCACAATTTAACAAGCTATTCTAACAAGTGATTAGCGTAGCGTGTGCTTTTCTTTAGCCATCAGCTATGACACAGGGTAATGCAGGGCACAGCGTAAGTGTCAGATTACAATATGCTGTACAAAACCACTTTGCAACACAGCTTTCTGTTTGCTTAGCAATTACTACGGAGCACACTGCTTTTCATGAAAGGAATTGGTCAGAACTGTTTATGAGAATTACCACAGATGTTTATATACTTACATTAAAAAGAATTAGTTGACAATTTCATAAAATTTCTCTTTAACCTTTAATAAAATGGCTTGGTTATCTTGTGTTGCTTTAAAACTCTGCAGACAACCAAAATGGTCCGAGTCTTTTTCTTTTCAAAATAAGATTTATTTGTAGCATGTGAGAAAAGTAGAATAATACTTTTCAAGACCAAAGTATGAAACGTCTTTTCACTAATTTGTCCACTAAGAAAATTTAAGAAAATTTAGAACTTTTATTATTTGAATGGCTGGCTTTGTGAAAATCTAAATTAGTGAAATATGTAATCATCCTGAAGACAGAGCAACAGATCACGTTATCATTCTCAGTGAGATAAACACGGATTTAAATGCAAAATAAACTAGCAGAATTTCAGGAATGTGGTTCAGGTTATATTTTTCACATAGCAATCACTTTCAAATACTGTATCTATCAGTAGTGAAAATGAATAAAGGTTATCTGTCTTAATTGTGGGACCATCCATTAATTCATAAAACTCTTATGTGAATAAATACTTAATGAGAAAAGGGAAAAAATACACAAAACAGTTTTTATGCTGTTTTTTCCGTTCTGCTGCTGTCCTTTCTCCTGCATTTGCCTAAAGGCTCTCAGTAAATTACACTCCCAGTAAATGACTGTAATTTACCCGTTGAATTCCCTTGTTCAGGAAAAGCACAAAAACACATTCCAGCATTTCCACAGCTCAAATTTACCATTCGGGATGTCAAGAACAATCCATGGGCAGTAATTTGAAACTGTTTGAACCTTCAAATGAGGGAAATTAGAAATGTTTTGAGAGCTAAGATTTTCAGTGAGGAGATAAAAACCTGATAAAAATCTCTAACTGTTCTGGTTCCTTTCTTCCCCTCCCATATCAGATGCAGAGGCCTACATAAACTGTTCCACAGTGGGTTTTGAGACGGTGCTATGGAATATAGTATTAATAATATAAGTCAAATTTATATTTACCAGGTTAATTTTTAATGATAATACACACTACATTATCGTCACACTTAATGTTAAAAACAGAGATCCTGCTATGCACTTTTCTCTCACAACTATCTCCCTGTGCACTATCTACCTGACCATCACTTAAAATAACTTCCTCTAGTACAACTTATATGAGCAAAGTTATATAAAGACTCAGGGCCCCAAGGATACCCAGCAGTCACTGTTAAAATTATTTGCATAAATAAGAACAAAGACTTTCTATTTAGTTATGTTTCAATACAAAGAAATTGCATGCATGAAGAAATGTAAACATTTACAGGGACCAAACTGGAATTTTATCACTTAATATTTTAATATGCAACACAGGTCAACATATAGAATAAACCAGCATAATCCCCAATGTAAACACGTATTGCTCTAAGACACACAAACTTACACACACATACACCCTAGAGTTAAGAACATTCAATAACCAAAACAGCCTATTTCACTCTGTCTAAAGGCAGGTTTTCATATGGCAAAATGGTTATAAATCCTCATTATCCTAAATAAAATTACAGCACTTTAAACATTTCCAGGGAGAACATTCTCTCTTCTAAACAACTACCTTAGCGAGTAATAGGAAGCAATATGGTTGCACTTGTGTCACAGTTGGAAGCCTTTTTAAACTGTCGCCCTGCTAGCAAACCGATTCTACATATTAAAATGAATGTGTTGCTTATTTCAAGGGGAAAAATCATTTATAAAATCAAGACCATTATTAGGATATTGTGACTCACTTTCTCTTTAAAATGAAGCAGAAGTACAGAAGGCAATAATCTATATAAGTTCACATAACTTCACTCTCCATCAGTGGTCTTAGAAGAAGAGGTATTCTTGAAAGATGAGGCTTTGTATATTTAACATTTAATAACCAAAGGACGTACTGCACCAAGTATTTCTGATCACAAATTAGAGTGGAAAAAAAAATCTCTAAATTTCCTTTTTAGTGTAAAAGGTGAGTCTTTACAAATGTCTCCAACTAAATTAGATAGACTGTTAAAAAATATGTATTTTTTTAAAATCTACTTTAGACTATCTGCCAACGGCATCCTTTTCCCAATGGTTTTGTTGGTACTGAGGAGTACTCTAGCTATCATAATAGCTATATAATACCTGTAACAGATTAACAGTTTGGATAAGTTTAATACCAGGCGTCAGCTAATATGTGGGCCCAACTTCCAGTTATGCCCTGAATCTCAAAGAGAGAAACGAATGATAATGCGTTACCACTCACTGGGCAGATAAAGGTGCTCTACTCATGTTCAAGTTTGTATTTAATTATGAAAAATATATTGGGACTTCTCTACATGCTTTTTATCTAGGTATACAGCGGCCATATGATTTTTAAATTCGACATAGGTAATGGAAAAGTTCTGTATTCCCAAAGGGGAACTGTGAACATCTCTCCCCAGGGGTTTGTAGGGCAGTGCCGCTCTCTAATCAAATGAATGCTCTGTTTGTTTCTAAAACACACCATGTAGATTCTTAAGCATTAAGTTTGTTGGCATTTAATGTGAATGATTTAGTTTTTATAATTTGAGGTATTTTTACATTTGGAGGATATATGCAATTCAATAAAGACTTCCTGCACACTGTGTACCACCATGCTTAACTGGGAAAGGCAACTAGTAATAAAGTAATTAACTTCTCAACCAAGATACTGTATGTTCTGCTGTTGTTCCTGATTGAAGTTTTCTCAGTTAATTTCTAGACAATTACATTATCTATTTCATAATTGCAAACCTGGATGAATTGTTTCTAAAAGTTGCATCATGTTTCATGCCAACAGAACCTATGAATACATAAAAGCTCCTGGTTCTAATGTCACTGTTATCAAGCCAAAAACAATTACAGTCGTTTGAGTTATAGCAACCAATAAACTTAGATAATCACCATATGCAACACAACATTTTGGCACTTGAACTTAAAACTCTTGTAGACAACTATAGATTGCTTCTAATGCAGAGCACTCTTGTCCTACCCAAGGCTGCCAATAGAAATGCCAAAGCTGCCGAATACTGTGCATCCTAGTAATGCTGTCAGTAAATGGCACATTCACACAGCCCCCAATCCTCTCTTCCCAGGCATGGTCTTCTCCAGCTGCAGCTTAATTTCCTGTGACTTGCCTAATTACTGTAATTAAGGATTAATTGCCATTAATTATTCACACATAAGCTCATCGCAAATCATGGGGTAAATGTCTTATGAAAGCTGCCATACAAGCCATGTATAAACACACTGGGATGCTTCAGGCAGGCGAATCTATCACTCAGCCCTCAAGCAAATCTCTGTGCTTCTCTTACAAAAACAGCTATAACTCTCAGAAACTCGACAGTCCTTTCAGGTGAGCATTAGGTTACAAAGCATGTTTTCCTGTGGAAGCCACAACGGTTTTATTAGTACTATAAATGCTGTTTTATCTTTCCAACTGCTATTTTTATGTTTCCATTTTTATTCTACAGTGCTCAGTTTAGGACAACCACTTGCTTCAAGGAGGAATGTTTGCAGTTGCTACTTTCCCCCATCACAGTTTGAAATAGTTCCATGTGGTTTACAACATACGACCATGCAACTGGGATCAGCATGCTAAAAAAAAAAAGAAAGAAAGAAAGAAAGAAAAAAAGTCAATGTATTGGCTACACAAGTAGGATGGAAACCATCTGATTTCCAAAGTCTCAATTTCTCCTACTGGTATAAAAAAAAGCTACAAGCAGCACATATTTGGTCACTGCTAGGGTGTTCCTTATAAGGCAGGTTACCAGCTCAGCCACAAAATACTGCTGACAGTAATGACTGAAAATGGCAAGCAAACAAAACAGTCTCATATAGATTACTTTTGTATTAGTTGGGTTCCCTGTTTTTATGACAGCATCTGGCATTTTCACAATTACAAAATACAGACATCATTCCTTTGCAGAGCTAGGAAAGAAATGGTTTCCTCCAAGTTTCTCTAATAAGCCCTGAGCTGATGAGAGAACTTCCAAATCTTAGTCTAGAAATTATACTCCTAATGCTTCTTTCCAGTTATCTAGGGTTTACCGTGTTTGAATGGTTTAAAACAGAAGAATTCATTTTAACAACAGAATAAACTATTGTGGATGCTAAAAGACTTAAACTACATCAACACTATGTATTATCACTGCCCTAGGAAATTGAAGTCTAAGTAGGCAGAATGTTCTAATTGTTATGTTAGTTCCTTCTGCAGCAAATTAATGCATGAAACATTTTCATTTCGGTACATGTTTGTGTGTCTGAGTTAAACATTTATGTTAATAGACCTTCTGGCAGATTTCTAATGTTTCAAATACTCCTCTAGAACAGTGACTTTTCAAATAAGAGTTCTTTCCCCCATTTTCTGCAGTACTTGAAATAGGGGTACATGACAACAAAAACTTCACAGTCTTAAAGTCTAAGTATACAAGCAACTACTTGAATAGCTACAGACCATCTATACATTCAAGCAAAATACCAGCTAAGCCTACAGAACCACTGGCTTTCCAAAATTAAAAAAACCTAAATCTATATATCCTCTATTGTCTAATATCTAATAGATCACATACATTCAAATTATCATTTTGACCAATTCTTGAAAGAAAAAGAAATAAATCTCATCTTTGATCCCAACAGATTGCAAGGGTATGCATGATTTCTGTACTGATCACAAAGTGTTTCCAGTACCTTCTAGAACCTTCTTTACAAATACCCAGCCACCCACTTGAAGAAAAGACCAATGTTACAAACCAGAGAGCTGAAACCACAAAACTACAGAAGCAGCCCAGTTCTTGTATATTTAAATTTCCATTACTCTCTAAAGTAAGGAGAGATGCACAAAGCCTGACAACACTCCTCAACTGAGACAAAGGTCTTTTCTTGTAACATTAGATTTCTAAAACTGGAATAATGTTTACAATGTCCTAAAATTTTTCACTGCCGAATTATATGTGTAAGCTAAAACTGTACTCTGGAACTTAGGCCAATATTGAACAGTGATCATGGATATTCCCAAATCCACCCATTTGGACCACCTCTCCCTGAAAAATATTTAGAGTAGGAGAAAGTAAGACTCCTAAGGACTCTTGTATTCCTACTCAGATAAGAATGCTATGCATTTATGTAATAATTTCAAAATTTAGAAACTAAGTTACCCTACAGGGAAATTCACAAACATTGATTTTGGAAGAAATGTATAATTTATTGTGAGTGATAACGATATAAAATCAAATTAAAATGGTGTTCAGGTTTTATTATTATTGTGTTTTGCATTTACCTAAAGTTCAGTACTTGAACTTAGCTGTCATCTTACTAACTGATTTCTACATCCTTGCCCTAGAGTCAGCAGTCAGCGACACACAGAACTGTTAAAATCTACCGTCCCAACACAGAGCTTTACCATCAATGTCATCTAATTGATACTTCCCTATTTTTGTCACCTTGCCTTGATGCCAGCTGCCAAGCTCTGCCATGTCACTTTCCATTTATGGACTCCCAAGTCCCTTGATCTGGCTAATTAGGGTTTATGTGTTAATTGGAGTAAATACAAAGATGGGAGTCACAGGCACAAATTTCAAAGCACAGCCATAAATTGAAGAGCTGATAAGCAGGGAGAAGATGCCTTCATGGAACAAGTGTCAAGTTTATTTTATCACTGGAAAGACCCAGAATTTCCTGACAAAGTGACACCTTTATACTTTTGAAAAGACTTAATGAGAAGAATAGCAACTAACACATTAAGAATATTGCTCTGTAGCAGAAAAATACATAATACATTTAAATTCAGTTTAAGAAGGTACGGCTCTCTTTTTTTAAAAAATCCTGGGACTGCCTCTATTCAGTAAGACAGTTTTTTATTTCTATCATATTTCACAGGAAAAAAAAACATACTTTGCTTTTAATTTCTAATAAGAAAAACCTAAAAGAAAATCCAGTATTTGAAAACCCCAAGATGTGATTTAAGTGAGGAAAATGACATTTTCATTAACATTCTGGAGATAATAATACTTTTTCCACTAAAAGATAACTGTTTGATTTAGAAGTAATTACCAAAAATTACAGCAAAGAATTTCTGAATACTATACAGACAGATTTAGATACTAAATTTCAGAGGCTTATCTCAAATGTCAGTTAAGACTGAACTAACTTTAGAAGGAGTCTGCATGATTTCTGTAGTGATCAGAGTGTGTTTTCAACACCCTCCAGAACGTTCTTTAGGAAAACATTAGTGTCAGTTGGAGAACACTGCCTTTTCTAGCATCTGGTGGGAAGGAGCAGTCAGAAAATTAATATGGAAAATAGCTGAAAGACTAATGAAGTCTTTCTTTTCTATTTTGTTTTTATAAGGGAAGTCTCATACCTGATTTTTCACATTTAGTTGACAAAAGTTGAATAGGAGGACTGCTCTATCTGTTACAAGTGTTCTATCTGTTTCAGTAACCTTTGATTAGTTGTTAATAACAATAACGATAGGCGCTGCCTCTGCTGCCGCTGCTTGTACTTCTATTTAGACAGCACTTTATAGCTAACAAAGAGCCTTGACGTATATTACCGAAGTTATGGTAACTGACGGAAGTTAGGTAACATAGCTAAGATACACAACTGAAGACTTTTCAGACAAAGTATTCAAATCATTTTCAGGTTGATGATCATTTAGCTGTGCCACAACAATACTATCTTCCAAGAGCATCAATGTAATAATAAAAGTATTGAAAAATACTATTGATAAGAATAGTGTTCACATTGATGTGGTATTTCTCAAAGGATCTATTTAGCTTAGTATTTATGAAACAGCTACATCAAAAAGCCTTTTCAGCCTTTCCTTCCCTTTCTTCGCATCCTTTTAAGTAACATAATCTGGTATTTATTCTTGTAATAGTTTATGATAACTTGGGTTCTACATTTTGAAGAGGCTCCTTAGGTTAACCTCATGATTCTGTTTTAGGATTCTAACTTCCTTTAGTATTTTCAACTCATTTGCCACAAGGCTAAAATTAATCAAGTCTTTGAGTAAACAGAAAAGAGTTCAGAATGAATAAAAGACCTGTTTGAAGAACTATAATATTAAAAGGGAACCTCAGATATTCATATATCTTCTGATAAAGAGCAATTTCCTTACAAAGGCAATATCCTCTGGAAAACTTTTTGACATCAGCACTGGAGATTTGTAAAATATGTGAAAAAATTCCATTTAACTTTTTTCCTGGAAAAAAGTCACTTGCTTCTAGTGATGTACATCATTTCAAGAAATACAGTTAAAATTCCTACATAAGGAAAAAGAACCACATCACACATTATATCACTAGCAACTTTGTACAACTTTTTAAACAAAACTATCTTGTAACTTAGTGTGGGGTTTTAACTGAAAACAACCAAGCTAATTTCTACAAATTAACAGATGTCCACGAGAAACAGTAAGAAACAAAGAAATGCATATGTGAACATCATCAGCATCCAAATGCGTTTATTGCAGGACTCTTTAAAGCACATCTGATCTTGGCTCCAGCCTGTAGTCTACCTTTCAACTTGCAAATGACAGTGTCACCAAACACTGTCCTTCCATCAATCAAGCTGGGTCATGAATATACAAAAGGCAGCAGAGAAGCTGGCTACCTCCTGCAGTTCAACTTGGCCTAATTATCTAGGCCTTTCTTTTGGTTACAGTCTGAAGGGTATACACCCAGTCAGCTGCTGGGCAGCCGGAGGCCTAATCAAGAGAGGTTATGCATACTGACCCTTATATGGACATCCAATGCAAGTTAAATGTGAGCACCAAATGTCATCTTTCTTATTCATCATTATGAAATTTCCCTCCCCTTTCGAAATACCAATCTGCTGCCATTTTCAGACACTCCTCTTACCCCCCTCCAAGCTGTCATTTCACTGTGCTTGCTGCCAGTTGAGTGAATTAGCATTCTAACTGATGTGCTGCTCTTCTCAGACAAATCCTTGAGCTGCGTTAACTAATGACTTCTCTCCAGAAAAAGGAACTGATAGTCAACCATTGATAAAAGAGAGTCCATTTCCACAAATCACAAACAATTTGCCATAATGGCGGCAAAATCAGTAAAGAGTTACTATGGTTGCCTACTTTCCCTTGTGCTTTTCACTTATTCCACTACTAGGAGACAACCATCACCACTGAATGGAATATAAAGCTGCTAACTAGTCAGCTGCACTTCAGTATGATGATGAACCCTAAGCAAGACAATTTATTAACCAAAGCACTGGTGGGAATGGAAAGAAAGCAAACAGTGAAGAGCCATTTTCAGATCTAGTCAAACTGAGGATGAATCTGGTAAGAGAGCAAACTGCCCAAGTACCCAGTGCCATTCCCTGCACATGGTAAGCGTTCAATAGTTGTTGCTCTTGATGATGATGCTAACACTGACGATAGAGAAGCTCAAAGGTAATGTAGCTAAGGCCACCACGAGAACTGTGATGTGGAAAAGGAAAAGACGGATCCAAATTTTACAAGTGTTATGGAGCATGATATACAAAAATAGAAGATGGGAATAAAAGATTCCACGTTTATAGCAGGGGAGATATAAAAGAATACATTTTACATTAGTAAAGAAAAAACAGAAAAGGAGAGATTTTATGGGCCACACTTATATAGATAGCTTAATTTCTCTATATTTTAACACATTTATGTAGCTCCTTGACATACACGCATGGAAGAGGTAATGCCATCTGGTGTGGCAGAAGATACTACAATGACTTACAGTCCTGCAAGTCCTAGAAAAAGTTCTGGAAAGTCCTATCTAGCTGAAATTTCAACCCCAAAATCATTTGCCTAAAACAATGGGGGATGGGGTGAAAATCAGAGAAGGCTTACTTAAGATGAGACAAGAATCTTTCAGGGTCAAGTATGGAAGATTCAATTATTATAGTCCCTGATTATTTAGTTTATGAAGTCAATATGTACTCATTCAACACATGTTTATTAAAACCTTACTCTATGCTAGTCGGTAGGAACTGTACACAAGTCTCTGGGGGACAGAGAAATACATGTAACACGACACGTCTTCAAGCTGTTGATAATCTCACTAGAAAGACAAATATGCACATATAAGGATTAAAATAACACCAAGTTTAAATATAATGTAGTTGCAGTACAGACTAGGAAACAATACCATTGTATCAAAAACATTTTTTTTAATGTTTGTTTATTTTTGAGAGAGAGAAGGCAGGGGAGGGGCAGAGAGAAAGGGATACACAGAATCCCAAGTAGGCTCCAGGCTCTGAGCTTTCAGCACAGAGCCCGACACGGGGCTCAAACTCAAGAACCATGAGATCATGACCTGAGCCGAAGTCAGACGCTTAACCAACTGAGCCCCCAGGTGCCCCAAAACTGACTTTTTTAAAAGTTTATTTATTTATTTTGAGAGAAAGAGAGAGTCCATGACAGCATACCTGAGTTGGGGAGGGGGAGAGAGAGAGGAAGAAAGAGAATCTCAAGCACGCTGTGTGTGTCTCAGCACAGAGCCTGACATGGGGCTCGAACCCACAAACCATGAGATCATGACCTGAGCCAAAGTCAGACACTTAACCAGCTGAGCCACCCAGGAGCCCCCTCTGTAACTATATTCTTAAACAAATAAACACTATCAATAAATAATGAGCACATTAAAAAAAGACAAGCGAGAGAAGCAAAAAGTCTTCTGATTGGGGTAAGGGACGGATCTGAAAGGAGATACACAGCATACTGAGTAGGGGAAGCTATGAAATGTGACCTACCTTGAAAGTACAGTATGGGAGATGGTATGAGCATTATTCATATTAGAAATAAAAAATTACACCACAAGGCAGAAATTAATCAAGTGTCCTTAAAGAAAGAAAATAGACAAGTCTCACTAGGACAGAAAGTTCTTCCAGGGCTGTGGTATAAGCTAAGCCTTCTCTGAGTCTCTAAACCAGGTTAGGAGTCTTCTAAATAAGCTTTTCTTCAAAAAACGCTTTACTTCTCCTTTAAAATAACCAACCAAAAACGTGTTCTAAGCCCACCTTCCTACATCTTTGGAACTTGCCCTTATTGGGCATACTGATTTATCTTATTCATCTTTCTATTACCAGCATCTAACATAGTCTCTGGCATAGTCCCTGGCAAATAGTTAGTGCTCAATAAATGGTGGTTGAATAAATAAAAGAATGGAGGTCCAATTTATTAACAGCCAAGAATTCCAGGTTAAAAAGTTTGAGCATTACCTTTGAGGCAATAGGGAATAATTAAAGGTTTGAATATCATGACATACAGGATCACAGGACATTCTATTGCAAAAACAATCTGGCAGCAGAATGTTAAGATTGAACCAAGAATTAGAATCAAGAGTTCTGGTTGGGAGGTTATTGCAATAATCCAGGCAAAAGATGATGAAGATCCTGAGAACAAAAAGAAAAGGACAGATATAAGAAATATGGTATTTTTAAATGTTTATTTTTGAGAGAGAAAGACAGCGCACAAGCAGGGGAGGGGCAGAGAGAGAGGGAGACACAGAATCTGAAGCAGGCTCCAGGCTCTGAGTGGTCAGCACAGAGCCGGATGTGGGGCTCGAACCCACGAACCGTGAGATCATGACCTGAGCCGCAGTCGGATGCTTAACCGACTGATCCACCCAGGCACCCCAGAAGTGTTTTTAAGGAAGGCCAACAGGATCTGCGTTCAACTTGAGATATAACATGGGCATACTAAATTCAAGGTTGGAATGCCATTAAATCAAGTCCTTCCAGTAAATACTTGAAGCTTCATGTTTCTACCAAGTGGCTCTACCTACCGTCAGCTTGTGTAGGAGTTCTCATTGGCTCCCAAAACATCTCTCTAGTTTCGCTGACAGTGGGTATTAGTCTCCTTACTCTGGTTCAGCCCCATCTGTTCCTATAGCTCACTAAGTTTCATGCTGCTCACTGTAAATATAAAAAGGCTCCTTTTTCTCATTATATAATAATCTTTCAAACAGTTGATGTCTATGAACTGACCCCATCCCCACCAAAGTCTTCACTGATAGACACAAAACATATAAATATAGAATAGTTAAGTAAGCAACAAGATAGTCACTCAACAAAATATTATGAAGTCAGTAAAATTATTTTTTAAATGCTAACATGAAAAGTGTTTACATTGTAGTACTCATGAGAAAAACCCACAATATTGTAAAAATAAGTGATCCCAATTATAAAACAAAAATATCCACTGAAAAATGAGAAGAGTGGGAAAAATGCAAATTGGTTAGTTACTCTTCTGAAGGGAAATTTAGCACTATCTCTTCTAAATTCGTACACACTAGAACCTAGGAGTTCCATGTACCCCAGAGAGAAACTAACATATGGGCCAGAGAGATACATATGTGTCTTAGTTATAGCCAGAAGCAAAAGTCTCCTGTCAGTTGCCTTTTAAAATCATCATTCATCTATATTATGGCACAACTGTATTATATATAACCGAATGAATATAAAACAACTTATGTATTCATTAAGCAATTGATGGACTTTAGGGGAGTTATTTCCCCCTCTTCTATTAAAAACAAAGCTGCTACAGACATTCAAATACAGTTGACCTTTGAACAACACAGGTTCAAACTGTGGGGGTCCAATTATGCATGGCTTTTTTTTTATAGTACAGTAGTGTAAATGTATTTTCTCTTCTTTATGATTTTAATAACATGTTTTCTCTAGCTTACGTTATTGTAAGAATACAGTATATGATACATATGACATACAAAATATGTGTTAATCTACTGTTCATCTTATCAGTAAGGATTCTGGTCAATAGGCTATTAGTTAAATTTTGGGAGAGTCAAAAGGTATAAATGGCTTCAGGGGTTGTTGTCCCTAATCCGTGCTGTTAAGGGTCAACTGCACATGTCTCTAGATACACACGTGTAAGCTTTTCTCTAGAACATACACCTAAGAATGGAGTTGCTAGTTTATAGCATAGCATATGCCAATCTTCAACTTTACAAGATACTGCCAAGTTATTTTCCAATGTTGTGCCAATTTATATTCCTACTAAGAACATAAGAGTTCCTGTTGTTCCACATTCTCGCCAACATTCAGAATTTTAAGTTAACTGACATTCGTTTTATGCCTTCTTTCTTGGTGAGTATTCCATGTGTACCTGAAAAGAACACATATTTTGCTGTGATTGAGTAGAAGAAAATGTCAATTAAGTGAAGTTAGTTGACAGTGTTGTTCAAGTCCTATATCCTTACTGATGTTTCTAATAATAACACAATCTTGCATGAATGATGTAAGCTGAACCTGGTCTTGATATAGTACATATCTATGCACTGGACTCTGTTTGGTAATAGAGTATTTTGCTTAGAATTTTTCCATTTTCATTTATGAATGAGACTGCCCTATCATTTTCCTTTCTTGTACTGGTACCAACCTGTTTCACTATTAGTGTTATATGATTAGTTGAAGAGTATACTTCTGTTTGCAACAGTGTGTACTTTGTAAAAGACTGAAATAATCCCTTTCTTGAATGATTAAAACTCACTTACAAAACCCTCTGGTCCTGGGGCATATGGGTGGCTCAGTCAGTTGACTGTCTGACTTTGGCTCAGGTCATGATCTCGTGGCTCATGGGTTCAACCCCCGCATCAGGCTGTGTGCTAGAGCCTGCAACCTGCTTAGATGTTTCTTTGATACCATTGGATTCTGTGTCTCCCTTTCTCTCTGCTCACGCTGTGTCTTTCTCTCTCTCAAAAATAAATAAACATTAAAAAACAAAGATTAAAAAAAACCCTCTGGTCCTAATGTTTTCTCTCTGACAAAATTTAAACTATTTGTTTAACTTATTTAATGACTTATAAGACCATGTATGTACATTTGCTATATTTTGAGTAAGGTTTGGTAATTTGTATTATTTCTATTAATATTCCATTTCACCTAACATGTTAAATGTATTGACAAAATGTCCTTTTTTTAAATCTCTGTCACATGTTTTATCCTTCTTTTCAAATCCAGTATTATTTATTTGTGCTTCATCTCTTTTCCTTCTTTTTTTTCTCTTTTCCTTCTTCTAAATTTGTAAGCATTTCAAACTGAAAAGTTGAATATAAAGCTTTAGTTATATCCCATACATTTTGTTATTATAACTAGCAGTACCTTTATCATTTCAAATGAGTTTAAAATATTTTACAATTTCCCTTACAATTTCTTCCTTGACTGCAGAATGATTTAGAATGTTTTTAAATGTCTAAATATTGTAGGAGTTATTTTATTTTTAGTTTTTTTGTTGATTTCTAACTACTTGTTTTGTCATAACAGCATATGGTACTTGTGATGTTGTTTCTTTTCAATTTGTTGAAGCTTGATTCATAATTAAATTTTAAAAATTTTTCCTATGTATGCTTGAAAAGAATGTGTATTCTGCAGTTGCTAGTGATATATTCTCTACATTTCCAAAGTCCAGCTTGTTAATTGTATTTTTAAACTCTTCTATATACTTACAGATTTTTTTTTGTCTGTTTTATCATTGCCTGATAGGGATGTGTTAAAATCTCCCACATCGACTCTGAATTTATTTCTCCAATATTTGCTTTATATTTTTGAAGCTATGTTTATTAGGCATATATAATTTTAGGCTTGTTACAATTTTCCTGACAAAGTAAACAATTTATCAATATATAGTGACCCTCTTTATCTCTAGAAATGCATTTTCCCTTTGACCTTTAAGTTTATTTTATCTGTAATTGTATAGCTATTCTAGCTTTCCTTCTGGTAATAGTTGCTTGGTCCATTTTTTTCCCATCCTTTTACCATCAACCTTTCTGTGTCCTTTTGTATTATGTGTATCTCATAAATAAATAAGTTGTTACGTTTTTTTGTTTTTTGGGGTGTTTTTGTTTTGTTTTGTTTTTGTTTTGCTTAGATGTTTGTTTGATACCTGCTTAGTACTCTTGGATAATCTTTATATTTTTTTCTTCACTATTTTAACCTTTAACCTTTTCAAGTCCTTTTATAAGGTGTATTTGGAATTATGTCTCCCAAGTCATTTTATGACATATTTATCCTACTTCTGTTTCTTTTATATTTCTCCTTCCCTGCCTTCTTTCGGACTGAATGAATTGTATTTTTTTTTCCTGCCCCTTCCATTTCATTTTTCTTCCTTTACTACTCTGGAAACTATACCATCTACTTCAATTTTTTAAATGATTACCCTATAAGGTCCATTAATATCAATATCTTAGAAGCATTTTTAAAAATTTTAAAGCATAAAAACAGAAATATACATTTTACGTACCAGATGTGTATATATAGACACATAGGTAAATGAATAATTATATAGTAACACCCATATAACCACCACCTCAGAAACGTAACTTTGCCACCTTCACAGAAGCAACCCTTGGTCTTGCACCAATCTCAACTCTGTCCTCAGCCTCTAGAGCAGCTCTGTCCAATTGGAATGTAATGACAGCCACAAAGAATTCAAATTTTTCTAGTAGCCATATTTTTTTAAAGTAAAAATGAAACAGATGAAATTAATTTAAATATATTTCATTTAACTAAATATTCTAAAATATTAGCATTGTAATATATAACCAATATAAAATTCTATTATTAAGGTATTATATATTCTTTTTATTTTTAAGGCCTCTGAAATCCAGTGTATATTCACTTACTGCACATCTCAATTTAGAGCACTTGCATTTCAAATACTCTTACAGACACACGTGGCCAGAGGCAGCCCTACTGAAGCTCTGCTCACCATCCTGACTTTTGTGATAAGCTGTTAAGTATTTTAAAAAATATTATTGTCATCTCCGTATAGCCCTAACAAGATAGCTCCATTTTTTCTGTTTTTTAATTTCTATATAAATGGAATTATACTGTGTGTTTTCTTTTATGTCTTGCCTCTTTTATTCAACATAATGTGTGTGATATCCCTCTATGTTCTTGAATGTAGCAATAGTTCACTCATATTTATTGCTGCGTGGTATTCCATCATCAGCATAAACCCTGGTTTATGTATCTATTTTATTATTCATCAACATTTGAGTTGTTTCCAGTTTTTATCTACAGTTTACAATAATGCTCTAAACAATCTCGTAAAGGTCTCTGGTATACATGTGAGTTTTCAACACTTAATTCTTTCTTTCTTTTGTTCTTTCTTTCTTTCTCTTTCTTTCCTTCTCTCTTTCTTTCTTAACTTTCTATCTTAAATTTTGCCAAGCAACAACAAACACTTTCTAAGCTGATTATGTCAATTTACATACTCACCAGTGAATAAAACTTCTTGTTCATCCACATCTTCCAAGGGGTTGTGTAAACAATATCTTGCTGTTGTTTTAATTTGTATTTCCTTGCTAATCAAAACCTTTATAAAAGAACCTTACAATGCCTTAACTCTGATTATAGCTTCTCAACTTACATACAGTTAAATTTTTTAAATATATTATTAAATATATTTTTAAAAATATCTTAAAAATATTTTAAGATATTATTTTAAGAATATATTTTATATATATTATAAATATATATATATTTAAGAATATATTTTAAGATATTATTATTTTATATAGTCAATACTTATTATAATTACCCATAAACTTTCTACTTTCCTTTCTCACTATTCTTGCTTTTCAGACATTCATTCTGGGGATTTTTTTCTTCTTTTTCTTAAAATATATCCTTTAGAAATTCCTTTGGTGGAATTCTATTGGTAGTGAACATTTTCAACTTTATGTCTGAAAACACCTTTATTTTGCCTATGCTCCAGATATTTTCAATGAGTAGACAATTCTAGGTTGACGATTCTAGTTATTTGTTCTCAGCACTTTGAAGTTATTTCATTAAACTGGTCCCATTGAAAAGTTAGCTATGTTTATTGATTGTTCCTTTTTTCTCTAGCTGATTTGAATTTTTTTTTAATCTTTGGGGTTCTGCAGTTTTATTGGGCATATGTCAGTAACGATGTCTTTCCATTTATCCCACTTAGAATTCACTGGGCTACCTGAATCTGAATGTTCATATTTCATCAATCCTGACACATTATTAATTAAAAATCTTTTGAATGTTGTTTCTTCTCCAATCTTTCTATCCTTTACTTCTGAAACTATGGATTGAATGTTGTTGAGGTTTCTTACTTTATCCTCTTAATCTTTTTTTTTCCCATTTTATATCCCTTCTCTGTGCTATATTCTGGGTGATTTCTTCATATCTATCTTTTATTTCACTGATTCTCTCTGTAAGCCATGTCTATTCTAAGAATTTTCTTTGTTTTATACATCTGTCTTGTTAATTTAATGGTGTCCTATTTTCTTTTAATTTCTTTAATTCTTTAAACATCATTATTTTATTTGCTATATGTGATCATATTAAATAGCTTCAGTCTTTGTGAGCCTAATACTGCTGTATCATACTTCTGCTAACTCTTAATCATGGTGGCTTTTTTTACTCAGGTACTTCTTTTTCTTTTTTAATTGTGAGCCCATGTTCCTCAAAAACTCATCTTCATAAATTCTGTGACATCCAGGTATAAATGCTTTCTTTCAGAGAAGATACACATTTTATAAATGCTTGGGAGCACTGATAACTCACTTCAAACTAAATTTTCAGCTGGGAATTTTTTTGAGACAGGCAGACAATGTGACTCCATCCTCAAATCAACTGAATGTAGGTTATGGCTAGGAGTTTTCAGGCCCATCCTATCTAGAGCCAAGAGCAAGTTCACCTGCAGAGTACTCGCCTTTTAAGAATTCTGGCTTTATGTGAAGATCTCTGATTTTGTTTCTTAAGCTGCATATGGCCCTTGAAAACCTACATTCCAGGTCACCAAGATTGGCAGACACTCCCCCACCCTCCAACCCTCTCTATTCCTGCCAGAACAAAAGATGTCAGCTCTTGTATCTGTGGACTCATTCTCTATCCTTCTTTCTGGCCACTGTCTCCTTACTTCACTATCAGCTCAAAATCATGCTTTGGAAATAAAGTTATTTCTAGCCAGCATTTTAATTGTTCTCTACCAGACAAAGCTTTCCCTTACAATCAATCTACGACATGGTCAGAAAATGAACACAATCTATTTTTTTTTTTTAATGTATGGCCTTAGATTGGAAATTTAATAAAATCAACGTAACATCTCCAGTTTGGTTGTCTTTGTAAAATGGGTCTAAACACAGTATCTCTCTCAGAGTTCTTATGCAAATTAAATAAGAAAATTCATATAAAATGCTAGGCAGAGTGCCTGGGACACAGGAAGCATGTAAAAATATTGGCAATCAATATCATTATTACAGTTGATTTGGGTCCAATATTAGAACCTATTAAATTTTGTTTTGTTTATGGAGTCTTAATTTTACTATTGAACAGCTATTTCCTCTAGCAACATATACCCTGAAAAATATATTACCCATGTCTTCAAATTTTCTATCAAAACAATTGATTTTTTTTAAAAAACTACTTTGGGTAGGACCCAGGACATATCTCAGGTGAAAGGTCCTACAGACATCAATCTAGGATGACAATTTGTCACTTGTACGGCTATTAAACTATATTTCTTGAGCTTGCTTTCAAATTCTTCCATGGTGATATTTTAAAAAAATGATCATTGAGGAAAATTATGAGATCTCTATAATGGATGTCACAAGATCTTAGATTTGGCACTGTAACTGCTCTGTAATTACATGTAGATGGTATTATCTTGTGTTTACCTAATATAGCCATAAAAATCAATTCACCTCTTTATAGATGAATTATGAGGAAAAATAAAGTCAGACAAAAGACTCAGGAACCCAATCATAAAGTCAGCAAATTAAGTACTGAGGTATCATATGGAAATCACCAAAGAATAGCCTTGAATACTATCAAGCACAAATACAAATATTTTCAAGAGAAGTAACTGTTAACATTTGTGAAATTTTAAAAATTCTTAAAGTAGAAATATATTGCATTACAGCACAGTTACAAACAACATCTGCCTTTTTAGAACAAAGTATGACCCTGTTAACTGGAAATGAGATATAGAAGCCGAAAACGATACATCTTCCACCTTCTTGGACACATGCAGAGGCCTCTGGCAACTTTACCCATCCTCTAATAAAACAGCCATGATGATTGCTTCTCTGATCTCCTTTTGCAATCTAGGCAGAGTTGTCTTTGTTCACCTATTTCAACCTATTGTATAATGTTACTTGTTTTTCCACCAGAATATAAACTCCACAAGGGCAGCAGATATATTCTAAGTTCCTCAAACAGTGATTAACACATGGCAAACATTCAATAAATAATTAGATGAATGAATTTAACTTCCATTTGAGGATAATGCCATACTTTTCTGTGTGTTTGTTTTTGATAGAAAGAGAGTGCAGCCGGGTGAGGCGCAGAGAGCAGACAGAGAAGTAGACAGAGAATCCCAAGCAGGCCCCATGCTGCCAGCACAGAGCTTGACACGGGGCTTGATCCCATGAACGATGAGATCATGACCTGAGCCCAACTCATGAGTTGGACGCTTAACCAACTGAGCTATGCAGGTGCCCAATAATGCTATCTTTTAAATTAAGCCCTCCAAAAAAAAAAGTATAAAATAATTAAAGAGATATTTGTGATTAAAGCAAATGTATAGTATTTGATAAAACTGGTGGATAAAGTAACATGGAATATTATGTAGCCACATAAATATGATAACATAGAGCTACATTTGCTAACATGAAAAGATGCCCACGATATATTATTCAGTAAAAGATGCCAGCTATACAACACTATATTTAACTCATTTTTGAAAAATAATACATATATGTAAGTGTTTAGCAGTATGTGGAAGAGTGATTATCTCTGAGTAGTGGGAATTTAAGTCATTGCTACTTTTCTCTTTATACTCTTCAGTGTTGTTTAAATATTTTTACACTAAGCAAAGATAATTTTGTGATCAGAAAAAAGTAAAGCTATTTTCTTTTCAGAAGACAAAAAAACAGGACAGGAAGGCAAGCAGGTGGGCAGGTAAGCAACACACGCAACATACTTATTCCTGACATATGCCCTAAGCCTAATTTAACTATATGATTCACAGAGGCCTTCTCACATTAACCGCTTATGGAAATAGACTATCAGCTAGTGACAATTTCACACATTCTTCTATAGGTAAAACTAAATACTCTTTATCTGTTCTAATCCTTAGCTATTTTACAGTACATCTGACATAACGCGTTTAGTGCGCCAGACGGGTGACACCATCCTCCCATTTGTAAGGTGCGATGGGATCTTTTGAAAAGAGAAATGTTATGCCAAAAAAAAAAAATTCAGATCAGTTCTTCCTTATTACTGAAAGTCCCTTAAGGGCTATTGGAATGGAGTCCGTGCTCATTTAGAGAAGCTAGAAACATCCAGATTACCATTTAAACATAGTAATAATAATTTTATAAATCATACTAAACAGGAATTATTATGGAAAGAAGCTTATATTTTCATCTATCTAATGAAGTACTGCAGATAAGGCTACAATCTATAATTTAGAACAAATACAGTTATAAAGATACTAGAGAAATTCCCTAAGAAACACAATTATTTTCTCTTGGATTATTGAATTTCTTTTCATAAAGATACATGGGTTAGACCTAATGTAAGAGCATATTCAAATATCAGTAACTGCTACTGACTCTCTCTCCAGGAAACAGGAAACATGACCTCTTCTTTTTAAAAAGACTGAAGTTGGTAAATTCAACTTGAGCCATCTGGCCTTAATGGAAAATCACCTTTACTCACAGTGATGAAATCAACCAATTCTAAGGATATTTTTACCATGAAGGATTTCTTTCTTTTTAATTTCTTATTTTATTTTATTTCTTATAGTTTATTGTCAAGTTGGTTTCCATATAACACCTAGTGCTCTTCCCCACAAGTGCCCTCCTCCATGTCCATCACCCCTTTCCCCTTTGCCCCTCCCCCTTCAGCCCTCAGTTTATTTACCGTGAAGGATTTCTTACCATTCAGAAGGTCTGGGTTCACATGCTAGCGTGGCCACAAGTTAGCCAATTTCAATGGATGCATACATAGTAAGTACTCAGAACAGTGCCAGCACAATAAATGTTAGTATCATCGTCATGCATGTACAAATGGCAAAAATGAAAGACAAAACTAGCTATATGAGCACAGGCAAGTCACTTAATGTCTCTGGGACCTAATTTGCCCATTTCTAAGCAAGAAGTTTAGACAAAATGATGCCTCATATCATTCCTAGCTGTGTCTTCTATAATCTAAGGGATGTCAGACAGCTAGACAGTATGTACTGATAAATGACTATCAAAATACCTCCCACACCATCTTTCAGAACATCTGTTCCATGGAACCCACTTTGGAACACTCTCTACTGGTTTATAAGTCATGCTCCTCATTGTTACTTGCTTCTTTAAGGAGATAGGGACCTCTCGAGTTCAAACAAGAATACCTACTTTGGAACTAAAAAGTTCTTACTGGAGCATTTTTACAATTAGAAAAAAAAATATTTTTCTTAAGAGTGTGATTAATAGAAAAGGAAAAGAAAATAAACACCTGGGCAAAGTTCAGTATTAAGAGAAGAGAGGAAATTGTACAAGAGCTGTCGTGATGGCTAATGATGCTGAGCATCTTTAAATGTACTCCACAGACCATTTTAACTGCCATTTTTCTTTCCTGGAACCTTTCTTCCTAATTTTCCCAGTGCACAAACATACTTGATTAGCCACCGGACTTTCAAACTATCCAGATTTAATCACAGTACCAATACTCTCACTGGCTACCTAGAATTCTTTAGTTCCTACTGTGCTAATTGTGAATGTCATTAGTAGTGCTCACTGACATCCAGCTCTCTTCTCCCTCTGGGCACATGCTAAGATTGCACTCCCTGGTCCTTTATGGTCAGCTATGTGACTATGGCCAAAAATTTGTAAGCAAGAGTTATGAACAATTGTTACTTCTGAACTACCTTTAATTGCTGGTAAGACAACATCCCCAAAATTGCTTTCCTTCTGGGAAGACAACTGGCAATGTCTGAGAGATGGTGGCTGCACTGTTAGCCTAGGTCCTATGTAACTACAATAGAGCCACTGTGAAATAATTAGAAATATACATATTAGTATCTGCCCCCAGTTCTTGGTATAGAGCCCCTGAAAACCTTACATTTTCCTAAGTGACAAATGCACTAGGTACATCTATTACTCTTAATATTTGGTTCTTGGTCATGGTCCCTGACACAGGGCTTCAGAAAGTCTTATAAATTCCTAAATGATAGAAGCATCTTTTGTTCTAATGATGTGACTCTGGACAGGCTCCTGGATTGGTGCTGGTCACAAAAAGAGCAAGCCATAATTAGAAGCTTGGAATTTTCAGCTCTGCCCCTCCACCACTCCATTTCCCCAGAGAGAGGAGTGGGACTAGAAATGGAGTTAATGATTTATCCTATGTAATAAAGACTACAAAAATCCCCAAAATCTGGTGTTCAGAGAGCTTCCAGATTGTTGAACACAATCACAAACCGGGAGGATGATACACCCCAATTCTGCAAAGACAGAAGCTTTTGCACTCAGGAACCTCCCAGACATCACCCTATATATCTCTTAATCTGACTGTTCATCTGTCTCCCTTACCATATCCTTTAATAAACTGGTAAACATAAGTAACTGTTTTCCAGAGTTCTGTGAGTAGTTCTAGCAGATGAACTAAACTCAAGGAGGGGGTCATGGGAACCTCTGATTTATAGTTGATCAGTCTAGAAGCACAGGGGACAACCTGCACTTGGAATCGGCATCTGAAATGGGGTGGGAGCACTCTTGTGGGACCTAACTTGTGGGATGCATAGGTGGATAGTGTCAAAATTGAGTTAAATTGTAGGACACCCAGCTGGTGTTGTGGAGACTTGCTTGGTGCGGGGGAAGCCCCACACAGAAGTAAAGCCATGTTGTTGAGTAGCAAAAAAAGACACAGTAGGAAAGACTGGATGGCTTTTCCTAACTCAGCCACCCACAGACATACAATGAATATAGTTTGTTGTCTTAAAGCTATAAAGATTTGGAGGCTGTTTTTTTCAGTGTTACAGCCTAACAGTCTCTCTGCTGGGGTTCCACAAGAGAATTAAGCCTCACAGAAAATTAGTTGACTACAATTCCCCCAAGGATGGTACATAGTTAGTACCATTCTAGCACAAGAATGACAACAGGCCAACCCTAGTTACGAAGGGCTCACCAAGCTTCTCTTTGCTGACATAACACACATTTTCATCATCCCTATGCTTATACCAGGGAACAAAGCTAGAGGCAATAGCAGAACTTTGAAGTCAGGGCCCCCTAAAAATGTGGGCCATGTACTCGTAACTGAATACCCAATCCTCCTTACAAATTCCATTACAAATCTGTTGATTGCCTTTTATAACGACCACAACAACACATTGCACAAGGCTGGGTAATGTGGTATCCTGTGGGCTTTGAAATTACAAAAATATGATTCAAATCTCAGCTCAGCCACTTACTAGCTGTGTGATCTCTGGCAGGTCACTTAGCTTTTCTGAACTTCCATTTACTCATCTACAAAATGGAAATATCAATAACTATCTGATAAGATTATTCTAAGGAGAGGGGCGCCTGGGTGGTTCAGTCAGTTCAGTGTCCGACTTCGGCTCAGGTCATGATCTTGCGGTTTGTGAGTTCAAGCCCTGCGTTGGGCTCTGTGCTGACAGCTTAGAGCCTGGACCCAGCTTCAGATTCTGTGTCTCCCTCTCTCTCTGTCCCTACCCTGCTCATACTCTGTCTCTCAAAAATAAATAAACATTTAAAAAAATCTTTTAAAAAAGATTATTCTAAGCAGATAAGAGTGTATGTACTACCAAACGTAAGCATAAACGTCATGTTAAAGAAATATTAAGTCCCTTCCTCAAATTCCCTATCTTACCTTTCTGAGGTCTTACAATACACCTGTCCTTCCTTACCTTCCCCTCTAAAGAGTAAAATGGCAAAGCAGATATGCTCCCTACTTTCAGGGGCCATGGAGTCAAAAAAAAATTAAAATTGTGGTAAGTTCTATGAAGGAAGGAGTCATAGAATAACAGAGAAGATTTATTTTAGCAAGAGTGGTTGAAAAAATCTCTACAAAGAGGGGACATTTAAACTGAAACCTGAAAGATGAAAAAACATCTAATCATTCTGCCTCATCTTACCACCTCTATAACCTTGGCCTATCCCCAACTACCATTTCTCTCTCTCTCTCCTACTCCCCATCACCTCCCATGGGTTACTTGACCTCTGACTGTAAACATGCAAAGCCTTAGATTTCTTTTTCTTTATTTTTTTATGTTTATTTATTTTTGAGAGACAGAGACAGAGAATGAGCAGGACAGGGGCAGAGAGAGAGGGAGACACAGACTCTGAAGCAGGCTCCAGGCTCCAAGCTGTCAGCAAAGAGCCCAACGTGGGGCTTGAACTCTGAACAGGGAGATCATGACCTAAACCAAAGTCGGATGCTTAACTGACTGTGCCACCCAGGCGCCCTGCCTTAGACTTCCTGATAGGCAGAAGGGATGGTCACGCAACCTCATTTGACTTACAGCATCTCTAACTATCAATTTCTATTTGGCACCATTAAAGATATTTATAAGAATGGCCAAAATCAAAAGTAGGGCTTCCGAAAATAGAATATGCATTTACTTTCTAGAAATAAGTTTGACCTGTAACTCCATTCATTTAAGTGTACTGATTAAAAAAACAAAACAACAATCATTACTTTCATATCCTGAAAACCCCTTGTTATTGTTCAGATGCATGCTAACATATATAAAATATGCACATGTGTAGGCATACAAGAATGGGCAGTAAGCTTTGAAATTGTAGCTTAAATGATATCATGGGTAAATGAGATACAATGGATAGTCATGTTTTTTTATCGAATGCTTACTAAAGGCTTGTATAAGACTCATAACTTAATATTAATTTGCCCAATGACTAAAAATTTCCTGAAGTAATATATGCATGCTCCTTTTTTTAAGTGGGAATACTTCTATTCCCACTTAAAGGTCAGCCCCACTCCGAATAACTCCACCTTTTTTTCAAATGTTTATTTATTTTGAGAGAGCACTTCGGTGTGTGTACACATGCACGCGAGTGGGGGAGGAGCAGAGGGTGAAGGTGAGAGAATCCCAAGCAGGCTCTGCGCTGTCAGCACAGCACCCTACACAGGGTTCGATCTCACAAACTGTGAGCCGAAATCAAGAGCCAAACACTAAATTGACTGAGCCACCCAGGCACCCCTCCACCTTTTCTGAACTGATATATCTTTTATGCTCATAATTTAAAAGTGCCTATTAGTTTGCTAAAGAAAATATTTTGGCAGATCATAAAATCCCTTAATTTGCTCATAATGTATTTACATACATCTTTAGTTGAAAAATCAAAATGCTATGGACAGATACAGAAATTTAGTCTAAGTCACTAGAAACAGCCTTTATTATTTTACTATAGTTTATCATTAACAGGTTATAGCTACATAATAAACACGTGTACATGTAGCTAGCAGTTTCACATATAAAATTCTACTCCACCAAGAGTACTATAAATAGAACTGTTTTACCTGTATCTCTGAAGACCTCTCTTTATAAATACTGTCTGTAATATCTCTGTTCTACCAATATCTGAAGTCCTCTGAAACCCAAATCTTACTCTGAGGAATTTTGGTGCCCTTGCACTCTGTCATACATGCTTACTATCATCAAGTTTTGAATGAAGGTGAAGCTGAGGAAGCTAGATATATCTTCCTAATCTAAAACTATAATCAACTTTCAAGAAATTAAATCGTACACTCTTTTTAAAATCACAGACCATACTGCATAAAGGAATGACTATTACACTGAAATTGGGCAGGCATACCAACCAAAAGCATTTCCAGATGGCAAAGAATTCACTGAAACAAGAATTACAGAAGTATATTCAAAGCAATATTCTGTCTTTGATAATTTAGAGGCAGCCATGATAACCACTATTTGTACATGACAGTCATATGAAATAATAAACCTTGCTAGCTATAAACATTACCAAATTCTGACACTATTGATTTATTATGTCTAACAGTGACATCAAACCAAACAACTGACAGAAACAATGTTACAGCTTTAAGAGCAGTTTGTCAACGATTAATACTGCCAAACGGGGTTTAGCTTTATGCTGGGACCGCTTGTCTAGCAGTTGTCAATCCAAGCAAAAATTACTACTGCCACACGTCTGCTAACACAGGCCCGAGGCGCCGCTCCGTTAGCCCTCATTACCCCGATCACTGCAAATACAGATGCAAGGCCAGTCCCTATTTAATATGCGTGTTAATTATGCAAATTATTAATTGGACTGGTGCTTGAGGACTTGTGTTTATGCCCAGATTAGAGTCAATAACTGTATCACACAGCATTCTGAGCCTGACCTGTGACAGAAATAAAGCTGTGCAGGAAGCAACATTTTTCTCACCCTCTTCCAGTTCAGCATACTAGCTCTAGATAGAGTATTTCACATTGATTCAGAAAGAGGCCTCACACGGGAGACAGAGAAACCACAAAATATATCTTTTATTAATACATTTATTTGTTAATATTCCTTGCCTGATATGGCTCATAATTATTTACAGCACTCATTAAATTACTTTACCAAGTCTATTGTTTCTATAGCAAAAATGTTGAATGTATTAAGTGTTAAAATACATTTTTATAGTTATTTTTTTCCAATAAGGCTAGGGTTTTGGTCCTATTTATATTACATGTCCATAAAAATTGTATGACATGATATTATGTTGTAAATTTTTTTTTTACTTAAAAAAAATCATATAGATTTAAACCTCCAAAGATGGAGAGCAAAGCTATAAGGTTTTTCCAATTAAAATTTACAGCAGACAATGTTGTAAATTTTATACAGTTGTAATGCTTGCTGCAGTTGTACTGAAATGGGAACTATTGATCAGTATGATTTCCCAGGATACATGAAGGGGGAACAAGGTATTGCACAAACAGAAACAAAACTTTCATTTGTAAAGCTTTCTATTAGACTTTACTGCCCTCATTTGGTTCTAGATGCATCTATCTAAACAGGAAAAAAGTCATATTCTCCCCACAGAATTACAATAAAAGCAAAAACCAAAACCAAACAACAACAAAACACACACACGCAGTTAATCAAAAGTAACACTTGTGTCCTAGTAAAAGCAGTTTTGATATACTGTCAAGATGGTATCTATAATGTGATGAACAGATAATCATTTATCATTTGAAGGAATTTTTTTAAAAGGAAAAAGCCTTTAACTTCAAAATGAACGTAAGTCAAGATTAATTAGAATAACACTAGTAAAGCACATACAAAAGCATTAATAATATATTTGTAATATTAGAAGTCATTTCTAGGAATACATTAAAGTGCTTTATAAATTTTGTAAACGTTATTAAATTTAGGAAGTTCTTTTTTTAATGTTTATTTATCTTTTTGAGAGAGAGAGAGAGAGAAAGCAAGCACAAGCAGGGGAGGGGTAAGGGGAGGGGGGTATCCCAAGCAGGCTCTGTGCTGTCAGTACAGAGTCCAATGTAGGGCTCAATCCCATAAACTGTGTAATCATGATCTGAGCTGAAATCAATAGTCAGACTTTTTTTTTTTAATGTAGCCATGTTGGATAGACTATAAAGTGCTATACCAACATTAGCCATTGTTGTTGTTTTCTTTAAGTTTGTTTTTGAGAGAGAGAGAGAGAGAGAGAGAGAGACAGTGACAGAGCGTGAGTGGGGGAGACAGGAAGAGAGAGGGAGACAGAATCTGAAGCAGGCTCCAGGCTCTGAGCTGTCAGCACAGAGCCTGATGCGGGGCTTGAACTAATGGACCATGAGATCATGACCTGAACTGAAGTCGGACATTTAACCCACTGAGTAACCCAGGCGCCCCAAGAGTCAGATGTTTAACCACCTAAGCTACACAGGCACCCCTCTAATGTTATTTGACTTATATAAATTAAATTATTGGCATAAAGAAACTGGAAAACTTGGTCTGCAAAGATATGCTAATGAAAATATCACAAGCTCTATGTGAAATCAGATATATTAAAGTTGTGCCTTCTTGAGCTGATTTCTAACTAAAGAAGAAACTTAAGTTCTGATTCCCTTCTGCATGGTTTTGTGGCAGAGTTTTGCTGGTGACTTTTTGATCTTACAAATAATACGGAATAGCTTTAAGTTATTCAACAAATAAAAGATATAGAATTCATGTCCAGAGAGTTCCATGAAGATATGCCAGAAAGCAAAAATTAAGCTGTCTTAATTTAACTTGGTCACTCCATGTTTGATACAGTCTAGCTCACTGATAATAAAAATATCTACTATTTACTGAGTACCAACTTTTTCACAGACTCTTTTCATAATACCGTGACAAGTAGATTAGACATTACTACATTTTTTATGAGAAAACCAACTCTCAAAAGTTCAATAACTAGTCCAAAGTCATAACTGTAATAAAAAATAAAAGGGGGGGGGGTGTAACCCAAGGCAACACGATATCAAAACAAAATCTCTTTAAACCCAATCTACTTGTCAATTGTCCTAAATGACAATGATTCCAATGCTTAAGTACAAATGAGCATATAAATGGGAAAAGAAAGTAATAACGTTTTCATCTCTCTGAAAAATCTGAGACAACTAAAGTTATCTGAATAAGATGCATCAAACACATTCATTCACTGAAAATTATAAAGGTGTATTTAAATCACCAGGGATGGAGAAATGTTAATTTCTACAATTCATGGTATTTTCAGTAACAATTTTGCAAATACAAGTTGAAAGATAATTATTTAAGGTTATTAGAAATTTTTTAATATTAAAAATAAATCCATGACTCGAATGATAGATCTATCTTGATACAGAGCGTGGTACTCCCCAAAGATTCCTATCACAGTGCCATGTGCCTGTGCATGCTATGTATATAGGAGCCAATTAATGTCCCTTATTTAAATAAATGCACAGTTTTTCACATTACTGTTCATTTATTAACTAATATTGGGCATTAAAGTATCTATTTTCTAAAACATAGTCTAAATACTTTTTATTTGGGTATTATTTTAATACTTGTGTTTTTTTAAATGTTATTTTTTTTATTTTTGAGAGAGACAGAGTGTGAACGGGGAAGGAGCAGAGAGAGAGCGAGACACAGAATCTGAAGCAGGCTCCAGGCTCTGAGCTGTCAGCACAGAGCCTGATGCAGGACTTGATCCCACGAGCCGTGAGATCATGGTCTGACCTAAACTCAGACGCTTAACTGACTTAGCCACCCAGACGCCCCTTAATACTTGTTTTTTGTCATAATTTATACATAATTCAAGAAGCTAGCAAGTGATAAACATTCATTCACAACCATGAAAAATTTCTAAAAAAAGAAAAGGTCCACATAAATGCAGATGGTATCAACTTTTAATGGGGAAACTTAGCCCTTTTACCCAGGTGATTATAATTTTTCAACTTCAATTTGACATTGAAATTTCATATTATTAAACTTTGTACTTGGATAACTTTGAAGATTGCTTTTTCCTTTCTTTTCCCACATAAAGTCATCCAAAAGTTTGAATTATCAGGGGCCATTTATGGCATCCAGTGCTGGGTGTATTTCAGTGTGTTCTAAAAAAGTATAGTTTTCTAGCAGTTGGCTAACTTTGTTTTTGTAAAAAAAAAAAAAAAAGAAAGAAAGAAAGAAAGAAAAAGAAAAAAGAAAAGAAAGAATGACTACACAAAAATGTAGTATTGACACTATTTTGGACCTTGTCCTCCTGGTGACAGTTCCTACAAAAAGATAACATTAGAGGAAAAGTGTACTTAGGGCTATGTTAACAACTATGGGCTATATTTTTAGATAAACCAGTAAGATCCTAATTTATCAACATTATTTAAAAGAGTCACTTTTTACACTTAAAGAAATTCTAAATTCAAGTCACAAGTGTAATTTAAATTCTGATCGGTAGAAAAAGATGGTGAAGCACAGTACCAACACAGTCAAGGTCAATGATGTGACCTCAAGGTGGGTCAGGAAGTCATACACCATACATATTAACTCAACCAGACAATACTGCAAATTGAGAAAAAAGAGAATTTTTAGACACTGAAAGATAAGCAGATCTTAAAATGTTGACAAAAAAAACATTAAAAGCAAACAATAGCCTTGCCTTATACTAACCAAGAGTAGTAAGTATGCACGTAAGGTATTGTATGCTAATTAACAAAAACAAAACAAAACACAGGTTGTTATTAGCATTTACAAATTCCTGAGGCAGATAATCTGATCATGCAGTCACCATCAAATACAGTGTTTAGAAGCAGAGGAAAAGATTCAGAAAAATAACTGGAAAGGAAATACTCTCATAAAAAGTTATAACAACTATGAATGTAACATTTCCTTGAAAAAAATCAAATTTTGTTTCACTTTACATAACATGTTTCATGACAGCATAAAAAAAATGTGGAAAACTGACCTGAAACAACACCCACCTTCAGGGCTTCCAGAGATTGCCCATCAGCCAATAGTTTATTCAAAGACTAACCCCACCTCTCCTTGATGTGCAATGGTACTAAAAAAGTAACACATTCAGTGTTCAGAAACTGGATTCTCATTCACACTACAGGGCTTATTCCAAATCTACTCAATGATTCTGAAAGCCAAATTGCCCATCTTTAGTGCTGATCAGTTATAATATGGAGAACGTACTAATTTAGATAACCTCCCACATTAACAGCTTGAATTAAAACAGGTAGTAAGAGACAACATCCTATTATAAAAGGGAAAAAAGAAATAGACAATGGATGGATCTAATAATGGGAAAAGATAACAAAGACCTAGGATTCTAGCATCTGGCACTAAATGAACTTTTTTGTAAACTGAATGGCGGTTTCCAAAACTGCTCTAAGCATCATTCCTTTGCCAAGGCAGTAAACAGCTTTTATCAGCAATAATGATGGCATAATCCCAGCTAAAAAGGAAAGTAACATATGGCAGCAGCCCTCCAAATACCATCCCAACAAAGTAGGGGGCATTTTTATTACAGCGTCCACTTGCAGAAAATCTGCCAGACATATTTCCCTTTTTTCTTCTCTTTTTATTTATTTGTTTTTAAACAGGTTATATCATCTTCTCTAAAGTGAATATCACATTTGGGAATTTTAAACTAATGATTTCTTTTTCTCAAACCCACTCACAGACTTACACAAAGAAACTGCAGCATCTAATGATAGCAAATAAAATAAAATGGAACTGCCTATTAAAAAAATAAAAATTTTTTGGAAATCTCTAAACTTATAAAAGAAACGGTTGTAATTAAGGATATTAGGATCTAGCATAATGACAGATGCACAGTGAGCGCCGAAGAAATAATTAATTTCAGAGTCTAATAAGAGTTCTCCAGAAATTCAGGTGAAAAAGTAATACAGACACAAAATACTACTTGGTATAAAGCTGATAAACAATGAACTACAGTAAACTGCAAAGACATATGATCTTAATCTTATCTGATATGTGTTAAAATGTCAGGCTTCATAATATATAGCTCTGACCAAAACAATCACAGTGAAGTATTTTTTAGGCCAACATACTGTTTATCAATAAAAGTATAAAGGAGGATACTTCTATAAAATATCTTCTAATGGCCTATGGGGTGGACTAATGAATCATAAATCCTACCTTGGTTTTCAATGACAGACTTTCTATTCTCATTGACAAGTCAATGGCTATCTTTTTTACTTAGGCTCTTGAGCCTTCTTCATACTTTAGGAATATAATCTGAGAATGACAACAATATAATTTTGATTCAGATTTTAAATGTTGTAATGAATGGATTTGGAAAATTAGTTTACTAATTAACACAGTAGTTATCATATCCTATATATTTATCATCTTACTGTACACTTAGCCATATGCAAACCTTTGTTTACTTCAGGCAAATTTATTAGCTGATGGAGGAATCAATGAAAAAGTAAAAGAATGTTAATATTTTTGACATCTCTACCTATAAATATTTTTTCAGGCTGAAAAATGTATCTAATAGCACCACTCACTGATGTGCACTACAGTTTACCACAGTGTCTATATTTCTGTTGTCAGTTTTACAGTATCTCCCTTCATTAAACCTATCAAGTTTTCCTTTTGATCATGCAACCAAGGCCAGAAGACAGATATCTTCCCGGAACAGAGCAGTCTGCCAAGTCTTTCACAAGACCAGCTTAACCTCCCTATTGATTTTTTCAACACTGCAGCCATTCATTGTTTGTGACATTTGGCTGTCGGCTCTTTAACACCCTTCAACCAAATCAATTTCATATTTTTGTCAATGCTCTGCAAGAGGATGAGTAAAACTAGGAACAGACTTAGCATGATTTAAAATGTTGATTTTCTCAAACAGTTTTATCTTTAGTTTTTATAAGGCTTATAAACTTAATTCATGTGCTTACTTATACTTCTGCAAAAAACAAGAAGAGAAGTATCATAAATTATAATTTTGGGGGGGAGATCCTGGTGGAGGGGATTATAGTTTTTCAGTATAGTACTAACCTTATTTTTATTGAATCTTTAAAATTTCTAATTTTCATAATGTCAATGAATTCTTATATAATCACATACTGCTTGACCTAAATACTACTACGTGAAAATAGTAATGTTTTCGGTGGTTTGGATATTTTTAAAATACGTAAGAAACACTGTAAGAGACAATATACACAATATCATCATTACTGTATTTTCAAAAGGCAAACCATGTCAAAAAAGCACAATTCAGCATTTTGCTCAACCTTAAGTCTGAACTTTCTGTGTACCTAGATACTAAATGCTAAATGCCATGGTCTATCTTCAGGCTGCCAATGCAAAAACTCCTTTTGACATCACTTAGAACAACATGTGGAAATCAAAGACACATATGTTCAAAATTGTGCCAAATCTCCCATCATTCAGAAAATTCAGCAGACTCTCATGGACATAGATAAAGAAACAAAACTCAAAATACAAGGCAGTTTCACTTTATTTCTGCTGGTAAAATTTTAAGTACAATTTTGTATTAATTTCTAGTAGGTTGCCTACTTTTGGTGTTAATTATATAAAACAATGGGCTGAAATCTTAAAACAACTGTAATTCATGTAAATATATATTTAAGGACTAAAAAAAAAGTGAGTAACTTGAAAAGCCTGATACTTCCTTTGGAACCATTATATATTATATACATATAATTTGTAATTCTTCAAAATACACTATAATCTAATAATACCTACAGTTTGCTGGCATATGAATAGATGTTTCAAAAACATCCAAACATAGCTATACTGAAAAGTAAGTAAACGCTTAAAAGTTGCAAAGGTGATCTTAAGTGTAAGCATTTATCTAACACATTTGAACCATTAAAAATACATATTAAGAATCTGACAATTCATATAGAGTTGTCTTTTGGAAATATAATGCATATACATACTTAGGGTGTTGACAAAATAGAAATAACTACATTTCATCAAATCTAAGGCACCACCATTTGAATCATAAGGCACCTCATGAATTTATGTGCTATTTGTATGTAAACAAAATTTTTTTTGCCAATTACAGCGTAATATGACATCAATTGTTAGAGGCATCCTAATCTCAAAAATGTTAAAATGCAAAGACGAAATGAACACCTTCAGACCACTGAAACATGGTCATGATAAACTGGAATAACACCTACTCTTGGTTTTTTATGTGTGTCATTTTAAAATGTGCACATTAAATATTGTGACAGAGAACCTCAAGTCACTTTGAAACACTAACATGACCTTTTGCTTAACAAACTGACTCCCACATTATCCTTTGACTCCTTATGGATCTGCTGCTATATAAAATACAGCACAATGAATAAAGCACACCTGAGGAAACCCTATCATATCTACTATATTTGCAAACACATCATTCAGAAAAATTCAACTAAACAACTAAAAATCTGTGGTATATTCTTCACAGCAATGTTTATGGAAGAATCACTTTGGAATAAGAACTTACGTTTGAATAAGGTTTGCCACTCATTAGTTATATGATCCTTGGCAAGCTCCTTAACATCTCTAAGACTCTCTTTTTTCATTGGCGAAAACAGAAATAATACCAGCCTCTCAGACCTACTGAAAGAGTGAAGTGAGAATTAAGGTATGTAGAAATTCTTAATAGAATACTTGGCATACTGTGAATGTTCAATAAATGTTGCTTCCCTTTCTTCTCACTATCAAGATTTTGCAAAACCTGCAATGAAACCATGCAAAAGCTAATGAATGGTTTACTCGAGATCAATTGGATATACATTTGGAATCTTTTTTGTTAAACTAACGTTTATGCCCCATTAATGTGGGGCTTGAACTCACCCTGAGATCAAAAATTGCATGCTCTATTGACTAAGCCAGGCAGGTGCCCTTTTGATAAACATTTTTTTTTTAGATGCTGATAGCTCCTAAGAAATCATGTTACATTATCATAGAACGCATATGGCAGCCAGTTGTGTATGTAGATCCCCAAGAATGTAAGTTCCATAAAGGCAGGAATTTGTTTTGTTCACTATTACATCTCTAGCATCTAGAATAATACCTAGCACATATTAGGCACTGAGTAAATATTTTTTAATTAATTAGGATTTCAAAGAATTTTTAATTTCCAATCCCACACTAAATTTTAACTTAGTAGCAACCCAATGAAAAGAATGCAGTAAAAGACTATTTTGTTCACCTCTTCCATCCAAAAATTACAGACCATGACAATGTTAATCTTCTTAGCATTAATTCAACAGCAACATTCTAACTAATTTAACAACCATTTATTGAGCATCTATCATCAGAATAGCACAGTGCTAAGTACTGAAGAAAAAACCCTAAGTATCATAACAATTGGTAGCTTCACAGAAAAAAACAAAATAATAACATGCATGAAACTAGAGATGACTATGCTTCAAAATGAACCATACAGACAACAGTTTTCCCCCTGGAAAAATAAAAATAAAAATAATTTAGAACAAGATAAAAAAACAAAACATGGAAGATTGGTGCAATCAAGAGACCATATATAATAAGTAGATATTAGGTCAGTGACATGCTAATCCAGAGCGACTGATCGTTGTTTAAGAGACAACATGGTAGATTTAAAATACTCTACCCTATGTAAAGTCTTCAGATTACAAACCAGAGATTATTAGCCCTATAAAGCAGAAGTGGAACTATTTCACTCAAGGTAACTTATGCCCAGTAAGAGAGCATCAAAGAACTCAATGTGAACAATTAACATGTTAGGCCTAGCAACGACTCTAAGATCAGCTCATCCTAGCTCCTGTTCAACTGAACATATTTACTGATACTACTCTGTGCCAGGCCCTGTGCAAAGCATCTGGATGTACAAAGATAATAAGAAACCTACCTATCACAAAAAGCTATTAGAGGAGATACCACTTAATTTAGATTGCTGTGATCTATTTGTAACTCTGCAATTACAACCCTTCTACAGGTTCATTTGTGGATTAAAAGATGGGACAAGATAGTCCACTAGAGAAGATTCAGCTCCTAGATCGTGCTTTGCTCACTTGAACAAATGGTAAAGGGGAAAAAAATGTTAGTGTAAAACAAGTAAATGACTTTTGTGGAAAAGTTGAAAAATACAGAAAAGTATAATAAAGAAAATGTAAAGAATCCTACTTCTACTGCTGAGAGATAACTATAATTTAAATATTTGGTCTTATTTTTTCTCCTTATATGAAAACACTTGGAAAAAATCAAAGAACACATTACACTACTATTTTATAAACTGCTTTATAAATTTAGCAAGCTTTATAAATTTAGCAAACTTTATAAATATAGCAAACTTTTGCATATTATTAGATATTCTTTATTTTTAATTATTTTTAACATTTATTTTTGAGAGAGAGATTGACAGAGTACAAGTGGGGGAGGGACAGAGAGAGAGGGAGACATAGAATCTGAAGCACAGAGCCTGATGTGGGGCTCGAACTCACAAACCATGAGATCATGACCTGAGCTGAATGAAGCAGGCTTCAGGCTCCGAGCTGTCAGCACAGAGCCCAACGCCAGGCTCAAACTCACAAACCGTGAGATCATGACCTGACCTGAAGTTGGACACTTGACCAACTAAGCCACCTAAGTGCCGCTATTAGGTATTTTTCTAAAACATGATTTGAAATAATTATATAGAATTTGATCACATAACTTAACCATATCATTGTTGGATATTTTGATTGTTTACAATTTTGTCTTATTAGGAATAATGCTGCAACTTAAACCACTGAGTAATTAAATAATAGATCTAGGGAAGTTTCTCCTCATAGATGATTCTAACAAATGAAAAAGGAAGAATAGAATTAAAATATCTCTATTTTGTAATCCCAAATAAACCAATAGATGTAGGCACTGAACATCAATAACTTCCAACATCACAGAAAAAAGAAAGAAAAGCAGATTTTATGTGCCACCTGACATAAGAACATAACACAATCTATACAGCAATTCTGCAAGAAAAAAAGAAAAAGAAAAATTAATCCAGAATCTGATTAAGCCTAGAGATTCAAATGTCAGCTTGCAGGAAATACAAAGAACAGAAGAACATGTTAAACTATACCATGGAGATGCAATCTGGAAAATACAGACTGGGGAATTATAGGACTACCAATCCTGTGTCTTCAGGGGGTAAAAAAAAAAAAAAAAAAAAAAAATAGGGCAGGAAAAAATGTTGGGGGGAGAGTAATGAAACGTAAAAGAAACTTTAAATGTAAAAAGACTTAAAAGATATACCAACCAATCGCAATGAATATACTTTATGTGCATCCTGATTCAAAGAAACCATTTGGATGATGATATTAAAGAATCATTGTTAATATTCTTAATAGTTTGGTATAATATGATAATACCTTTTGTTTTTTATTAAGAATCCTGATTTCTTAGAGTTACATATTCCAGTAAATACAAGTGAAATAATATGCCTTGGATTTACTTCAAAAAATAAGTGAGGGCGAACGCTAAAAGAGGTGAGATGGCAGGATTGGGCATGAGTTGGTCAAGTCTGGTGTTGGGTGTTGTACTGTTTTATCTTCTGTAGTATGGCTCAAAATTCACCCCCAAAAATTTTTTGAGAGAGAAGGAGAGAAAGGAAGACAGAAGAAAGGAGAAAGGGAAGATGTTGGTGTGGTGACCACCTTTGTATGTGTATCTCTATATATGTCTCTATTTCCTTAGTAATAATTCCCAAAAGCAAAATACTTAAGAATAAATCTTTTTAAGGCATTCAAAATATTTTTCTAAAATGACCTGCAAAGTTGTGCTAGTTTATACTCCTACGAGCAGCGTGTATAATAGTGTGCACTTCCCTGTATGTTCATCAACATGTCTTATTCAAATAAACTTAAGCACAGTTTGGGAATATCTAGTTTTAACGTGGACACGAGAGAAGTAACATTTATCTGACAATCCTATACAATACATGGTACTATTGAGTATTTATAAAGTTGTTACTCTGCCATATATACAATCATTTCTACATGATGAGAAAATAAAGAAAAATAAATTATGGGTAGGCAATTCATCATTTTTGTTTGGAACCTCAGCCTCCTTTCTTAAATGACATCTTCAACTCACATAAATCTTCTTGAAATTTAAGAGAAATTAATATTTACTTTTCTTTACAAACTTTACTGAATATATTTAGAAAAAAATAATTCAGTACATCAGTTTCATTTTACAGTCAAGGCCTATGGTGTGAATGCAACCATTACAACAAAATACTTTTTTTACACTTTTAAAAAATTAAACAGTGTACTACTAACAACATACACTTCTGAATCCATGAAAATTTATTTATTTAAACATTTTTCTATGGTGATATATTACTTTTATAATTTCCTAGTGTTCATTCAGGCTTTCTTAAGTAGTGTATTATTGTCTCATGATACTATAACCTAGAAATAGCCAGGCTTAGTGGTGGCAAAGCTTCGAATATTATATACTCACATTTTTAAATCAGGGCAGACACCTGAGACAAAAACTGTCCCCAAAGCTGCCTACAACAGCTACATGCTGGTCACTCTTTCTTGTCAAGGCTGATTTATTGCCTCCTTGCTGTTCAATTTCACATTTTGTCCTCATCATATCCCTGGCTCATGATCATTCTATGCTGACCCTTGTAGGGCAGGCAGGGAATATTGATAAAACAATTATCTGTTAGCCGTTCATTTGATTTTCCATTTCAATTACGGATTGCACGAGGCAAAAGGAAAAAGATTGCATCATTGATTTTTCTACCTTACAACAGTACAGAGTTGCTTTGATGGTTATAAAATGAATGCAACTCAACCATGCTTTTAAAGGTCATATTTTTTGTTTTAGTGTATTTTTCCAAAGCTTAACATATGCAACTGTACACATTCTATAAGGAAAAACTACCCTCAAAACCCAAGCCGAGTTGTTGCCCAGGTGAGAAAAAATAGAAAGAAAAATGCTTCCGAGTCTGAACCATTTCACAGCTGCATCCACATTACAGAGTAAAGGAGTTTCTAGAAAAGCATAATGGTTAGGGAATTTCTAAGGTTTTCTACAAGATTTAGGTACAGAGAGCATAGCAAGCAATCTCTTCAAAAGAACTGAAATAAAATCCACCACCTCCTGCTTCCTGACTTAATTAGTTACATAATAATAAGTAGTTTCTTCGATTCCTAGAATATGCAAGAAGCAGTTTTGTTTTGTTTTAAGCATATTATACTACTAACCATAACCATGTTTAAACCTCACCTATCTGAAAGGCTGATAATATGCTATTGCTAGCCAGTGATCCAGGACGGTCACAGTCAGAGAGAAATGGTGCTGAACCCACTAAACTTCATTACGGTTCAGCGAATGGTACAGCTCCAGGGGATGTTCACACGGCCGACCTTAAGAAAAGTTCAGCCTTTGATCAAGGTTTAGTGTTCCTGGAGTAGCAATGGTACAGGAAAGGGTTTCCATTTTCTGTGCCATAAGGTGCCGGTGTTGATCTTCTTAAAGCCCTAGAGTTTTCTTCCAAGACTGGATTACGCTCAGCAATTAAGGTAATGAACTAGCTGAGGTAACAAAGCATAATGATCTCTTTTGTCCTTTGAATTCTTATGAACTCCACTCATTCACAATAATAGTCTGGCATGCAAAGCTTTTTCAAACCCTGTACTGCTTAAAACTATGTAAAAATGATTACTTCCATTATGCCTTCATGGTTTGACATTTTTAATTTAAACACCTGTAATATTTAAGCATACTTTTCAGAACCAAAATACCCACTCTAAGAATGCTAGCTTACATTCTGGCAATATTTTGACATTCTATATAGTATATTTTAATGCCTGAGAAGATAATGTGATGAATCCATTATAAATATATCAAAATATGTATACCAGGACCTTTTCTTGATTTTTTTGTTTTTAAACACTAAGAATTTTTTTTTTTAAAGCTGGTGTTCTGGTAGGTAAAACAGTCACTTATAAAGCTTGTGGCCGGTGTTAATACTCCTCAAGTTCAATATGACCTAAAATATGAAGGTGAAAAAAAAGAAATCTAAATTATAACAGAAAACTTCTTTAAAAATGGATTCTTTATATTATATTTAATGTATTTTTTCCTAACTGAAGACTTTTTTAGAAAAAAAAGATGTTTTCATGTAGAAATTGCATTGTCTAGAATTTACTGTCACTTACTTTTATTTAATAATTTTTTTTAAACATCTGGGCACTATTTTTTTACATTTTCTCAAATCTTTGCATGTTATAAACCTTCACCACTGCAGATTTTGCTGCTCTCTGATCTTTCATCTTAACACATTTCCAGCCCCAAATTTCACTTCAATCTCACCTCATCTCTCCATACTACATTAACCCCTGGCAATTGCCTTCCAAATGACCCCATTAAGCTGTAATTGCCTCAGCAGGCCTGCACTTTCGCGTGTAATTCTGTACCTCTCATCTCCCAGACGCTCTCTCGGCATCATTTCATGTTCTGGCTCCCTTCACTGAGCTCAGCTTATGACCTCGCTGCACCATGGCCGAAATGACTACTAAAAGCATAACAGAGACGGAATTCCATTACTTATTTTTAAAAGTTCTCTGGTGCCCTAATGTAATATTCTTTCGGGACTGTTGTCAAGGATACCAAGCACCGGCCATTAAAACCTTTTGTTTTCCAAGGCATTCCGTCTTTTATTAATAAATAAAGATAAAGATAATGTGCATCCAGCCAGTGGAAAGTCAGGGCATGTTTGCAATTTTCTCTCTCTATTCCAACCTTATTCTGCCCATAATGTTTAGAAAATACAGATAATAGGAAGAGTCTTTTTAAAATTCTCCATGTGTCCCATAATATCATACCAGATCCAAAACAATATAGGTAAGAATTAATTAACATATACATCTAAAGGCTTGAGACCCCTCCTTTTAAAATCTTACGTAAATTACACACTCATATTTAAGTAATCACATGGAGACATTTATGATATTAGTTTATAAACAAAATTTGCAATCACTCCATGTAGAATGTTCAGTCTCTTATGAGTAAATGAAATTCTCAATGGACAGTCTCAGAACAGTAGAACCAAATAACAAGGAAAACCTTGGTAAATCCTTCAACTATGCTCGTGGATATTTTAGGGAAGCCTATATTCACCGAAGATAGAAAAAGGAAAAGGAAATATCTTAATATTTTAAGATCAGGAAATCAGATAAGTCAATTAAGCACCATTAAAAGTGAAAAGGTGACATTCCTTTAACATGAAAGCCAAGGACAGCTTCAGTAAAACTCAGCACAAAGCTAGAATTGACATTAAAACTGAAGGGCTTATTTTGCACACAAGAAAGGGTACTTTTCCCTCCATAAACTGATGAAGATTTGGATCGTATTTAAAACAAATTCTAAATACAAAACTTGCAAGCTCCAATAGAGGTAAACCAAAATAAAAAAATCAGCAATTAAAAAAGACCTTTAGAAAACAAAGTAATAAAAAGGGCCAAGGAGGAGGCAAAGCCCACAAAATTGGGCATGGATGAGGCTTGGCAAGGAAGCCTTCAAATGGAAGTTGCATGCAAAGGAACTCTGACAAATAATCCCCATAATCTTGGGTCAATATTGACCTGTTTTACACTAAACTTCAAGGGATCTGTGCATTTCTCTTTAGCCATCTTCTATCAGTGAACACCATTAAGCTAATACTCTCTGCTAAGTGCCTTCAAAAAGACATTTTTTAAAAAAACTGAAGCTGCTATTTTCTGGACTAGACCACATTAAATGCAAAATGAAAACATTGGGTGTGTAAATTTCTCCTTACTGGAAGGCTGAGAAAGACTGAATGGAGAGGGGTGAATTCTTTTATGCATGTAATAGTTCAGAAAACTGATATGATGTCAACATGAATGTGTTTTACAATAAAATTGGGTGTCAGAGCCAGAATGGATTCACTGTCTCTGCAGGCCAGAGCATGGCCACTGTTGCCTAGAATTGAGTAAAGTTGTCAACTGAACTGATGTTTAGCTTCAGTAAGATGGCCTGAAAGAGAAGAGCCAGCACAAGGAAAAACTCACTGAAGCAACTTTTTGCTTTAAAAAACAGCTTATATTTCTAACCCCATCTTAAGGAGGTCAGTTACTTTATCATCTGAAGGCAGAAGATAAATTGACACTTCATAAAAAAAAAAGATATAATTTAAAGCCCTCAAAATTAGAGCTTGGATACAATATAAGAAAATACATGCTTTCTGAATTATAAATCTCTCATAAAATCATTGCATATTTCAGATAGGGCACTATCTTTTAATTTTGCATCTAGCTTCTTGTTAACAGTGCGTTAAAAACTTCACTAAAACACAAATGTACTGAGATCAAAATCTTTCTACCCGTTTAAATTGTCTCACACTAAACCAATGCCACAGTTTACTACAACATTCTTTTAAAATAAACTCCAACATCCAGAACAGTTAAGAAATCAACCTAATCCCCCTTGATTCTCTAACCAAGACAATCAATTCTGCCTACAGTAAAGGAAGCAAGCACTGCCCATCCAACAGCATTCTGAACAAAAGCTGGCTGTACTATAGGTACTGCAAGTTCAACACCAAACAATTCATACAACAGTAGAGCTATACTCCAGAGACTTCACTCTTTTCTTTCTTCTCTGTCACTGAACAAACGGAGGTAAGACAACACTCTGGGGATGAAATAGCAAAGAGGAGGAAAAGCGGAGTGGTTATAAATGTCCTGTTGCAACAGTTACGTACATAAAAATCCAGCCATGCATTTCTCTGGTGCCTTCCATATCACAAGTCCAAGGCAAAAAACACAGTACCTAGGGGGTGCTAGATTAACACAAACAGAAGAATAATCTACATTTCTCCTATCCCCCAGAAACAAGCATTAGCCAAGTCTGATCTTAAAAACACTTAAAAAAACAAAAAATATCTGAGTTTTCAACAATGAGAATAAATTTAATTATACATAGGCACCTAATTATTCAAATGGTTTAGGATCTAAGGCTATGGGTTTAAAATTTGGATAGACTTGGGAGCAAATCCAAGCTCTACTACTAGGTGGCCTTGGTCAATTTATTAAACCTCCCTAAGTTTTAGTTTCCTCACCTGAAAAACAGGAATAATCAAACAAATCAGAGTTGATGCATGTAAAGAGCCTATCACAGTCCCTAGTATATAAGGTGGGCCCTAATGTTAGTACATAATAATGAAATAATTTCTCAACAAAGATATACTTAGATGCTACATAATAATTAGGCTAGCTTGGTCAACAGAAACCAAAAAATGTGAGGCTCTATTGCAGGCGGTAACAGTAACAAATTGAACAACTTAAAATCAAACAAGCAAATATTTCCACAAAGAAGGTACCCTTTTAGGTTCAAACTATTACCTCAACTCCCTTTACAATGTTCTTTTGTGACAATTCAGATAGAATGAGATTTGAAAGAAGAAGTAAGGTAAAGAAATGATCTTGTAATGTAAATATTTCCAGTCTTTGTCCTTTACCCCACACATACACATGATATCCCAAAAGCTATTTAGCGTATTTTAAAACTAACATTCTTAAAATAAAAATTTTCTTGATGTAGAAAGATAGAGTACACTACTATTATAAAATTATAGTCAATGTACCAATAAGATCAAGGAGTTAGGGAAGAAAAATGGCCAATTCTTCAAAGGAAAGGAGAAAAATTTACTTCAAGGTTTAGCTCTCGCTAAGGGATGGAATGTGTGTTAGGGGTCACTAATAAGCCCCTAAAGCATATATAAGTAATAATATAAAACCTAAGCAGAAAAGGCTAGAAAAAAGAAGTTAACCTATTGTTACACATTCCCTATAAGAAGCAACTGCTAAAAAACTGATGTGTACCGAGAATAGCATTATTTGCATATGATTACAAGAACATTATTAAATAATTGCATTGTAAGTGGTCTCTAAAACAAAATGGACACATTTCCAGTGCTTTAGAAGAAAACTCCATCCTGGAAAAATTCCTTCTTTATTCCAAAGTTATTTCTATCTACAGAAAAATTTTCTGGAGGACATTTTACATAAAAGCATAACATTAAACAAAGTCACAATTATTTAGCTTCATTATCTTCTTTACTAGTTAAGATAAAAAACCAAAGGACAGGTCTGTGAACACAAAAAGCATAAAGACAATCCCTCTGCCAACACCCATATTTACAAAGAGGCATCTGAATGGCCCACTGTCCAAAGTGCTCCCTGTAGCCCAGAAATGAGCATCACAAGATTGACAGATAACAGAACACTGTATTGGTCTCTTAGAGCTCTTGCATTACACTAAGAATTTTAAGCCAGCAAAATACTTCTAAATGGAGTATAAATGTATTAGATGTCAGGAGTTCATTATCTCAATTCCATAAACAGGAAGGTCACTGAAAAGACAATTTTGGAATGTTTAAAAATCATATGCCAACAATATTCCTTTCACTTACCCTTTCTCCGGTCTTTCATTTCCTGCTGGGCACACAATGTATATACTTGGATGTTATACCATCGTCCAAAACCAAACATATCTCAAACATCTTCCCTAACTCTCCTATCAGAGTCAGCAGGACTGACTGATATGCTCTCTGGCTTCCAAGCTTTTAATCTCCCCCATAAATCTTTGGCTTTTCTCCCTCTGTCTACTCATGTTAAATCTCGCTAACTTTTATTGTATAAGGAGTTAACATCTGTTCATCCAACATGACTGGAGTTTACAACCTAACTACCTGGTAACCAGTGCTTGTCTCTACCCGCAATTTTTCCATTTATCCTTCATTTCCTAGAATCCTGTTTCTCAAGAATTATTTTCCATTTCATCCCTTGGCAAGACCAGATAAAGAATTATATGAATAAAATTAGCATTTGCTGAGCATCTATTATATTTCAAGAACTCCTATGTGTTCTCTCATTATCCCATTCAATCTCACTGAAGTTAAATGTGAAGTAGGTTACATGTATTAGGTGAGTGGAAGACAAAGAGAAAGTACTTTTATTACAAGGCTATTCCTTTATTCTTCCTCCGTCTTGTAAACCTCATTCTAATTGAATTGCCACAAAAAAGACATTAATTTTTTCAATCTATGAAGATTTGCACAAGTGACAGATCTTCTGAGTATATTTCTCTTTATATATTATGTTGCCTGTTGATTCTTCAAACCTATGGCAATGAATAAGATTCACTTGATTCTCACTTCAAAATTACCATTAATAGTAGTAACATACATCTATACTACACATACTGAATACCTACTGTGTACATGGCACTTAGCAATATGCCTTCATGCACGACTTCATTTAATCCTCACAACTACTCCTGAGGTTAAGCACTATATTTAACTCCATTTTAGAATTTAAAAGGTAACACAGAATGGTTATTAAGTTACTTCTTCAAGGCAACCTAGCTGGAAAAGAATGAAACTGGGACCCAAATCCAGGTCTCTACAACTCCAAAGCTCATATTCTGAACCATTCTCCCATGAGTGTTAAGCTCCACAAAAAATCTCCATCTTATCTTGTTGCCTTCCTGTTTTCTTCTACCTTGGCAAAAATTTGTCATCCCTTATATAGGACTTTGCTGGGAACTCTAACACTTTCCAAAATAAAATAAAATAAAATAAAATAAAATAAAATAAAATAAACATCTTTCTACCTTCAAAATTCTCCTTTATTCTCTTCATTCCATCAAACCTTCTTAGCTTAGTACCATACATTCCAAGTCTTGACAATACAGTACCAACCACCATTACTGGCCTTTGTTCTCTTCAAATATTTTGTGCTTTAGAACAGTTAGTGTTATGCATATGTATTTTTGTCACTTGACACTAGCAGAGTCCAATTATATCTTATGAAGAACAAAGAACATCAAGTTGCAACACAAGCAAACAACAGACTTAATTATATTTATGTAGATAACTTGTTTATATACTAAGAGTGTAATTTGATAGGAGATTTTTCATATTCCTGCAATGTATATCTTCCTATCATTTCCCATTTGTAGCCCAAATCTTCTTGTCTACCCAAATATGTGTGGAGTTTCTGATGATACTAAAGAGCTATCTTTTATCTACATTTTATTTTGGATAAGAATCCAAAATATACAAAACTGTAATCAATCAATAAGGAAAGCCAACCTAATAAAAAAGGGCAAAGGATATAAATAGATCACAAAAATGTAAAAACAAGTGGTCTATTATAAGTCTTAGCCACTATCACATGAGCATTATCAATTTAAAAACTTGTGAAAAGATAGGGCATCTCCTGGGTGGCTCAGTCAATTAAGCTGCCGACTCTTGATTCCAGCTCAGGTCATGATCTCATGGTTCATGAGTTCGAGCTCCATGTTGGGCCCTTGCTGTCAGCAAAGAGCCTGCTTGGGATTCTCTCTCTCCCTCTCTCTCTGCCCCTACCCCACTCACTCTGTCTCTCTCTCAAAATAAATAAAATAAACATTAAAAAATAAGTCTGTGAAAAGGTGACACTTAATGGAGTTTATGCATCCCTTGTTCCCTCTCTAGTTATATTTCTGAGTCTTGGTTCATATTTTCTTCTGTCATAGAAACTTTCCCAGACTATTCTTTCTGAAATCTTGTCCTAAAATAATTCATAACATTTTTCATGCTCTTATTCTATTTATTGACTTATTAGCTGTCTGTCTACACTTAATTGTATGGTCTTTGAAGGCTGCATACTTGTCAGCCATGTTCACTGTTGTATTCCTATTACCAAGAAGAATCCATGGGTCAGAGAAAGCATGTAGAATTTATCTGAAAGTTAAAGTTAAACTCAAATTGGAACCTCATACCATGCAGATGGGAATACAAAATAGTGCAGCCACTTTGGAAATAGTCTGGCAGTTCCTCGAAGGTTAAACATAGAGTCACCACATGATGCAGTAATTCCACTCCACGGTATATACCCAAGAATAAAGGCAGTATATGACCACGCAAAATCTTGTACACAGTGTTCACAGCAGCATTATTCATAATCCCCCAAAAACTAAAACAACCCAAATATCCACCAACTGATAAATTGATAAATAAAAAAATAAAATTGACAATTATTCTGCAATAAAGAAATGAAATGTTGATACATGCTACAGTATGGAAGAATCTTAAAAACAGAAGGCTAAACCAATCATAAAAGACCATATATTATATGATTCCATTGACTTAAAATGTCAAGAATAGGGGCACTGGAGTGGCTCAGTCAGTTAAGTGGCTCTTGGTTTTGGCTCAAGTCATGATCTTGTGGTTTGAGAAATCAAGCCCCATATCGGGCTCTGCACTGACAGCACAGAGCCTGCTTGAGATTCTCTCTCTCTCTCTCTCTCTCTCTCTCTCTCTCTGCCCCTCCCCTGCTTATGCACTCTCTCTCAAAACAAATAACTTAAAAAAATTATTAAAAAAAATAAAATGTCAAGAATAGGCAAAACTATAGAGACAGAAAGTAGAGTAGTGGTTGCCTAGGCTGGGGGAAGGGGGGGAATAGGAGGAAATGGGTACAAGGCTTCGTCTGGGAGGTGATGAAAATGTTCTAAAATTGATTGTTGTGATGGTTACAAAATTCAGTGAATATGCTAAAAAAAAGAATTATCCACTTTGGGTGAACTGTATGATATATGAATTCTATTTCAAAAGAGCTGTTTTTTTAAAAAAAAAAAGTTAAACTGAACAAAACATGAACTGCATTCTGATGCTTGACACCCAAGGAATGGAGACATCAGTACTACTTTGCTGGAAATGATAGGTGGAAAAGGGAGGAAAAGAATGAGGGGATGAAGGGAAGAAAAAAAATTCTTTTTAAAGTGCTAAAATCATTCTAGTGCCTAAAAAGATTATCTGTTCATAGATAGCCCAGTTTCATTTTTCTTTTCTTCTCCAAAAATAGAATCTGATCTAGAACTGGAAAACATTTCCCTTATTTTCTTTTGTCCAAAGCTCTCTTTATAAACCTCATCTGTGGCAAATATGGACCCAGTTCTCTACAAACCACGACTCTGTAGGCCTAACACTGCTTCTTGGCAAAATGCTAAGACAGGGGAGGACATCAGGAAAAGTGAGTTTTCACTTGTGAGTTACAACACTAATGAGGAGTTCAGGCAGTGGGTAGGACAGCATTCTATTATGCAACACCATTCTGGCACTTTCCTAAGAATTGGGAAGCCACATATATTTTATGGTAGCACATGCTCTAATTCCTTCATCTTTAATGAAGAACCAAAGATAAGACACCATTTAAACATCTTTCTCAACCTTTTAAGCTAGTGTTTTTCAAAGAAATTTAAGAATCTTTACAGATGCCCACCATCAGTGAAATGTCTTAAGAGAATTAACCTGAGTTTAGACAAAGTTGATTTGTGTCTTTTGCCCCCAACCTAAACCTTTTGGTTTAAAGAACTCTGCAAGCTGCCTTTGAGAGCCATTTTACAAAAAGTTTCTACAAAGTATAGTATAAATAGGAAAGGCAAAGAGTTTGGAGCCAGATACAGATACAGTTGAATCCAGAACCTTCACTTATTAGCCATGCAACCCTAGGTAAGTTATTTAATTTTGCTAATCCTCAGTTTTCTAATCTATAAAATTACGATAATAAAATTTATGGTGGTATCATGAGGATTCAGCAGGAAAATGTAATATTTTTTTCATTGCCAGCACATTCTTGGCATGTTGTAGGAACTTACTGCGGTAAATACTAATTTCTTCTCCCTATCTGCTCTTCTTTCTAATCATACCTCAATAATTTGCACCCAAGGATAAAGCTCAAAAGAAATCTTAAATCAAGTCGCATGCAACAGCATCACAGAGCAGTGTCATATAGCGGTTAAGACCTGAAATGAGAACAAACAGTGTACGTATTTTTTAAAATCTCACCAAACTTCACCATCAGAACCAGAGAGAGCAATCAAGAAAAAGAATAAGCCAACCCATGACATCTTCTACAAAGATAGGTTTCAAGGAATCCCCATAAATCCTAGAATACAGATAGGTGTGGTCAAAAAAACATCCAATAGCAGCAAGTGGTGATGACAACAAGAAGTATAAAAGGGGCTGTAGCCATGGAAACGAGAACTTATCAACAAAAAATCACCCCCAGAGAGAAAAGAACCAATGTTATGTGGGATACCAGACAAACAAAACTGAAACCAACTACTAAGATTGGAAGGAACCCATACAAGCTTCAAGTCATGGGAGAGAACCATCTTAAAAACTAATGTATGATGTAACAATCTATCAGTATGACCTCAAAACAGTGGGGTATGCCTGGCTGGCTCAGTGGGTAGAGCATCTGACTCCTGATCTCTAGGTCGTGAGTTCAAGCCCCATGTTGGGTGTAGAAATTACTTTAAAAAAATAAAATCTTACACACACACACACACACACACACACACACACACAATGGTCTGTTTATACATCCTAGGGAGATGTAATGAGGGGACCTTCCCCCCAAAACGTACAAGACTTTTACTTCATTCAATAGTCCATTGTTATTTTGAAACCATTATAGACATAAGATAGAGAAAATAAGTAATTATGTTACTTTGGCTAGGAATCCAATTTTTAGCATAAAGGAGATACAACTTATTTGTAAGACCAAAGAAGTTTAAGTTAAAAAATCTTATAATCTTACATTTGAATTAGAATTATCAATATGAACTAACATCTTTTCCCTTTCTTTTTCCTAAAGCAAACAATTCAATTTCAATATGCACCCATATTGTGGTATTTATATATCATTTCTCAATAAAAAGAACTGTGACTCTTTGGAGAAATGACAGATTCCAGGTCTAATGCAAAGAATATACAAGATGAGCCTGGTATATTTTGTTTTGCCAGAAAGTAGAAAGCTATAAATAATGGAGTCTTGCCAAAAGGACATACAAGTCATCTAGAAAGGGCTTCCACTGGATAAATGTGGGACAATTTCAGCATCAAAAAGTATAATGCCCACAGCAGCTACATTTGTGGTGAGCACAGCAAAATGGATAAACTTGTTGAATCACTATGTTGTACACCTGAAACTAATGTTAACGTGTCAATACTTCAATTAAAAAAAGTACAGTGTCGGGGCTCCTGGGTGGCTCAGATGGTTGAGCGTCCGACTTCGGCTCAGGTCATGATCTCACGGTTCGTGGGTTCGAGGCCCGCGTCGGGCTCTGTGCTGACCTCTAGCTCAGAGCCTGAAGCCTGCTTCGGATTCTGTGTCTCTTTCTCTCTCTGCCCCTCCCCTGTTCATGCTCTGTCTCTCTCTGTCTCTCAAAAATAAATAAAATGTAAAAAAACAATTTTTTTTTAAATACAGTGTCTGCAACTAATTAAAACACACTGAAATACTTTAAGCCAAGACTTCAGAATAACTACTAAAAAATAAAAAGAAGGAAAAAAAGAAGAATGAAAGAAATACATCAAAAAACTTACACATCACTAGAAGATACTAAGGCATTACTTCATTATTCTGGAAATAGATAAAGAGAAAGAACTAATAAGCATTTTATACTGCCTTTCTGGTATGAATTATATTTCTGGATAACCAAACAGCCCTAGTGGAGCAAATAAAGCTCTTCTAAAGAATTCTGGCTAATAAATGAAGAAAGAATAAAATAATTGGAAATTACCATTCTCAACCCCTAAGAAATTCAGTAATTCAAGCACTGATCATCCATGCGTGGTAAAACCATTAGAAGAAAAGATGAATAAGGAACTTTACAGTGAAAGGATCAAGCTTAGCATTACAAAAAGTAAGACAACCAAACTTTATGACTGATGTGATACAATATGAATCTCATCCAGCTTTTTTTTTTTTTTTTTTTTTTTTTTTATCTGGAAGCCTTCTGTGGCTTCCTTTTCCTTTTCCACCACAAATTAGGAGGTACTATCTCATTTGATTTATGTAACATTTTGTGTATCATTGTGGCATAATCTACATTTATTTTGTCTGCATGTTCATTTACTTTAGAGTGTGAACTTCTCAAGACAGATGCTATCTTTAGAATTTTTTTCTTTGTTTTTAATCCAAATGG
>CM053568.1:9192125-9352125 GCA_028646485.1 Cryptoprocta ferox
CCCCAGCAGTGCTATTGCTGGGTCATACGGGAGTTTTATTGATAGTTTTTTGAGGAACCTCCACACTGTTTTCCAGAGCGGCTGTACCAGTTTACATTCCCACCAACAGTGTAGGAGGGTACCCGTCTCTCCACATCCAGCTTTTAGATCTAACTTCCAGTCTAGAAGAAATTCAGGGAATAGAGTCATAAATTAAATAATGCCACAAGGAAGTAATCAGCAAACTCCAGATAGTGAGGCATTCTATAAGGATAATCATTCTGGTTTCTTCAACAAGTCAATGGTATGAAGAAAGCATGGGGGTGGGGGATGTCCATCTGTTCTAATTTGTTTTTTTAATATTTATTTATTTTAAGAGAGAGCAAGCAGGGAAAAGGGCAGAGAGAAAGGGAGAGAGAGAAATCTCTCTCTGACAGCACAGAGCCCAACATGGGGGGTCGAACCCTTAAACTGCGAAATCATGACCTGAGCTGAAATCAAGAGTCCAAAGCTTAATCGAGTGAGCCACCCTGGAGCCCCTATCTGTTCTTATTTATTTATTTATTTATTTATTTTAATGTTTATTTCTTTTTGAGAGAGAGACAGAGCATGAGTAAAGGAGGGGCAGAGAGAGAGGGAGAGACAGAATCCGAAGGAGGCTTCAGGCTCCAAGTGTGAGATCATGACCTAAGCCAAAGTCGGATGCTTAACCGACTGAGCCACCCAGGCGCCCCAATCTGTTATAATTTAAAAGATAGTTAATAGTCATAAGAATCAAATATAGTAAATGGACATTTTTGGATGCTGATCCAAACAATCCAACTATAAAAAGACATATGTTAGACAATCAGGAAGTCAGAATAGATATTAGAGTGTATTTAGAAAGTCTTGTTAATTGAAGACCTTCTTGTTAATTTTGTGAGGTGGGATAGTGGCACTGTAGTTTATGTAAGGAAGAAAATACCTTCTTTAAAGGAAATTTAAGTATTTAGGGATGAAATAACATGGTGTCTGGAACGTGCTTGAAAATATTCTAGCAGGAAAAAAGTTGTTGGGAGGAAATATGAAACAAGTATAAAATATTGATGGTGGTTAAGTCTGGTTGATGGTTATATTAGGGTTCACTGTACTCTCTACTTTCCTGTATGCTTGGAAATTTTTATAATAAAAAGTAAAACATACAAAACAATGAATAAAAAACCCAAAAATAAAACAACAACAAAAAGAACACTATGAGCTCTAGGATCAGACTGCTAGGGAATTGAATCCTAATTCTATCATTTATTAATTGTATGAATTTGGGCAAATCATTCAACTTTTTTAAACACGGCTCTCCTTCCATCAAATGTGGGAAATAGAACCCTATAGATTAAGTTTGAATAAAATAATCCATATAAAGTACACAGAATGTTTCTAGTACATTTTAAAAATTTCAGGAATGTCAGTCATGGTTATCATTATGATTAGTATTATTGTAGAGTGTATGATAGCAAAGTCTTCTGAATAGTTCTTTACATAAAGGACCAATGTTTATTTTTGTCAAAATTCGCATTTCTTTTTCAAAAGCAAAGATATGGGATGGGTTAAATAGGTAATGGAGATTAAGGAGCCTACTCGTTGTGATAAGGACCAGGTGTTGTATCTTAAGTGTTGAATCGCTAAAGTGTACACCTGAAATTAGTATTACACTCCATGTTAACTAACTGGAATTTAAATAAAAACTAAAACAACAACAACACAAAAGCACAAATATATCAAACATCTATAAATAACTATCCTTCTTTTCTATTCAGCTTTTGGAAAATTAATAAATACAAACATTATTATTGCCAAAATAATGGCAAAGGTCAAGTGTTTCAAATTTTATACTATTCTTCAGTTAAATTTAAGTGACACAGTGTTATCAATATTTTATCTATAATTCATGGTTCTATTTTTAAATGTAAGCTTTCTCAAAATGATACTTAGTAGAAGATATCTAGCTAATAGCAAATCTAAGAAACATACAAAGCCACCTTTTTTCAACTCATCGACTAAAAAATAGAAATATTTTCCTTGTTTCTAAACAAATAAAATCAGTTTGGTGCTCATAATACATATGCTTTACATAATACAAAAAATCCCTTTTGTAAATAAAAAATTATACTGAAGTCTACAGAGCTGAGGCAACTGATAAATTTTTCCTTTCACTTTTAATCAGGCTTCCTGTTTTAAGAGCTCAGCAGACAGTGACGCGAGACACTGCCTCCCAACTTCGGTTCACCTTTGCAGTTCCACAAGGGACACCATGTCAAGATTGTTCAGCTTTTTTGATGAGTGCTGCGTGGGTAACTAATGTGTAAATGCAGATACGTATAGAAAGCAGTTTTGACAGTGATGTATTGCAACTGGTTCCAGATGTCGGTAAGGGATGCTTGGCCAGGCATTTGGGGCTCCACTGCCACAGAGCAGTGCCGGGACCAAGCTAATCTTCAAAAGACCATGGCACTTTAATTCTACAATTAGAATCTTCTTAAAACAATAACTTTGCTTCCGTTCTTTCAGGAAAACACTAAAATATTTGTACTTTGTTGCTTGTTTTCAAATTTAAGGAAAGGGAGATTGAGATATTGAGTATCCTCACAGTTTGGCTGACAGGAAAACTTCAAAGCAAATTGCTGAGATACTCTAAATTAAGCACATATTCATGTCATATAATGAGAATGTAAATTAAATTGCACCAAAACTTGAATATGTACAGAAGTTTAACCCCTGATTAGCAAAGTAAACATTGAAATTATTCACCTAATGATATTAGAATTCCTGAAAGATTATCAACATGAACATGGTATATATATCACAATAATTAGAAATCATATCAAGTTTATCTCTCTTTTTGCCATCTGTAAACTTGACAAGTGTGTATTAGCTAAAGAAAATGTCCTGCAGTTGCCATGACTTTAAGAACCAAATGATAGATTTTGTAATAATGCATTTCCAGAACAAAATCCTAGAAAAGTAGGACTGACAAGCAGCAAGTGAATAAATGAAATTTCTGGTCCACTGGCTAATGAAGTGTTATATGATGTATATAAAAATTCCAAAACAGAAATACATTATTACAATCATGCAACGAACAGCCTTTAACCTTTAAAATTGATAAAGCTGCACTTTCTTCATGAAAAATATTGTAGCACACCTCCAACATAAGCATTTGGTCTAATGGGAATTTTTTCAAACAACCTGTCTGTCTCCCTCTTCTTTCAATACCAAACTCCCAGCTCCAATCAAAAATGCTCTCGGGGGATCACCTACAGCTACATTCTCTCCATGTGGTTTTGCTATAAGGCATTTTCTCATTGATCAAGGGAACTGCAGAAAGCATGCATTCTGTTTATCCTAGAACAAAGAAGGTAACTTACGTATACTGATTTTCAGTATCAAATCAAAGGTTTTGAAATACTTTTAATAGAAATAAGGGCAAACAAATCTGTCAGATTGATGTTTAGAACTCTATGTTCCTTTTGATATCCTAATAAATTGAATAAATTGGACATTCTAAATACATTACAAAACTTTTAATATAGGAGAGAACCTTGTGGTCAATACTTTCTATTATAAATAAATTGTTTAACTATAGCCCAAAGCCACTATGTTTGGTCTGATATAACTTGATATGCTAATTGAAAGGTTAAGAGTAGTTTTAAAAACTGACCAATCTTATTTTTCCAGATGGATCATCAAATTTATTTCTAACCTTGCATTTAAATGATCAACCAGTAAAATTTTATTACAGGCTTAGAATACATTAAAAAATGGTGCCAGATAGCAGAAGAGCTGTAAAGTATTTATTCTCATCTCCCCTTTTATAGGGTTCTGTTATGACAAATCTTTATTGTGACATACATATCAACACACCACAACTTAAAACAACCTTAATTTTGGTCCAATCCTAAATATGCTGGTTTTGATTCATAATAAATTATGTTTAACAAATAAAAATATAGTTGGAGCATTTCCACATAAACCATTAATTACTCTGAAATATGGAAAATTTGTCTAGGCAGTACAGTTATATATATCAGATCTGGCAGGTCAAAAACAAAATTATTGCCTAGTAAAAATATGGATGCAAGTATATTTAACTAAATGACTTTTGTGTCTATCTTGTCAGTTTACTAATAACTTAAAATAAATCCTCTGGACAACAAACCAGAGCATCCAAAAAAATAAAATACCAATTACTATATCCAGCAAAGTCCAAACTTCAAAGTTACTGAAATCTATATCCAACACACAAGATATAGATGACCGAGGTCCTAAATGAATTTAGTTGCTGATGCTGAAAAATAAGTGCCTACTTCCAGAACAAAGATATGTATCAAATAGTTTTACCCCGGCTGGCAATATAAACTGGTATAAACACTTTGCAGAGCAATTTAGCAACAGCAGGTAATACTGAATACTATATAACCCAACATTGTTATTTTCAAGTATATAAAACAGAGAAGTTCTTGCGTGTGAACAAGAATACGTGTTTAAGCATATTTATAACAGTAAAACTTTGCATCCATCAACAGTGAAATGTATATGAAGTTTATATGCACAATGGAATACTACAAAGCAGTTAAAATTAATGGAATCGATCTCATAGGTCATCAAACTGCATTCACTCAGAAACAGTGAGAGAAAAAACAAGACATCAAACAATATATACATTATATATATTCAATGTACACTGAATACACATATGCACTATATATAATTTACATCAATGCTAAAAATACTGTGTATTATTTATGAACACATACATATAGCAGTACATTTTTTGAATGCAAATGAGAAGCATATATACCAACTGTAAGATAAGCACTGCTTCTGTGTAAGTAGGAAAGTGAGTGGGCTGAAAGTATGGGAAATCTTCAACCATATGTAACTGGGTTTATTTTTTAATAAACATTTAACGCAGATATGCCAAAATGCTAACATTTATTAAATTTAGCAGAGGGGAATATAGAGGGCTGTGTGGTTGAAATATTTCATAATTAAAAATTGCATATATCCTACAAGCCTTTACTTCAGAATGTCTACCAATATCTCATTCAAATGCATTCATTTATACACTGCATAATTTTGTTAGGTTAAAAATTATGCCCATAATTGAAGGACAGAGCAATCTATTCTTCCCAATAAGGTCCTCACACAATAAGTTGAACTGTCTAAATACTTAGCACTGATATTACCATTATTATGTTTTTGTAGCATTCATAATCATAGATATATTTTCAAAGGAAAGATTCCCCTAATCACCAATGACCCTACATTAATCAGTGAATACTCCAGACAAGCTAGAGTCACCAAGCACTTACAATATCTGATTTTCAATCCTGTCTCAAATTTCACATAAAAACATTTTGAGAAAAGAGGAAGGTTATTCCTATCATTCATGACAAATTATCAAGATATGAGAACAGTAAATAAATTATTTGTATTTCAAGTAAGGAAATGCTTTTTTTTCTTTCTTTCTTTCAAATAAAGAATCCTACATATGAAAGATTTGAGCCAGTAAATTTTGAAGTAGGTAAAAATCATTTCCAGAATTTGTTAAGACTGTGGTGAACAAAGGAATTTATTAAGCTTGAATCTCTGCACTATATTCAGCTTCAGCAGTTCTCCCTCAGAATTAAATGTTTTAACTTTTGGAACTGGTTAAATATTAATGTCATTGCCTCCCTCATTCAAAAATACTATGCTAGAACTGAACTGGTGGAAACTGCCATCCACAGTTAACATTTAGAAAGTTTGTCTCCCAATGCAAAATTAAAGAGATATACAGGATATTCTAGCAAAGCTCCCAAATTACATTCTAAAATAAGGTAAGCTAACTAGATTAAATTTGGTGATATCACAATCATGGACTGATCCTCTAATGTTAAAACTGAGAGCAAAAAAGACAAAGAAAAATGGATAGTTGATAGCAGTACAGCATATCAGAAGTAAACAGTTATGTTTATTTGTAAAATGAGAACACTTAACCAAATTGGTGGTTTTCAAGGTGTGGCCCAGGTACCCCTGGGGCCCCTCAGAGGTCTGGAAAGATCAAAACTATTTTCATAACGTTACTAAGATGTTGTTTCCCTTTATATTCTCATTTGCCCGTGAGTATACAATGAAGTTTACAAGGGGCTACATGAAGTGGATAAGATCACAATGAACTGAACACAGAGCAGATAGACCCCTGCTGTTGAAGTCAGACATTAAGAGATCTGCAAAAAATATAGAAAATTAGCACTCATTTACTAACTTTGTTCTTTTGGAAACTAGGAGTTGCTTTTTATTTTTAAAATGTTATTTAGATCAAAATACAATCAGTTTATTATCATTATGTTACAATACAGTAATAAATTTTTAGAGATTTCTAATGTGGTAAATATGGACAGATATAATCCGCATAAGCAAAAGAACTCCACAGTACTCAATAATTCAGTGTAGAATGGAAAGGGGTCTTAAAAACATAAAATTTGAAAACCAGTGACCTAAATCACAGAGTTGATATGAGGATTAAATGAACTAATGCATATATAAAGCATTTTTCACAAGGCATGGCAAGTAGTAAGTTCTCAATAAACGGTAGCAAGCACTGTCTGTCACATTACAACAGCTGGAGTTACAGAAAGAAATGTTGAGACCATGGATTCTTGGGGATTTAATTGTCTTCCTTTCTCTAGTAAGTACCAAGTATTAAAAAAGTAAAAATACAAATAAAAATCTTCAGTCAGATTTAATTCATAATATAGAGTGGAATTTAATTCTATTATAACAGGTCTATATATTATCTTTCTAGACCTCGTTAACTTCCTTATAAACAAGGACTGGTCCACTAGACTTAAAATATACCTTAGAAACTACCAGAGAGTTCTCTTTTCCTTTGAGCCACTAGGAGAATAGCAACAAGAAGCATAAGTGTCCTGTGCCAAGCACAAATTAATAAGGATATTTCATTCTCATGAATTAAAGGCATATCCTTCCTTGAAAATACAGGATCAATACAGGAACATGGGATAACAGAAATGGAGGGCCACTGAGGAAGCTTCTGTTCAAGATCCCTGACTACAGGCATATCCAGCACATCTCCAAAACACACCAATAGATATAGAGACTCACAAAATGAGCAGTTATTTTTCACACTAGTGGTCAAGTAGCTCTTCCACAAAGCCAACCAAAATCTTTACTGCTTTCATTTTAAGGTCACTTCCTTATGTTTATCTTTTATTTAATAAAGATAAAATTAAATATAAATTACAAAGGAAAAATAATAGCAGTAATAGTAAATATACATTTTAAAGAAATAATAACATACAGAAATCAAATACCTGGCATTGATCTTATAAAAACCCTTCAACCTTTTATAGCCTTCTTTTCTCTAATTATACCACCATCCAAATCTCTTAACATTTACCCACCGGATCTATATTTCATTCTCTTAACCATTCTTTTTGGCTTTTTTTTCCATTCTTTTCTACTTCTAAACTCCAAAGTAAAAATGTAATGGATCCTTTTTATTCTTAAGTACACTTATTTACTTTTAAGAGAGACAGAGACAGTGTGAGCAAGGAAGGGGCAGAGAGAAGGAGAGAGAGAATCCTAAGCAGCCTCTGCACTGTCAGCACAGAGCCCAATGTGGGGCTTGATCTCCTAAACCATGAAATCATGACCTGATTTCATGAACCAAGAACCATGAACCCAGGCACCCCTGAATCCTTTTGAATTTTTCCTAAAAAGATAAATTCAAAGGTAGACTCATCCAAACAGCTAGCATAGGAGTTCTGAAGCACTAACCCACTATTTAGTCTTCTAAAACTATCTTAGAAACCATGTGACATATAAAATTGTCCCCAAACCTAACACAGAAAACATTCTTTGTAACATACAAAGAGGTACACAAAATCCATTTTCTGAGTAGCACAGACAAGTGAATAAAAGTAAACACAGAGAGTCACTACGACTTTTTAAATAATGTATATATTTTTATATACTCCAGTGACTGGGGTAAATTTGAAAATGTTAATAATCAGCAGCAACAATAAGCATTTGCAGAGAGAACCAGGGAATGTTCACTTACCCCTTTCCCACAACTATATTTCTGAGTTTCAAATATCATAGTGGCTTTCATATTGCTGTATTACAAACCTTCATATACAAGATCCATACTTGCTAAATGGGTTTGCCCATTGGCACTGAGACTTAGTGCATGGTAACAGTTACTAACAAAGAACAACTCACATTTTTTAAGCTACTTAACAATAAATAAAAACCCACAAATGTATATAAATTATATACCAATATGCAAAGTATACCCAAATAATTACTGATATAGATTATAAAATCTCCAAATTCAACTATTCATTAATGTGTATTTCATTAAGTATGAAGTACTGAATTAAGGTTGAGATTTCACAATGTATTATGTGGAGCTGAACGTAATAATCTAATACAATCAACTACAACACTGAGATGATACTCTATGTGAATATATGGGAAAACATTAATGAACTATATGCATTTATTAGATGATACAGCCTTTCTTCTACTATGGTCAAATTACAATCCAAGACAAAATCAAACATAATTTCCTTTTATTTATTATTTAATAATTTTATTTTATTTTTTATTTATTCATTCATTCACTCATTTATTTTTAAATGTTTATTTTATTTATTTTGAGAGAGTGAGAGCAAGTGAGCAGGGGAGGGGCTGAGAGAGAGAGAGAGAGAGAGAGAGACAGAGAGACTTCCAAGCAGGCCCTGTACTGTCAGCCATGACCTGAGCCAAAACCAAAAGTTGGATTAAAAAAAAATTTTTTTAATGCCTATTCATTTTTGAGAGATAGAGAGGGAGACACAGAATCCGAAGCAGGCTCCAGGCTCCGAGCTGTCAGCACAGGGCCCGTTGCAGGGCTTGAACCCATGAACTGCAAGATCATGACCTGAACTGAAGTCAGATGCTCAACCAACTGAGCCACCCAGGCACTCCAAGAGTCAGATTTTTAACCATCTGAGCCACTCAGGTGCCCCAAAAATCAAACACAGTTTCCTTTTAAAAACTTTTCTGAAGTGAAAACTTTTGTTTATAAAAATAATGTCACCTGTTAAATCTGAATATAAAGCATGCTCGGGAAAATATCAGGTTTCAACATGAAGGAATACATACTTTTTAGAGTTTCAAATGGGGTGCTATCACTTTTACTAAAGTATTATTATTTACAAAGAGAAACCCCACTTAAGAAATGTTTTTGAACCCTAGAGAAGAACCCCTCCCAAAAAAGAGAGTACCTCCTTTAAAAATAATTTAAGTGATTAGGAAAGAATTTCCCCAGATCGTCTGTACAATAAACCTAGAGGAAAAACATTGTTAAGGCTATCTGTAACAGCACTCCTTACCTCTACCACTAACCGGACAATAGGATAAAGTCCATGTTTCTAAAGCCACACAGTGTACACTGAGGTTTAAAATATTTACACTAAAGTTTTCTAACAAACAAACAATATATCAGGTTTACAAGCATGTTAGTTCTCTGCCACTGTTTACAACTCACTTTTAAATATTAAACTTTAATTTTACTTATTTGGGAAAAATTACGTAATTCTTCATAGCACAATTTAAAAATAACTCCACTATTAATGCAGGCCCTTTATTTAATCACAGGCTAATTTACTCCTGACAGAAAGTAAATTCCACTATTTTCTGTGAGGCTTTATGAAATTGCCATCATTTTTAATTAATTCTTAATTAAAATATATTACACCACAGCTTCTACCCATCTCTCTTGATATTCTAACATAATCAATTCAAGACCATTTACATATCATTAATTAAAAGCCTTCCTTTCTCATCCTTAAAATCATAATGAGGCTCTATTTCTCATTAGCAGCCTTTAAGGGATAAAATAACAATAGACTCAAGAATGAATGGTAATTTAAAAAATAATAATAATTTATGCCTTTAAAAACTATATAGTGGACAGTGTGATTTTCAGACTTTCTCAATTTGGGGGAATACCTGAATTCTTTCTCTATGTTTTTCAACAACATTGAGCAACAATTGGCTATATTTTAAACTAACCTTCAAAAGAGATAAAAATTAATTAAATAAGAAATAGCATCTTTGAAACCAGGGAAAACCGAATGGATTTCTATACCTGGACAATGACAAGACTTACCATGAATGTTACAACAAGTTAGTTACGATAAAAGAGAGAAAAGAAGACAATTAACATTACCTTGTCTCCATTTCTATTTTTAAAAATTGTCCTCAATTTTCAGAAATGTAACCTAAACCCTCTTTAGGAATCTCTGCTTTTTAAAGGATTCTTTCTTTGAACTAAAAGCCCATTGTCAACATCTCTTAGATCTTAAGATGTAATTAGAAAAATATAATTGAAATTTCCGTCTCTATGCATTTCTTACTAGTTTACCACTGTCAGAGTGAAGTGTCTGTGATTACATGATAAACTGAAAGAGAAGCTAGTAGGAAGTTCTATAATTAAACTCCAGCGCTATGATATGTTTTACACATTCTTAAATGATCTGTGATATATGCTGGTACTATAAAAAGTTTTCATTTATTGGGAATGAAAGGTAAAAATTAACCACCTATTCAGTGATTTTACCTCTTCAGGAGGCTTTAAAGCCAAATACAGCTTGAGAGAAGATTTATAGTAACTCATGACTTTTAACCCACTGTTTTCAATATTTTGGCTATAAGTTATAAAATTAATACAACCTCAACTATGATTACTTTTATGATTAGTATAAAATAACATTTCATTGCATTTCTTCGGCTTTGAGCAACTGCAGTGGTCTTGCCTTGTGCGATACAACCAAAAAAAAAAAAAAAAAGACTGACCTAAATCAGTTACAGTTTTCAGAGTTTATTATTTATAATCATATTTCAAACCCAAACTATGAACACAAACAGGAACCAAGTGAGTATCAAAATGTGACCAAAAAAATAATACCATATAATAGAGGCAAAATAAAATCAGACTCATGTCTTGGAAATTTTATGCAGACTATTGTCACCAGCATTAACTATATCTAGGTGCTTCATATCAGGCAAATCAGATTTATATCACTGTCTTCTGTCAAATGCAGGTGCTCCACCACAACTTGTCAAGACAGCCTGTCTGAATCTTCACACGTCAGACAGAATCACAGCACTTGGTGTTTTGGTCTGTTGACAGCAATTTATTTTGATGTGTTGTCACAATATGGAATTCTTCAGTGCTCTGCACCACAGTGCCAATAAGTCCCACTATACTTTTTCCTACTGCCAGATGCTACAGGTTTCATCAGGGAGAGGGCAAAGTTTTCCTTACTTTATTAAAGCTCTAAGTAGTTAATTTGAAAGTGGAGAAGAGTGCTAAACAGAAGCAGCATTTCAAGATATCCCTTAATCCCAGCATCTAACATCCTGTTTAACACCACAGCCAAATGATCTGGATAAAGCAAAGCCAACCAGCCTGTTAGGACCAACCAGGGACTCAAAAATCCTACAAGTTAAAAAAATCAGAGTAGTACATGCAGAGACTCAACAATAGCTTGGGCTGTGCATCCAGCACGGTCAATTGCTTTTTCAGCTCCTTCATGGGGCTCGTTTCAAATCCCACAGTAAAAATTCCAACTCAGTACAGGGCAAACATTTATTCTGTACCTATGTGTAAAGCCCTGGCACCAGGGGATACAGCAGAATGAGATGATGAATGGGAAGAGATTTCTTTTAGGTTTTTAAAAATACATTTTCAGAAATCTGTACAAATTCCACATTGCTCCTCCAAGAATGTAAAATACAACTTACACAGGAAATACAAAAAACCCCAGCTAATTAAATGTAGCAGAGGATAATATTCACGAAAAAGTTCAGGGAAGTTTTAAACTTCATAATCTTTTCCAATTTTATATTTTAAGTTTTCAAGCTAAAAGCTTTTGTCTAAAATCAACTTAAAAATAGATAGTACAGGATTACACTAGATATACATTGCTTCCATTCATAGATAAAGATTTGTCAATTTCTACATCTAACCCTTTTTTTCATAAGCAGGGAAGATAGTAGTATCTGCATATTTCCTATTTCCACATATCTCAAATTCTTCTATTACAACTGGAATCAAAAACTTTAATTAAAAAATAAAGATCATTCTCTTTAAAAATTAAAAAGCAAAACATTAGCTTTAGATTTAGAATTATATAATGGAAAATTAAAGATTAAAAAAGTTTTTTGTCAAATTGATAACATTTTGTTTATTTATTTTTAATGTTTTATTTTTTTTTGAGGGAGAGAGAGACAGAACACAAGTGGGGAAGGAGCAGAGAGAGAGACACACAGAATCTGAAGCAGCCTCCAGGCTCTGAGCTGTCACCAGAGAGCCTGACGTGGGGCTTGAACTCACAAACCAGGAGATCGTGACCAGAGGTAAAGTCGGACACTTGACCAACTGAGCCACCTCAGTTGGTAACTCAACTGAGTTGCCCCTCAAATTGATAACATTTTAAACAAACAATTAATATGTGCATGGGACCCAAATAATTCCTCGTTGAAAAAAGGTGAACCACAAGTCTAAGCACAACTGAAAAATAACCAAGTATGGCTATATAATAACAAGTATGTAAGGCTCAGTTTCAAACTTTAGAACTGTAAGGAATATTTTATATTCATGAGCAGGAGCTCTGGTGCTACTTAGCATCTATAGCTGGTGCAAACTATTGTCATAAGACCTTATGTCCATAGAACTCTATCATAATTTTTTAATCCAACAATCCTTGTATCTTCTCTGTAAGGTAAGTGGGCAATAGAGTCAATGGTATTTTTTAAACTTTGTATAACAAAATAAACAAATAAGACAAAAGACGTTACAGTGAGTCAGGATCAAGGCTAAACAGACTCTCAAACTTAAAATTATCCCATTGAATTAAATTCTATGAATTCTTAAATTAGGTAAGTCTAGTAGGGCTGCCTTTAGGCACAATTCAAGAAGGCACCATTCACACAGAATTTTATAAATGGTGCAACCTGGAGTTGTACAACTCAATAAACCTAACTCTAAGATAGCCGCAATGTTGTTACTCTGTGTGTGTGTGCATGTGCGTGTGCGTGTGTGCTTTTTTCCCTTTCCTTCCAGGGGAAAAAAAAAAAGAGAGACATCTATCTATGGCATGAACCCTAGTCTATTCTATAAGAAGATTACATTGTCACATCAATCACAAGTATCCTGTAGCCCACCTCCAAGATCTCTAGGAACATGAAGCTCTGATTAGTGTTGGAGTGTAGGACACAAATACTCTTGAAGATCTGTTACAGGTTGATTTTTACCTAGTAAGTAAGTATGACAAGTAAACAATAAATGTGTGATACCATATGTACTATATCCAGAATGCATGTCAAACTACTTTAAAGAAACCAATCACACTGACACAACCAAACTACCTATATTTAGTCTTTGGCTACTGTCACTAATAATACCAGCCAACACAGAACAATTCTTCACTCTGGTTTCCTGACTGACTTTGGAAAGAATGGAAAGTCGAGTGGAAAATGTTGTTTAAAAATATAGCTTGTTTCTCGTTTAATGAGAGAAGAGCAACTACACACGAACAGGTATATTAACCTACAGAACAATGAAACCACATAAGAACCCTAGTTTTCTCCCAAAAATAGCCAGAAAAGCCCAATCATCTCTTAATCCAAAAAAAATGAGACATTTCAAGAAGACAGAGAATAAAAGAGCTAGTAAAGAGAGCGGAGATGCTATTTCAAAGAAGACAAGGCACAAAGACCATGGAGGGAAGAAGGAAGGGAGAGATGGGGAAAGGACTAAAAACTTGAAGATGCTGATAACCCTGCACCCAATTAAAACTTGTATAATAAAAATAGAGCTAACCACACCATGAGTGGGAATATTTGGACTCTAATCTTTATTCCAGTTCTGCAACTTACTTAGGCAAGTGACCTTTGGTAAATCCCTTACTTAGCCTCTCTAATCCTAGTTTCCTATTTTGTAAAACAATAATAATACATGTCTCACCTACAAAGGCTGCCATGAAGACTAAACAGATTATGTAAGAACACTTTGAACAGTATAAAAGTACCTTAACAATATTTAAGAACTACTTAACATAATTGAAAAGCCAAGTATTACTTTTAGATCCTCTAGTTCGAGATAGCAGACTGAGCATATGTGTTTTAATCTCCCCTATTCCCTTCCAAATTCCCACTGATAGGACAGCAATAAATCCATTGAGCAGGGTGGAGGGGCTGCAGAAGACCAGATTTTGATAAATTTCTGGAAGACAGATAGCAAGTGAGACTACACTGAGAAACACACCATAGTGCAGGAGACCCAAATTAAATTATGAAAAAGAACTGCAGGAGAAGCAGGAGTACATTTTTCCAGCAAAGACTGGGAGATGCCCGAAGCTTGGACAGAGAGCAGCAATGGGAGACGGGGCAGTAAAATAAAAGAAGGTGTGAGTAACACCTGGGCCATTTGGTCCCTCCCCAGTTTCCATACACATACTCAGCCACTGAAAAGAACATCATTTGCCCATAGGATAAAGCCAGACAACTGTTCTCCAAAAAATAACTAAAATGTAAAATTAAAAGTATAACAGAGGAGGGGATACTAACTTCTTCATCTTACATATTGAAAGTCAAGAAACACAATCTGACGTTGATGGAATCAAAGTTAATGAATAGATTATTCATGGTAGAAGAATAACCTGTAGCAGAACTAAAAATAGTACTATAACTTATAAAACTAGAGAGAGGAAGAAAGGAGGTAGGAGATAATATAAATAAATCAAATTGCTCACCATGAAAAAAACTACATACGTAGTTTAAAAATACAACTTAGGGGCGCCTGGGTGGCTCAGTCGGTTAAGCGTCTGACTTCGGCTCAGGTCACGATCTCATGGTTCGTGGGTTCGAGCCCCGCGTCGGGTTCTGTGCTGACAGCTCAGAGCCTGGAACCTGTTTCAGATTCTGTGTCTCCCTCTTTCTCTGACCCTCCCCAACTAGTGCTCTGTCTCTCTGTCTCAAAAATAAATAAACTATAAAAAAAATTATTAAAAAATACAACTTAAATTTCAGGTGGGTAACTAGCAGAAAAATTAAAAACAGAAAGATGAAATGAAATGTGCTCTCCTAAGAGTGAGACTATAGAAGGAAAGATAGAGAAGAGACTACAGAACTTTTTCAACTGTGAAAGGGGAATACTTTTATATTAAAATTATCTGCTAACTACTTGAAAAGGATTCTTTTGAAAGTGGATTGACCCAGAAAGTTAGCCTGAGAGACATAAAAATCTGGCTACCTATTCTGATATCTTTCAACCTTTAGAAAAAAATAGACATAATTCTTCAGGTCTTGAGGAAAAATTATCTTCCAAAGCACACAAGTAAGGAAAAAGGAATGGAAGTGAGAAATAAGAATGATTTTATCTTTTAGCATTCTGATAAAAGATGAGTCAGAAACAAGGGGCTGTAATTCCCTAATCCTTCAGGCTGAAGAATGGCAATTGGGAATAGTGTTTTCAACCTCAAATTCTTATTCTGGAAGTTGTTAATCGGCTTGAATGGTGGATGGCTTAATTATATAAGGACTACATTAATGTCTCAGAGGAGGGAGAGTGATCTGATAGGAGGTTTTAATTTGAAACACTCTTCATAAAATTAAAAATGAATGCCAAACAGACTATAATCTGTGCCTCTGTGGAGAAGTAAAAGTCCAATATAGCTATAAGAATACTAGTGTGATCAATTGGGCTTTGAGGCCAAATTGATCCAGTACTAGTCAATAATCATGAATATTATTTATTGGGCACTCAAAAGAAAGTAGTCTCCATTTCTGTTTCAGCTGCTAGGTCTTTCTATAGGTTATTTTCATGCAATTAGAAGAAGTGCTTATATTTATGAAAGATGAATATTTTCAGACAGTTCATGTCTTCTGACATTTCTCTATAGGACTAAAAATCCTGTGAGCCAAGGGTGTCTAGGTTACAGCACTACTCTTAAATAGAACAGTACAGTTTGGGAAGAGTTGGATCTATTCTGTTCTGTTCTAGAGTTTTACTAGCAATTTAGCATTCAAAAAAAGGAGATGGACCAAATTGGCAAGTTTAAATCTATATAAAGTTAAAAGTTAACAAGGGCAACAGCTCTTCCTAAAGTATACGGAAGTACAATAACAGCAAAGTCAAACATGAAAGTGTCCATCCTTGGGGTACAAATTCTATCTGCTAATTTTGATCCTTTCATGGCTTTCTAGGGTCCAGGACCACTACTTACAGGTATGTCTGCCTTAGTTGTGGGGCTCTACAGCAGCGCTATCCGAAAGAATTATAATGCAATTTACACAGTTCATTTTAAATCTCTAGAAGTGACATTTTAAAAAGCAGATAAAATTAATCTTAATAGCATATTTAAATTCCACATATCCAAAATATTATCATTTCAACATGTAGTCAATATTTTAAGACTATTCATGACATATTTTCATTGTTTTCAGTCTTTGAAATTTGGTGTGTATTTTACACTCATAGCACACCTCAATTCAAACAAGCCACATTTTAAGTCTTCAAATTGCCATAAGCAGCTAATGGCTAAAACACTCATTTGAGAGTTCTTCTTTCAATTGACAGGCACGATTTCAATGGGAGCACAGGACTTTCTGTTCCCAAGTCAACTATAGTTTGATATCGTTTCCTAATTTCATATAAGAACAAGCAGGAGTTTTCTTAGTTGTGATATAAGAAGCCTGATCTCTATTGAAAGAGCCAATTAGACTGATGAAATGAACATACTTTTTTGCCTCCACTCCTCACTGGAACCCTACTACAAGGACAATAAAAGGGCAAGAGGGAGCACACACATTTGTCAAGAACAAGGAGCATGAGAACAGACAAGAAAGAGCCCCCTCTTTGTTCCCAGAACATCAGAAGCCAGATCTACAGACCACCTCCACCTTTTTCTCTTCCTTTCCAGCCAGTAAATGGTGGAAACCTCTCAGGGGAACTGACTGACCTGAGAGACACAGATCTGACAGCTGGATGTCCACACACCAAACCCATTACCCTACAGTGAAGACTACCAAAACCAAGAAGCTCCATTCACACACAGTGAGTTTTCAATTAGCTTTTATGTGCCTGGAAGCTTATTCTTACATTCTCAAGCATTTACTGAGAGCCTACTATGTACCACGCACTGTTGTAAGCACTGGGGATACAGCAGTGAACAAAATGAAGGCCCTCTTTCACAGAGCTTATATTCTAAATAGAAAAGAGACAATGAACAAATACAGAATGTAGAACAGAAACAGACATAAAGCAGGAAAGGAGGAAAGAGTGTAATGGGTAGTGGGGAGGAAGAATGTTGCTTTAACTGGGAAGGTCAGGGAAAGTGGCTCTGATGAGGATAGATTCCAGCAAAGCCAGAAGGGAGAGTGAGAACCACACAGATCTCTGGGCAAAGAATGTTTTAGGCAGACAGAAGAGCAAGTATAAAACCCCTGAAAGAGTACATTTGGCCTACTGGAGGAACAGAGAGGCCAGTTCAGCGGGAACAAAAATATGAAAGAGTGATAGAGGAGGTGGGTAATATCAGAGAGGTTGAAATAGGCCGCAATACGCAGGCCTTAAAGACTCTAATTATGGACTGAATTTGTATTTCAGGTAAAATGGTAAGCCATGAGAAGAAGAGTGGTATTATCTGAATTATGTTTTGAAAGAATCACTTTGCCGGTTGTGTGAAGAAATGACTGCAGGGCAGCACGGATGGAAACAGAGAAATCAGCTGGTTGGCTATTGCAGTAGTCCAAGCAAGACGTGAAGGTTGCTTGAAGGAGGAAGAAGTGAGAAGGAATGAGATTTGGGTTATGCTTTTGTTTTTGCTTTTAATAATTTCAAACTTATAAACAAGTAGCTAAAATTAAAGTAGTACAAAGAGCATTCATACATCCTTTATCAGATTCACCTATTTTCCTATTATCAACATTTTACTCCTATCAAGTGCATGCACACACGCATGGACACACACCCATGTTTATATACACAGAATTTCTTTTTTCAACCATTTGAGGGTAAGTTACATATATTATGGTCCTTTTCCCCTACACACTTCAATATTTCCTAAAAATGCCATATTCTCTCACATAATCACAGTACTGTTATCAACTTCAATAACCTTAACATGATACAATACTTTCATCTACTGTTTGTACTCCAATTTTTTCAGTTGACCCAATAATGTCCTAGCATTGTATCCCCTCCAGCTCAGGACCCATGCTAGGATTGGATATTGCATTTAGCTGTCAGTCTCTTTAGCCTCCTTTAATCTGGAACATGTCCAGAACATTTATTACATTGACATTTTTGAAGAATAAAGTCCTCTCCCTTCATCTTAAAATTAGAATGCTCCTCATTTTAGGTTTGTCTGACATTTCCTCATGATTTGATTCAGATTATGTATTCTTAGTGATGCACAGGTGATGTTGTAATCTTCTCAGGGCATCACATCTGGAGGCACAGAATGTCCATCTGTCCCTTACTGGTGCTCTTAATTTGATCACCTCGTCCAAGTATTATCTCATTTCTATGCTGTACTACTAATGTTACTTTTTCTCTGTTCACTCAATTCTGGGGAGACACTTTAAAATCACATGAATATTCTACTCCTAAACAAAAATTTCCCCCATATTAGGATTTGTTGATGATTCCTGCTTGATCCAATCTTAACTATAATGATTATGAAATGATGATTTTCCAATTCTAGCAGCCTTTCCACATTTACCAGTTAGTCTCTCCATTTGACTATAAGAGCTCTCCTTCTTCATCCATTTATTTATCTTTCTGTCCCTTATAATTGTGAATTCATGAATTCTTGTTTTTTTCCAATGGTTTATAATCCATTACTGTATTTAACTATGTTGGAGCTCAAATTGTACCAGATTTGGCAAGTGGAAGCTCTTCAAAGTGGCTCCTATGTCCTTGTGACATACCCCCATCTTCTTCTTCAGCACTTTCATACATCTTGGCAAAACAAGATACTCCAGGATCATCTAATACCTACCCTGCCTCAGCCCTAGAATAATCCAGTTCTCCAAGGTGCTTGGTTTTTTAAATATGGAATGGTATTAGAGACTAAGACTTGGGTACTAGTGCACATTTTTACTGGGATGTCTTTGATTCTTGCCCTTTCAGATTCTATTAAAAAAAAAGTGGGGCGCCTAGGTGGCTCAGTTGGTTAAGCATCTGACTCATGATTTCGGCTCAGGTCATGATCTCATGGTTAGTGAGTTCGAGCCCTACTTTGGGTTCTCTGCTGATGGTGCAGAGCCTGCTTGGGATCCTCTCTCTCTCTCTCTCTCTCTCTCTCATAAATAAATAAATAAATCTAAAAAATCAAAACACTAAAAAATTTAAAAAAAAAACAAGTGATTTTGCTAATGAAGTGAATACTGGCTACAAGAGAAAAAGAAAAATCTTAGGTGACCCCAGAGCTTCTCTGGCCTGAGCTACTAGATAAGTGATGCTGGCCTTTACTAAAATGAGGAAGGGAAAGTTTACAAAGAAAATCAAGAATCCCATTTTGAATATGCTGATTGTGGATGCTTATTAGATATCCAAATGGAGATACTGAGCAGGAAACTTGATGAGCCCAGAATTCAGGGGAAAGGATCAAAGTGGCAATATAATTTTGGGAACCACCAGCATATTAATATTTAAAGCCATAGGACTAAAGGAATAAGCAGATAAGGATCACCAGACATTTGAGGAATGTCTCTAACATAAAAGCTAAACTAAAACAAACAGAAAAAATATATATAACTTAGAGGAAAAGAGACAATGCAGGGAGAAGTCAAAAAATGGAAAAAAAAATCTAAAATATCATCAGTGATATCCTTAAAGATAGAAGACCTGTTTCTCTGTGAAACAAGAGAAAGGAAAGATGGAAGGAAGAGATGGGAAGATGAAGGAAGGAAGGATTTATTTAATTCAGTCCAAAGGTTCAGGTAGGGCTAAGCAAGGCAGATGTGTGAACGGAGGTGGAGAAGGAAGCATACCCAAGCAGGGCTGGAAGTTCCCCAAGGGGGTTTTGGAGAAAATCTGTATAGTTACCAATGATGGCCTACTGTGGGCTCTCAGAAGCCCACACAGGTAGTATTCATTGGTTGGGGTGGAGCTGGGGGAAGGATTGAACCTAGAGTACTGGAGCCTACAGAGATAAGAAGATGGTGAGGGGAAGAGAGGCAAGCAGTGATAGGAGGTTAATTATAATCAGAGATGACAGATCTAATAATTAAATATATTAAGTTTATGGAAATCAAGTTTCACACTAACAAAAAAGGGAGTTACAAACATGAAACGGGAGAAAATTACAGTGAACTCTGTGATGTTGACATGGAGTCATGGTTTTCTAGATAAACAGATACATATTGATTTAAACTTGTTCTGATTGTGTGCATATGTGTGTGTGTGTGTGTGTGTGTGTGTGTGTGTTCTCTAGATTTTTTCACTGAGGAAACCCAGAAGCAGCAACACCCAGTAGCAATGAACTCACCTTGTACGCAAATCTTGGTTTCTAAACGCCATTCTCCACTAAAAGGAATCAGGGACACTTAGAGAATATGGCTGATTCCAGGGCTGGGGCGATGAAACTACAAGGTGAGCTAGGAACATCTTGATGGACCAGAATGTAAGGAATGGCTCAAGAAACAATGAAGGTATGTCAAAATGACGCAAAAGACCACCTAAAGGGCTTTCACTGGTCATGAAAATTGCAGAGACAGTGGTACCAGTATTAATGAGTTGCTGATAAATTGTATTAGTTTGACCCTCTTGTTACGTAACAAAGAAATCTTGTTTTGCTTAAGTAACAGTACTTGGGGTTTTCGTTATTTGCAATCTACATATCTGTATGTAAGATGGGCAGGAGGGATGACTGAAAGCCTTTTAGTCCTTGTATTGATCAGAAGGGTAAGAGACTAAATAACACTGGACTTTGGTAAGACAAAAATGCATACTGATACCCACTAAAATAATAGAAATAGAATGTGAAACTCTTAAGTTTGTAGATGGAAAAGAACAAAGCAAATGTAGTCAATTAAGAGTCAAGTAAATAGACTATATTTGTCTATTTACTTGATTTTAGATTTAAAAAATCTAAAGCCAGTGTAACTAAATGTACACATTTGATGAAGCTGGATGTGGGTACATGGTTGTTTATTTTATTATTCACTAACTTTCTGTATGCTTTCAAAAGCTCATAAGACATATATATTTTCTTAAAGGCCAATTGAGAAGCTACTAGACAAACCCTCCTTCTCCAGCTAAGTAAGATCTGGACCTCATGTTTATTACCCAAATAAAGATTTAAACATCAGTTAAAAAAGAGTCTAAGGAATCAAGAAAGAGACAGAGACAATTCTAGCTAGTTTAAGCAGAAAAGAGATTTCTGAAAAATATTACAGAGCCTTTAGAATTTCCTAGAGGGTCCGATGCCTATGTAACCTGCAACAACACCCAAATCCTCATGCAGGACTGCCACTGGGCACTGAAACCACACCTCACATCTTGGGAGCCAAAGGTACAGTGACTAAGGGCCCCACCATTTGCCACCATGAAAGCCAGTCTTTATGCCAGCTCTGCCACCTTCATTAGGAACAGATTCCACACTGTACATTCTTCTTCACACTCGTCTCTTCCAAATTCAAATGACTGCATCTGATTGGCTGGGTCTGGATCATATGCCTGAGCCCTGGCTTCAAAAAAGATGAGGAAATTGTCTTCTGGCTCGGGGGTTACAGAACTAAAAGTAGCATTTCCCCCAAGAGAAGACAGATATTGAAAAGATGCTGAGTAACTACATATGCAGAAATATCCAAAAGTCCACTATAGTCTGAATCAGTGAAAACTGGCCAAAGAGGCCTACGGAACTCAAGAAGGCACACAGAAGTAGAGTCACGCATAGTCAGAATGAAACTGTATAAAAAAAATCTCACCGGAAACGGAGATTACATGTATAGTTTACTGGGTACTATAAAGAGCTATTTATCCCCATACACACACCCACACACCCACACACAAAGAACACATGCATCTACTCATTCTTGCCTTGGAAGCTTAATATTACCTCATGAAATACATTCTTTTGAACAAAATTATCTTTTATTTTTAAATTTTTAACGTTTATTATACATATGAAACAAGGTTATGCACGGATTTATTTAAAAATGTGAAGATCAGAAACTTGCAAGGACCTAATCCTGTAGTTCCCTTAGGACTAATGGTACAGGATTGCCTAAATCAGGGTTTGAGGTGACTTTACCTTGTGTGAATAACAAAAATACTCTAAAGTTAGAGAAAGAAAATGAAGAGTGCTACTTACAAATCTGTTAAGCAACAATTTTATAGATACTGTCAGTCCCACATTATTTATACTACATATCATATTTTTCCACTAGAAAAATGTTGAAATTGTAGACTAACAACAAAAGGTTTAAAAGTAAATACTGTATTTAGTGATTTACCACCATCAAGAATCTCCTATTTTGTCTTCAACATCCAGAAAATAGACTTACTTTTTAAATTTTATCTATACTTGATCTATAAGTGGACTTTATTTCATATTTCCAAAGATGATATTTAATACTCAATTCATAAACCACTGTTATATAAACCAGAATAGAACTGTATTGAGATGTAAAGAGATGTCTCTTTTTCTTAACATAAATACTTACATATCCTACTCAGAGAACTTCATTCAACTCCTAGTGTCAAGGTACTTGGGAAATCAAATTAATAATAAAAATCTTGACTGGTAAGCACAGAACTACAGTTGTGAAGAATATTTAATAATGAGAGTAGTCTGATGAACTGTCACTACCCTAAAATAGAAAACATTTCTAATAATAATAGAGTATGTATTAAGGGCAAACTAGGCACTGATACAAGAATGAATTCACTCATATAGGCCTCACAACAGCCCTATGAGAGAAGGAAGACACAACTGAGCCTTTTAGATTAGGAACCTGGGTTTAGAGGGTTTAGGAATCTTAACAAAGGCTATGCCTTCAAAACCTTCACAGGCTTCCCATTGCTCTTTAGAATAAAATCCCAAACTCTCACTATGGCCAGAAGCCCCTGTGTGATCTGGCTCTAGTTCACCTCCCCAACCTTATCTCATACCATTCTCCCTGTCACACATTATGCTCCAGCCACTCTTGCACCCATACTGACCCTCAAATACAGTGAGTCCTTTCCTACACTCAGGCCTATGCACTTGTTAGTCCCTCTTCCTAGTATAGTCTATCTTTTGAAGCCTGTTCATTCTAACCCTACCAGTCTCAGTCACATGATACTTCTTCAAAAATATCTTCTTTAAACAATCCACCTAGGGGAGAGGGAGAAAGAGTGATGGGCATTGAGGAGGGCACTTGTTGGGATGAGCACTGGATGTTGTACATAAGCCAATTTGACAACATATTATATTAATAAAAATAAATAAATTAAATAAACAATTCACCTAAAGTTCTCTAATATCTCTTTCATCCCTCTGTTCATTTCATCCATGGTGCCTTCTTCAATCTTAAATTACCATGCTTCGTTATTCATTTACTTGGATTTGTCTATTTCCCTAACAGAACGTAAAAGTTCAGTAGGTAGCAGCTTATCTGTTTTATTTATTGTTATATTCTTGATATCTAGCACAGTGCCTGCCACACAATTGGGTATAAAGTATTCATTGAATAAATAGGTAGGATCAATGATCATTTAGGAGAGATATAGCAGAGGAGGTTTAAATATTAAATGAGTTGTTGGACAAAGTCAGTACCTCCTTATCCCTTCATGTCATAGTGTCCATAGAAAATGGTAATATTTATACAGGACTCTAGGATAAAAAAGACTGCTTGCAGACCCAGGCAACCAGCACAAGGGCTCCAGGTATCCCAGGGCCAGCCCAGCTGCTCAGAGACTAAGAGGTTCATTATCTCATATGGCTTGGAAAGCTCTGCATTGTGATGGGTAAGATTTCTTCCTATTCTGAAATTCTAATTTTTAGGAACTCTTACAAGAAATATAGAGACCAAGGAATCTTAATTCATATTGAATGAAGTCTGTATTTGTAAATTATAACTTAATTTATAAATTGATTACCAATATATAGTCTATAACCAATTCAGGGATTTTTTTTTTTTATCCCTAAGACTGATCTAAGACCACTAATATAACTCATGATAGCAAATGCAGCAGGAGATGAAGAAGCTACATTTTAAAGGCCACGGTCACAACAAAGATGCCCAATACTCAGACTAGATAAAGACTCCAAAGTCAGTCTGTTCTTTTACATGTTATTCATCCCTTTATTTAACATGTATGACCTACCTTGACTTTGTTGACAAATCAGGCCACTACGTGGCCCTGACATTTCTTAAAGTTCCCATAATTCAAACAGAATTTGAAAGGCTACTCTCTAAGGTCATTAACTTTACTCACCAGTTACATTAAAAACTGGAGGTAACTGTATACAGTTTATGTCAGTTATATACTTCAATATACTTGTAAAAATTATATAAATAAAAGTCTGAGGGTAATGATCAAAGTTATTATCACTAATAATGTGACAAAGAGACACTTTGTGTCTCTTGATCTAATCACTGGAAAGGATAAAACATCACTTCTGTGATGTTCCTGCCAAAATTGTATAATAACCTATTTATAAGGAAACATCGAAAAATCCTGAATTGAAAGAATATCCTCCAAAATAAATGGCCTATATTCTTAAAAAATGTCAATGTCATGAAAAACAAAGATTAAGGAATTGTTCTAGATTAAAGGAGACAAGAGACACGAAATGTAATTCATGTTCTTACTTTGGAACCTGGACAATAATTTTTTTTCCTTTTGCTATAAAAGACGTTAATGGGAAAACTGATGAAAGTTGAATAAGGTCCATAGATTAAATAAAATATTATTGTTAACTTCCTGATTTTGATAACCACATTATGGTTATAAAAGAGAATATCTTTGTCTTTACAAAATGTGCACTGAAGTTTTTAGTGTTAACAGTGCATTGTGTCAATAACTTCCTCATATACAGTTTAGAAAAAAATATTCTGAATATGGATATATATGTCCCTATGTATGTGTATGTGTGTACATATAGACAGATAGAAAGAGGGGAGAGAAAAATTTTTTAAAAATTCAAAAATCTGAGGATATGTGAGTCCAGAAAAGATGATTTTAAAAAACACATGCAAGCTATGAGGGGAAATGCTGGAGAATTTACCAGTTTCAAACACAGAGACAGAATGTGAGAAAACATACATCACAATAACATACATCACTAATTTTATTATGAGCAGAGAAATTTCCGCAACAAACCTTTATCAGGCACAGCATCTTCTTACAAGTTTGTAATTTTTATGGTCTTCTGTTAATAGTAGAGAAAATTATTGTAAGAAATATATGAATATACTGAAATCATATACTAATTTTCAAAGGATATCCTTTTACTCAATCATTCCCAAAGCTACATAAAACAAAGGGAACCAGAGTTGTTGGCAGGAGAAATAGGAGAACGACTTGAAAATTCTTCCTGTCTAGAATAAAGTGTTGTCTCATGTAGACAGATACACCAATGGAATTTTGCTGACTGAAGATACGGCAGCTTAATTCAGCAGCCTGAAGCCCAGAAAAAAATGTTGGAAGGATGTAAACAGAGAGGTACTTTAAAATCAAAAGCACATTCAAGGTATTTTATTGTTCATATTAATCTAATATTAATATATATAAACTGCATTTTATCTAGCTCATAAGGAAATAGAAGGAGCTGTGTAAATTCAATTCAACAAATATTCCGTGAAAGCCTAAATTAATTCCTAGTGCTCAGATTAGTGTTCCTGCTAAAACCTTTAAATGAAAGAAAGGATACAACTTACATGTTGAAATGATTACTGTTAGTAAACACCCCATGAAACTAGGAAAAAATTTCCCCAAGAGAGAACCATTTTTCTATTAGCAATAGCCTTTCCAGCCACTGTGTTTCATGGAGGTGTTGGGATGGTGCTAGTTAACAGATCTGCGTTTAGGAATAACAGATACGTTGATTTCTATGGTTTTCCATGTAGTAAAGGTGCCAAATAGATATAATGATCCAAACACTTTTTATTGGCATACTAATTTACTAGGCATAATAATTTACCACAAGATATAGAATTTAGAATTATAAGACTAACACATGAAAAGATTGCTTTCTGGATCAACATTACAATGTAAGACTTCCCAAGAGTTTCTTGGTGGAATACCTATACCACCAAAGTACTCGCCTAAATAACTATTTTTACTCTGCTTCATTCTGTGAGGAATTTGAGGCAGGACTCTGTTACTAGCTTAGTTTGGCTTTTTTTCTCATTATCTACACATCTAAGCTCTCTTACTGGCATCACACCCTTATTTATCTTTTCAGTATAAATTTCTGTGATGTTTCTTTGAAGTGGCACAGCTCAATCAGTCAGCATCACCGACTCCATAGTTAAAACAGAAACCAAATACCATGTGGTTAAGATTTGGTGGTCTATTATTACAGCTTTAAAGCTCAAATATCTTGCAGTATTTAATACTATAATTGTTACTACTATCATAGCAATAATTGGAGCTAATAATGACAATAATAATAAATATGACTGAAACAATGGAGTTACTTGATTTGTGAAGCTTTACCTCCCAAGAAGGAATCAGAAAAATATACTGAATGGATACATCCTAGAAAATAAAGTGACAAAAATTAGACAGAATTAAATTTAATGAGTACAGTTCTCTCTGATTTAAAAGGATGTGAAAACTCAGTTCTATGGGTCAAAGATGTTATAAACACATAGAAAATTACCACTACATTCTAGTTTGTGACATTTTTATCCCATTCTATAAACTTGATTACATATGCCTTTCAAAATTGAGAATTATCTGCTAATACTCAGTCTACTCGACACATCTTCATCTAATTATATCCATGCCCAGGAAAAGAAAATGTTGCCTACGCCATAACACTGCTTCAGGATGAGTCAGTAAGGAAAACAGATTGCAGGCAGTGCAACAATATTATAGAGGGGAAACAGTGTTCATATTTAAGCACAGACAAACCCTAAAGCAGAAAAGACTTTTTTGGTTCTTTAATTAATGTCACTTCTGGTCATCTAAGTTTTGCCTCATGATCTAAAATGTATCACCTTAAAATGAGAAGACATAGAAATAGCTGTAACACTGAAGTCGGGGCTGAATGATGATTTAGTATCAGAATGGAGATGTGCAGGAATTTCTGGATTAGTAAACAACAGAAAAACAACTGCAAATACCTTAGAAAATAAAAAAGCTAAATGTAAACATAGTGAATTAAGCATTTTTAAGAATGGAAATAAAACCTTAGAAGAGTAAAGTCTGTTCTAATAGTCCTTTTAAAAAGTTAATACAAAAGCAATATATATGTATATGTTATTTAAAATAATCTAGTTAAACAAATCGGGGAGCTGGCTTTCTTTTTAAGATGGCAGTTAAGGGTAATTTCATTAGAAGGGAACGAATACATATTTGTTTAGTTATATCCAAACATAACTTTTAAGAGTCCATTAACTACCACAGCTGCTATGGTAAATTCATGTATATGTGTTGGCAGGAACACATAAAGGCATGATATAAAGGAACAATAATTAGAAAATGAAAAAAACATATTAAAGTTTCTGTTTTTGTAGTTAATTTCTTTTCTCTTCCATCTTTCCATATCTTCTTCCCTCAAGAAGTTACCAGAACCCAAAGAAACTTACTTGGCAAATATTTTTTAAAAACATCAAGTATTAATGATCACCATACTGTTTTGTGATTTTTTTCCCCAAAGAAATGTGGAGAGGGGAATAAGAGGAAGAAAAGACAGAAAAATATGGGTTTAGCGAGAAGTCAATAAAATTTATAAGGGGTATCAATGCTAACATAGAATATAAATTTCATTAATGAAGACTCTGAGAACTTGTGTATAATTATGGACAAATGTACTAACAATCTTTTGAAACTCCATGGGAATAAAATAGCCATCAGTGTATTTCATAATCCCAGATTTAAACAGCTTTTCCAACAAGCTGTCTGGGTAATTACTAAGCTATCTAAGAATTACTGTGAACTTTGTACCTTTTTAGTTCACTGACAGATGACTATTTGTTATTAGCTCAAGTAATAATAATGTATTAAAATACTTGCTTAATATAGAGAAACATATGTTTGCATTTAGACTAGAATGAATTTTGTTCCCCAAATATATATTATGAAGAGTCATACAGAAATCTGTGAATTCGCAGTAGGGCAACAAAAATAAAATCAGTTGCTATTTCTCTTAGCAAAACTTTTCTCTTTCAAAACTCTACTTTTTATTCCAAATAAGTCCTTAAAATACAATCAAGGCTTTTTAATGTAGTGGCTATTTTCAAAGCTTATTTTATGTATATTCTCTTAGAGTCTGTGATAAATAAGACTCACCTTGTGTCTGGATGCATATTCTGAAGGAGTATTTTTTGATTTGAGGGGGGAAAAAATTGTCTCTTTTGTTATGTTAATGTTTTGTTTGTGATCATAATTACAATTGGAGAGGAAAACTTATTAAATTCTTAAGAATTCCGGATCTTTACAAACATAGTTAAATGTGTTGATCTGATTTTCTAAGAATTAAATAACTTACCTTCAGTAGAGATAGTAACTCAGAGACCAAATTCATGAACTGTTAAAAAATTCTAATTGAGGAGGACATTCTGAAAACTAAAGTTCAATAAGAGAAAGGATGAGGCAGAAAGAATTCTTGTGTCTTTATTGTGTCATTTAGAGCATATAACTAATTCCAGAAAGTTAAAGGAGCCCTCATTTAAAAAAATATTCATTGATCAGTAATTTAAATGTTACTGCAAACTTCTGCCACATTTCAAAACTCTACTTTTTATTCTAAATAAGTCCTTAAAATACAATCAAGGCTTTTTAAAGTAGTGGCTATTTTCAAAGCTTACTTTATGTATATTTTCTTTGACATTATATATTTAGGTCTTCTAACATTTTTCTTAGTCAGTATGTTAGAATTCTAATGATTAAGAAAATGAACAGAAAAAAGAGGCAAATGAATGATCGTTAGCATAATAGTAACAGTGTGTTGTCAACTAAGAATTATTGGGGTTTTTCAGCTAAGAATTATTGGGGGATGGTTACCATATGGATTAGGTAATCCATGTCCCCTGTAAACAATAACATAAACACACAAAACCTAAACTTTTAAATATGGTGAACATAAATATAAGAATATATTGTTGCAAATTTGGAATTAATTATATGTCTAATGACTATACAGTTTCTCTTTAAACACGGCCTCTCATAGTATTACACACAATTAAGAACTTGACTAACACTTTCCAGTGTTGGATAATCAAGAAAACCTCTTTGGAGTGGATGGACTCAAGTTATGATTTAAAGAAGGAGTAGGAAATAGTGAGCAGATAGGAAGAAAACTATTCCCTATATATTAGCCGTTACAGCCTCCCTACTGCAGACAATATATCTCTTTTCTTAGCCATAGGCTACCCACTCACAAGTCTTTACAACATCCATGGTGGTGGTAAGGAACAATTTAATACAACAGCCCGCCCCACAGAAAATTTCCACTCAACTTTAAAGGCTTGTCATATCTGTCCCATCAATTGGTGAGAAGAGATGAAAATGGATTCTCAAGAGCAATAGGCTTAATGCACTACCCCTGAGGTAGTAAACCATCCCACTTAGTGTAAATAGTTTTGAAACCTGGTGATATAAGTATAAGATCCATTTCTCATCTGTAAAAGCAAAGGCTAAAGCATATTAACTGCTATGGTTTCAAATCATCAGTAAAGCTAAAATACCAAGAGAGAAAGGTGAAGAGCCACCATCTGTGTGGCTCTGGACTTTAACCCTAGGCAATGAATTGAATGCATGCCAAGTCCAGTATCTAATTTTAATTTGAGTTATTCCCACACTAACCCTATTTTCATTACATATTAGTAATTGTCTAACTACAAATAAAACAGACATGCAGAACACTGCAAAAGCACAAGCTAGACTTTACAGCTTACGAATCAAAGCTGAAACTAAGTAAAGACAGTCTAGAATATGCAAGAGGACTCTTGTCTATCATACTGAAAAAGGCTCAAAATAGTGAAGATGTAAATTTTCAACAACTATATGTACAACCACCATGTTTTTAGATCCCTCATATTATAAGCTCAAATACAATACTTAAAAATGACAGCACTTCAACAAATCATTTTTTAAATTGCTTTGAGACTTTATATATTAAAGATTTATTTTACATTTTTAAAAATTTATTTTTAGATTTTCCATTAGCATTAAAATGGAAATTGTATTGTTATTAATGGTCCATAGTCTCACAGTGTCAATGCCAGTGGAATAGTCTCACTGGGAAAAGCCCTCCATTAATATACTATGGGATCAGATACATGGGTTTCTTTAGATCCAATAAGGCACCATTGGATTCACTGCAGTTGATGTGAGTACCTACCAGGCTATACGGAACCACGAATTTAGTAAAACTGCAAACATTTATTTCACTGGTTAACCTAGAGCATACACTTTCATCAGAAAAAACACAATAGTAGTAAAGGGACTGGTAAGACCTCTTTTACTAAATTCTGAAATCTAAGTGTTTTTTTAGCTGCCAAACGATTCTCTGGAAAGGTATGAAGACACAATGGCTAGGCGCTATATATGAAAACACTGTAAATCAAAAGAACAACATTAATATTTCCTCTCTGTGAAGACACTAATATCTTATACACCTCAGAACATATTTAAATCCTGCACAGATTTTTACCTGGGACCATACCAAAAGGGTGTCCACTAACAAGTAACAATTATCTAGAAAATGTTTCTGGAGTGTGGGCACAAAAAAACAGAATTATAATGGGGCCATACATACAAAGGATATAGCAATAGAAGCAACATTACGAGGCTTCCTTCAGAGTGAGGATGAAGCCAGTGACTGCTGTTTGTACACTACCATTAGAAAGAGACTGTTCTGCCAGAGGCAGAAAAGTTGGTAAGTGAATGCATCAATACCGAATTCAGTCAGTGTTGCCTTCAAAATGTTATGGCTCATTCAGTGCAAACATTAGGAAAAAGCTAATGGAAGGGTTTCCTAGCCAGCTAGATTGAACACAACATGAGGTCCTCCCTTGGTATACACATTGAACAGTGTTTAATTCTGCCTTCTGGTTTCCCAACTTTGCTATCTTTGGAATGAAGTGGGAGATAAAAGGGATTCTGGGCTTTGCTTTGTTTTATCAACTATGGGGTTTAAAAAAAAAAATATCCATGAGGTTCTACTTCCTCCTCACAGACCAAACATATCCCTGGCAAAAGGCATAAATAGGTAATTATAATAGTCTAGGACACTTGTTGTTTTATCCTCAGAAATCTCTTTTGTTGTTGTTATAAATTGAAAATGGTGACACACACAAAGCTAAATAAAAAACTAACTTCTCATAGTTCCAGATAGGACGTCATTCAGTAACACAAACTAAGCAGTAACTAAAGCCAGGATTCTAACTTTTTTCTCTTTCATCAACCTTGACTCAAGAGAGAGTTTTAATTATAAACTTTCATTGTTGCCCAAAGAGGCAGTTTGCTATTGCTTCTCAACTTCAATGTGACCACCTGAAAATCTTATTAAAATAAAATTTCTGGATGCCTGGGTCCAACTCTTGATTTTGGCTCTCAGGTCATGATCTCATGGTTCATGAAATCAAGCCCTGTGTGGGGCTCTGTGATGACAGCACGGAACCTGCTTGAGACTCTCTCCCCGCCACCGCCCACCCCCTCGCCCCTTCCCTGCATGCGCACATGTGTTCTCTCCCTCTGTCTCTCAAAATAAATGAGTAAACTTAAAAACAATTTTTTAAATGCAATTTTTGATTCAGTAGTTCTAGGGTGGGGCATAGAATATAAATCTATAATTCTAATAAGCTTTGAGTAGCAAGGATCTAGCAAAGAGTTTTTCTTACCCATCAACTCCACATTTTCATAATATAAAAGAATTTTTGAGTAACTCAATGTCTTCAGGTTTTAATTTCCTCATTTGTAAAATGAAGAATTCATATATTCAGGCTTTTTTTTTCAAGTAAACACTACATTTATAAGAAAGCAAAAAATAAAGTTAAAAAATACAAGTAAAACGTATTATGATAGTTAAGACCAAAAATGCTTTATCACATTGAAGTTGGGTGATAGTGTACATAGAAGTCTATTATATTATTCTCTCTACTTATATGTGTGTTTTTAAATCTTCATAATAGAAAGCATTTTAAAATGTGACCACTCACTAAACTCCCTACAAAAGTTGTTTTATATTATATATATTGATTTTAATATGTTGTATTAAATCTTTAAAAATTCATCCAAAAGGCACAAAAAACATTTTAGGTGATGAATGTTTTCATTATCTTGATTGCAGCAATGAAGTCACTGGTATATACATTTCTGAACTTATCAAACTGTTATTTTTAAATATGTGCAGCTTATTCTAGTAAATTGGATCTCAATAAAGCTATTTAATAACCATAAAGTTTACCTACTCTCTATTTTGTTCATGAAAAAAAAAACAATAGTTTGAAGTTCTCAATGGGAAACCACTGCTCCGTATCACTCGGAGTTGAAAACTGGCCTCTGAAGCCTTGACCTGAAGGATAGTACTGTAGTGCCAAGCTAGCCAGTTTTCAGTCAGAGAACTGAAATTTCTTAGTTCTAGCAGGTCATGTCAATGTCAAACTTCACTATCTCCACTAGCTATATGGTGCTGCTATCCCCACCACGTCTCACCCCTCCATTCTCACTTCCTTCACCTCCCCTACAGTTCTCATTCTAACCACCTAGAGAAGTCATTTTTCTTCAAAAAGCCACACTTTGAAGGATCTATTCCAGTGTAAATGCTGTTTCTTCTGCCAAAAATGTCCTCTTTATCCCTTTTCTGCCATTTAGACTCTTATCTGTCCTTTGTGATCCAGTTCAATATCTACCTCCTTTGTGAAGTCTTTCCTCACTTCTTTAAACTGTCAGTTGCTCTCTTCTTCTTACTCCAGCAGTATGCATTTCATACTTCTAGAATTCTAATACAATAGTTTACAAATTCAACCATGAATCCCAATATACATATATTTAGTTTACAGGTATAATGTTCATGTACTATTATTATTAGCTAATATTTTAACACATAATATACAATTAGGAAAAAATATAATTAGAGTAAGGTTCATTGTTGCAACAGTCGTCAATATAAAATACAAAAATAAAAGGCACCTGAGGGGCTCAGTTGGTTAAGCGTCCAACTCTTGGTTTCGGCTCAGGTTCATGATCTCGCAGTTTCCTGAGTTTGAGCCCTACATAGGGCTCCGTGCTGACAGTATGGAGCCTGCTTAGGATTCTCTGTCTCCCTCTCTCTCTGCCCCTCCCCCACTCACACTGTTTCTGTCTCGCACAAAATAAATAAATTTTTAAAAAATAATAAATAAATAAAATATAAAAATAAAAATTATATGAGCACGGGGTGTTATATGTAAGTGATGAATCACTGGATTCTACTCCTTAAGCCAAGACGACAACTGTATGTTAACTAACTTGAGCATAAAAAAAACAAAAAAATCAAGACTAATTAAACAAATGTGCTAAATCCTGGGCTAATGTCTGAACATATATATATATATGAACATTTATATATGTATAAAGAAACGATCACTATGATTCTGATGTTTTTATTGACTTTCTGGTCAAACATTATGGATTGTATTATTTTTCCCTTATACACAGCTAAGAGACTACATTTCTACCATTTTAACATGCATTTGCTAGAGAGGGAATTTCAACCTCTAGTTTTGCATCCATATACTATTGAGCTCATTTCTTTAAATAAAAAACTAGGGGTACCTGGGTGGCTTATTCGGTTAAGCGTCCGACTCAGGCTCAGGTCATGATCTCGCGGTTCGTGAGGTCAAGCCACGCGTCTGGCTCTGTGCTGACAGCTCGGAGCCTGGGGTCTGCTTTGGATTCTGTGTCTTCCTCTCTCACTGCGCACCCTCCCCCACTCCCGCCCATGCCTTGTACTTTCTCTCTCTCAAAAATAAATAAAAAGATTTAAAAAAAATTTTAAGTATAAATTAACATACATTTGCATTACTCCTCTTATTGTAATCCATGTTTTTCTTTGCAGATGTTTCTTAGATAACGTCCATTTCATGAGCATTAATTTACTTAAATCTAGGTAACATAATACACACATACCCCCAACCAGGCACATAAACTGGCAATACACAAAAACAAACCTGGAACTCCCACTGGTCTTTCCCAATACTAAATACTATAAGTAACAAAACAATCCACTAACACACAAACCACCAGGTCAATCCCTATTTTAAACATTAGTAAAGTCTGTCTTATTCTTTAGGAAAGTATACATTAGAATAGCCACCTTGGGAACAGTCTTCCCAACATTTAGTAAAGCTGATGATATATATCCTATGACCCAACATGGTAAACAGCCTCTAAGAAGGCCTCCACTGATCCTACCTCCCGCTATTCACACCCTTATGTAATTTCCTCCCCTTGAGTGTGGACTGGACGTACTCCTACTGAGCAGAATATGGCAGAAGTGATGAGATTCCAAGATTAGATTACAAATACACTGTGGCTTCCACCTTGGGTTCCCTCTCTCAATCACTTGCTCATTCACTCTGCAGGAAGCCAGCTGCCATATTGTGAACTGCCCTGTGGAGATGCTATGTAGGGAGGAACTGATGTCTCTGGCCAACAGCCAGTGAGGACCTAAGGCCTGCCAACAGCCATATGAGTGAGCAGAGAGACGAATCCTCCCCCAGGTGAGCTTTGAGATGACTGCGGGCCCACTGCCACCTGACCATAATATCATGAGACACTCTAACTCTGAGGCACCCAGTTAAGCTGTGCATAGATGCTTTAACCCAGAGAAACTATGAGATAACAAATATTTGTTGTTGTAAACTGCTATGTTTTTGGGTGATTAGTGATGCAGCAATTGATAACTGAGCTCAAAAAGGATGTGTACAAGAATATTTATAACAACTTTATTATGCAAAAAATTAGAGCAATTTAAACATTCACCATCAACAAAACTAAGAAAGAATAGTCATATAATGAAAAATTACACAGCAGGGAAAATGAATGAACTTGAGCTAAAATGTATCATTGTTGAAAATTCTTTTTTCTTAATGTTTATTTTTTTTTTGAGAGAGAGAGAGTGTACATGCACACAAGCAGGAGAGGGGCAGAGGGAAGGAGGGAGAGAGAGAGGGAGACAGGAAGAAAGGGGGGGAAGAGAGAGAGAGAGAGAGAGAGAGAGAGAGAGAGAGAAGAATCCCAAGCAGGCTCCACACTGTCAGCCCAGATTCTGATGCAGAGCTCAACCCCACCAACCATGAGATCATGACCTGAGCCGATATCAAGAGTCAGATGCTGAACCAACTGAGCCACCCAGGTGCTCCTCAATGTTGAAAATCCTTAAAATCAAGGCTGAGTGGCAAGAAGCAAATTGTAGAAAGTAAAAACAATGTGAAACAATTTTACAAGGCTCAAAACTTGCAACAACAAAAAAAATCATATGAATGATAAACACCAAATTCAATGTGGGGAGGAAGGAGAAAAATAAAGAGGGATGGGATTAGGAAAGGATACACAGCAAGCTTTCAACTGTATCTGTAATATTTTATTTCTTAAACTACATGCCATGTACATGGATGTTTGCATGTTATATATACATTTTATATTGTCTGAAATCTTTTGCATTAAAAATTATAAAAATACTAGAATTAAAATAACATATAACCACACACAGAGACACAAAAATACAGAAAACACATATGATGAAATGGATAAATTTAAGTAGTTTTGATGGTTTCTTCCCCATCCCAAAATTTTTGGGATATACCTCACATGAGATCACTATTCATATACTATAACACTTAGTACACTAAATCAATTATCTATTTAGATGTATGTCTCCTTCCCTAGGCCACGATCGACTTCAAGGTCCAGAAAAAGCATCCAGTAAATGTTTACAGAATAAATTAATGGTATGAACAGGGTTTCATTTTCCTAACTTAATATCTGCTTTTTCCAAATACACTGACCATAGTTTGATCTCCATAGGAAACAACTAATGATCGAAGAAAAATTAACTTGGCATGGCTGCATCCACTGTTGTTCATTAACTAATATTAATAATCATCCACATTCATAAAAAGGTTGGCACAAGGCTCAGTCTTCCTCTCCATCCCAAGTCATGCCATTAGACTGGCTTCAGGGAGCATAGAAGAAATTCAACCAATATCTTAGCCTTACAGTTCTCTGATCTCCTTAAAATCGGTAACCTTTAGCCATTGTGAAAGAACCATTTTGCTTTGACTCACCAACTCCCAAGGCCACATCGTGGACTTTATCACTCATCACCTGGAACTTCTCAACCTCTGAAGTAAAATACAAATGTCTCATTCTATGATCACAGCCACGAAAACTGCCAGTCCCCTCACTCCCTTTCTCCCACTCTACATGATCTCTTATCTAATTGAGTCAACCAATACTCAAATCCTTTCATTTTCTCCTGGTCTATTAACCACTATCCACAATGGATTGTATGGTAGAACATCCTAACTACGCTTGCAACAGAGCCGTATAATTAACTTCACTCCTAGCCATTTCTCCTACCTGCCAAGGAAAGCCCCAAGCATATACTAATGTTACAATTCACATTAACCTGCTGCAGAAATCATAAGTGGTCATGCTTGTATCATTTCAGTATCAGCCTCCAAATTCAGCTGAGCCCTCAACATAACAATCAATTCTTTTTCTTACCCTTGGCCAATTTACACTTTCATTCTCTTCAGTAACCATTCAGGCCTTCCCCCCTTCTCTCAAACTCTGTCTCTCCAGCCCAACTTTTACTCTAAGATGATCTTTCCTACTTCATTAAAAAAAAAAAAGTTAATCTGTGCAATATAATTTCCCTCAGTGTTCCAATTCCCACTTACAAATTTCTCTAAATTTTTATTCATATCTCACATCATCTCCAGACTTAAAACACATAATATCCACCATGTAAAGAAAGTCAGGTCTGTCTGTGATCTTTATTCTTCTGTTTTCCTCTTAACGCTCTGCTCCCCTATTCTTCTTTGTTCTTTTTTTTCAAACTCTTTTTTTAATGTTTTTTTTAATTTATTTTTTGAGAGAGAGAATACTAGCAGAGAGGCAAAGAGAGAGGGAGACACAGAATCTGAAGCAGGCTCCAGGCTTTGAGCTGTCAGCATAGAGCCCGACGTGGGGCTCGAACCCATGAATCGTGAGATCATGACCTGAGCCAAAGTTGGACGCTTAACCGACTAAGCCACCCAGGCGGCCCTATTCATCCCTGTTCTACTCTATCCTCTCCACAGACCCGCCTACCACTCCAACCTCATATATTCAAATCCTGTGCCAACTTAAAAAAGAAGAAAATAAATCTGTGGCCTTGCATCATTTTCTAATTCCATCCAATTCCTCTCCTGTTTTCACTCAAATGTCACCATCTACTGACACCATCTATGACAAGGACATCTTACTTCAGTTTCATCTTACTGGAGATATTTCATGTTCACACTAGAACTCATTTTACTCTCCTTGAAACTCTATCTTCTTAGTTTTCACTCTACCACACTCTCCTGCTTTTCCTTGTACTCTGACCATTAGTTCTCTGCCTCCAGTGTGGTCTCCTCTATGGTGAAATTCCCTGGGATCCTCTGTGATCTCATCTACGCCTTATTATTTTCCACAGCAAGGCGAAGACCTCTCATTTCTATTTATAGCTCAGATCTCCTCCTTAACAGAAAACTTCAAACTCCTATATCTATCAGTGGAACATGTACATTGAGCATTCCCATAGGCACCGCAAACTCAACATATTCAAAACATATCTTCCTTTCAAGACTGAGATCAGCAGAAAAGAGTAGGTAGCTCCAAGGCCTTCACAGAAATATTGGGAAAAAAGCAAAACCTGTCAGAATCAGATTTTTCAGAACTCTAAAATAATCAAAGGTTTATAGCAAACAGGACTGAAACAAAAAAAGGTAATGTTAGAACAGCAGGAAAGCTTCGCAGCACTTTTACTTGGCTGAGTTGTGGTCTCCAAAACAGCAGCCTGTGTTCTGAATGTGGGACACTGGTCCCCAGTTCTGGAGAAAGCAAAGGAGATCTTATTCTCAGAGAAGTGTGTTTGTTTTAACCTGTCTGGGGCTGCTTGAAGGACTGATGCAAGACACCTAACTTTTGCCTCAGAATTAACTCAGGGTGAAAAAGGACACACTCTTAAATAAAGAGACAGATGATAGATAGATAGATAGACAGACAGACAGGCAGATAGACAGACAATTATTTTAAAAAATTGTTAGCAGAAGGAAGAAGCTGCTGTCAGCTGGGGAAAACATTATAGTTGAGGCAAACAATAAAGCACTGAAGGCCTAGAGAACAACGCTGGGGAGAGAGTTTCTAGGGAAATTAGGGCATTTAAAAGACCACATATACTATGGAATTTACAAAGTCAAATGAATGCTCATGACAGGACACGTGCTCTGAGACCTGACAATACCCTAACTTTGACCTGTGCTTGATTTCCAGGCTCAGTACAAAAGTGTAAAGACATAGAGTTGCAAATGACCTAGCTAACAGTTGGCAAACCCTAGGAAATGTTTATCTTTTTCTTCTTGTTGTTTTTCCTCTTTTATTTTTATTAAAAAAATTGTTTTTGGCTCCTGGCATTCAAGAAAATCTCCACCCAAACACTAGGTGATCACAGTCTAAACAGAGACTTCAGAGACTATACATGACAAATACAGACTTTACAAAAACAGTTTTTTAAATATCCATGAACAGGGGCCCCTGGCTGGCACAGCCAGTTAAGCAGCTGATGCTTGACTTTGGCTCAGGTCATGATCTCACAGTTCATGGGTTCAAGCCCTGCATCAGACTCTGCATTGACAGTGCCAGAGCCTGCTTAGAATCCTCTCTCTTGGCCCTCCCACCCCAAGTACACTTTCTCTCTCTGAAAATAAAATCAAAAAAATAAACACATCCATGAACAAATAAAAGCTACAGTCCCCAGGAAGCAACAAAAATGAACTTTGAGAAACACTGATTTCCAGAGATACCATATTATACTCTTCAAAATGCCCAGTGTTCAACAAAAAAAAAAATCACAAAGTAAGCAAAGAATGAGGGAGTGTAGTCCATTCCAGAAGAAATAAACAGAAACTGTGCCGAGCAAATACAGACATTTTTTAAATAAAAAAATATTTAAATAAATGTTTTAAATACACTAAATATGCATGAAGAGTTAAAGGAAACTATGGACAAAGAGCTTTAAAAAAAAAAAAAATAGGAGGGGCGCCTGGGTGGCTCAGTTGGTGAAGCATCCAACTTCGGCTCAGGTCATGATCTCATGGTTTGTGGGTTCGAGCCCTCGTGTCGGGCTCTGTGCTGACAGCTCAAAGTCTGGAGCCTGCTTCAGATTCTGTGTCTCCCTCTCTCTCTGCCCCTCCCCCACTCATGCTCTGTGTCTCTCTGTATCAATAATAAACAAACATAAAAAATTTATAAAAAAAAAATAGAAGCGGGATGCCTGGGTGGCTGTCTGTTAAGCATCTATCTTGATTCCAGCGCAGGTCAGGATCCCCCAGTTATGGGTTTGAGCCCTGAGTTGGGCCCCACACTGACAGCATGGAGCCTGCCTGGAATTCTCTCTCTCTCCCTCTCTGTCCCTCCCTTGCTCACACACACACACTCTCTCAAAATAACTATTTTTTAATAATTTTAATAAAAACTTTTAAGAGAAAAAAGTCACACACAAAAACAATATCACTTGAGACAAAAATTATAAAAAGAGACCAAATAGAGCAGACAGCCTCTCCTCTGCTGTCCTGTCCACTACTTCCATGCAGTCCATTCAGTAAACTTCTATCTCCTTTAAAAGAGAGAGAGACCAAATAGAAATTCTGGGGCTGAAAAATACAATAGCTGAAATGAAAACTTCACATGAGGGTTTCAATAGCACATTTGAGTAGACATTAAGAATCACTGAACTTGAAGAGAGGTCAACTGAAATTATCTAGTTTGAGGAAAAGAAAGAAGAAAATGAAGAGAGTCAAAGAGACCTGTGACACACCATCAAGCATATGAACATAAGCATGATGACAGTCCCAGAAGGAGAAGAGAGAAAAAGACAGAAAGAATATTTGAAGAAATAATGGTAGAAAACCTCCATAATTTAATAAAAGACATGAAGCTACATACCCAAGAATTTCAATTAGCTCCAAGAAAGATAAATGCAAAGAGATCCACACTGAGACACATTATCAAATAGTTGAAAGACAAAGAGGGAATCCTGAAAACAGCAAAAAGAAGTGAATCATTACATACGAGGAATCCTCAATGGGGCACATGGGTGGCTCGGTGGGTCAAGCATCTGACTTCGGCTCAGGTCATGATCTCATGGTTAGTGAGCTTGAGCCCTGCTTCTCTCTCTCTCTTCCTCTCTGTCCTTCTCTCTCTGCCCTCGCTCACTAGCACTCTTTCTCTCTCTCAAAAATAAGTAAACTTAGGGGGAAAAAAAAGAAGGAATTCTCAATAAGATTAACAGCCAAATTCTTATCAAAAATGATGCTGGCTAGAAGGTAGTACAATGACATATTTAAAGTTCCCAGGAAAAGAAGTGCCAACTAAGAATTCTACATCTAGTAAATTTATCCTTCAAAAAATGAAAAAGAAATTAAGGCATTCCAAGGCAAACGAAAGTGGAAGGACTTCATCATTAATAAATCTGCCCTACAGAAATGCTAAAAAGAGTCCTTCAAGCTGAAATGAAAAGACCCTAGACAGTAACTCGAAGCCATATGAAGAAACACATCAGTAAAGGTAACTACATAGATGAATATAAAAACCAGTGTCACTGTATTTTGGTTTGTAACTCCTCTTTGTGTTTCCTATATGATTCAAAAGACAAATACATCAGAAAATTATAAGTATTTTAATGAATATGCAACATATGAAGATGTAACTTATGACAATAACAGCATAAAGGAGGGAAATGGAATTATACAGGAGTTGAGTTTTTGTATGCTGAAACTAAATTGACATCAATTTAAACATCACTGTTGTAAGTTTAGTATATTAACTGTAATCCTTATGGTAACCACTAAGAAAATACCTAAAAAGTATATATGAAAGGAAATGAGACAAGAGTCAAAATAGTAAACTACACAAAATCAATTAAACACAAAAGAAGGAGTTAATGGAACGAGGAACAAAACTGTGTAATACATACTTAAGAAAACACAGTACACCAAAATATGCAAGATAGAGCAAAAGCAGTGCTCAGAGGAACTATATAAGTAAAAAAGCCTATACCAAAAAAGAATGATCTCAAATCAATAACCTAACATCTTAAGGATTCAGAAAAAGAAAAAGAAAGAAGAAAAACAATTAACAAAATCCAACACTAACTAGTGGAAAGGAGGAAATAATAAAGTCGAGAGTAAAAATGGAGACTAGAAAAACAATATAATCAAGGAAACCAAAGTTTGGTTCTTTGAAAAGATCAATAAAATTGACAAACTTTAGCTAGACTACAACCAGATAGAACATTCAAATATCTAAAATTAGAAAGTAGAAACATTACAACTTACAGAGATAAAAAGGATTACTGTACACTAACAGATTACCTAGAAAAAGCAAACAAATTCCTTAAAACACACAAATTACCTAAACAAACTGAAGAAGGAAGAGAAAATCGGAATAGATCTATGAAATGAAGAGACTGAATGAGTAATCAAAAATTTCCCAACAACAAAAAAGTCTAGGACAAGATGGCTTCACTAGTGAATTACATAAAATGATTAATGAAGAATGAACACCAACTCTCAAACTCTTCCAAAAAAATCAGAAAAGGAGGGAACATTACTAACTCATTCTTTGAGGCAAGTATTACTCTGATACCAAAGCCAAAGTTACCAGAGTAACACCAAAGGGAAAGTTACCACAAAAAAGAAAACTACAAACCGGTATCTTTTATGAATTGTAAATGCAAAATATTAGTAAACGAAACCCAAGAGCATTTTAAAATGTAAAATTTATACACCATGACCAAGTGGGACTCATTCCAGGAGGGCAATGGTGGTTCAACATATGAAAATCAGTCAATGTAATATAACACATTCATAGGATAAGCTAAAAAACAAACAAACAAAAAACAACCACGTGATCATCTCAACTGATACCAAAAAAATACATCTGACAAAATCCAATATCACTTCATAATTTAAAATGCTTGGAAAAATAGCAATAGAAGGAAACTTCTTCAACATGATAAAGAGCATTAATGAAAAACCCACAAGTAACATAATATTCAATAGTGAAAGACTGAAAACATTCCCTCTAAGATCAAGACTGAGACAAGGATGCCCACTTTCATCATGGCTTTTCATCAATGTGTTGGAAGTTCTAGCCAGGTCGATCAGGCAAAGGAAAGAATAAGAGGCATCCAAAATGGAAGGGAAGAAGTAAAACATATCTATTCTTCTATGAGATGATGCTATGTATGGTAAATTCCAAAGAATCCACACACACAAAAAAACTATTAGAGCCAGTAAATAAATACAGCAAAATTATAGAGTACAATATCAAAACACAGAAACTGGTTGTGTTTCCATACAGCAGCAATAAAGAATCCATAAATGCAATAAAGAAAACAATTCAATTTACAAGAGCATCCAGAAGAATACAATATCTAGGAATAAATTTAACCAGGAAGATGAAAGATGGTATTTAAAACTACAAAATATTGCTAAAAGAAAATAAAGACTTAAATAAATGGAAATATACTCCATGTTCATGGATTGGAAAACTTAATATTGTTAAGATGGCAATAATATCCAAAGCAACATACAAATTAAATATAATCCCTGATATAATATTTTGTAGAAAGAGAAAAGTCAATCCTTAAATTCATATGAAATTTCCAGGGGCTTTGAATAGTCAGTCAAAACAGTCTTGAAAAAGAAGAACAAAGTTGAAGCACTCTCACTTTTCTATTTCAAAACTTATTACAAAGCTACAGTAATTAAAAGACTACAATAATGGAATAAGGACAGACATACAGATTATTGGAATAGAATTGAGAGTCCAGAAATAAACCCATATATATCTATAGCCAACTGATTTTTGACAAAGGTGCCAGGACCATTCCATGGGAAAAAAAAAGTTTCTTCAACAAATGGTGCTGGGGCAATTGAATATCCACATTCCAGGGAACAAAGTTGGACCACTACCTCATACTGTATGTAAACCTTAACTCGATCAACCACATAAATGTAAGAGCTAAAACCATAAAACTCTTAGAAGAAAATATAGTGGCCTTCATATCTTTGGATTTGGCAATAAATTCTTAGATATGATACCAAAAGCAAAGTCAATAAAAGGAAAAATTAATAAACTGGATTTCATCAATATTAAAAACGTGTGTGGGATGCCTGGGTGGCTCACTCAGTTAAGCATCCAACTTCAGCTCAGGATGTGATCTCACAGTTCACTGAGTTTGAGCCCCACCTCAGGCTCTCTGCTGTCAGTTCAGAGCCCACTTTGGATCCTCTGTCTTCCTCTCTCTGCCTCTCCACCCCCCATCAAAATAAATAAACATTTAAAAATATATATTAAAAGCTTGTGTGCTTCAAAGGACATTTCCAAGAATGTGAAGTAACAACCAAAAGAATACACTCACAGGAGAAAATACTTACAAATCACATATCTGCTGCTAAGAACAGTCTAGTATACAGAACATACAAAGAAAACTCTTATAACTCAACAACAAAGACAAGCTACCCAATTAAAAAATGGGAAAAGATTTCTCCAAAGAGGATATATAAATGGCCAAAAAGCATGAAAAGATTTTCAACATCGGTAGTTATTAGTGAAATGCAAATCTAAACCACAATGAGATATCATTTCACACCTAGTAGGATGGCTATAATTTTTTTTAAATAGAAAATAACAACTGTTGGTGAGAAACTAGAACCACCACACAATGCTGATAGAAATGTAAAATGATGCACTTGCTTTACAGAATAGTTTAAAAGTTAGACATAGAATTACATGATCCAGCAATTCCATTCCTAGGTATATACCCAAAAAAATTGGAAACATATACTCAAACAAACACTTGTTCACAAATGTTCATAATATTCACAAGAGCTATTCACAATAACAAAAAATAAAAAAAAGAAAGAAAGAAAAAGAAAGAAAACCACCCTAGTGTCATAAAGTGATGAATGGACAAATTATGGTATAACCACAAAATGGATTATGACCATAAAAAGGAATGCAGTATTGATACGTGCCACAACATGGAAGAACATTGAAAATATTGTTAAGTTACAAAAGCCAGTCACAAAGGAACACACAGTGAATACAGCTGACCTTGAACAATGGAGAGAATAGGAGCATCAACCCTCCATTGCAGTTGAATATCCACATATACCTTTTCGATTCCCCCAAACTTAACTACTAATAGCTTACTATTGTCCAGAAGCCTCACCAATAACATAGTCAATTAACACATATTGTGTATGTAATATATGTTATATACCCTATCATTACAATAAAGAGAAAATAAAATGTTAAGAAAATTATAAGAAAGAGAAAATACACTTACAGTACTCAACTATAATAAACCCACCTATAAGTGGATCTGTATAGTTCAAACATGTATTATTCAAGGGTCAGCTATAATTCCAATTATATGAAACATACAGAATAGGTAAACCCAGAGACAGAAAGCAGATTGGTGGCTGCCAGGGACAGAGGGGAGGGAGAAATAGGATGTGACTGCTTAAGAGATATGGGTGATTACCTTTGGAGGTGATAAAAATGTTTTGGAACTAGAGAGAAGTGGTGGTTGCACAACAATGTAAATGTATTAAATGTCACTGAATTATACATTTTAAAATGGTTAATTATGGTTATATGAATTTCCCCTAAAGATATATTTTTTAAACTGATCTCCTCGAGCAGATGGAATGAATATACACTGCTGATATAACAATAAATTAGTAGAAGCATTTTGAAAACTAATTTGACATTATATAGCAAAATATTTAATGAACATACCCCATGACCCTGCAATTCCACTCTACTAATTCTCTCAGTTGATGACAACCACTCACCTGGTCACCTACTAGAAACTAACAAATACCCATGTTTTCTCCTCCCTCACTGACTACATTCAGTTCGTTTCAACAAAGTGACATTGACTATTTCCTACCATGTGCTAGGAGATGCAGCAATGAACAATACAGAGTACCTCTGCCTTACAGAGTTCACCATGTACTGAAGGCAACATAAAATTAAATACAATGTCACAGGGCGCCTGAGGGGCTCAGTCAGTTAAGCGGTTGACTTGATTTTGGCTCAGGTCATGATCTCACAGTTCGTGGGTTCAAGCCCTGAATCAGGCTCTGCACTGACAGCATGGAGCCTGCTTGGGATTCTCTGTCTCCCTCTCTCTCTGTCTCTCCCTCACTCATGCTCTTTCTCAAAAATAAATAAATATTTTAAAAAATAAATTTAAAAAATAAAATAAAATGTGGTGTCATATAAGTACAGTAAGAAGAGAAAAAACAAGATGCTATTGGAGCACGAGATAGGCAACCAGCAAGACTTGAGGAACTTCAAAACTGTTTCCTGGCAGAAGGGACACCCAGACTAAGTTCTTAAGGATACATAGGAGGAGTCAGGCAAGTGAAGCGAGACAAAAAAGTCTAATCAATCACCTAATCCTTACTTTTCTTGTTTTAGTTTTATTAAAACCATTGTTCCCTCTTTTTTTTAATCCCTACTATTACCCACTAGAAGTACACCTCATGACTGACCTGAGGAAGCTGCCTAACCACTATGTTCCTTCCAATAGTTTCCAAAGTGAACTATGTAAAAAATATCTGATCTTATCACGCTCTTGCTTAAATCTATCACTAACTACCCAAAATACAAAATAAAACCCTACTCCCCACACAGAAGTAAAGCCTCATTGATGCGATCCTTGCCTGTCTCATCTCCTGCCTCTTCTCCTTACTTGATTATTCAGCTTTTTTAAATCTACATATATCACTCTTCTTTCTCACCAGCAAGAATTTGCTTTGTATTTCTGATGCCTTACTTATGTTACTAACATATAATGAGTGCTTAATATATGTTTCTTGAAGAAATAAATGAACAGATTAAATAACAGCAACAGCTGTGATTTATTAAGCACCGATGACACCCCAGATACCACATTAGGTGCTGTGTACACATTCACCTCTCATTCTCACAACCACCGGGAAAGCTAGTATTAGTAGCCTGACATCAGGAAAAAGATCACCAAGGCTCAGGAAACATTAGGTAACTTGCCAAAATTACAAATCAATTAAGTAGCAGCTCCAGAAGTGGGACTTAGATCGGTTGGATTCCAAAACCAGTATTTTTCTACTGCATCAAGCTGCCTCCCAAACTACTCTTAAATATTCTCTCTCTCCAAATATTAACGCATCTTTTTTTTATAAACTGCCTTCCCCAAAATGAACATCAGTTAGAACTGTATGACTCTAATTGTGTTAAGATGTGCCAAATGTTGCTTTAGGAGTATTAATCCAGTTCCCAAAACATAGAAATGACAAAGAACGAATAATTATTAATTTCCAATCATTCCAATAAAACAATTCCTGTCAATCATCTATCTAAAATGGGAAAGAAAAATAGTTTTTATTTTGTATGACAATGTTGAAAATCACCTTACCATTTCTTAACTTTTCACATAATATACATTCTAGTTTGCTTGAGAAAGGAATGAAAAACACACACTCCTTATCACAAACATGTATCTGCCCTCGGGAGGCAGATGGTGAAGAAAGAACCGCTTTGAATCCGGCTGTACATGCTTCATATGTACTTAGAGGTTAATATTTGATTTCTCATGTATCTACCACCTACTGCCCTACTATAACACACACTGTACAAGCAGATACAAAATGAGCTCTGCTAGCATGCTTACACTCCTCACCCCAAAAAAAAACATTCTCCAAAAACTTAAGACCCAGGAGAATTAAAAATTCAAATTGTTACGAATGTAAAGGTTAAACAATTGTGACAAAGCTTCAAACATCAAATGGAAAGGAAGAAAAGTAGGTAAAAAAGGAGAAATGAAAATGATCAAATATTCGGTACCTATCATATATACCAAGCACTGTACTAGATATTTCACATAAATTATTTCATTTAATAGTACGTTGCTAACGTTGCTTGAATAACTGACAAAAACATCATTTTACATCCCAATTTTGCTAAAATTAGTCCTGAGAGAAAAGGTAACGTAAGGAGAGCAACCTTACTTGTTGTTCTTCCATTATTTGTACCAATTTAATGGGATTTTTCTATTAATCTTTGACAAGCCATGAAATTTTATATTTTCACCATGACCAACCCATGAAATTTACCAACTTTGTCCATGATTCATACCAGGTCATAGTTATAATGTCTGCTATGCATTTTAGCTAAATAACCACTGAAACGTCTCCCTTTGGACAGAATGAAAAATCTGCCTATAATTAAAGCAGGAATTGTTAACTACAAGCAGTTAAAGTTTACAGCATTGTTTGACAGTTGCAAAGATAAGCCAGTAAAAAGCCTGAGATGCTGTGTCTACCTGTACTTCCCACACATTGGAACAATAGTGTGATATCTCTTAGCATCATAAAATCAATCTCAGATTAGGTAATGAAATATGCACCAGCCTTTTCCCAGAACCTTTGACAAATCACACACAATCCTAAATCTTCATAAATCACGATTAAAGACAAGTATATCATCACCAACGCATATATCTTCCCAAGCCTGACCCAGAGACTAATGAGAAAAGGCCTAGACTATCTCATCTGATTAATTAATTCAAAATGTCTGCTGTTATTCAAATGTGAGGCTGGTATTATTTGAATAACACTTGACAGCAGCGCCTGAAGATATCATTTCTGATTTGTGAAGCCGCCGCTGCATAACTGATGATAGTTTATGAAAATGTTCCAATGAAGCTGCTTTTCTTGGCACAACTGTGAAAGATTTGCCAAAGAGGTGGTTCTTTTTTTGTCAGCAGTTGATGTTGCTAATGTTGTCAAATATTTCCAAAATACATAGTCTCTGGAGTCTTTTTTCCTTAAATATTGCCACAATAGCAGCTTTTCCACCTTCCAACTTTGATGTGCCTGAACACAAAACTGCGTTACAGAAGCCCTCTCTCCTTTTTAAGGATCTAAACACCACCTTTCCAGGATTCACGGAGTCCCGCCAACCAGCACTTTTTCACAAAAAGGAATTTTACACTGTGCTGAACTGAGAATGAGCCTGAGACTGAGGGACACTTTTAACTCAACTGAATACTATTTCTTCCTTACAGAATGTCAGAAGGAAGGCCATAGGGGCACCTGGCTGGTTCAGTCAGTAGAGCATGTGACTCTTGATCTCTGGGTTGGGAGTTTGAGCCTCACGTTGGGTGCAGAATTTATTTAAAAAAAAAAAAAAAAAGAAGGAAGACTATAAAACATCTTAAGGTAATGTGTTTTTTTTTAATTGGGAAGCAAAAATAAGTATTTTTTAAAGCCTAAATTAACTGTTTTTCCCTTCAAAAAAATTACAGCTCTCTGGTCAAAATGTAATGAATGGAGCTAAGAGAACCTCAGAATCAACATTATTTATGTTTTGATCTACTTTTTACTTTGGAGATTTTTCAATAGTTCATACTACATATGGCAGTATCAGATTCTCCAACTGATAGGCTCAAATTTTCCTTCTTTGTTATCCTAGTAAAGAGCACAAAGACTTCTCAGAGCTATATTAAATATCTTGCAACATACATCTCCTTACCATTCAATTTCTTCTTCCTTGCCACTTAAAACCCACTTGCTCCTAGAAGCCTTCTCCATATATAAGCCCCCTCTATTTCCTCTTACATTCTGTCTTGCAGTACTGTGAAAACAACATTAATGTGTAACCTATGTGATAACAATAGCACAAATTATACCAATTTGATTAAACGAGCCAATTCTGCTTTTAAAAACACATTTAGTTACAGATTAAATATTAAAGCTGAATGAGACCTTAGAAATCACCTAGTCCAACTTTTATTTTGTAAAGAATCACTCTGCAACTTGTTCCGACCCCAGGAAGCTTATGCTAGATCTGTGTGGAAAACTGTGATTCAACCAAATGCCTCTGTTGATCTGTCCTTTTTGCTACTATGTATGCAGTCAAGAATGGTTATAGGGTCCACTTTACAAAGGCAAAGTTGTCTTAACTTTGAAGACTATTCGGCAGAACATCATATTTGTATAGGCACTTAATAAATACTCCCAGAGGACCAAAATAATGGCTTACGGATGTATTATTACCTTCAGGAGTAACATAATAAAAACCTATTTCTTTTCAGGTCATCTTTCCATACAGATATCGTACATTAAGATACATATGGATATCTTACATTAAGATAAAATAATGATATTAAGATGTTATATTTTATATGTAGTTTATTTCTCAAAAGGTGATGCATGGATCTCTGGGGTTTCCTGCGACCCTTTCAGGAGACCACAAAGTCAAAATTATTTTTACAATACTAAGAGGTTATTGCCCTTGTTCACTGTGTTGTCAGTTGCCCTGATGGTACACAAGCAAAGGTGGGTGAAACTCTTGGTGCCTTAGCGCCAAGGAAGGCAGGGGCACCAAACTATACTAGCAGTCACTGTATTCTTTACCACCAGACACTGAATTAAAAAAAAAAAAAAAAAAAAAAAAGCCAATTTCTCTTCAGAATGCCCTTGGTAAGATGGTAAAAATTATTCATTTAATTATACTTTGAGTATATGTCTTATTAATATTCTGTGTGACAAAACAGGAATTATACACAAAACACTGCTAATGTATACTAAGTATGAGACAAAACACTTGTACAAGTGAGTTCCAAGCTGCACTAGCTGCTTGAAAAACAGATGACTAACAAGCTATGGATATCCCAACTTAGATATTTGGCAGATGTATTTTTGGAAAATGAACTTCAAGGAAAACAACTACAGTTTTGGCTCTGATAATTCAAGCTTTAGTGAAAGAACTAGAATTTTGAAACACTGTTATGTCGACCACTGTGAGTGTGACAGCTTCCCAGTACTTAAAAACTTTTCTGATAAGTTTGGTATAATATTAACAAATATAATTTTTTTGATCTTATATAATGAAATGTATTAACATTTAGAAGATAAACATAACTCAATGAACCAATATTTTCCAAATGACCAAGACATAGGTTACAAAATCATGCATGGGTAGAAGAGCCATCAAGTTGCAAACTAGACTAACAGATTTTAAAGAAACAGAGAAGAAAAGTTTTGAAAGGTGGCTTCAGATTCCAAATTCAAACTAACTTTTAAGAAACTACCACTTGTCAAGTTTTGGAGTAGTATCAAAAAAGAACATCCATAATGATTGCAAATGGCTATTAAAATACTCTTCCGTTTTCCACCTATATATCTGCATTAGGTCAAATATCTTTTCATATACATCAACCATAGGACAACAGACTGAATCAGAAGCAGATATGAGAATCCAATTGTCTTCTATTAAGACGGACATTAAAGAGATTTGCAGGGGCGCCTGGGTGGCTCAGTTGGTTAAGCATCCAACTTCGGCTCAGGTCATGATCTCAGGTCCCTGAGTTCAAGCCCCGTGTTGGGCTCTGTGCTGACAGCTCAGAGCCTGGAGCTTGCTTCAGATTCTGTGTCTCCCTCTCTCTATGCCCCTCCCTGCTCGTGCTCTGTCTCTCTCTGTCTTTCAAAAATGAATAAATGTTAAAAAAAAATAAAAAAAAAGAGATTTGCAAAAATGTAAAATAATGGCATTCTTCTTACCATTTTGTTTTGGGAAATCCTGTTTAGGATAACAAGTAAAGAGTTGATAATTATAATAATGTTATTTCTTTTTAACATGTAGAAGTTTATGGGGCGCCTGGCTAGCTCAGTCAGGGGATGAGCCATGGGATTCTTGATCTCAGGGTTGTAAGTTCGAGCCCCACGGTGGGTATAGAGATCACTTAAAAATAAAAATCTTTAAAAAGAAATGAAACAGCACTGCCTGGATGGTTTAGTCAGTTAAGCATCAGACTCTTGATCTTGGCTCAGGTCATGATCTCATGGTTCATGAGACTGAGCCCCAGGTTGGGCTCTGCACTGACAGCACAGAAACAGCTTGGGATTCTCTCTCTCCCTCTCTCTCTACCCATCCCCAGCTTGCATGTATGCATGCATGTGGGTGCTCTCTCTCTCTCTCTCTCTCAAATAAATAAAATTTTTAAAAAAGAAATGTAACAAGTTTATAATTTGTAAAGTAACAATATTTTTAAATGCTTCAGTTTCTAATGTAATATACACTGATAAATAAATAAAAATTCATTAAGAGTGTAAGGGGGAGCCAAGATCAAAAAGCTTGAGAATCACTGACATAGATATTCTCCTCAAAAGTCTTCTTTAGGTAAGTTTAACATATTAAATGCAGTTCCCTACCCAAGAAATCATTTACTTAATTTATATATACAAGAACTGCATATATTTTTAAGAAATTCTACCATCTAGCAAAACTTGAATCCCTAATAAAGCACCAGTGAGTAAAGCATCTGCCAAATCCCCTCCCTTACAAGGCACTAATACTACCTAGATTGGAAACCAAAATTGCCAAGTAAGTCCCTCAACAACCCACGTCCCAAAATTCAGATTTCCCTCTTCTAACTCCCTGTCCTTTTTTTCCAGGTCTACCAGCACCTGAGTCTCACTGCTAGCTTGCTCTTCCCTTTCATGGAACTGTTCTATTTCATATTCCTGATTCTTTCCCCCAATACAACCAAGTATTCACTAGTCCTCTCGGGGTTTGTAGAACGACTAGTGAGAAAGTAAATCCAGGGGCACCTGGATGGCCCAGTGGGTTAAGTGTCCAACTTCGGCTTAGGTCATGATCTCACGGGTTTTGGATTCGAGCCCCACATCAGGCTCTGCGCTGACATGCAGAGCCTGCTCGAGATTCTCTCTCTCCCCCTCTCTGCCCCTCCTTCACTCGTGCGTTCTCTATCTCTCAAAATAAATAAACTTAAAAAAAAAAAAAGTAAATCCATTAGGCTTCCAAGAAGAAAATGCATTGCAATTACAAATTGGGACAAAATATGGTTAATAAAAAAAAAGCCAACCTCTACAAAAACGGTTCTTAAACTGAGGGCCATGGTCTGCATGAGGGATCCATTACGATTTTCAAGGTGCCTATAAACACCCTGCAATTGTATTCAAACTTCTACGAGTAGGTGCATTTTTTTAGTTAGTGGGCAATGGATCCATTGCTTTCACAGACTCACAAAGGAAACTATAACCAGAAAAGATTTAAAACTTCCTGCTCTACAGCCTTCTGGAGTAGTACCACAAACATAGGTACTTGAGAAAGGCAGTTACGACTTATTAACTAGTAGATGGAAGAAATAACAGATATTTAAATTATATGGCTTTTTAACAATAAAAACAAATAGGAGTAAAATATTCAAATAATTGTAAGCTTTCCATGTCTTAATGATTTTCATGAAGCAAAATATTTGGCAATTAGCTTATTACTAGCAAATGAGATTTAGACATATACCCCAACCAAAAAGCTACTATCTAACTCACGACTTAGCATTCACCAAATTCACTTGTCATTTGAAATGGTCTTTTGGTACTGCAATTTAGAAAATCCATGACATAATTACATCCAATGGCTTTTCATTACAAATATTTAGGGTCCTGTTCTTTAACGATTTCAAATTGCTCTAAAGGTTATAGTTTTAAAAAGTGAATACAAAATACAATTTCCCAGATTTTTCCACCTGATAAGCAGCAACAGATCTTTGGATGGTTCAAAACAAGAAGTAAATAGTTCAACAATGATAACTTATGTAATTAAAACTAAGCCTAAAGGACAAAACTACAGAAACTGAGTAAATGAAACTTTACTATATCCCCAATCATAATAATTTTAAAACTAGAATTCATTTTAATAACTCATAATCATAGTAGATTTTTATTTAATCTTAGGTTAATCTTTGGACTAGTCAAAGGCATGTGACCAATGTATCACCTCTGAAGATAATTATTTAATCATTAACTTAAACAGAGATTTTTGTACCTTATAGATAGAAAACTCAGTTATGAAACTGTACAGTCTAAAATGAATATAAATCAATCATTATGACAGAAGAACTTATTTGAGAGTCAAAATGAACAAAATATTCTGTGTCAGCAAAATGTCTCTTGTCAAAATCTACTCTTTAAGATTTCATTACATTCTACTAAAACAAATGTCCTTCCCAATTCTATAGAGAAACAAATCTTAAATTATCATAATTCAAAACTACTATTTGGAAATATACAAATATTTCCTAGTTATGAAAAAGATTGGTTATTATCATATCTAGGGGTTCTTTTTAAGTTTATTTATTTTGGGGCAAGGGGGCAGAGAGAGAGAGAGAGAGAGAGAGAGAAAACGAAGCAGGCTCCATGCTGTCAGCAACAGAGCCCAACACAGGGCTTAATCTTCCAAACCATGAGATCATGACCTGAGCCAAAATCAAGAGCTGGATGCTTAACCGACTGAGCCACCCAGGCGCCCTCTCATATCTAGTTTTAAAGTAAAAACTTCAAAGGTGAATATTTAACTCCAAGCATGTTAACAGGAGTTTCACCATAAATTTTTCTTTTTTTTACCATATATTATCATTAATGATAGTAATGCGAGAAGTAATAATATATACAAATTACTTTTACATGTAATTTGCATACAAATTACTTAAGATCCAGGTAAGTAGCTATGGTAGTTTTCTTACATTGTATATGGTTATTACAGTTAAGATAAATTTCTACATAAAGGATTAGGAGAATGTAATATCAAATTTAAAATATTCAGCAGAGGGGTACCTGGCTGGCTCAGTCAGTAAAGCATGCAATGCTTGACCTCTGGGTAGTAAGTTCAAGCCACTGGGTATAGAGCTCACTTAAAAATAAGTAAATAAGTAAATAAATAAAAGAAAATGTTCAGCAGATACACATCAGATAATGTATGGAGAAGGCATTTACTTACTTATTTAAAAATAAGTTATTGATGCTAAATGGGTGAGGGGCATTAAGGAAGGCACTTGTTGGGAGGAGCAATGGTGTTATATGTGAGAGAAGAATCACTAAATTCTACTCCTGTAACCATTATTGCACTATATGTTAACTAACTTGGATTTCAAACAATTTAAAAAATAAATTAGTAAAAATAAAAATAAATAAGTTATTGAGCACATTCTGTGTGCTTTAAAAAAAAAAAAAAGACCACTTCTGCCCTCTAGGAGCTTACAATGTCCTAGAAAATGGAAACTAAAAAAAAAAAAAAAAAAAAAGTCCTACCACACCTAAATGAATCTTTGTAGCATACCACTATTGGTATCAACTTAGCTCAATTTTATCCAATGAACTTCAATGACCCAGAAAACACCAAGATTTTCAAATTATAATAAGAATAAGCCCTTCTAGGTAGAGATAAATAAAATCTCCCATTATTTTCCCTATTAGGTCATAATTAATACTCCTTCCTCTATCTTATAACCCAGACAGACCTTTCTCTTTTTCTCATAGCTTGCTACCTCGATAATTAACTAGAGATTTTGTACAGCCCACATATATTACTTGGAAGTTTTAAAATGAACACACAAAATTAGGGATGACTGGGAATGGCAGCACAATCTCAAGTTTTAAAGACCAAACATATTTTTCAGTTGTCTACCCTTAAGAATATGCCTGTGAAAGGTCTGCAATACAAATAACAGGTGTACACAGGGGCACCTGGGTGGCTCAGTTGGTTAAGCGACTGACTCTAGATTTCAGTTCAGGTTATGATCTCATGGTTCATGAAATCAAATCCCACAGCGAGCTCTGCATTGACAGTGTGGAGACTGCTTGGGATTCTCTTTCTCCCTCTCTCTCTGCCCCTCCCCTGTTTGCACTTTCTCTTTCTCTCGAAATAAATAAATAAACTTAAAAGAAAAAGTAAACAAAAAAAAACACATCCCTTCGACTTGTTTCCTGCGCTTAAATAATGTGGGAAACTTAAAAGAAAAAGTAAACAAAAAAAAACAACACATCCCTTCGACTTGTTTCCTGCGCTTAAATAATGTGGGATCTACGTTCACCAGTGACCATACTATCAAACATCATAGAAGGTATGGTACTTCAATTTTACAAGAACTAATTTCTTTAAAATACAAACAACTTGATGCCACTTATGAGACTCTGTGATCAGGTTCAATTATCTACAAATAATCTGTTTCTACAGCCTCCATAAAGAGGGTCATCAAATTAGAAATAGGATTATCAAATTAGAAATAAGCCTGTATTATTTAATTTTATTTTATTTTTATTTGAGAGAGAGAGAGAGCAGGGAAGAATGGCAGAGGGAGACAGTCAGAGAGAAACAGAGAGAGAGAGAGACAGAGAAAGAGAATCCCAAGCAGGCTCCATGTTCAGCAAGGACGCAGGGTTTGATCCCATAACCCTGGGATTTTGGCCTGAGTGGAAATCAAGAGTCAGATGCTCACCCGACTGAGCCACCCAGGCGCCCCTTAAGACCTGAGCTGAGATCAAGAGTCAGATGCTTAACTGACTAAGCCATTCATGTGCCCCGATCTTATTTTATTGAATGGATTTGTTTAGATGGTTAAAACTGCTACCTTCACAGTAGCTGTCAAGGATCCCATGTCTATGAAACCAGGCAGGGATAACAGAGTATCTAGAACTACCAGTGGAAAGAGAGAAATAGTGACTTCTCTGAATTTCTTTTTGAACTATAATTATACCCTTATATGCTATATCCTATGAGTTCTAAAAACAAAATATAAAAATAGGCTTAAGTCTACCTACCGTAACTGTCCTGAAAACAAACCTTTGCAAATAATCAGCAAGGGCAACTCTAAGGAATGATCTAAAACTCTAATATCCTAAGGTTCCAAGAACCATTTCAGATCTTAAAATAAAAGCTTTACCTATGAAAAATGTACAGTGTATTTCTAACTAAAAATTGAAACTTTTTGCAAAACAATATTTTTCTTATAGCGTGTAGTTTCCCCTAAAAGGCGATAAACTCTTTATTCTTGCTTTGTGCCTTAAGACATAATCTGCTTTTATCCTTTAGCAAAATATGAACCAGCTACTAGGCTGACAATGCCAAGAACCATGACAAAATGGATTATTAATGAGAAACTGAACTCCAGAACTCTATTAATTTATGTCTTCCTGTCGGATCCAAAAGATATATCAGCCTTCTCACTCAAAAGAAAAAAATGCCAACACTGTACTTTGTTTTAAAGTTCTCCACAGATGAAGAATTCATTATCCAAAGTACAGTTCTGTTATTTCAGGCTTTCTTGTAGAATAAAGAATCTTTATCAAATGGCTAAGAAAGCTGCTGACAAGTGCAAGTACCTTGCAAAATATATTTACGTCAAACATTCACTGAGAAAACGGGGGAGGGGCAGAAAAAAGGTGAAAGCCCCTGCAAGAGTCCTGTCCCCATCCTCCGCCAGCAGTATTTAGAAAACTAAGGCCTTTTGATTCCAGTTACAAAATGGTAAGCAGCATTAATACAACTGCATGTTTGTGGGCTTTTTTAATTCCTAATTACACTAATTATTCTGACATGAAGGGAAATGATCTAACAAGTAAAGAGAAGAATGTGTGATTTCTTTATGCATAAACAACAATGTTTAAGTGACAGAAAATATCCTTTTAAGCTTTCATAAAAAAAATCTATCTAATCTATGCTTATCATAATATTTATGAAATAAAAAAACCAGAGAGGAAAAATTGCTATAATGTACTCTGTGTGACCTCTGCTTTCTACAGAGAATGAAAACAGCCTTTTGCTTTTCAATCCCCATCAAAGTGGAGTAAAAGGAGGGACAGCGTTCCCGTGCTCACTGCCATTAATCATTGCTTTCTTCAAGCAAGTGCGTATTAATTTCTGTCATCCCAAACATCATCGAGTATTGTTACAGCACCGTTCACTCCTCATTCACCACCAGTTGTTACCAGTTTCCCTACACTGAGCAGAGACAGGGTGAATCGTGTGGATTTCAGTGTTAGAGGCCTTTATCCCTGGGGTGCTGACACCAATTAAGCCATTTCAAGAAGAAATGAGAACAGGCCCAACCCTTCCATGTAACAAGAGCTTGCACCTAGCTTTGGCAGGTTGCCATTTTCTCTAGCTTCACACTATAGAAATACTCTTCTCCACATCCTTTTGAATGATTCAGGCTGTTTACATGTAATCGGTAACAATATCTTTTTGTTCATTTCTTCAGGTTCAAACTTAGGGTCCAACATAACCTAACACAAAAGACTGGGATAATCTAGATGGTAATCTAAAAAGATGACTGCTATTATTTACAGAATCATTCAATTCAGGTTAGGAAATGAAAACATATATTCTCTTTAATTCTGTAGTAAAAAAAATTTCTTAAGGCATTTCGGGCACAAATTATAGAGACTGCAAAAGCGACTGCTTTTCTCAAACTTGGTTAATTGAAGATAAAACGTTTTATTCCATTAGCTCAATTTTAGCACCGTGTTTGCTGGAAGAATTAATATACACAGGAATATAAAGCAGATACTTCCAGTGTTAACGGCAGAGTTGGTGTCCCGTTTAAAGAGGCTTGTTACCAGTACTGTATGGACATTTGCTTTCCTTTGGAGTCTTTGGTCAGACAGGCTATGTATGCCTTGTAAAAGGTTACCTCCAACTCCAACAAAAATCTGCTCAAGTGAGTTTAATTAAGATCATTTCTGCATCACTAAATATAGAGATCCATCAAACTCTTTCACAATATTGTTGATTTTTTTGACCGCTTTAGATCTAATCATTCTCCTTGTTTTAGACATTTACATCTGCTTTTAAGTTTTTATGGCTGCCTGTTGGCAGGCAGCAAAGTGGAGCTGTCGATGCTACTGCAGAATAATGCAAGGTTTGTTATGAATTAAATATTAGAAACCTTAACACAGCGGCCAATAAGAATTATTTGCCTTATTAAAGCAGCAGAAGACGCTGATTAAATTTTCATTGCATTGCAGTCTTTTTCCCATTTCTGCTTTCAATTCATCATTCTAATGTATGAAAGGCTCGCCGAATAATGGCAGGGGGACTTAATTTCTGGAATGCAAATATAGCAAAGAAAATACCATAAATACCCTCCCAGAAAACATTAAGCAGTCAGTTCTAATTAAGTGAATACTAACTAAGTAAATATTCTCTTAAAGGGAAAAAAATAACTCAAATGTCAAGAATTCGAGAAGCAAAGCACAATTACCTATATTACACATATATACAGACGCACGTCGTGGGTGGACTGCATTGTTTTGGGGAACTACTCCTCTCAAGATCAGTCAACTCTTTCGCAGGCCTTAAAGCGCTCTAAAAGAAAGGGGATAGACCGTGATGGTTGTTTTCAGCTTGGCACAGTTTCTGAAAATTTAATCATTTTTACAAGAAAAATATAGCAAGAAAGGCAATAAAGCAGGGTACGTAAAGCGGCGCTCCGCCAGAATGGCAACCAGCATTTCTGAATTCTTACATTATGTCTTTAATTTACATTTGCTGTGGCAAATGTATTTAGGGAATAGAGTGCCCTGTGAAAGTGCTGTAACCGTGTGTCCTACACTGAAGGTTGTTCACGTTTCTGCCTTCATGTGAGGAAGAAAATGAACTTCAAGTATCCATTTCCCCTAGAGAAAATCTCTTCCTTGAAACTCTGCAACTAATGAAATGGGGATCTATAAATAGCAGCATCATTACCATGAGAGCCTCTGCTTGGTACCAGTCCCTGCAGCCGACCCTCTTTATACTAATAACTGCCCGACTTCAGTCTCTTTCCTCTGTAGGGTGATCAATATTGGGACGGTTAAACGTGTGACGGAAATTTAACCTACAGAAATGGTATTTCCTTATCAGTTTCCTAGAAACATGCAGTGTCGCCTATAGTTACTATCGTTTCACTTACACTTCACTTAAAAGGTGGTTTTGCTTACTGTCCTAGCGTTCGTATTCTTTTTAAACTGAGATGAGTGGGGCTCTGTAGCTTCTAATGTTATAGAGACGTGCATCACGACAAGACAAAAGCCATAATACACCTGAAAGGCTCCCTGCTGAATCTCTCTCGATGAACCTCATTAAAATGGTTACTCTATTCCAAATATTATCCACGGAAGCATTACTGTAGGAAACTCTTGCCTGAATTGTTGAATACAGTGATGGATAAAAATCAGTGAGCGTTTAATCAGTAAATGTAATGATTTGGAACGATGTTTTACTCTTACTCAAAATACAATATTTTCAAATTCAATAGATCACTCTAAAAAGTTAACCAATATTTAATATCTCCATCGGCTGTAAATTAGACCATAATAAAGAAGGTAGCTAAAGGATCTAGGGGAAAAAAACTATTTATTAGATCTCTATAGAATACACTATTGCTATGTATAATTTATTGGCACTGAGATATTTATGTTGCACTTCATTAATGGTAAAGTTCAGTTACATTTGCATCTCCTACATATAAAGAGCTCAATTGTTCACTAATTTCATATCTCTTAAAAATAAATATGATAAAACGTTCCAGTGGGTGGATGAGTTTAAAGCCTTTTATTCTCAGTGACAAAATTATTGATGACAACATATCATAAATGGCACTTCTTCCATATACACATGTCACAAGAAAATGTAAAATATTGGTACAGCTGCACATGTAGAACATTTACTTTTTAAATGAAAATATAACATTTCAACATTAAACACAATGTGGCTTAATCAAGAGAATATATGTGAATTCAAAGGTGACATCAAATTTCACACATGTTTAACTTCCTATTCGGTGTACTTGTAGGTACTATATGCACAGAAAAATGTAATTAGCCTAATTTAAACACAAAAGGCATGGTTCATTTTGGCACCATCAGATACCCGCTCTGTGCCATCAGCACGCTCTGTTCACTAATGTTTATGTTTACCAAATTATTGTTACCATCTAATTCAAACAATGAAATAGATCACAGAAATTTAAATATAATTGATTTTGAAAAAAATGTTTTTAAAAATATACTACGGATAGAAAAATTCTAGTAGAGGTATATAAGATCACAGTAATATGCTATAGTGATTATTATTTTTAAATTCCACCAAGTGAACTTGTCCACACCCTATGCAACCCTTATGCTGAATTATTTTCCTCTCCAACACCCACAGAACTAGGACTAAAATAGAGAATGACAGTATTTTCCTGCAATGAATATGTGAAGCACAAAAGGAAATGATGTTTAAGAGCTAAATCATTAAAAAGCAAACAATCACATTTAAAGCCTGAGAACTGAAATTTACAACTTAATAAAAATTTGTATCTGCTTTTTCTTTTTTAAGGGAAACATACAGAGATGGACTTTAAAATAGAAAGTAAACTTCCAGGGTCCTGAAATTCAAGCACAAAATAATTTCTTTTGTGTTGCTGTTTCATTTCAATGATCCCAATGCAGAACAAACTGTATGAAATGAACAGTGCGGATAGGTTGGAATGGGAGAGTTGTAGAGTTAAATAAAGCAGATTTGTAAATGGCAGGATACTCGCAGCAACTACGTGGTTCTTGCTCTGAGGCAACTGATGGAGCAGAGCTGCTCAGCGGCACTTGACAACAGCAGTGCTCCCACAATTGTAACCCTCAAATCCAATCAATCGTTGCTCTTTGCATTTCAAGCAGCTCCTGGCTGCCACTGCCTGAAGATAACTATTTTACCACCTCTGTCATGCCTAATTAACAAGTCAGATGTACAATTTAGAAATTTTGCAATTAACCTGCTAAAATATTGCTGGAGGATGCTAATTGTTATGCCAGTTGCCATAAAAGCTCATTTGCATAACTTATGTGTGAAAAACAATTATGAGCCGCGTTCACAGACGCGGTCCACAAACTGCTCCTAGCTACGGATGAGAGGGCCACAAAAACACTTAATTCATTGCCCACAAAATTATGTTCCCCCTTTTCTTAAACAGCATCTGTTTTGTGAAGCTATATTCATAGAAAATCCCCAAATCAACAATTAGAAGCATATGTAAATGTGCGATTACAGTTCTTTTTCTTTCATTGACAACTTCTCCTTTTTTGCTTGCATGAGGAGTAGGGGATGATATGATAAATGCCTCACTGTTCCAATTCCCTTGCACAACAAATAGGAAGTACATTTGGCAGTGCCAGTGAAACTGCCAGCCCACCAGCCAGGAGGAAGCCATTCTCCTCTGCTCTATCTAGTCACCGCAGCACCATCACTAGAGGCCACTTTAACAACAGAGAAGCTAAAGTCAATTGTTTCTTCAGTGAATAGGCTTCTGTTCTCCAGCATATATTTACTGAAGCATTTAGGGCAGATTTTTGCCATTAAACTGAAGTCTGTAAAACATGGTTGTCTACAAATATTTACACTAGTGCTGACCACAGCTCTACTGCCACTCAGTGTCACTTTGGACCTGACCACATTTTTTTAAGCTCAGGTTCTGCCATCTTCTTTGAATTATCAATTTCCACGACTTTCCTGGCCCAAGCTGAGGAATTCTGCCACCACCTCTGGAGCGAAGAAAGCCTGGGTTGCCACTCTAGAATGGATGGGGCAAAGGGCAAGTTACTTAACCTCTGAGGTGCTGGTTTCCTGGTCTACACAGACAATTAAAATACCCACCTTGGAGGGTTGCTGCAAGTTTGAGATATTATATGTCATCTGCATTATATGAATTTTTCCCAAAAAGTACATATTACATTTTAATATTTTTTTTAATGCACTTAAAACACGTAGCACAACACCTGACACACAGATGGTCCTCAGAAAATGGTAGTAGTTATTGTTATCGTCATTAAATGAATGGAATCTTCTGGAGGGGAGAGGTTTCCTTGCCTTTTCCACTCAGCTACGCTCAGTAAATTATAACTGCTTAAGGATGAATAGACTTGGAAATTCTGTGGTTTGGCCATCAATTCTAACATATAAAATGGAAAAGGGAAACTTTATAGGAGCAACTTATCTTTTTTCTCACATTACAATGGTTGACAGCTACTTTTTCAAATTAGAAAAATGTTCGTATTTCTAAAATAATTTTCTCACTGAGTAACAGTCAACTAACTATAAACTTTAAACTCCTAATATTCAAGTTAAAACAAAGTACACACAGGATGTAGTTTCATTCTAGAAAACCCTCTTACATATTAAGCCAATATTTTGTAGTAAAGTATTAGAAATTTAAGAGTGACATAACAATTGCAGTAACTAAAAAGCCATAATGATAATCAGTCAAAACGAGAATTGGTTTAATGTTAGAAACATAAAATTATTAGCCTGATTAAACCAAATGGAAGAAATGTTTTCTTCTTTGAACACAAAATGTCATACATTTAGGTAAATCAGAATCAGTTCATGTAACACAGTAACAAAATAGAATTTATGTTTACAGAGTCCATCATTTCATTTCCAGACATTCTATTTCTATACATGATCACAATCAAAAGGTCAAGAACCAAGAAGTCAATAAGTTCCTAAGGATAGCCTTAATATCACATCACTGCTCTAACAAGTGGTAAGCAAGAGGAAATTCAGTCAAGTCAAACACCCACACCCCATACACAGTTAAAAGAATTTCCTTCATTTTTTCCTCTACTGATTCCAACAAAGAAATATGACGAGAAAAACTGGAGGGTTCTCACTTATTTGAATAACAAGTGAAAATCTAAAAATATCTTCACTGTGTTATTACCAACTGTATCACTGGGTTTTATAGTGACAGCCCTGTGCTATAATTTCTGAGAAAACCTCTACATAAAGCTCCATAAACCCAACCATTCCTATAATGTATCGCCTTATCTAGCACACAATCATTTCAAACACAACTTTTCATGTTAGTATAATTTGTTCAAAAATGGTAATAAATACATCCATGAAGCCAGAGAAATCATTGCACAATCTATTGTAACTTGTTCTTACCAGTACTGACAGTTAATCCTAAACCTAAGATCCAATGTAAAAGAAAAATAAAATAGTCCAATATTACTTGGTTTAATTAAAGATATTCATTATACACATACCTTTTAATGGACAGACGCTCCCAATCAACATTATAAATAATCTCGGCCAACTGCAGAGTAATGTCTGCGAACAATTATCACAAAACTAAAACATGGATAGCTGTCAGTTGGTGGCAGAGTTCTTGCTTTCATAATAAATATAAAATCAATTTCCTGTTCTAGTTCCTATTCCAAGTTGAAAATGATATATCTGACTATGAATTCCAACTACCTTCATCCTTAGTGTTTTTTTTTTTAAAGAAGTGTAGGGGAAAAAGAAACTTATGAGACCACCTAAGCCAATTCTTCTTCATTTGAGGACACTAAGATAGTAAAGTTTTCTAAAGAATATCACATACAAGCTTGCCATTTCACTTATATACATATTTTTAAATGCAGTGATTTCCCCCCATCAAATGCCAGTCAAGTATTTCAGGAGTCCCTCTCAATAATTTCTCTATAAATTCCTACATGCAAGGCTTTGTATGTGTGAAAGCCTTTAGAAAACTTTTATTTCAAAAAATAAATAATAATATGCAATTTCAAAAGCTTTTTGTTCCCATTTCAATCAAAAATAACTTCATATGCTTTAAATGAAATTTTGTAAGTAATCATAGACTAATGAGGATTCATTGATTTAACTAGTTCAGGGAGTGTAAGAAGGGAATGAGAATTTAAAGTAAGCAAGTTATTTCATTTAGAAGAGCAGCTAATATGTAGGTACACTAAGTCCTCTTCACTGAGAAATGTAATCAGCACTTTTGTCTCAGGAGAGACTCTCATTGCCCTCTCTGTGTGCACATTCCTAACTCCCATTAACATTAACAGGCACCACACACGCACACCAAGGAGATGCCAGCCTTGGTGGTGAGTACGCACGGCAGCTGTGATGACTAAATAATCCATATGGCTCTAAGGAGAAGTTATGGTTTACTGGGTCTAGAGTCACATCCACAGTGGTGGAATTCAGACACCAGAACCAAGCCTCAACATAAATGTTTCATCCAAACTCTCTCCTATCTAACCACACCCTGGTAGCAGTTAGGGCAGGGTTTTGCAATTCTACCTCTAGCAATGGTTTATAACAGGTAAAAAAGTTCCATGTTGGAGGAAATCTTAAATTTTTCATAGGCCCAGAAAAGTTCTGTCCTACTCTCAGTCCACCACTCCAATCCCAGTATTCATTCATGCAATCTCCCCACAAAATACAGAAGATCACATAGTACCTTTACAGAGAGAAAAATCGAAGGCCTGACTTAAACCACTAAACTCAGCAAAATCAGAATCAAGGACAAAACTCAACCTCCAACATGAAAAATAATGTGGTGATCTTACACAACAGATATATGCTGAAATGTAAATGCTACAGGTGTGTGAAGTGCAGAGCATAACCACAAATGCTAACTGTTCCAGCTTTTAGGTATCGAAGCCATAGTCTTAATGCTCATTTAATATAGTTTCCTGAAGCCCAAGTCAACTATTTATTCTTTCTTTCCCTAGTAAAGAAAATATTCTTGTGAAGTTCAGTTTAGGGAGGACTGCTGCGCTAGTGCGCACGCGTTTACACTCTGAAAAGAAGTGATAACAGTTACTAGCCATGTTGCTGAAATTAGGCTTTAGAAAAAAAGACTAGATGACACAAAAGTCTTAGTACACTTTCATATAGAAAGAGTACAATAAACACTTCTTTTATCTCCAATTAGGTCAATTAATATTCAGAAAAATTCTGTAACACCACGTTTCAATAATAATAAAAGGGGAAAAAAACACTGATGTTCTAGAAGCTTCTCTAGACCTTTCAATCAATTTTATTTATATGCAAAACCAAGAGAAACTAAAAAAAAAAAAAACACCCAAAAAAAACAAAGCTCCTCCTGATGCTAAAGCTCTCAATTTACTGACAGGCAAATGGCTTCATGCTGCCACTTAATCTCATTTCTTGCATAATGCCCTCTAATTAGCATATCAAAGTGAATTAATACTTCTAGGGCATTAGCAATGGGGAAATCTGCTCCAGGCTCACAATAGCAGTTAAGAGAGAGCCAAGAAATCCTCAAAAACACCACAAACCACTTTGCATTGCAAAACTGTTCAATTTATTTATCCTCTCTCTCTAAACACTTTTACCGCACACTGTTTTACTACTGTTCACCAAACAAAATGATAATTGCCAAAGTTACCAGCATCTGTAATGCCTGTTTAGAATCTTAATTTAGATTATGTTGCAGATAATTTCTATATGCAACCATTTGTTCTATTATAAATGTTAATATAGAGACAGTGGAAATGTTGACATTCTCAATTAGTTAATTTGAATTTGAAATAAAATTTTATGGGATTTTAAAATTTATGAATTTTTTAATGTAAAAAGCCACCTGCTGGACTCTGATGCCTAAGAAATGTGCTTTGAAAACTGATGTATCACATAAAACAAAACAAACACACACAAAAAAATCATTTTACCATAACATATGTTGAGTCTCCCAAATAATGGTTTAAACATCATGAGGAATCATCAGCATTAAAAGGATTACATTGTATACCAAGTTCTCATTAATATGATCACACAAAAAGGGTTATTGTTCAAAATAGCTTAACATTTTTAAAGCAGTTAAACTGAAGAAAAAAAGAAGTACAAAATTTTTAACAATTATTTTTATCCATAATTACTTTTAGTTGTTTTCAGTCCTAATCAGCTACTATCACGTAGTCAGTCCAAAAAACAAACAAACAAACAAACAAAAAAACTGCCAATTCAACTTAACACATTCTATCACAACAATTTTTTGCTGGACATACACTCAAATTTTGTACCAAAGCAAACTACTGTTACCATCAAAGCTATAAACATATTTCTGGACTACGTCTATAAAAAAAAGAATAAAGAAGAGATTCTGGTTACTATTCTACCTATAACAGCAATAATTACAGTTAGGTTTAAAGTTATTGAAATTTATTTTCTAACATGTTCTGTGTCTGATCCATAAAAAAGATAGTTTATTTTTCAGTGACCTGTTCAAGCATTACTTAGTAATTTATGTGCTAAATATAATAACACTATCACCTAGCTATAATAGCGATTTGTTTAATTAACTTCTATAACTTTGTAAAAAAAAAAATCCTGAGAGCCAGGTCTGGAAAACTTGGGCCAACTTACACTACACAGTGATATAAATTATTTACTCTCTTCATACTTAAAGACTCAAATGGCCTACTGAAGTAGAGCAATGCTTGAAAAGGTCAACATGGGAAGAGGGGTGTGAAGCTTTGTTAGTCAGTTACTACCTAAATCATGCTGATCACACTGATAAATGGCTAAAACACAAGCCTGCTGAGAAAACAAATAAAACATTATTCTCATAGTGTCAATATTGAAATAATAAATACCTAAAGATGTCCGCATGTACATGAATAGAGGAAAAATAGTCTAAAATCTTTATTTAACTTGATGTGTTTGTGCTGACATTTTAAGTATTTAATCTGAATAGATACCTCAATGGTATGAGTATAAAATAAAGTGGTGACTGATTTAGGGTGTGGTTCATGAAATGTGGTTTCAATTCTTTAAACCATACTTCATATAAAAGAACTTCATCCTGTACAATACCACCATAAGTATCAAAATATAAATAATCTAAATAAGATGTTAAACTTACATCTGTCTTGAAAATAGCCTTTTACAAAATTTATAAACTGAAATCTAAAAATACAAGTCAAATTAATTAAAAGGGAAAGAATCATAGTATGAAAGATGTACACAGATATATTTTATGAAAGCCGATGAAACAATATGCTCTTTGGGGAAAATCAGGGCTTCCTTTGCCACTGTATTAATACACTTCTGATTAGGAATAAAATTATGTAAATTAATAAAGTAACATAGTAAAGTCCCAAGTAAAAGACCAAAACTACACAAATCCATAATAAAATGAACTCTACTAAAACTAAGGCATGAAAGAATTACTTGTACAGATCAAGTTAGTATTGACAAGAAGTTTCAATATATTTTTACCAGGGAAAAAAAAGCATTGGAAGATATTCCCATATTTTTAAGATAATACAATACTTGATACTCTAGATCATGAAGTTCTAAACCAGTATGGTAGTTGGATTTTTTCTAGGTTTTCTACGAATATATTGCATATATTATCTTAGAAGGATGAGAGGAAAAAGTAAGTTAGAAAAAACACCAGTCTTTTATATCTTCCCTCAATACCTCCTTAAAAGCTACAGTGAGTTATACAAATCTATAAAAAAATAGAAAAAAATCAATAAAAATATTCTTAAATTACTTTAAGGAAAAAATTGTGATAAAGTAATAATGACATTTCTAAGATATAGTGATTTTATATTTTTTCCTGTTTAGTAATTTAATATTTCCAATGTAAACAAGACATAATGTGTCTAAAATTAATATGAAATTTAAAATCTTAACAGTTCATCAAATTTGCTTCCAAATAATTCTAAAAGGGTGAGAGTTACAGAGAAAACAAGATTGGCCAAGTATTGCTAACTGCTGAAAGTGGGCAATTAGTTCATGGGGGTTTGAGTTTCTCTTCTCTCTACATATTTTTTAATGTTTCCACTTGTCCGTAATAAAAAGTTTTTTACGACTAGAAAATAAATTCATTAAAACACAAGAAAGATCATGTATGGAACAGTGCATTTGCTTTTAAAAGTCTGGAACAAATAATGACAATTATATTGGAAAAACTGCAAAAGCAACTTAAAAGAATATGCAATATATACAATAACACTTATTCTCATATATAACAGTTTCACCTGTCCTGTTAAATTTTCACTTCATGGAATATTTGGTTTTTATACATTGGGAATTAAAGAATTACAGGGCACTATACAATGAAAAATGAACAAATTTTAATATTGAATCATTAAAAAAAAAAGAAAACAGAAAAAGATTCCAGTGAGTCTCTAAGCCTGTAGGGTCAGAATTAAATGGAGAGGTGTTCAGAGTACTGCCCTGTCCCTCTGAAACCTAGTCTTACTGATAACACTAAAGATGAAAGGTTTAATCATATATATATATATTCTAAATGCATATAAAAACTCACATAACAAGCTACATTCTTAAATCCAGTTTTGATATCTAAAATTCTATGACTCCTTCTAAATGGGGGGGAGGGTCCTCCAAAAGTAAAGCATTTTTAATAGTCATTTTCTTCTTCTCCTTAAACATAAAAAACACTTCAACCAGCCCAACCAGCCAAGCAGGCCTTTCTCTTCCCCTGCGGACACCTCCTGCAGTAGAGAAGTTCATTAAGTTTTATGATCTTCCCAAGTCAGTCCTGCTTATAAGCCTCACAAAGGCCACAAATCTGGCAAACCATCATGTATGCCATTAGACATTACTAGTAAATGAATGCTATTTAGGGTTTGTGGTGGCAATAAATCAGAGTTTGGTTGGCAGCTATCAACATAGAGTATTTTAACCTACCATTTAGAAAGGAAAAGGTTGTGTTGTTGTTGTTTTTAATAACAATCTTTGTTCACAATAGGATTCAGACTACATACTAAAATGTTAAATTTTCATTAAGTTTTTTTAAATACATTTCTTTCTCAAAAAGAACCATTTTCTTCATTTGAACTCTCATAATTAAAGGCTTTGGAAAGAAGGCAGATTTGTGAGGATGAAATATTTTCACAAAGAAAAACATTTCAATAATCAAGATTAAGGTGGCCAAAAAGATGTGAAGGAATGCACCAAAAGAAGTATGTGGATGAGGAGACCTCAGAGCATCAGGAATATTTAAGAAGAGATAGATGGCAAAATATGACTAAAAAGTAATTAGGAGGAAAATCTTAACATATATAAAACTATCTCGCTGGTTGCTTAGTCAGTTTAAAATAGACAAATTTGTTGATTTTAAAGCCTATAACTTTTCAGTTGCTTTCAAAATGCATAAATATCACAATTCAACTAGTGATGACGTTTCTACCCAAAAATAATTGTATGATCAATTTTATAAAAGAATATATTTTCAAGAAAAAGCAAGCATCTCATAGTAAAAGTATACTTTCCCTACCTCTGAATGAGAAAATAATATAATTGTGGTAGATTACCCATTTATCTGTCAGAAGGGAAAAATACCTTTTCATATGTGGTAGGAGAGAAAAAAGCTGTTTCCAACTAAATCCCTCATGTGCATCAGAACTGGCTGTGTTCACTGCCTGATCAGAAACCTCAAAACCTACTGGCAGATCTATAAATACATGGAATTTTTTAAAAAATGATTTTGTCTTATTTTAAGAGAAGCACAACTGAAATGACATTATCCACTGAAGTGACAGTCCCCCCCCACCTCCCCACTAGACAACCCCCTACCCCTCCATTATGCAGAATAGAGTCATCACATAATGTTCCGTTTCTGTTACAAATGACTAGGTAAACTTTCTCTAGATTACACAGAATTAATCTCTGGATACTGTATTATTAGATAAATAAAATGATCTAAAGAAAAAACGATATGCAATATACATATATTCTACAATGCTTATTTTATAAGTTCATGATGTTTCCATAGCCTATCTGGGGGAACAGATGTGGGGAGGAAGGGGGAGGCCTGAGATTTGCTGCCCTGCTTTCTTTGCCTTGGTAACACTAATGTCTACACAGATGTTTTATTTCAAATCAAGGATACTGGGTCTAGCGTCCTTGTCTCCTTCTAAGACTAGTTTTGGAGGGTGAGGTGGAACTATGGGGAGTAAGGGAAAAAGGCGAGGAGAGAAAGAGCTTCACCCCCATCAATCATTCGGTACTTAAATCCCCGTCCCTCTCGAGCTTAGAGAGGCAGGCAGGAAGATGCCTCTGCCCAGACAGCCGCCTTTACTCTTTGTCGGCTGTTGGCTTTTTACAAAAGAGATAACGTGCAAACTTGAGTCTGCCGGCCAAAGCATAAAAAGAGGATCTAATTTACAAGTTATCACTGAAAGCCTCAGAAACAATTTTCAAAAGACAAAAATTTCCTTTGTCAACTACCTCTTGCTTCTTAAATAGCAAGAGCCCTACCAAAGCTCTCTCTGCCAGTAATCCCAGACTCTGAAAAGACTTGTTTCTTTTTCGTAACTCACCTTTGACATGAAGCTGACTATACTTTCCTTTCATAATGGTGTAACTAAGTCTTGTGCAAATAAGCAACTAGAGGACTTATGCCTCCTAATTGAATTCTGCCTGCTGCTAAATGTCTAAACAAGAAAAGCAGTTTGCTGGGTCTGGTTCTCAAGCTGGCTAGGCCAAAACTTTAAAAAGGCAAAAAAAATAAATAAATACAAATAACGAGGAGGGGGTGATAGGAGAAGAACATCAATCCCCTCTCCCTAGTAATATAATGCCGTGTAAGTTGAATCAATCTTAATATTCACAACATAGTCAATACCCCAGTGCTTAGCTGTCAGCAGAAACTGAAGTGGAGCCCTGATAGCAAGAAAATCCTTGGACATTAAGCAACATAATTTACTGAGAATTGTACCCTAATAGGCTTCTAAACTAAGAATCTTCAAGATTTGTTTGGTGTCTTATTTTATAGTCAGATAAAAATTATCTACCATTTTAAATCATATTGCTTGCTAAAGGTAGCTAAAAATCAACAGAGTAAAAGTTAGAAATTTAAAATGCCTGTAGTTTTCAAAATGTAAAATATACCTTAAAAGGTATCACTCAACATTTACAAATAATGAATACTATGAGAATGAAAAGCAGGAAAACTACTCTTTAAAGATCTCAATATTTTCTGTTAATTATGATCTTAGCCTATATTTTAATAGGTGGCAAAACCCCACCATCTTCTCTTGATTACTTTTAGAATCAGGATGGCATTGCACAGTGAAAAATTTGTTTAAAAGGAGGGCAACTTTCCTACCAACTAACAAGTATATTCTGTGTGCTATTATTGGTACACTCGATTTAAACACAATGACATTTAATCTTTTAAACAGCATCACTTGGATATTGCTATATCCTGGACTTTTAACTTTCACTTCTTTGCCTCAAGTTAAAAAACAGCAACTTTATAATACCATATAGCCAACAGACACACACACACACACACACACACACACACACCCCAACAGTAAAGCTTGTTTAATGCACTTGTTTGCCATATCGAGGGCAGATAATGCCAAATCGGAACTAAAACATCTATATTAAATTTCCAATTCCATTTGAGTCGCTACTATCACCTCAAGACTAAAATACCTTCAATTTTAAAAAGTCTAACAAGAAAATTAAATTGGAATGAATTGCAAGAAATTTGTTTAACATGTTCTCATAGTTTTTATTTCAGCACTTCTGCAAAACCTGTCTTCTCCTGTATTCCCTGCCTCGAACACTTCAAAAATTGTTTAACCTGTAACTGTGAACCTTTTTCTACTTTACAAAATATATTAAACATATTTACAATGTAACGACTTCAAGCATAAAATTTAATGAAAGCACTAATAGATGTAATACATTGTATATGCCTAAACACATCATTACCCTTTCTGGCTCCTTAAAAGTAGCCTTCCCAACTAAAACACTAATTCAAATTTCCCACTGGAGTCCGTTCAATTGCATCTATTCTTCTATTTGTGGAGCTGAAGCTTAGGGCTGTCTAAGTAAAACAAAGTTCGGGTGATGCTTCTCCCGGGGACTTGGTCCCTGGCATCCAGTCTCCCGTTGCTCCTTTTAAAAACTGACATACAAACGAGGCGAAAGGAGCGGGAGAGGGCGGCTGGTGCTCCGGGCCCCCTCCCTCCCCGCAGCCAGGGGCAGCCGCCTGGGGACAGCGACCCAGCCCCGTCCGCATCTACACTTCATTTTATACCAGGAGCGGAATTGAGAAATCGACTCCAGATTTATTGCAGTTTTTTCTCAAGACCAGGAGGTGGGAAGGAGAGAATGATCAAAGATGGCGGTGCCCAAAAGCAGCAGCTCTCAACTGGAGAGTGGAAGGAGTAGCTCTGACCCCACCTCGGGGGGTCTCCAGGCCCACAGTGGGGCGCAGCCTCTTACCTGTTTTCTCTTTGATCTCACACAGGACGCTGAAGAGCGCGGGTTTCATTCTGTGACAGTTCAGGGCATGTTTCCTAAAAAACAAATAGCAAAACACAAAGGTATTAGCATCACCTATGGAATAATATGGCGCCTTCCTTTAAGTTAGACCCAAGATTTAATTCCGGCCCTCTATTTTGGAAGGCTCTTTGGAACCACGGCAAGTCAACAGAAACTCAAGTTGACTAGTTAGCGACAGCCCACAAGCTCCGGCGGCTAAAGCTCCAGCCCGAACCAGGCGCGACCTATCTGCCCGGCAGGCAGCAGCCTCGGCGACCGCAGGGCGCGAACCCGCGCGGGGAGCCTCGATACCGGGGCAGACGGTGGCTACCGGGGGAGGGGACGGCGCGGAGGGACTCCCGCGTCCGCCCTCCACCGGGGGAGCGGGCGCGGCGCGGGCGGCCGGCCGACTGCGGCCAGCGGGCGGTGACAGCTCGGCAAAGTTTGCGAGGCGGCCCTCCCTTCCCCGAGAACTTGGCCGCCCGCACCCGGACCCGCAAGGGAACCGCCCATCGCCCCGCGCGCGCCGCGCTGGGGCGGCCGGCCTGGAGCGGCCGCCCGCACGACGAGGGCGTCCCGCGACCAAGCGGAGCCGGGCGCCGCGACTCCGGGCGGGAGGATAAAGTTGCACTTCCCGCAAGTGCGGCCCGAGGCCCTCTCGGGGCTGTGTGCACGGGGTCCAGGCGGGAGGTTTGAATCCATGGGAGGGGGCCGGGCTGCCAGAGGGCCGGGCGGCGAAGGGCGAGAAAACCACAAAATCCGCGTGGCACCAAGTCCGTCCCGAGCCCCGAAAGCAACTTTGCCGACTCCCCCCGCGTCGAGGGGTGCAAGCAAGTCCCCCCCTGAGGCCCGGGCGGGCGGCCAGTTTGCGAAGAAAGTTCCCTACCCGGCGCTGAGGCCCCTGCCCCGGGCGCCACCCCGGGCCGGAACTCGGCCGCGGGCCCGGCTCCCGCACACACACAAAAGATGCTTAATGAGACGACACCAACTTTGCTTGCGCCTCGTCCAAGCTCTGGTCGGTGATGGTCATGATCTGGTGGAGGATGTCGCCGATGTCCTGCTTCCTGCCGTCGCCGTCCGCCCCTTCGTGGCCGTGCGGGGGAGGCGGCAGGGCCATGCCCCCCTGCACCGAGTGGCCGGCCAGGTTCACCCCGGCCAGAGTCTGCAGCATCCTGGATTGATCGTCCATCCCGCCGCGCGCGGGCGGGAGCGGGCGGCGGCGGCGGCTGAGGCGAAGGCTGAGGCGGCGGCGGCGGCGGCGGCGGCGGCGGCGACGAGGGAGGAGAAGAAAGAGGGGGAGGGGGAGGGGGAGGCGGCCGCGCGCTCCCCGCCCGCGCGGGGAGGGGGCGGCCGGGCCGGCGGGGCCCGCGGCTGAGGCGGTGCGGACGGGCACCCGGCTCCGGCTTCCGCCGCCGCCGAAGCTCAGGAGAAGCGCCGGGCGGAAGCGCCGGGCTCCGCGGCGGTGGCGGAGGCGGAGGCAGCGGCGCCCGCTGCCCTCACGCGGCCGCCGCGCCGCCTCCTCACCGCCGCGCGCCCCGCCGGGCGGCCCCGCGCAACTTGCTCCTCAGCGCCGGACGAGTTGCCGGGACGCCGGCCGCCCCCCGCCCCAGCCTGCGCACTCCCCTCCCTCGGCCGCCGCCGCCGCCACCGCCTCGGCCGGGCGGGATCCGAGCCCCGGCGGCCCCGGGGGAGGGAGCGGCGGCGGCAGGCGGCGGCGGAGGAGGCGGAGGCCGGCGGGCGGGCCGAGGGGAGCGAAGGGGGCGGAGGAGGAAAGTTTGGGAGCGGGCGGGCCGGCGCAGCGGGGCGCGGAGCCCGGTGGAGGGCCCCGGCGGGCCGCGCGCCGGGCGGACAGCAGATTGATGGGGCGGGAGAAGTCGCCGCCGCCACTGCCGGAGCCGCGCACCCTGCCAGCAGCCGCCGCGGACCGGGCTCGAAGGCCGTTCGGCTGAGGGATTGACAGGCTGCCAGTGCCACTCACTCACAGCGGCCCCGGCGCCCGGGGGGAGGGGCGGGGGCGAGAGGGAGGGCGGGGAGTGCCCCGCACGCTCCGCCCCCGAGGGCGGCGCGCGCGCTCATTGGGCTTTGCGCCTCCCGCCGCCACCGCTGGTGCCGCCTCCAAATTGCGGCCCGCCCCCTCTGGCCTCTGATCCCCCGCGCCCGAGAGCCAGCCACCCGATCCTCACGCCTGGACGCGTCCTCTGCCCACAGGACTGGCCCCCCCACCTGGCCCGCAAATGCTGTGCCCACACCCCAGCTCCTGATCCTTAGTGTTAGCAGTCATGAGTGCGAGGAGTTGTGTACAAGAAACGGGGCAACTCGTACCAAAGCCACCCATGTGCTTCCCCGCAGTCCCGCGAGCTTCACGCCTCGGACAGCGCCTGGTACACTTTCCCGCTCTTCCCGTCGGGAGGTGGTACCCTCAGGGTTCCGGCGGCCTGTTTCAGGCCAATCGCATTACGCTAGGAACCGAATGGGGCGGGACAGAGACAAGAAAGAGCCGTCCCAATTGGAGCGTTCGAAATGTACTGGGCAGAGGCGGGGAAGCTGCGGATGGTGGCCCCACCCCTCGCCTCCAGCGATCACCATAGTAACACAGAGGGCGCTGCTCCGAGTTGGCGCCAGCGCTCTGGCCTCGCGCTGTCCCTCCAGAGGTGACCAGGTAAGGTGGTGGCCTGTTGTCCCGCATGTTTGATGTCTGCTTTTAGCGGATCTGAATGCCATACACTCTCTTGAAAGGGGAGCAAATGAAAATGTGTCAGAGGGAAGTGTCTCGGGGAGGAGGGAAAGGGCCTGACATCCAGGTCCAATTCAAGCCTTAACAACACTTAATATACTCTGCAATTCTTGGTAATCCAGGGATTATTCCTTTGGCAGAGTTTGCTTTCAGCTGCCTCCAGATGGACCAAAGCTGCAAAAACGAGCTCTTTATTACAAAGATATGTTTACCTAAGGATAGACTAGATTTCACTCATCAACTCACCCCATCACCATGAGTCATTTAATGGTGGGGGGCCCCAGCCACAGATTTGCATATCCATAACACCTTTTCTTCCATTGTTCTCTGTCTACAAATGACTAAAGCCTCACATTATTTAGGGATCTAGACTTCAGCGGTTTGTGGGGTTTGTGGACGCTTGAGCTTTCTCATAACGCGATTTCCCAAAAACCTTCAACATGTTTTCTCCACTTGAAACTGGCGGAGCTCATCCTAGATGGGTTCTTTGGTTAGGTGCCTCTGAAAAGTCTTGTTCCTTCCCCGAACTCAGTAAGCTGTCTTATCTGAAACCAAAAATAGGGGTATGAGATATGAAAAATGGCTCTTACTCTGCAGGGTTTAATGTAGGACAAGCAGTTCTTTACATGCCAGATGGATTCTTGGAATGAAGCAGGCTACTCGGTTCCAGGTTCTTTCCTTCATATGTTGTGTGTACTTTTAAATACTCCCCACTGCAAAGCTAATAGCTAACCTTACAGTTAGGCAAGCTAAAATCTTTACAAACTGCACAGCTGCTGGAGCGGGAGTTCCAAATAACCCACTCTGCTTACTTACTTACTTCCAAAGAAGCCCCCTCATGTTCATTAATATTCCCTGCTCTTCTATAGCCCATTCATATGTCAAGTTTCTGATTCTTCTTTCAAGCCCCCATTATGGGTTACTCATAGACATCATTGATTGGGCTTTCTCTTTATTCTTCACTTGTTTTTCAAAGCTGTCACCAAATCCTTATGCATTTTTGCATAAAGGAGCAAGAGCAAGCAGCCCATCTTTCGTTAATTTTCCAGTGCTGAAGATGTAAAACCACGGAATTCTGTCTGAAGGATGCCTTAACTTCTATATTCCTTCCAGTTGTAAAATTCATTGATCCTGTGACTCACTATCAGCCCACCTTCCTGCCCTTCTTCTAGGCTCATAATCTGACTAATCAGTCATGAGGATGAAGCTAATTAGCAATGGGGATTTATGGTTATTTCTAGCCCACTCCAAACAGTGAGTTATGTAAGCAAAGCAACATATCTAAAAATGTAAATAAAATTAAAGAAACACTTAAGCAAATAAAGGCAATTGGGAACTATGGGCGATGTAAACAAACTGGAACATAAAAACATAAATTAGAATTAAGAAAACAGTTAAGCAAATGCCAGCAATTAGGAATAAAACAACTTGTTAAATGTCTAGCACCCGAAGCTATTTTATGGCACACACCTCTAAACCCATGGTCATTCAGTGATGTGGAAATTTGATACCATAATTCTGCATTAAGTGATTGGATTAGATTGACCTTCTGCTTGGGAGGCTTCTCTTTTTGTTACTATCAATATGAGTTGCAGTAAAAGCTAGAGGGTCCTAGCAAGGATTCCCCCGTAGGCTCATTGACAATCACCGTTGATTTAAAGTGTAAATTCTTTTAGATTAGTTTCCAAGCCCCAATACACGGTGTCAATTAATTGCACATGTTCCAAGATCTTTTGTGCCTTTGCCAGTTTCTCGTGTAGGATGTTGCCTTGTCTCCGCTCAGCAATCTGAGTCACGTGGTTTGGTGCCTTCACAGATAATAGAACAGAGAACCTCCCTAAGTACCTGAATCCATCTTTGCTCTTTCTAAGGCAGTGATTATTAAAAAGTCAAGGGAAATGTTATTTACTTTTGGTGAGTGTACATTCATGTAAAGTTAACAGTGACAAAATGGTGAAAACCAAGTGGGGGCTCTCACATATCCATCCTTTCCCATAGGTTTATATTAACATCACCATTGCCTCTGTCATCAGCACGGTGATCATCACAGCAGATGCCATTATCGAGCACTCTCTCAGGGCGGGACCCTGTGCTCTGTGTTCCCCTTATTTCATCTTATCTCAGACTCACAACAGCCTTATCTAGGTAAGGTTATTATTAAACAAGGAAACAGAATAAGAGAGAGTAAGGAACTTACACAAGACCACAAAGCCAGTGAGTGCTGGACCTTGAATTCAAATCTTGATCTATGTGGCTGCAAAGCCCACCCTATAAAACACTGAGAAAAGAAAAAAAAGTCATTTAATCAAGATTACTAAGTAAAAATCACAAGGCCTTAACAGGTGAACTGTAAGTCAATGAAAATAAGTAATTAATACCTAATAAAAAGAGAATAAACAACTCTGTTACAAGAATCTGGATATCTTGGTAATGGAGGAGGGAAACGAAGACCAAAGCCCAGCCAGGCCATTCTTCCTGGCCATCTAGGACCCTGCCTTTTTCCCTGCCTTTCCTGCCATGCATGCCTTCACTGATCTTCATCTGCTCTAACCTCTCAGAACATATTGCCTGAAGTATGTTATTTACTACCATACTCAATAGTCCTGTGTTATTTGCTCTCAATTCACCAGTTAGTTTTCTCATCTGGTTCATAAATATGTTTGGACAAAGAACTTTGAGGTGTGACTATAACGTGATTGATTTAACTTAAAACAAAACAAAACAAAACAAAACAAAACTTGGACATCTAAGAAAGATTAAACTTTCTAAATTGTTGCTTTGGAGAAACTGACTAGATATTTACTTTCGAACACATCGTTGCTCCATCCCTTTAGAAATGAATTTTTTTTTTAAGGTTTATTTATTTTGAGGTAGAGAGTGCACAAGTGGGGGGTTGGGACAGAGAGAGAGAGAGAGAGAGAGAGAGAGAGAGAGAGAGAGAATCCCAACCAGGCTCCGCACTGACAGTGGGGAATCCGATGCAGGGCTCGAACTCACCAACTGTGAGATCATGACCTGAGCCAAAGTCAGACACTTAACTGACAGAGCCACCCAGGCGCCCCTAGAAATGACTCTTTAGAAGTGGTCTTTACAGTTGCTAGCAAATGTGACATGTGACAAATCTTCATCTTCTGTGGATGTATTTGAGCAACCAAAGAATCAATGGGATAATAGGGCACCTGTCTACAATGAGGTCCTTAAAAGAGAATATGTATTAAAATACATAATTTCTGCAAAGTTTAGTAGAAAGCCCCATTTCTCTGTCCTTCCATCCCTCAGAGTACCTAGTACAATGCAGTCTCATACACAGTAGGCACTCGGACCTGACACTGTCAGTTGCTCACCCACATTTTTCCATGCTGATAGAACTGTGATTTTATTCCAAGGGCAATGTGTTCAGTCTCAGTTTGGTCTAAGTCAACTATGAACATCCTGTCCCCTGCCTTCTGCATCTGTCAAGGCACAGGGATGATGGGATGACTTTCCTGATAAAAAAAAAAAAATAAAGGACGGACATGGCTCTTCTCTCCTTCCTTGCCTCTTTCCACCTTTGAATGTGGTTCTCATTCTGGAGCAGTGGTGGCAGCCATCTTGTGATAATGAGGTGACAATATGAGGATAAAAATCAACAGAATTTGGTGGTTTATCACTGTCCTCTGTCGTCTCCCTCCTCCAAACCCATAATCCCAGTCTAATCGTGAGTAAAAAAAGCATTAAACAAATTTCAGTTGAGCGATATTCTATAAAATACCTGACTAGTACTCCAAACCATCAAGGTCACCAAAAACAAAGAATATCTGATAAACCCTCATAACCAGGAGGCGTCTAAGGAGCTGTGACAACTAAATGTGAAGTGGTGTCCTGGATTGGATTCTGGAACAGAAGAAGGGCATTAGATAACAACTAAGGAAATCTGAATAAGCTATAGGCGTTAGTTAATAATAATGTATGTATCACTATTGGTTCATTAATTGTAAGAAATGCACCATATTAACGTAAGATGTTAATAATAGGGAAACAGAGTGGAAGGTATAAGAAAACTCCGTACTACTCATTTCTCTGTAAATATTCCAAAATAAAACATTTATTAAAAACAAAAATAAACGTGGCAAGTGGGACAAAAAGACAGGAAAAGCCTAGGTGCCTGCAGGCATTGTTGACTCCGAACAAAACCAGTAATTGCCTACTCCCAGGTTTCTAGTTATGTGAGAAAATTTAATTCCTATTTTTAAATTCCTATTGGTCTGGGTTTTTTGCTACTTGCAGCAAAGCTGATCTAGCACTATAATTACATAAAGGAATGATGGATGGAAGAATAGCCTAGCACAGTACCTTGCACATAGTAGGTGCTCCTATAGGTAGGCAGATGTTATATAATAATAATAATAAAATGCCTGATCTTTGTCCTGGGTTCCTAGGAGGTAACTTCTAAGATCTTTGCAATTTTTTAAAAATTTTAAAAATATTTATTTATTTTTGAGAGAGAGAGACAGAGCATGAGCAAGGGAGGGGCAGAGAGAGAGAGAGAGAGAGAGAGAGGCAGACAGAAGCCAAAGCAGGCTCCAGGCTCTGAGCTGTCAGCACAGAGCCCAACGCAGGGCTCGAACTCACCAGCTGTGAGATCATGACCTGAGCCAAAGTTGGATGCTCAACCACTGAGCCACCCACGTGCCCTAAACCTTTGCAATTTCTCTCTTTTTTTAATGTTTATTTATTATTTTGAGAGAGACAGAGAGACAGAGAGAGAGAGAGAGACAGAGTGTGAGCACAGGAGGGGCAGAGAGAGAGAGAGGGAGACACAGAATCCAAGGCAGGCTCCAGACTCTGAGCTGTCAGCACAGAGCCAGATGCGGGGCTCGAACTCACGAACTGTGAGATCATGACCTGAACTGAAGTTGGACACTTAACCAACTGAGCCATCCAGGCACCCCTGCAATTTCTTAAGTGAGAGGAGTGTCTCTGTTTTTCATGAGCCCCTTGGTTCATACCTGAGTTTATGCTAACAAGAAGACACAGGATAGGGACTGATCACCAGAAAGACCAACCATGTAATTAGAGGGTTGGGGCTCTGAGCCACTTCATTCTCCCAGGATGACAAGGGAGTTGGAGATTGAGTTCAGTCATGTGGGCAATGAACCAACCAATCATGCCTTAGTAATAAAACCCTAATAAAAACTCTGGACACTAAAACTCAGTGGAGCTTCCTGGTTGGGGAACACACTGATATACCAGAAAAATGATGTGCTCCGACACCCCGGGGAGAGAGCATGGAAGCTCTACATTCAGATCCTTCTTAGACCTTGACCTATGTGTCTCTTCATTTGACTGGTTCTGATTTATATCCTTTATAATGAAACTATAATCATAAGTGTAGTGCTTTTCAGAGTTCTGTGTCATTTAGTAAATTATTGAATCTTAGGGGGTCATGGGAATACCTAAGTTTGTAGCCAGTTGATTAGAAGTGCAGGTAGACTGGGGAACCTTGAACTTTGGCTGGCATCTAAAGTGAAGGCTGTCTTATTGTGCTCTGTCTTAATTATCTATTGCTGTGTAATAAATTACCCCAAAACTTGTTGGCTTAACACAACAAACATTTATTATCTTAGAGTTTCTGTGTGTTAGGAATTTGGATGCAGCTTAACTGGGTGCCACTGGCTTAAGGTCTCTCATGCGGCTGTAATGAAGGTGACAGCCAGGGCTGCAGTCACCTCAAGGCTCAACAGGGGGAGGGTCCACTTCCCAGCTCACTCATAGCTGTCGGCAGGCCTCATGTGCCCAGTGGCTACTGGCCAGAGATATCCGTTCCTTGACCCATGGGCCTCCTTGGAAGACAGCTCACAACATAGCAGCCGGCTCTGAAAAGGGTGAGAAAGCCAGAGAACAAGAGAGAGCAAGCAAGATGGAGGTCAGTCTTTTTGTAACCTAGTCTCCTCAGTAACATCCTAACACTTTGGCTGTGTTCTCTCTTAGAAGCAAGTTACTAGGACCAACCCACACTCCAGGGGAAAGAATTACACAGAACATGAATATCAGGAGATACAGGGCACTGGGAACTGTTATGGAATGAATATTTGCGCGCGCGCACACACACACACACAATTCATATGTTGAAGCCATAACCTTCAATGTGATAGCATTAGGAGATGTATCTTTGGGGGGCTCATTAGGTTCAGATGAGATCTTGAAGATAGAGACCCCATAATGGTATTAGGGCTCTTATAAAAGGAAGAAGAGATACCAGAGCTTCCTCTTTCTGCCTTGTCAGAATATAGTGAGAAGGCAGTCATCTGCAAGGGAAGTAGAAGACCCTTATCAGAGCCTGACCATGCTGGCACCCTGATCTCAGACTTCCCAGCCTCCAGCACCGTGAGAAGTAAATGTCTGTTGTTTAAACGACTCAGTCTGTGGTATTTTGTTATAGCAGCCCAATGTAAGATAGACTTTTTTTTTTTTTTTTTTTTTTTTGGTGGAGATGCCTATATTGAACACGGGGCCTCATGCAGGCAAAGATGGACATCATCCTGAAAGCAGCCTAACACATCTTCCAAATTTAATTTTCAATGATACATCTAATCGTGGCATGATCATTGCTCTCTTTCTCTCACTTACGTCCCATGGGATCTACCTTTGCAATGTGCTTCTTGGCCAGGCCTTCAAGGTCCTCCATAAACTACCCTAGTTCTAGCTCTCCAGCCTTATTTTCCACTATTCTTTTTCGTATATTTGATGTTGCAATCATCCCTGTCGCCCCACACTTTCTGGCCTCCTGCCTTATGGTTCTGCTGTTCCCTTCAGTGGGAATGCATGCCCAAATCTTACCAATCTTCCAAAATGCTGTTCAACTCCTTTCACATACAGTGTTTCTCCTGATCCTCAAAGTAGCTCAAAGATTTTAAGACACATTATATGAACCCCATTTTATAGATAAGGTTCAGAAAATAACAGCTGCTTACACTTACTGAGCACTAAGTTTGTGGCAGCCATGTACTAACAGTTTCTCGTACCTCATCGAGTTGAACCTCCATGACGACACTGTGAGTTGGGCACGAACCTCCCATTCATAGTTGGAGAAACCGAGACCTAAAAATGTCAAATAACTTGACCAAATTCACATGTCAGGTTGAGGAACTATGATTCAAACAAGTCATCTGGCTCAGCATCCTTGTAAATAAACCCCGTGCTACACTTTGGAGTGGTTATGTCACTTGTCCGAGGTCATACCATTATTAAGTGACAGTGGAATTGGGCCTGGAGACTTCTGACCCTTTCCACCATACATGTTGCCTCCCTGGTTTAGTGTCACCTCAAGAGTCTTTTACAAAGTAGTAAGTGCCTCATTTTTGAGTCCCCAGTATCACTTGGGTTCTTATAAATGTTACCTTTTTTAAAAAATTGTGGTAAAATATACAAACTCATCATTTTAACCATTTTTAAGTGTTCAGTTCAGGGACATTAAGGACATTGACATTGATTTGCAACCATTACCTCCATTCTTCTTCAGAACTTTTTTCATCTTCCCAAACTGAAACCCTATCCCCATTAAATACAACACCCTATTTCCTTCTTCCCCCAGCCCCTGGAGATCAACATGCTATTTTTGTCTCTATGAATTCGATGGCTCTGGCTGCCTCATATAAGTGGAATCATACAGCATTTGTCATTTTGTGTCTGGCTTATTTTACTTAGCATCATGTCATCAAGTTTCCCCCATGCTCTAGCATGTGTCAGAATCTTTTCCATTTTAAGTCTGAATAATAATATTTCATCATATGTGTGTACCACATTTTGTTTATTCATTCATCCATTGATGGACATTTGGGGGTGCTTCCACATTTTAGCAATTGTGAATAATGTTGCTACGCACACAGGTGTCCAAGCATTTGGATTTTTGCCTTCAGTGGTTTCAGGTATATATAGTCAGAATGGAATTGCTGTATCATATAATAATTCTATTTTTAATTTTTTAGTATTTTTTTAGTTTATTTTTGAGAGAGAGAGAGTGAAAGAGAGAGAGAGAGAGAGAGACCAGGGAAGTGGCAGAGAGAGAGGCAGCGAGAAAATCCCAAATAGGCTCCATGCTATCAGTGCAGAGCCTGATGCGGGGCTCGAACTCACAAACCATGAGATCATGACTGGAGCTGAAATCAAGAGTCGGACGCTTAACCAACTGAGCCACCCAGGTGCCCCATTTTGAATTTTTCAGGAACTGCCTTACTGTTTTCCACAATGACTGTACCATTTTACATTCTCACCAACAGTGTGTAAGGCTAAATATGTACGATTGATTGATTGATTGGAGAGGGCACCTGGATATGAACCAGGGACCTCTTGATGTGCAGTAATATGTATCTTTTAGTATGACTTCTAGAAATGTACCTTAAATACTCTGTTCCTTGAAGAAAAGATCTTTTGACATTCAACACATGAATAGCACTTTATATATAATTGATGCTTAGAAACTATTTTGTCAAATAAATGAATAAATAGGGTATCAAAAAATCACTATCTTGAAACAAGGAATTTGCTTGTATTTGAAATGTACTAAAAACTTCAGAGAAGATCCAAATAGTTTCTGTAGAGTGTGCCTAGAGAGATTTTTTGAAACTGGTGCATAAATCCAGAGTTTCATTTCTTGAAAACAAGTGGTCCCACAGTATATTTCTTTTTCTCTCACTAGCTTCTTGTCAGCACTAGGTTCATCTCCTAGTCCTGTTTCTTTTCTAGGCTTACAATAAAACTGATTTAAAGTAAAAGTTTCTTTAAGAATTATGCTCCAATATGCTGATCTGAAAATAAATTTTCCAAAATTATTTTTTTTACCCATAAGGGGACCATCAAAGATTTCCTGGTGATATTATTTCCTAAGAACTTATGCACAGGTTATAAACTTGCTTCTGTCAGAAGCGACTCAATGATACTTTTGATTATCATCCATTTTGAATTTCTAGGTCAGATTTTAATGCAGAAACAATTAAAATGGACTCATAAGGCCTTTTCTTTTATTATTTTAAGTAATAACTTTGTGTTACAGGGGCCAGTACTGTTCAAGTGTATATTTAAAATTTTATGTTTTAGAAACAAACTCATGGATTATGTTCCTTATAATGTTCTTCCTACTATGTTACTGCTCATTAGTACAATAAGGTGGAAAGAGGAAAGGAGGTGAAACAAGTAAATGATGCTTCACAAAACCATAAGATACATACAAGCAGAGAGGTTAGATATTTGCTAAGATGAAATTTTATAATCTTTGGGAATTTGGGACAACTGTGATTATTCAGGGCAGTAAAAATCATGTTTTAGGTAGTTGCCCAGCATAAGATCCCACTTCCTCTTGACTCTCACACCTACCTCCTTGAGTCTCCAAACCCATGTTTCCTGCCCCAGGGCCCAACCCTCCTAGCCTTAGCTTATTAGACCAGGGATGAGCACTTGCCTAGAGCCAAACGAAATCTGCTTCTCTTCTGGGCACTTCCCCTTGCACCTGGAAGACCCTGATGTGTTTGCTGGCTACTTGAACTGGGACTTGTAACCTCCAGACCTCTGGGTCTGTCATGTTTAGTCAACTGCACAGGGAGAAGTAGAGAAAGCCACTTGTAAACAGAACATTTAGGGAAAGAAGAAAGGGTGTGGCCTGGAAAGGGGTGGGGGTTTGAGAGACAGCGGGCAGGGAGCTGGACAGCTCCCAAGGTTCTGAAGGCTTTCCAATTTCTGGTTCCTGTGGTGTCTGAGAGTCATTCAAGAGCCCCAGTCTTGACTGGGCCACTACAACCTGGGTCCCTGCAGATGGTTTAATTTTGAATCAGGTATATATCTGTGTCAGGAGTTAGGGAAGAGGGTTAAGCCCAAGGTTGAAGCTGGGTGGGGTGTGATCAGGGAGGTTTTAGGGAATCTGGCTGGAAGAACTGGAGAAAGGCAGAGGCAGAAACACTGAGGGGAACTGGAGGTTTGAGGAGAGGGGGACGAGTTCAGTTGTGCAAATGGAGCCTATGGAGACTGCAGAATGACCAGGGGTGTTGTGCAGTGGGCGCTTGTGGTTCCAAAGCTCAGGAGAGTGGTCTGAACCAGAAGGAAAGGTTTAGGAATTATTAACATCTCAATGGTGTTAGCAGTCATGACAGTTAATGAGATCACACAGGGAGATTGTGAACAGTGAGACAAATGAGAGTCCATGACAGAGCACCAATAATTTAGGGACAGATGGAGAACAAAGGAGCCAAATAGGACACTCGCGGTGGGAGAGAGACTAGGAAAGTATGGCAGCACAGAAACCAAGAGTGTTTTAAGGAGAGAGAGGTCAATAGATCAACTGAGTTAAGGTCTATGAGGCATCCACTGGATTTAATGATGTGAGCATGCGCGCCCTAGCTTGCAACTATCTTAGTGGAGTTGGGGGTATATGGCAGAAGCTTGATGGAGTCAACAGAGGAATGGAAGGTAGGAGATCTGCAGATGTGGGGAAGGGGTTGGTTAGTAGACAGCTCTTTGGAGAAATTCAGCTATCAAACAGAGGAGAGAAAGGACAGGAGCTCAAGGGCAAGGTGGAGTTGGAGACTTTTAGGGGATCCGAAAGAGATTGAAAAATGTTTCAATGCCCCACAGGTAAAAGCTTGTAGTAGGAGAAACAGAAAGGTGGACCCCAACAAATAAAGCTCTCAGAAAGTAGAGATGCTGGGGTTCATGCCCAGGGTGATGCTGCCCTTGGTAATGATTCCAAGGGAGAGAGGGGAAGAAAGCAGGAGGGAGCAGAGGGGAAGGCTGAGTACAGTGTAGTACTAATGACAGTCTCGATGGACCCCCTGGAAATAGGAATGACCCTGAAGAGTTATCCCAAGTTGAGACAAGAGGTATGGACCTTTATATTCTGGCACTCACCAGTCATAGGATGCCAACTTCCCTGGCAGAGAAGGGCATGGCCTTCAATAAGGTGACTTTCCACAGGTGAGGCAATTCTTACAGGCGCCTGACAACTGAAGACCATCTCTGGATGGCACTCCCCACAACCAGGGCAACAAACCCGTCAGTGAAGAGGGATTGGACTGGGGGAGCACAACACAATTCCTCTCTTTTACCAAAAATATAAAGTTTAAGCTCCTTGGCCCTATGTTCAATTCCCTCCATTATCTGGCCTCTGCCCACCACTCCACACTTCTCATCCACCTTATAATACAGCCCTGCTCCTCACATTGACCCCTCTGTGCCTTGAACAATTCTGATTTCTCCGGTTCTTCCTTCAGAATCCATCTCAGATGTTGCTCTTCTGGGACTGCTTCCCTGATTCTCCCAGATAAGAGTAAATCTCTTCCGGGGCGCCTGGGTGACTCTGTCAGTTAAGCCTCTGGCTTCGGCTCAGGTCATGATCTCACGGTTCTTGGGTTCGAGCCCCGAGTTGGGCCATGTGCTGACAGCTAGCTCAGAGCCTGGAGACTGTCTTCGGATTCTGTGTCTCCCTCTCTCTCTGACCCTCCCTCTCTGACCCTCCCCTGCTGTCTGTCTGTCCCTCTCTCTCAAAAATAAATAAAACATTTTTTTTAAAAAAAGAGTAAATCTCTTCCTCCTCTCTCCTACCTTGTGTATATTTCTTTTTTTGCACTTAATTACCCCATGTTGTCAGTTACCTCTCTCCCTGATTAGGCTATGAGCTCTCTGAATGCAGGGACACTATGTGAATGATCTCAGTCTCCCCAGCCCCACATGCTGGGCATAGAGGAGGAGCTGAGTTACTATTAGCTAAATGAATATGTGAATTAATTTATGAATAGATGAATGAATTAATGAGTTGCCAGAATGTGGGCTTGGTGGGCTGACTAGTCTAGAGGCTAGTGCCAGGGAGGGTCAGCAGCCATCTAAACAATAATGCCCAATGTGCCTGGTGAGCCCTGGTCCAACCCATCTTGAGTTGACAGCCAAGAGGTCTTCCCTGGTAGGTGGGGGCAGTAGGATTTCTGGGAAACAGTGATCCACAAAAGGAAGCAGCATTTTGTTCTGAGAAGGAAGGAGAAGGGGGGTTAGAAAGGGATAGTGAGATATTCTGTCTCAATGGAAATAAGGCTTCAGCTATTGGCCATGAGTGCAAAGATAGGTTATGGCTACAGAATCCTGGAGTAGTGTGGGCTGGCAGTGTGGGGCCCAGATAAGAGCCTTGGACTAAGGGTATAACCAGTACCAGTGGGTTTGGGAAAGGGAGATGACAGCAGGGGGACAAGTAGGTCCAAGACTCCCCCAGGCATACTGCATGCTGGGCTCAAGGAAAAGACAAATCCTAAATTCGTCAGATCCTGTTGGGTGTGGGGCTGGGTACTAATGAGCCTGCTTGGGGTGGGGTCATTTCATGGTCTGGCAGGTTCTTTCTTCTCCACTTCCCTCTACAAATAATTGTTTTCTTCGAGTATTTTCTCATTTAATCCTCACACTACCCTTTAATACTGATATTTTCTATTTAACAAGCACTAATATAGAACTGACCACATGCCAGGCACTGTTCTTACTGCTTAACAAATATTAATGGATTTGATGTTCACAACAGCACTGTGAGGTTGATAGGTACTTTTATCCTGTTTTACAGTTGAGGAAATGGAAACACAGGGATTGAGGTTACATAGCTAGCAGGTAAATGATTGTTTGCATTTTACACAATATAAGGGTTTATTCATTCATTCATCAAGTAGTTATTGGTAGCTTCCCTTGGACAAGGCCCTGTGCTAGGCTGTAGGGTACCATGCCAAATAAGCCAGGGGAAGTCCCAGCTTTCAAGATGCTCACTCACAGTTTGGGTTCTGCATTCCATTCTGCTAAGGCTTGGTGATTGCAGGTATTCTTCATGGATGCTTCCTGCTTATTTGTCTAGAAATTCTTTGTCTTTAAGCCACCTTAAAGATAGAGATATCATCCTCAAGCCCTCTCATCTGCTTCCCTGGCAAATACTTAGCTTGTCTCTACCCAGCTGGTTCTGGTAGGAAGAGAGCAGAACCCCAACTCTAGAAGTGAGTGGAATATTTGGTTTCCAGCCATATCTTCTTAGCTTTGTCCATACTGTCTCCTTCAATTGGAATGTGGTCTCCAACAATTCATCCTTTCCAACTAACTTTGACAATAGCAGCTCTGAAGAGAGCTTCTTCGACTGTCTCTAGCCCTACTATGACAACCCATTCAGTGTGCTTACTGAGGACATTGTCTTACTTACTTCTCACAGCAATTCTATGAGAAAGATCTTATCATCTCCATATTATAAATAAGAAAAACAAAGCTCAACAAAATGAAAGAACTTGCCCAAGGTCACCTCCCTAATAAGTAGCAGAGCTGGGATTTGAACCCATACCTGTCCGACTCTGAAGACCAAGCTGTGTTTTTCCTCTTTTCTGTTCTCTTTATTTTATTGCATTAGAAATTTATTTCCTTCACAAATACAGAATATAAAACCTATCTTCACAATGAATTATGCCTCTCCGCTCTCATTTTTTCCACACAAAAATTAATGACCACTTCCTGAAAAAAACTGAAATAAATCCAGAAGCCCACACCCTTAACCAGGGAACTACACCACTGCTACTTAAGCTTTTGTTTCTGGAATCCTTAGATATTCAACATATCTGCACAGTTATGCAGTTGCTTATGTTCAGTTGTTTTCATGTGTGAGTTTCTTGTTTGCTCAGCTTGATTTTTATCTCCTGTGATGCACACAGTAAATGCATAATAAATGTTTGTTGAATGAATGGATTTTACATGTATCTTGCTGAAATATACGCAGCTCCGTTTGATTCACTAGAGTGGCATACCCGAACAAGAAATAATTTTTCTTAATGTGTCCCTTATAAATTGAACCCGACTATATTTGATTAATTTCACATCATGCATTTTTATTGCACCAATCACTCTGGTATCAGGTCATATTTATTTTAAAAACAGATTCACAAAGGGTGCTGGGCTGGAGTGACAGTGTAAATATGTTAATAATAAAAATAATACTAAAGATATTTTACTGGAAACTCTCGCATGCTAATGATGAGTAAGTGCATTCTACAGAAATATGTTTGATTTACAATGCAATTAATTTCAAAAAGATTCAGATCCTATACCAGATCTTCTATACTTAGATAATGAAAACTAAAAATGAATATTCAGGCCATAAAATCAGACGAACAAAAATCACCTTAAAGACCTTTAGCATTTTAGTTAGAACAATAGCCCAATCACTGAAAATGATGCCATTGTCGTATCAAACGTGTCCAGATTAGGAAGATCCTCCCGGGTAGCCGCAGTGATTTTGCACAGCGCAGACCATGCATGCACCCTGTGCAGCCCTCAGGATGCAAAACACCACATATTATCCAGTGACCGAAGAGCCCGGGCACCTTCAATCATGCGATGGAAGGCTATGGGGGTTTCTCCTGCAGGAGGAAGCAAAGTCTTTCACGTCAACTCGCATTGTGGGATGTGTGAGCATTTCCATGGTTCGGTATTTGGCCCCATCCTTAGGATCCAGCTAAAAAGGAAATGCATCCTTATACGCTATTTAAACTGCAAGAAATAAAAAATGTGCTTCATTTGGTATTTCATCACTTAGCTCAGATGTTCTAAGAAATCGTGCATTCTTATGCACACTTTGGGGAAAGATGCCCATTTTTGTAATAGGATTTATAAAGTTGACTCTGCCCGCTTTGTATCCAAGAGGGGAAGAAGCAGATGCTGCCGAGCCATCACGCACCACGGGGATCTTCCCGCCAGTGCAAAATGGTTGCGATTTTCCCTCATTTATTGAGGACAGATCTGCTGTGAGGTAGCAGACACCAGACTTGTAGCTAGAACTACTTTGGCTTATTAAACAAATCTTATGTATAACTTTGGTTAAAAAAATATATATATATATAATTTTAATGTAAAAAAAGAGAGAGATGCCAGCTGGAGATAGTGCCTTTTTATATTTCTCTGGCAGCAATTATTCATCTTAAAAGAAATACTGTAGAGTGAATTATCACCATTTTTGTTCAAATAAACCCACAACCACCCAAAACAAATAGGAAGGGACTAAACAGGGCCTCTAAAAAATCTCACAGCTTAGTAGCCAAATTATATCCCCCGAGGGGACCAGAATCGTGGAGAGGAAAGTAACAGAAAACACTACATAAGAGCTTTTTGTTATAAGCTTTTCAGTATTACTTTACCTTTAATCACTGTACACAATTACTTTGAGAAACATAAAATTTTAATTTAAAAATAAAATAATAAGGCAATCTACATCAAATGAGAAAAAATTGAAACTAAATAAAATATAGGAAAACTTGTTAATGACGCATAAACGTTTTATGGTTGGTTTACCATCAGCCCCTTCCAGTTAGAAACCATCTTACTCTTGGGTATTTTTTTAAGGATCTGAAAAGGGGGAAGGAAGGAGATAACTATTTGCACTCAGGAAAGTCTGTGCTTTCAAGGGATTTTTTGAACTCTCAATGCTGAGATCGAGTCGGATGCCCTACCAATGAGCCAGCCAGCCAAGTGCTCTGAGGAATGTTTAATATCAAATGATTAGTACAACTCATTGCCATTTAACCATCTCTCCCACCTGGTCTTCACAAGGTCTTCATGTGGGACAGACAGGTGTACTGTGGTTGGGGGGCGGGGTTGGAGCTTTGTGCACACTTGAGTTTAAATCCCTGCTCTGCAGGTGATCTTGAACATTTTACTTCTCTAAGTCTCAGTTCCTTATCTCTGAAGTGGGTACAATTATAGTAGCTACAGCTTAGGGCTAGTGTCAGCATTAAAGGAGATGGTGCATGGAAAAAAAAAAGATTTAAATATGAGGGGGAAATTCTAAGCCGTCTTAAAGTCCTATTTTTATAGCATGTTGTATACAACACATCCAAATCATACCATTTTCTTTGTGATAGTGAAGTTCCGATCTTTATTCCATGTCTCCCTTCGTCTCCCTTCACTGTCCTCTCTAGGCTTTTTCTTTTTTTTCCTCTGAGCAGCATGCTTCTTCCATGCTGCTATCTGCCTCCTGAAAGGCAGCAATGGCCAACATGATCCATGTTTTACCCAGAACATGGAAGAATTAATACTAAACATGTTCCTGCTTTTTTGGTTTTTAATGACCTTGCCAGTTAAGAAAACTAACTTGCTTTCTCCCCACTGTGGGTCAAAACGTTAAACTGAATTGTTGAGTTGCCCGATTCCCCCACTCCCATCCCCACCAGGAAGCAGGGGGGTGGGCAGACTGGGGTGAGTCCCATGGGACCATAGTGGGGCTCTGGTTACAGCTGGGTTTTTTATGTGTGAGGTTGGAGGGCAGAGAGAGACCAGAAGAGCAAGTCTCAAAAGGGTGCCATTTGAAAAGGCTTGTCAGAAGGCAGGAGGCAAAAAGCAGCAGAGAAAGGGCAAACAAGAAAGATGGATCTGCCTTGGGGTTCCTGACACTGGGTGTACTTGCCCACCGCAGCCTGTGAAGCACCAGCCGGAGGGCAGGAAGTGCTCACTTAATGGGTCAGAACCGTGGGGAGACAGGATCTAAACCACTGCCACATCATGGGAAAGAGCTAATCTATTACAGCACAGAGTGGTAGTGAAGGGCCCTGGGCTCGGAGGGTTCAAATACAGCTCTGCCCTTACTGGCTGTGCTTTGGCACAGATTACTCCTCTATTCCAAACCTCAGGTTCCTTACCATTGCTCTGATGTAAGATGGGGAGTCATTAGAATACTTGAATTAGGTTCCCATCTGTAAAATGGAAATCGTTACAATATTTAATTCTTAGGGCAATTATGAGGATTCAAAGACATCATACTTAAAAAGTACTTCACCAACGGGGCACCTGGGTGGCTCAGTCGGTTAGGTGTCTGACTTCAGCTCAGGTCATGATCCCATGGTTTGTGGGTTCGAGACCCACGTAAAAATAAACATTAAAAAAAAAAGTACTTCACTAAGGATTTATCATTCTCCAGACAGCTACATTTCTACCAAAACATTACCAATCCGTGAGCCACCTCCAGCCAATTTACTTACTTAAAATTGTAACTCACCCCAGGACTTCCTGTTTTTTCTTCCTCCCATAGCTCATACCACTCACTTATTTTAGGTATTACTTATAAATATTTTCAATATCGTCATTCTCCCTCCCTTAGAATGTAAGCTCCTTGAGGGGAGGGTTTTTGTCTTGTTTTGCTCACTGATTCTATCCCTCGTACCTAGGCACAGTGTCTAGCCGGGTGCTAATACATTTAGTTGTTGAATAAATAAGTGTTGTCCAACATTATTATTATCCATTCCAGGGTCAGATACTCTTGACAACCTCTTGAACGGGGGAAAAACAGGGGAGGCAAATGTAAAAAACTCTAGGTAGCTAATCATTTGCAAAACTTTCACCAGGTTCTTGGTGGAGCTTTTATATTTGATCTTTCACATCAATCACACAAACATCCTGGAATCTTTAGGGTAAAGGTTAAAGAGGAAGGACAGAAGCCATGACCAGCTGAGATTCGAGGTAGGGAAGGGACCCAGCTATTGTGCTGATCCTGGGAGGGGAGACTGAGGCACAAAGTCTGGAATCCATCTTGGGGGTCAGGAGCTAGTTTCTCTGACTGAGGAGAGCAGCATGTTTTCCTTTAAAAAGTTTGTGTTCTTAATCTATTTTATAATTATGCAAGTAATATTCGGCTTTGAAATATTATGCAAAAGATATAGGTACCCCAAACCCCTAATCCTTCCCTAGGGAGAGTCACTGTAGTTGTTTGCGAATGTCTGTAGGCCTCTGCCAAAGCATTTGTAGAGATGTATACATGTGTGTATATCTATTTGTATAGATGGATGTGTACATGTGCATATTTTTTCACAATATACATGCTACCACACTCTACACGCTACTATTCATGCTACTTTTATCATCCTGTACTATATGTGTTATATTCCTGTGTTTCACTTGCTAACGATCTATGTCAGTTTTTAATGGCAGCAGTTGCTTTTAAGTTAATGATGAACAATTTTTTTAATGTTTTGTTTATTTATTTATTTATTTTGAGAGAGAGAGAGAGTGTGAGCAGGGGAGGGTCAGAGAGAGAGGGAGACACAGAATCTGAAGACAGGCTCCAGGCTCTGAGCTAGCTGTCAGCACAGAGCCTGATGTGGGGCTCAAACCCACGAACCGTGAGATCATGACCTGAGCCGAAGCCAGACTCTCAACTGACTGAGCCACCCAGGCGCCCCAATGATGAACATTTTTAAAAATAAATTTTAGCCCCACAGCAGCCTGTGGGCTGTCAGCACTTAAGATTCTCTCTCACTTTTTTTTACTCTCTCTCTCTCTTTGCCCCTCCCTTGCTTGTGCTCTCTCTCTCTCTCTCCCTCAATATAAATAAACATTAAAAAATGATCATTTTAATAGGGTTTTTTAATAAAATATTTTATTCATTATTTTTGAGAGAGAGAGTGAGGGACAGTGTGTGAGCAGGGGTGGGTTAGAGAGAGAGGAAGATACAGAATCTGAAGCAGGCTCCAGGCTCCCAGCTGTCATCACAGAGCCCAGTATGGGGCTTGAACCCACCAACGGTGAGAAAATGACCTGAGCTGAAGTCAGACACTTAACGGACTGAGCCACCCAGGCACTCCAATAGGGTTTAGTTTTTAGAGTACTTTTATTTTTAAATTTATTTTAATTAATTTATTTTTTATGGATACTTTCTCTAAGGTCACTTTATTTATTTATTTAAACGTTCATTTATTTATTTATTTGTTTGTTTATTTATTTATTTTGAGCGAGACAGAGACAGCATGAGCTGGGGAGGGGCAGAGAGAGAGGGAGACAGAGAATCCCAAGGAGGCTCCACATTGTCAGCTGGGAGCCCCCTGCGGGGCTCAGACTCATGAGACCATGAAATCATGACCTGAACCAACACCAACAATTGGACACTTCACTGAATGACCCACCCAGGGACCCCTTAAATTTATTTTTAAAGTTTTTTATTTTAAGAGAGAGAGAATGCACCTGTGTGCAAATGGGAGAAGGAGCTGAGAGAGAGAGAGAGAGAGAGAGGGAGAGAGAGACTCCCAAGCAGGCTCCCTGCTGTCAGTGCAGAGCCCAATGTGGGGCCCAATCCCACAAACCATAAGATCATGACCTGAGCTGAAATCAAGATTTTGACGCTTAACCGACTGAGACACCCAGGCACCCCAGAATACTTTTAGATTTGCAGAAAAAGTGAAAAGATAGAAGAACAGAGTTTCCATATGTCCTGTACCCAGTATCCCCTATTATTAACATCTTACTTGTACTACTATAGTACATTTGTAAAAATTAATGAACCAACTAAAGTTGAGTTTAGTTGAGTTTAGCTTATTAGTAAGTGGTTTAGTTTATTAACTGACGTTCATAGTTGATTTAAATTTCCTTTGCTTAATATCTTTTTCTGTTCCAGGATCCCACCTCGGATAGCACATTACATTTGATAGTAGGCCTGCTTAGGTTCCTCCTGACTGTGTTAGTTTCTCAGACTTTCCCTGGTTTATGACGAACTTAACTATTTGAGGAGTACTGGTCAAATCTGTTGTAGGATGCCCCTCAACTGGGATTTATCTGATACGTTCCTCATGATTAGACTGTAGCTATGGGTTTGGGGGAGGAAGACTGAAAAGGTAAAGTGCCATTATATCAAGAGTGAGTAATATCAACATGGATATACTTATCACTGTCGATTTTATCCTTGATCACCTGGCTGAGATAATGGATATTTATTTTATCCCTTGAGTTATAATCCAATGCCACTTTATTTCTTTTGTTGCTCAAAATTTTCAGCTTTGGTTGTTGGCTTTCAGTTGGCTCCTGTGTCCCCTTGACAGACCCCCATCAATGTAGTTTTTTTTTTTTAATGTTTATTTAGAGAGAGAGAGAGCAGGGAAGGGGCAGAGAAAGAGGGAGACACAGTATCCCAAGCAGGCTCTGTAGCTGTCAGCACAGAGCCTAATGAGGGGCTCAAACCCACTACCATGAGATCATGACCTGAGACGAAACCAAGACTCAGATGCTTAACTGACTGAGCCACCCGGGCGCCCCTAGTTGTTGTTGTTGTTGTTGTTGTTGTTGTTGTTTTCCAACCACTTCCTTACTTTCTGGCACTACAAGATGCTGCAGGTTCATCTTATATGTTTCCTGCCCCAGCCCTAGAATCTGCCATTTCTCCATGGAGCCCTGGTTCCTTTGATTGAAGAATGGTATAAGAAACCAAGATCTTGGCACTAGGGGTCTTTATGGTGAGCAAATTTATCTTTCTAGGAAGAATAAAGATGTCTATGGACTTTCTTTTTCATTTAAAGTGAAAATTATTAATTCAAAATTGCTATTATTGGGTCTGAAGGACAAACATTTCAAAAACGTATTATTTATTGGGAAAAGTATTCATCTTTTACAGCCTGCATATATAGGACATTTTAGAATTCATGAAACGGTATCACGTGACCTACCAGGTAGATATTATCATTTTCACTATCTGAATGGGAAAACCAAGGCAGAGAGAAATGATGTGACTCTTTTCTACCAGAGTCACACAGCTACGCCAAAGCTAGAATTAATTTATTGCTCTCAAAGCAACATTTTGTGCTGAGATTTTGGCAAAGAACCAGAAAAACAAAATGAATGATTTACACCCCCCCCCCTTATTTCCTAGAACCTTTCTCCATCATTGCCAGATTTTGCGGAAATTGTACATACTCATCAGTGCTTGGACAGAACAGGTTCCCCCAGGTGAAGTATGTTCTGAGACTTGCCCCTTAACTAGTTCCCCTCATAATCACTACCCCTGTTATGTAAAAGCAGAAATTAGTTCTTAGGCTATTTCCTAAGGCCAAGCCAGGTACTCAGCCTCAAGTTCTATAGGGCCAAGTGGGTCTTGCAAATAAGTACAGCACACCTGTCTTGATGAACAGTGGTTGCTACCTGGTCTTCACCACACCCACTACTGGCAGGAAGGTGCCACTACTCACCTGGTTGTTGACGAGGAGGCTGTGGACCCAAAGTTGCCACATCTTTCCAATTTTCCAAGAGAAGCAGAAAATTCTTCAGCAGGCCAAGACTGTGTGGGCTCAGTTCAGCTTTCAAGCTACATGGGTTTTTGTTTGTTTGCTTTTCTGTTTTCTGTTTTTGTTTTTACTTCTGAGCTAGCATTTGTTCATTATTGCAAAAGGCACTGTTTTTGCTCAAAGACAGTATTGAATGACAGTATTCACACATTCTTTCAATAACCACTTCCCTCATTTATTTTTCATTCAGGAAATATTATTGAGCATGTATTACAATTGCCCTGGACCACTGATACAGAGATGTTATTCTAAGTGGGGTCACTCCACATGTGTGGAGGAGAGTGTTAACCTACGACAGATCATCAAATGATAATCGTAACTCACTGTCATACAAATATTTACAGAGCATCTATGATTTTGTTTCCCCTGTGCCAGTCATCAGGGATGCTATGATGAACGAAATATGTCTCTGCTCAGGTTATTTCTAGTTTAGTAGATTGTCTCTCAATAAGGTGGGTGAGCTGGGAAGATGATAGAATCAGGAAGGTTTTAAAATAACAGTAGTTGGGGGCACCTGGGTGGCCCAGTCGGTTGAGCATCCAACTATAGATTTTGACTCAGGTCATGATCCCAGGGTTGTGGGATTTTTATTTTTAAATGTTTATTTATTTGTTTTGAGAGAGAGAGAGAGAGAGAGAGAGAGAGTGCATGTATGTGCACACGTGCATTGGGGGAGGGGCAGGCAGAGAAGGAGAAAGAGAATCCCAAACAGGCTCCATGCTGTTAGTGCAGAGCCCAACTTGGGGCTCCATCTCATGACTGTGAGATCATGACCTGAGCTGAAATCAAGAGTCGGACACTTAACCAACTGAGCCATCCAGGCACCCCCTAGGGTCTCGGGATTGAGGGCCGTGTTGGGTTCTGTGCTGAGTGTGGAGCCTGCTTAAGATTCTCTCTTGAGGCACCTGGGTGGTTCAGTTGGTTAAGTGTCTGACTTTGGCTCAGGTCATAATCTCGAGGTTCACGAGTTCAGGCCCTGCATCAGGCTCTGTGCTGACAGCTGAGAGCCTGAAGCCTGCTTCAGATTCTGTGTCTCCCTCTCTCTCTGCCCCTCCCCTGTTCGAGCATATTCTGTCTCTTTCTCTCTGAAAACTAAGTAAAACCTTTAAAAAAACTTAAACAATAGTCTCTCTCTCTCTCTCTCTCTTTCCCCCTCTGCCCCTTTCCCCTTCTCGAGTGTGTGTACACACTCTCTCTCAAAGAGTTTAAAATTAATTAAATTAAATTTAATTTAAAAAAACACTATTTGGGGCCCAGACATCTTCTTAGTGTCAGGGCAACTTTAGCTTTCCTGGATTGTATAAATTCCAGCACAGATCATATGTATATGTGGGTGCTTAATAAATTCTCATTGAAGGTAATGATAATGAATTGAGATAAGGAAAATCCAAATCTACTCTAGGGATATGGTATGTGGGGTGGAATGCCTTAGAAAGGAGTCCCTATGAGAGAAGCCTAAAGGAGTTGAGGTTACTTATACCATATCATGGAGAAAAGAAATGGACAAAATAGCAATCTTCAAATATCTAAAGAGATATTGCTCATGTGTTTTAAACATCAGTTCTTGTCTACTCAGGACAGGATATGAGGGAATTATCTTAAATGGGAAGAGGAGGGACTTAGAGTATCTATCAACAGGGGTGGGGGGGGGGAATCTACCTGAAAGGATTGTGAGACGGTGATGATTTTGAGAAAGGATGTGGTTATTTTAGGATCAGGGGCTGTGGATTATTACTGGGAGCTTGGGGCTTCCAAGTCAGCCAGTAACTAGCTGTATGATCTTAAGGAACTGATTTCATCTTTCTCAGGGTCAGTTACTTCATTCATTAAATGGGGATAAGAACAGTATTTATTTATTGGATTGTTGTGAGGATTAAGTCAGATTAGGTGTATAAAGTCATGAGGGGTATCTGTGCCAGGCACAGAATAAGGTTCAACCCTTTTTGCACTGCTGGTGGGAATGCAAACTGGTGCAACCACTCTGGAAAACAGTATGGAGGTTCCTCAAAAAATGAAAAATAGAACTACCCTACAACCCAGAAATTGCACTACTGGGTATTTATCCAAAGGACACAGGAATGCTGATTTAAAGGGGCACATTCACCCCAATGTTTATATCAGCACTATCGGCAATAGGCAAAGTATGGAAAGATCCCAAATGTCCATTGACTGATGAATGGATAAAGAAGTTGTGGTATAGGGGTGCCTGGGTGGCTCAGCCGGTTAAGCATCAGACTTCGGCTCAGGTCATGATCTCACAGTTTGAGTTTGAGCCTTATGTCAGGCTGTGTGCTGACAGCTCAGAGCCTGGAGACTGCTTCAGATTCTGTGTCTCCCTCTCTCTACCCCTCCTCACACTTTCTCTCTCTCTTTCAAAGATAAACATTAAAAAATTAAAAAAAAGATGTGGTATACACGCGCGGGCACACACACACACACACACACACACACACACAATGGAATATTACTTGGCGATCAAAAAGAATGAAATTTTGCCATTTGTAACAATGTGGATAGAATTAGACTGTATTATGCTAAGCAAAATAAGTCAGTCAGAGAAAGACAAATATCATGACTTCACTCATATGTGGAATTTAAGATACAAAACAGATGAACATAAGGGAAGGTAAGCAAAAATAATATAAAAACAGAGAGAGAGATAAACCATAAGAGATCCTTAAATACGGAGAGTAAACTGAGCATTGCTGGTGAGGTGTTGAGTCGGGGGATGGACTAAATGGGGGGTAGGAGTTAAGGAGGACACTTGTTGGGATGAGCACTGGGTGTTACATGTAAGTGATGAATCACTAAATTCTATTCCTGAAATTATTATTACACCATATGTTAACTAACTTGGATTTAAATTTAAAAAACACAATAGATTTTACATTAGAGCTGAAAAAAATCAATTAAAAGAAACTAACATAGCCAAAAATATGGATTGTTTTGGAAACATTAAAATTAATTAATTTTGTTAATGTTTTATTCAGATACTTCCAATGTGTGCAGACGTAGGGTAGCTTTTCTATAATTTAACCTGAAACTTATACAAATGTATTTTTGAAGACTAAGATATAATTTTCAGTAACTTTATAAAGTAAGTTATATCTAAGCATTTCTTTGTGGTTGGCTAAGTGTATAGTAATAAAACCTTTTTAAAAATGAAATAAAAAATAGGAGCGCCTGGGTGACTCAGTTGGTTAAGCATCCGACTTTCGGCTTAGGTCATGATCTTGCGGTTTGTGGGTTCGAGACCCGCGTCGGGCCCTGTGCAGACAGCTCAGAGTTTGGAGCCTGCTTCAGATTCTGTGTCTCCCTCTCTCTCTGACCCTCCCCTGCTTGCTTTCTGTCTCTCTCTCTTGAAAATAAATAAACATTAACAAAATTTTTAAAAAATTTAAAAAATACGGTTCAACCAATGATCGACGCCATTCATTGCTATCAGTCAACACTGGTCCCATCTGGGAAAAAAACAACAACAAATGCCAGCACCACTCTACACCTGAGCATAAGCTGTCTTTTGAGAGACATCAAACAAAGACTGCTGTGTATTGTGAGACTTACAGACTCATCGAAAACACATGTGAACACTCAGAAAGTGAAATAAATACAAGATTAAAGCAATTGAGTCAGGGGGCGCCTGGGTAGCTCATTCAGGTAAGCATCCAACTCTTGATTTCTGCTCAAGTCATGATCTCATGGTTTGTGAGTTCCAGCCCCACATGAGGCTCTGTGCTGACAGTGTGGAGCCTGCTTGGGATTCTTTCTCTCCCTCTCTCTCAGCCACTCCCCAGTGCACGTGCTCACTCTCGCTCTCTCACTCAAAATAAATAAATAAACATTTTAAAAATAAAATAAAATAAATAAAACAAAATAATAGAGTCAGCAGAGTGAAGTGGTTAAGAGCATAGAGTAAATAAAATATGTGAGCACTTAGAACAGTGCCTGCCACCTAGGAATTGTTTGCCCTTGACAGAACAAAACCACAGTGCAAGCTAAGGTAAATTTTTAAGGGAAAGCTTCAAAAGAGACCTATGGGAATTCTCAGGTGGGAGAAATTGTTCCAAATGAGCGTGCACCAAAACAAACAGATGGGTAAGGTTCGAATGCACTAATCTGTAATATGCTTGGTAAGAAGGGCCTTGGTTTTCTCAAGCAATGGGCAATTATTCACTATTTGGATGTTCTAAGCTTTTATTTTTAAAACATTTGCTGGCACTACTTTGAATAACCTACTTGTCCGCTTTGAAGAAAGACATTTGTTTCTGATATTTTGAATATACCCAAGAACCAATCCTCTATATTGCGATTGTGTTCTATAAACTTTACTTCATAGCAATTATAACTCTGCAGTACATTTAACTTACTAATATTTATTGAAATATTTTTAGCTGCAAAAACATTTTATGTTCACTATTATTTATTAATGCCCTGTTTTAAAATGTTACACATAAAATTTATTCCAGTGCACATTAGTAAATAAATTATGCTTGTAATTTCTAATGCATTTTTAATTATAAATTTATCCACGTCCACCTTTATTTATGATAGTGGTGTCTCACTGTTGAACATACTGTATATTAATGGAGACACTGTTAATTATGCATTCTTAGAAGTTGCATTCGACAAAACATACGAGTCTGTTTTTTTTTACATCCTAAGTCCTGTTAACATCAATTAATTTAGGAGTTGGCACTCACAGTACTAGCTAACCTTTAAAGCCAGAAAAGACACTATTAGCAGCTGGTTACAGGGCCTGGATTTGAGGAAAGGACTACAATTATATATTAAATGTAGCCAGAGAGATGCTATAGAATTCCAGCCAGATGTTTCATTTTCACCCTGAGTATCTAAAAAGGGATAGTCGCAGAAATAATATTCAGCCCCAAAACAACAGAACAAAGCTCAATGAATCTCTGCTGACCCCCAGAACTGATCTGTACCTAAATAGTATCTGCAAAGTGTTGTCTTAAGATTTTCTGGTTGGTTAATGTGGTGCTTCCCTTCTGCCCACCAAACACAAGTTATTGTAAACAATACCTCTGCTTTAAAAAATTCTTCACATTTCTGTTATTTTAATTTGAAAAAAAATGCTATATTGCTCTGAAATTGTACACTTCTTGGGAGCTTCCTTAAAATAGTTTGAATGGATTTTTGACACTTAATTTACTGTTGTCCTGAAATTGCTTTGTACTATCAGAGTATAAATGCCTATGTTTTCCCTATGGGAGAAAAAAATATATTTCAAAAGGAGAGTAAACTAAAATTGGGGAAATAGCAGGGAAACATATTCACAGACATGAAATATTAAGAACACACATTTGCCGAGAAACTAGAAGGTGCTTCTGTTTTCCCACAGCTCTGGCAGGGCTTGAAAGAGCATTACTTTGATCCTATTACGTTTTCTCTCAGCTTGTTGACTTAGACTTGGCAAAGTGGTATTTTCCATGTGCAAATTCTGCTCATATAAAATAAGATTTTCAATTGCTTCAATTCATGTGCATGTTTTGAGCATCTTTTCATTTAACATGCATTTTACCAAGTGTTTATGGTGTTTTAAGACTTTAGTGTAGAAGAAGAAGTAACAAACATTCCTTTCCTTATGGCCTGTCAAGGGCACAGATGTATATTGAAAGAACAGAAAATGTGATAAATATTGAACACAGAGAATGAGGCTCTTTGTGTGGCCTAATAGGGAGAGGTGGTCTGGGAAAGCTTCCTGAAGGAAGGAGTATGTAACTTGGGTCTTCAAGAATGAATATACTATACTTAGAAATAGTTATAATGTGTGTGTGTGTGTGTGTGTGTGTGTGTGTGTGTGTGTTTTAAAAGCATATTGAGGTTTATCCTTTTATAATATTGCCACATGTTGTGTAGAAACCTAAGATAGCCATGAGAGAGGACACAAGGTGCCCTGAGGAACATCTCCAGCCTTCCAACCATTCTGGCTGACATTGACCAGAGGCAAGACTGGCAGAAGAACTGCCCACCAACCCACAAAATTATAAGAAACAATAAATGGTTGTTGTTTTAAGCCACAAAGAAGAAGGAGGAGGTGAAGGAAAATAGGGGGAGGAGGAGGGGAGGAGAAGGAGGAAAAAGAAGGGGAGTTTACTGAGTGGAAACGGATAGGGCAACTGCGGTTTGAGCAGGAAATAAGGAAAGCAAATGCATAAGGGACCTAATGCTTGCTGCCCATGTGCCATACCATAAGAGCTGGCATTTACAGAACACTTTCCGTATGCCAGACAATGTTCTAAGCAGTGTCCACACATCACCTCACTGAATCCTCATAACAACCTAGATGAAGGAACTGAGATATAAAGAAGGCAAATAACTTATTGAAGGCCACATAGCCAAAGGGTGTCTTTGAACCTCTGTCCATTTCCCCATTCTAGTCCTGAAAGAAAAGGAATCGCCATCCTCTACCATGGTCTCCTTTCCAGTTTGAACTGAAGTCTATAAAACCTGATTGTCCTGGGTATGCTGAAGTACTGGTCCTTCTGCCCTCATGTCTACTGGAGTCTCCCAGCCAGCCCCTGGCCTAGCACCATCAATGTGTTGTAAAAATATGATTTTTCTCTTTATCAGCTGTGATGGTCCTACCTCCATGCACTCCTGGGCCAGGAGAGAGGTCAATGTATGCTTTGCTTTTTAATGGCACTCCTACCCCTGATATAACTTCCACTTCTTAGAGGCTAAGCCATGCGGTTGGTCTGTCTTCTTGCCTCTTGATCTACCTACCTTCCCCACGCCATTCCAGTTGGTTTCCTTTTCACCCTATGTCTATCCATCATCCTGGGAGCTATAGCAGTCCACATGGCATCTCAGTTCTTTGTCTCACTTTCAATAACTTTTTCCTCTATTCTACTTTAGCCAGGACCTCACTCTCACATGGCTTTTCATCTGAGGTTATTAAGATAGCCATCTCTGAGCATAACCTCCATCTTTGTGCCTTGCTCCATTAGTGACCTTCATTGCATATGTTCTGGAGTTTGCAGGCCAGTGACATGAGCCCTTCTGGAGTTCTCTTACTTACCTATCCAGCATCCATTCTGTGGCCCTTTGTTTTAAGCACTTTGGGAGGGGGGGGCGTCATGGAGCCCAACACAGGGCTTGAACTCATGACCCTGAGATTAACACCTGAGCTGAGATCAAGAGTTGGATGCTTGACAGACTGAGCCAGCCAGGCACACAAGTTTTTAAAAATATTTTACTTTTGGGGGCACCTGGGTGACTCAGCTGGTTGAACGTCTGACTTCAGCTCAGGTCATAATCTCTTAGTCTGTGGGTTCGAGCCCTGCGTTGGGCTCTGTGCCAATAGCTCAGAGCTTGGAGCCTGACTGAGATTCTGCGTCTCCCTCTTTCTGTGGCCCTCCCCCCACTCATGCTCTGTCTCCATCTCTCAGAAATAAATAAACATTTAAAAATTTTCTTAAAATATTCTACTTTTTAATTTTTTTTAAGTTTATTTATTTTGAGAAGGAGGGGAGCAGTAGAATGAGAGGGGGAAAGAGAATCCCAAGCAGGCTCCGTGATGTCAGCACAGAGTTCAACATGGGGCTCGATCTCATGAACAGCGAAATCATGACCTAAGCCGAAATCAAGAGTTGGTCGCTGAACTGACTGAGCCACTCAGGCACCCCTAAAATTGTTATTTTTAAATAATCTCTACACCCAACTTGGAACTCAAACCCACAATCCTGAGATCAAGAGTTGCATGCTGACCTATTGAGCCAGCCAGGTGCCCTTTTTTAAGCACTCTTAAGAGCTCAAGTCTTAAATTCTTTGACCCCATCACACCTGTCTGGCAAAACTGCTTCCTTGGATTAACACAACTGCTTACTCTTTGTATGCCTGTATCTTGACTTTTGAAACAAACAGTTTTAGAACAATCACTCAAACCATTATAGTAGCATTACCATAAATTCGGAGTCTCCATTCTCAATAGGGGTCCCCTACATTGTCCTTGAAATCTTATACTTCCCTGCCTTCCAACTTGCCTACTCTTTTAAATTCAATCAAACTTAACTGTAAGTTTCATGAGGGTGGAGTCCCTGTCTGTTTTTTTCACCATTGAATCTCCAGTGCCCGGGATAAATTTAACACATATGTACTCAATAAGTATCTGTTTACTGACTAACTATGTGCCAGTCTCTATTCTGTGCGAGTCTCTATTCTGAACGAGTTATATGCATTAATTCATTTAATCCTCATGACAACCCAATGAGATTAGTGAGGAACTTTTGTCTTTCCATTTTACAGATAAGGAAATTTAGAGGGGGTATTGGAGAATGAAGTCACAAAACTTGTAAGAGGTACAGTTCCTTAGAACCTGTAAAACTTTAGGGGGTCCAGTTGATTTCAGTTTTAGATAGGTTGAGTTTTATGTGTCTGAGGGACAGATAGATGCTGTGCTTCAGGCCAGAGCTCAAAAGGGAAGTGAATATGAAGGTTAATATTTAGGAGAGGACCTGGTGACCTCGGATTTTCAAACTTTGTTCACACACTTTGCTGTAGCAGAGTGCCTCCAACCAGTACCTAACAGAACTGTGGTGCTGTGTGTGCAAGAGCGCATTTGGGTGTTAAGGTGCTTTATTTTTTCTCTGTATAAGGTAGATCAATCACATATTTAAATAGATGGGGGAGGAGCCATGGTGTATTTGTTGGTGACTTTAATATTGTATAATGATGCTCTAGGGATGAAATTCAGCCTTGATTTTTCTTTTCTTTTGCTAAGCTGCATTTTTGAGAGGCTTTCTGGACTTTCTCTGGAGCGATAACATATCACAGCACCACTTGGGTCCTTCTTTCCCTTCGCAGTGGCTTCCCCCATTGATTCTGTTAGGAGAGAGACCTCCAACAGTGCTCCGTTCTGTGCCATGCCAGTCCTCTTATCTTGCGGAAACCTCCCTTCAGTTCTTTAAAAAATTTTTTCATTTATTTCTTTTTTTTTAATGTTTATTTATTTTTGAGAGACAGAGACAGTGCATGAGTGAGGGAGGAGCAGAGAGAGAGGGAGACACAGAATCCGAGGCAGGCTCCAGGCTCTGAGCTGTCAGCACAGAGCCCGACGCAAGGCTCAAACTCAGGAACCATGAGATCATGACCTGGGCCGCAGTCAGACGCTTAACCGACTGGGCCACCCAGGCGCCCCTTTTTCATTTATTTCTGTGGAAGTATAGTTGAGACCCAATTCCCTGCAGTTCTTGAGGAAGAGAATTATTTCCATTTTACAGATAATAAGTATAATGACTAACGTTTACCAGGTAATTCTGTGTCAGGCACTGTGGTCAGTGCTTTAAAAGCATCATCCCATTCGATTCTCACAGGAATATTCTAAAATTGGAACTACTGTATGGATGTGAAAACAGAGTCAGAGGAGAGAGATGTCTTTTTTGAGAATACACTAGTTACAGTTGGCATTTGAACCCAAGTCCCAGATTTTTGTGACCCAGAGACAAAGCTGCTTCATCACTCATCTGGGTGAATCGAGAACTTTTCTTCTACGGAGTTAACAGAAGGAGATTTGAAGGAGAATGCTAATGTTGATTTCTATCCGACGCAAATCCACGGGTTGGTGCGTGCGCTAGACTCCCAGCTAATCTCTGACTCAGGCCTTAGCCAGACCGCAGAAGTAGAGCGCATGCGCAGGTCCTTTCGTTCGGCCCCGCCCCCCGGGAGGGCTACACTCCTTGCTCTCTGCTCTGGGGCTTGCGCACTACGTCCCCAGCCAGCGGCTTCCCCCCGGTCGGGGACTTCCGGTGCGCGGGGTGCGGTTCCGGGTCGTGGCGCGGCTCCGGGCAACAGGGCTGCTGCTCGGCCGGCCGGCGGCGGCGAGCAGCGGGGGCATGAGGGCGAGCTGGGAAAGCGGGAATTGAGCCGGCCGGGAAGAGCGCCAGCCCCCAAGGAGTCCGAGAGTGAGGACCCCGGGGCAGGGGGCCGAGAGGCGCGGGGAAGCCGGGCTCTTCCCTCTGGAACGTGTCCCGGGGCCCACCCGGCCCGTAGTGTGGCAGCAGCTTCAGGTAAAGGTTGCCTCGGCCACTAGCTCCCTCGCTCACTCTCCCGTCAGCCCACCCGTGGAGCCTGGAGGCCCTCCTCACTCCTCGCTCTGGGTGCTGCCCCGGAGGGTAGTCTGCCTGGCCCTTGATCAGGTCTTCTACATTGAGCATCCGTTTCCTGGTCCTTTCCAGAGCTGGAGGCTGCTGCGAGCCTGACAGCTGGGTGTGTGATTGGGGGAGGAGAAGCCTGTGAACTGGGTAGTGTTGGGAGGGGGATGGGTTGACTCCGGCAGTTTCTGGCCCTGCCACTCGGCGACATCTAGGTATCCTAATCTTCATAACACGAAAAGTAAGTTTTTAAAGCATTGTCTGTGTGGTCTCTGATTCCTAGCGCCCTTTCTCTCCAGTTTCCCAAAGGGGTAAGCAGCCCACAAAACTTTTTTTTCTAGCTGGAATGCCGCTGGGACTTTGATTCAGATTTTTGTTTATGAGCGTGGCAGAATCTTCTAGATCTGGATAAGGCTAAGAAAAAAAATGTAGTTTAAACGAGTATTACTTTAACCAGGGACCCAAAAGTTGACTCAGAAATTGGTTAAAATTTTATTCCTAATGAGCGCAAGTAATTTTTGAAGCCTGTCACACAGTACTTGGCACTGTGCAAAGAATCATGTTACAGACCACATCAGTTAAAACAAAGTGATCATTCTCATTCTATTTTTCACAAGCAAAAGGGGGTGGATTACTAATTTGAAAACTTACGGGAACATGAAAAGTTGGCACCATGTTATATTCCTCATTCTTTGAGCCCACACGAGGTGCTTAGTAAATGCTGAAAGAGTTCTTGATGAAGCATTGATAATAGTGTTCATCTTTTACAGTTTACACACTTGCAAGTTTGCTGGGGCCTGTGAGGTATGCTCGTGGCCCTTTTGTCATTTAGCTTTGTGCTCATGTCTACTGTGAACTGCTGTGATGCCATGCTGTACTCACATTCCTCTGCCCCTCTTGATCTGGCTCCAGTAATGCTTGAAAAAGTCCCCTTCCGAAATTCCCTACCCTGATCCTTTACTTTAGATAAGTATGACCTCAAATTGCCTTTGTTTTTCTCTGTGTCTTTTTTTTTTTTTTTTTTTTGGTAGGACATTCTCCCTGCCTAGGTTTCTCCTTTCTCCTTTTCTGTTCTGAGATATTACTCAGGGCCCAGCTGAAATTGGTCTCCCTCAACCAATTTGAGACAACCCCAGTTGGAAAAGATTTCTTTTTCTGGAATCCTATAAACTCTCATTATATCTACAGTAATTTCATTTAACAAACATATACTGAGTGTGTGTATGTGTGTGTATATATATGTATATAAGTATATATGTATTTATATATAGTAGTATATAAGTATAAGTATATATGTATAAGTATGTACATATATGTATATAAGTATATATGTGAGTGTGTGTGTGTATATATATATATATATAGTAGGTACCATGTTAGATAGTTTATAGATAAATAAGACTCAGTGCTTGGCTGCTGGGAGCTCAATTTGGTGAGAGAGATAAGGAAATATTTCCAAGATCAAGTGATAAGTACACTGTGTGAAGGTTCATTCTGTGATACCGTGATGGTACAGAGGTGGGGTGGGTTATTGGCTTTTGAGGAGTGTGCTGTGGTCAAGTAATGCGTCATAGGGTAGGGTTAACTTTTATTATTTACTGAGTACTGAAACTATATATCGGTTTCTCTTATTTAATGCTTTTAACCTCAATTTACAGATTAGGAAGACTCAGGATAAATTACACATCTGGTACCAGAGACAGGATTCAAACCCAGGTCTGACTGATGTCCTACATCTGCACTTTTATTCATTATGTGTTTTGCCTTCTTTCGCATAACATAACACTCTATATGCAAGTACATATCGAAAAAACTACAAGAGAAAAAAATATGAATGTCAAAATGTATGGTACAGCTAGTCCTTTAAATGTAGAGAAGACTGTGATCTCCCAAGGCAAGAATGTGATAGGTGGGTCAGTTCAACTTTGAATATGAGCATGGAATACTTTCTATAGAGGATAACCTGAACTCTGGATTCAATGCCTTGTCGCTCCTCTTACTCCTTGTCCTTTGGCAAGTTTCTTAATTCCGATCATTATTTTCCTCCAGTATAGGTTGGGATAGGGGGATAATATTGGATCTCGTGGAGTGTTGTGAATACTTAATGAACTAATGTGGATAAAGGGCCTGATACAAGGACCCCTGAAATGATAGTGAGATGCAAAGATGAAATGCCTGTGATGGTTTTAGAGTGGTGAGTAGACCAGACTAAATAAAGCCGTTGCTCCTTTAGTGGGGAGACAAATTGGAGGGTCACTAGGGGGTCAGAGTTAGTGAGGGCTTCAGGGTCAGTTAAGAGAGTTAATGTCCAGTTTCTTCTCATAAGTTTTGCATTTAAATGCTTTGAGAATCTATGATTCATTCAGCAGTGAGAAGGAAAATGTAAGACCCTGGGGAGGCAAAGAGAAATAAAACCAGGTGCCCACCCTGAGGTGGTTGACATTCCAGTGGGAGACGGAAGTATGTGCCGGTGAACTATAGTGAAGAACTATAGCTACCACGTTAGCAGTCCCCACAGGGTACTGTAGTGCACAAAGGAGGGAACACAGATAGGGTAGCTAATGAGCACTTTGTGCTAGCATTGGGTTAACTGCATTATCTCCTTCCTGTACAGAAAGGTGGTGTTAGCATCCTGATTTTACATATGAGGAAACTAGAGCACAGAGAAGTTAAATAAATTCCTTGAGGTTATGCATCTGTTGGAGCTGTGAGTAGAGGGGATTATCTGCTAGACTTTGGGATCTTCACTCTTCTTTGTGATGTGGATGGGGACCCTCTGAAGAGGCTTCAGAGAGATGCAAGCCCTTGAGCTGGAGCTTCAATGTGCCTTCACAATGGAGGCAGCGGGGATATTGAAGAATCAGCGTGGCTCCTGCTGAAGCTCATGGCCTTATCTGTCACGTTAAATATATATTTGTGTGTGTTTGCCGGGGGGGGGGGGAGGGGAGGGGCTTGTTTTGTTTGTTTACTCATGACTGAGAACTTTAGAAACTTGCAGTTCAGTGGATTTATATGTATTTTAGGGTAAGAATTTGTTGGAATCTGTTACTTGTCTGTATAGGCCTTATTATTAAGGACATAGCCATAGATACAACATTATTATATTACTAGGAATTCTGTCACATTGCATGTGGGAGGAGCTCTGACCTTGTGTTTTCTGTGAGTTTGAGGATTTTTAGAGGTTTTGACTCAAAAGTTAACATATTTCAGTTTGTGCTAAATTTAATAATTGAGCACTTATATTTTAGTCATCATTAAATTTTTTTTTAATGTTTTATTTATTTTGAGAGAGAGAGCATGCATGTGTGAATGGAGGAGGGGCAGAGGGAAAGAGAGAATCCCAAGCAGGCTCTGCACTGTCAGCTCAGGGCTTGAACTCAAGAGCCGTGAGCTTACCTAAGCTGAAATCAAGAGTCGGATACTCAACCGACAGAGCCACCCAGGGGCCCCTCGTTAAATGTTTTTGTATACCTTATTTCCTTCAATCTTTGTGGTTTTGTGATGTATGTGGTATTACCCCCACTGAACACATGAGCAACCCAAGGCTTAGTGGTGAAATATATTGCCCGAAGTACATAGCTGGTGAATGATAACATCAGAAAAGATTAGTCAAAAAAGAGTAAACAAATATTAATTCTCTTTTGAGCATATACCTCAGGGATCTCCAGCTCAGGTGCCCATGGTAAAGAGTAGAACAGACGCTGGTCAACTGGACTGCATGTGACCAGTCTGAAGATACGAGTTGCTCAGTTCCAGTTGCTTACTGCTGTGTGAGGAGGTGGATCTGGTGCCCTTGGATCTTCTGAGGGATAATATACTTTTTCTTTGTTTATTTTTTTAATTTTTCAAAGTTTTTGTTTTAATCCCAATGGGGGATAATGTTTTTGTTTTTGTTTTTGTTTTGAGGGATAATATTCTTGGGGAGCATTCAAGAGATGCTGAAAATCTGGATTTTAATGTATTTAGTTTTAAAATTTGCTATTTAAAAAAGAATTGTGTAGATCAAAACACATTTGTGGGCTACGTACAGTGCTAGAGTGCCTGATTGTAAACTCTGATCTACCCGATGGCTGAAATTTTGGTACCCTCTGTTCAAAGCAGGAGGTACAACACACGTAGTGATTCTTGATCAGAGGTCTACTGGTAAATTGCAGATTAAAGGCATGTTGTAATTGACTCATAGTAATATCTTTGGGGAAGTGACAGGTTGAATGCTTTCATTATATAATCAGGCTAATTTTCAGGAGTGATAGGGTTTGGATGAGGACAAGACCTGGTAATACTTTTGATTTGTGCTCTAAGCATTTTAAGTTTGTTTATTTGTTTATTTTGAGAGAGAGAGAGAGAGAGAGAGAGAGAGAGAGAGAAAGGAAATCCCAAGTAGGCTCTGTGCTAAGAGCATGGAGCTTAATCTCTTGGAACCGTGAGAATAACTGAGCCACCCCAGTGCTCTTAGCACTTTACATGCTACCAGATTCTTGTCTCTTTGGGCCTCTCTACAGTACAGGAAATGAACAAGGAGGGTAACCATAACCTCTTAAGATAAAGAAACTGATGCCTGGTAAATTATAGTTTAGTAGAAAGTGTACCAGATTGAGAGGGACTTGAACTCTGAATACGGTATACCACTAACAGCCTTTTAATTTTGGTCAAGTCATTTACAAATCCTTGTATCTTTTTTCCATCTGGATGATAATGAGGACCTCAACTCAAATTTTGCTGAGGTCTTTTCAGGATGCCAAGCTTCCTGATTCTAATTGACTCTCTTAAAGTCACACAACTGATTGCTGGCAGACCCCAACGGACGATGGTTCAAATCTAAAAATATGGCTCCTCCTCCCTTGACAGCAGGTAGGGAGCCACTGCTCAGCTTTTCCCTCTGTTCTTTGTTCATCACTAATTCTGGGAATGGACCTTGACACGACAGGTGCTTCCCAAGTGCACACAGTGTTTTGTTGACTATGTATTCACAAGATTGAAAGGGGGCATAGGGACACCCAGCATAGTGAGAGAAATATGGCCAGGGAGTTCCTAGCCCAAGAGTTTAATTTATTTTTATTTTAATACCCAATTTATACAAGGTAAAAAATTGAAGAAATATTGGTCTTCTAGATACTTGTTTTCATTTATACTCTATTGTGTAAGGAAATAACATAGAATATAAAAATGAAAATAAATCCTGACCAGTCACTCAAAATTTATTATCTCTGGTGGTTGGCAGCAGTGTAGATATATAGAGGAAACAGATTTAATGTAGGAAACACAAAATTTGGACCCAAAGAAGAAAACCGTTTTAAGTAATTGAAATTGAGAAAAATGGGAGAAACCACTTAAACAACAAAACTTAAATGCTGGAAACAGCCAAGGAGGTACTAGAATAACTATTGGAATTAGATTATAGTAATCTCTTTTGAAATGAATTGAATATTATATCACATTTACCCCAAATATATGCAGTTAGATTCATATGCTATACTTGAATATACCTTTATTTTATGCTTTTATTATTGATGCAGACAAAATGGACTGAATGTGTAAAACTTCAAAAAAATAACATTTTTTATTTCCCTATGGACTCATTTTAAGGTACTGTATTATAAATAAGTACTTTTTCAGCAGAGAAATTGGTAGAAATTGTTCAAAGGAATGGTTTTCTTTTTAAAACAGTAAATTAAAATAATTTTTTTTAACGTTTATTTGTTTTTGAGAGACAAAGAGACAGAGTATGAGCAGAGGAGGGGCAAAGAGAGGGAGACACAGAATCTGAAGCAGGCTCCAGGCTCTGAGCTGTCAGCACAGAGCCCGATGCGGGGCTCAAACCCACAAACTGTGAGATCATGACCTGAGCCGAAGTCGGACACTTAATCGACTGAGCCACCCAGCCGCCCCTGAAAACAGTAAATTTTTAATCTGAATGTCACTTGCTGATATAAAGGAGACTAACAGCTGAGATGCAGGCTTGAATTTTGAAACATTGTGAGGTGGGGCTTTAGAGTCCCACCCACCTATATTTGAATGCTGGCTCTGCCAGGTGTTTCCTGTGTGACCTGGACAGTCTGCAAAATGAGGATAATAGTGCTGGTCTTAATATATGGTACCGATGATGGTTAAATGAAACAACGTAAGTAAGTACCTGGTACTACAATGCTTCCGGAGAGGGACGGGTACTAGCGTGCAGGGTATAACACATTCCAGTGTTAGTATATAGCGTAACAAGAAGTGACTGTGGAGTGGTTGTGAGGAAATGAGACTCATTTTCATGTCTGGATCATGAGATTAATCTTGTTCATTTCTAGTTGTGCTCCGTGAATTAATGCACCTACCAACCGTGCACTGTTGGGAGGGGTTTCAGTATGCTCTTTTTAGGTGTTAGGTTAAATGAATTGATCTATTTAGATTAAATGAATTGATCTGTTAAATAATAAGCACCTCCAATTGCTTATATTACCTTTATGTGTATGTGCTCATGACTACCTATTGAAGTTGTTAAAACAAGGGATATTATGTTCTCTTTGTCTCCGTCCTACTAATGCTGAAACTGAAGCTTTGGAAGTAAAGCGATTGAAGGCAGAGAATTACTGATAATGACAAAGCTAGGGTGCAAACTTTTGTTTTTTCACTCTTGATACGGTGCTTTCGTCACTATTCCATGCTATTCTAGATTTGGATGTTGGAACTGACCCTTGTTTGGGGATGGTCATCATCACAGCCCTTCTTACTTATTTAAACTTAATGCTTACAGAACGTTGTTACTCATTATACAGTGAAAGTATTTGGTTATAGGTATAATCTAATAACACACAAGGTAAAGATTTAATACAACTCTAATAATAATTGGGGTGCCTTGGTGGTACAGTCGCTTGAGCGTCTGACTCTTCATTTTGGCTCAGATCGTGATCTCACCATTCTTGACTTCCAGCCCCATATTGGGCTCCATATTAGCAGCACAGAGCCTGCTTAGGATTCTCTCTCTCCCTTCTCTGCCCCTCCCCACTCAGCTTTCTCTCTCAGAATAAATAAACCTAGAACAAAAACAGAAACCTCTCATCATAATAATTACTGCTGGCAAAGATTGGTGGTGATTGGTTACTAATATGTTGCTAGTGGAAATATAAATTGGTGAAAATTTTCTGGAGAGAACTTTGGCGTTATTTATCCAAGCTTTAAAAAATAAGTCATGCAAGCCTTTTGAGCTTGTAATTCTATTTTAAGAAATTTTTGTTAAAGAAATAATCAGAGATGTAGAAAAATAATTATGTTGAAAGATGTTCACTATAGCAGTACTTAAAATAGCAAAAATTAGAAACCACTTTAGTAGCCAACAAAGAGAAATTATGGAAAAGCCAATCAATGGAAATATTGTGCAGACATCTTAGATGTTTTAGAAGAATTTTAGTAATATAGTAATATGCTCATCATGTAACACAGTGGAAAAAGGATATAAAATTATACAAGTTATGATCTCAATTATGTCAAACATATTCGTGAAGGAAAAGAAGAAATAGATGGTCAGATTATAGGTCTTTATGCTTTTTTTTCTGTTTTCCAAAGTATTCTCTGATTTTTTTTTTTTACAAAAAATCATTTTCGTTTCAGCCTGATATTAAGAAATATGAGTAGAGCCAGTGAAAATCATTTCTATCAAAAATTTTCCACTAATGCAGGTGATCTGAAGTTATAAATGCATTGTTATTTTCAAGTTAGTTATTACCTCAGTTGTTTGACATTTAGAATATGATTCCATGTATGTTGACCTAAAGGATATGGAGATTCCCAGGCTAGCTTTTCTCTCCTCCCCCCAAATCCTATGTGAGACATTATCACGGAAAAAGAGTTGCATTTGTGTTGGTACCAGTGTCCTGGTGCTACTGTCACCTCTTCAGCAGCCAGTGGGACAATGGTAGCCCTGTGACAACTGTCTTTGAGAGAGAGAACATCCCTATATCTGGGAGGCTGGACATTGGTATGTAGAGTTTTTATGTGAACTAAATGCTTCTATACTGGGAAGTGCTTTAATGGTATGGGACATTGTAAGTGTGACTTTCTCACTTTTTAAAAAAAAAATTAAAGGTCAAAGTTTGGGTTTTCATTCTTTTGATTAACAGTATTCAAAAAAGTACGAATATTAGAATGTCATGATGAGTTAGTGCTTTTCTAGTTGTCATATATTCCATAATAGAAATTGCAGTAGTTTCAACATGTACAGATCAGCAAGATGGCCAGTTAGGGTTTTTGTTGTCGTTGCTGTTGTGCATGGTAATTCTCATATATACAGTATAAAAAGCATGCAAAAAATTTAATGATGTATTTGAGCATATTTAAATTAGGAAAATACCAGGCAAGATGTTTCTTTTTGTAAACTGCTTCTGTCCAAAGCATTCTGTATATTATCAGAATGAAAAATGACAGCACTTTGTCATCTGTTCAAATTGATATTGCACTCTATGCAGTGACAGCTGAAAAGGCCCACAGGTGCCATATAAAGAGGTGACCATGTTGTCATATTTCATTTCGGCATCCCTCTGCAAAGCCATAATTACCTAATTAGGTTGTTAATTAGGAGATTAGCATTTCACTATATTGATAGAATGCTCTTTACCGGCGTGGGGCTAGATACAGATTTGTCTGCCCTAATTTATAATCTCTGCCTTTTTTGTACTTATTTATTTGCTTAAGTTCCTGATGTGGGGCAACTCGGTTTACCTGAGAAACAGTTTGTTTATAAGCTAATGAAGCTTTGATCACTGGATTAAAGTTGCTGAGTTAAAATGTGAACCAAATTAGAAGAGTGGTCACATCCCCAAAACGATAATAAAAATTCTGAGTTGGTAGAACCTGTATTCTCATTAGCATAGGCAACAAATACATGATAAGAAATAAAACTTAGTATATAAAAAAATCCAAAATATAAAAACGAAGTCTGAAATATGATAAATATTTAATATATCCTAAACTAAGTGAAGGAAATTAGTTATCTTGAATAACAAATGTCTGTCATTTACACTGGAGACTTATAAAATATGTTAAGTATTTTGAACATGTTTCAGAAACTAAAGCTTGGTTAATGACTTTGGAACAAATATATTCAGTCTTTAGTTTAGACTTCCTTAGATAGTCATCGTGCATCAGGGTTTATTTCATTTGTACCTTCTGTCCATTAGTCTGTGCTTGGAACATTCTCTTCTCACGGCCTTTGCAGTCCTGAGTGCTATGGAATTTGAAGTATTTCACAGCAACCTTCACTTGGTGAACTATTCGGAGTAAGTGGCATTTCTATGGAGTGTGTCTAACCTTTTTTTGGAGCCGGGTAGGGACCTGCAAAAAAATCATTTTCTTATCTTTTTACTCCAGTGCATGATTTGACTATAATGTTTGTAATTTGCATTATATGTACCTTTTCTGCTCTTTCCAGTTAAGGAGCACAGTGTTAGCCACTGTGGTAGTAGTTTAGCTTCTTTTTTGTTTTTTGTTTTTCTTTTTTATAGTTTTTTTTGTTTGTTTGTTTCTTTGTTTTTGAGAGAGAGACAGTGTGAATGGGGCGAGGGGAAGGGCAAAGAGAGCGAGAGACATACACACACACCCACACACACAGAATCTGAAGCAGGCTCCAGGCTCTGAGCTGTCAGCACAGAGCCCAACACGAGGCTCGAACTCATGAACCGTGAGATCATGACCTGAGCTGAAGCCGAACACTAAACCAACTGAGCCCCCCGGGTGCCCCTTTAGCTTCTTTTGTTGTAATAAAAATGGTAGCTGTTGGAGTTGTAGAAAGTGTATGTGCACTTAAGTCCTTTTCTCACACAGCTGTTATGAAGAATTGCCTTTGTTTGATCTGTAATGTTCTTTAAAATTAAAAAAATATTTTAAAATATTTGTATATGAAAAAATATGATATGAAATCTTAGAGTCAAGTTAAGATTTTGCTTAATTGTAATCATTCACATATTCAGTTCCTATTTGCTGAATACATATGAGGCACTAGGCATATGTCTGGGAATTGAGCAATGCAAACTGCAGATACTGACTCTGCTATCATGGGACTTACAGTCTAGTACAGACTGGTTTGAGAAATGTTTAGTAATGAGGGTGAAGGTGAACATGGAGGAGTACCTACTCAGGACTCGATAAGGTCAAACCTTCCTGGTGCAGGTGAAATGTGAATTGGGATCTGAAGGATGAAGGAGCAAGTCGCATCTGAGCAAAGTGGAAGGACATTGAAAACTGTTCTAGACAGAAGAAGTATATGTTCAAAAGCTGGAAAAAACCTGAAGGATGAGTATGGCTGGAATAAAAAAAGCTAAAAGCATAAGTAGAAGATGGGGCTGCAGATGTAGGCAAGGGTCAGTTTATTAAAGAGTTTGGGAAGCCACTGAAGGTTTTTAAGTCAAATTAGGAAACAAGTTAGGTGAGAGGTAGTGGCTTGTATAGGTTTTCAAGATAAAAGTGAATGAAATCTAAAAAGAAGAGGATGCAGAGAATCAACTACATGGCTGTAGGCTTCTCAGAAAGAAAGGAGTCAAGAGTTTTGTTTTTATTTTTTATTATTTTAAAATTTTTAAAAATTTTATTTATTTTTGAGAGAGAGACAGACAGTATGAGTGGGGTGGGGGGGAGAGAGAGAGAGAGAGAGAGAAAGAGAGAGAGAGAGACTGAGACTGAAGCAGGCTCCAGGCTGAGCTGTCAGCACAGAGCCTGATGCAGGGCTCAAAGTCACGAACTGTGAGATCATGACCTGAGCCGAAGTCAGACCCTTAACCAACTGAGCCACCCAGGTGCCCCAAGGAGTCAAGGATTCTAATTTGGACATTGAATTTGTTTTATAATTTTAAGGGTGAGAATGAGTTTTAATATATCATAGAGAAGAGGTCATGAGATTTCTTTTCCAATATGACCAAAACATGTACATGTACTACCAACTAGTTTCCTTTCAGGTGAATTGGGAGGAATACTCATATTTGAGTGTCAATTTTGATTCTTGCATTGTGACAACAGTGTTGTGGGGTATGCAATAATGTCTTATTAAGGTCCAGAGAAACTGATTTTTCCCCCAGTTTTCTGTTACTGGGTTACTGGGTGGTGGAATTGGGAGCATACCCGAGCTCTCCAAAGCCTTTGTGTTCTCTACCATGCCATGTTGCCTTTCTTGTTTTACCCCCTTTTGTTTGTTTATTTCAAAGTGAAGAGAAGTACTCCCCAGTAGCTCACCAGTAGACCAGTAGCTCAGTAGGCTGCTGAGAGAGGCGTTGTGTTAACTCTGTGGCTTCTTCCGCTCAGCTCTAGTGTGGATTAGTGTCTGGTGCTTTGGTAGGAGAAGCTGCTCCAGTGCCTGAGTATTTGTTTCAGCAAAGCCCAAGATTCTGTTGACATTTCTGGCACCAGGATTTAATCTCCCTCTGCTAGAGATGCGGAGTAGCTACCTCCAGACAAGGTCACTAACATATATGAAAGTTCTTTTTCTGGGGAAAAGACTTGGAAACTTCCATTTTTGCGTGAGGAATTTAATATCCTTTTGATGTAATCAACTTGCAATGCAAATTGTGTTTTAAAAATTTCATGGTTATAGTTGCCCCTACTGTTCAATTAAGTGGTTTGTTGGAATCATTGTGTTGGAATCACCTGAAATAGAAGAAATCTAGGATGCAGTAGCATGGATTCTATTCTGTGTTTCTATCCCCACCCCCATTTTTAAAATTGGGATATAATTCTTATACCATAAAGTCCACCCCTTTAAAGTGTACAATTTAATAGTTTCTAGCATATTCACAAAGATACATAACCATCATCACTATACAATTCCAGAACATTTTTATCACCCAGAAGGAAATGCCATACCCACAAGTAGTCACTCTCATTCCTCCCGCCCACAGCCTCTGGCAACCATTAATCTACTTTCGATGAACCTTTCATATAAATGGAGTCATGCAGTATGTGACCTTTTGTGTTGGCTTCTTTTACTTAGCATAATGTTTTCAAGGTTCATCTGTGTTGTCGCATGTATCAGTACTTCATTCCTTTCTATTGCTGAGTAATATTCCATTCTATGGAAATACCGCATTTTGCTTATTAATTCATCAGTTGATGGAGATTTGGTTTTTTCCCACTCTTTGGCTATTGTGAATAATACTGCTGTGAACATTGCTGTGCGGGTTTTTGTGTGAACATATGTTTTCTGTTCTTTGGGGTGTATACCTTGGAATGGATTGCTGGGTCATATGTTAGGTAACACTGGTAGGTAACAATTTGAAGAACTGCCAACCATTTTCAAAAGTAGTTGTACCATTTTACATTCCCACCAGCAGTGTATAAGGTCGGCCTCCTTTTTGTTTCTGCTCTCTTTAGGCTCTGTTGCTCAGGTCTGGGCTGGAAGCAACCCTAGGCTTAGGAGTTCCATGAGCGCTTTGTCTTAATAAGTGGGAAATTTTCCATTTTTCTTGTTCAGTCAGGTTCATTCTTCAAGCATATGTGTACCAGGTCTTATAATAGGGTATTAGTGACAGGAAGCCAAATAAGGCTTTTAGTCTTTTCCTCTTAAGGACTTCCCAATCCAGTGTTTGCAACTTTTACTAGGGAATGGGGGGGGGAGAGGGAGAAGCCAGTGAAGAAAGTAACTGCCTAGGAATTTGTGAATTTCCACAGCATGGATCCTAACTTTAGAATCTAGGCAAAGATTGATTGACTTGGTTTTCACAGTTTCTAGGGTTTCTTTTTCTTGGCCCATTCTTTAACTAGAGCTAGAGCTTGGGCTTTGTTCCTCAGTTATTGCTCTTTTTTCCTTACATATTTTCCTTGAGTAGGCTCATTTACACCCATGGCTTCATCTATCGTTTATATGTTGATGTCTTCCAAAGTTGCTCAGGTCTTTCTCCTAGGTTTCAGATTTGCATATTCTTTGTCACTTATATGTTGTAGTCTCTTAAATTCACTCAGACCTCAATCCTGGACTATCAGGTTTGCACCATGATGAATCTCTTTAGGTAATCCATAGACATATCAAGTTCATTGTGTTTGAAACATAATTCCTTATTTTCCTTCTACCTGTTAAGCTCTTCCTACTTTTGAGTTTACAGTTTCATTTGTTGGTACTGTTATGCAGGCCATAGAATTTCCCCCTTCTTAACCCTCCATATTCATTCAGTCACCAAGTTCTACCAGTTTCATCTTATAAATATTTTTTATCTATTTAAAAACTTTTTAGACTATCTTTCACTGCCCTACTTCAGATTTCATCATCTCTCCCTGAGCCATAGTCACAGCTTCATAATTAATCTTGTATCTTGTCAGTCAGATTAATCTTCTATGCCAGAACAATATCTCTGAAACTCAGCAACTTTGAATTCCATGTCGTTTCAGTTACTAAATAGATGTTCTGCTGTTTCTTGTTTTAGTGCCTTATCTCATGCTGTCTCTTCCACTTGGAAAAGCTGGATTTGTCTCTTTGACCCTTCTTGCGACCATCCAACTTCTCTTCTTTGAAGATTCATCTTAGAACAGGGAATAATTGCAGTAACGATAATAGCAGATGTTTGTATAATGCTTACTGTGGGCCAGACACTGTTATATGCACATAACATTTATGAATTCATTAAATCCTCACAACAATCCTATGAGATAGGCATGAAAATATTCCTGTTTACGGTTGCGGAAACAGGCACTGAACTAACTTGTTACTTTCCCTAGGTCCCGCAGTGAGTGAGTGGCTAAGTTCAGATTTGAACCCAGGAAGTATGATGCTCGATTGCTTGCTCTTGGTCTCTCCTACCCACCCTCTTTGTCAACCTACCTGATCCCCTCCACTTCCTCCACCTCAAAAGTTAGTTATCCTCTTCCTGCTTCTGTAGTAACCTGTGCATGTGTCTGAGGCTAATCTGTAGTCCATACGACAGATGTGGAGCAAATTTTATTTTAAACATTTTTGATCAAGGAGGCAGCATTATAGATTGTTTAATTGCCAGCTCTTTTTTTCCCTCCACTGTTCTTAAGGTGACTAAGTTGGAAGTGATTACTTCCATTATCTTGATCTTAGTCATCTCTGTGAAGCCTTGTCTGATTATACAATTTCATTTAGATATTTTTCCTTTGTGTTTCTATAATGCTTTATTACAGAATCTCTCACTCTTCATTGTGACCATTTATGTACTTACCTCCTTTGCTTGACTCCCTTGCTTGCCTCTTGGGGATAGGGAGTAAGACTTAACTACTCTATACTCCTAACTGCCAGCATGTACTAAGTATTCATGCTTGTTGAATGAACAGGTAAGTCTGCTTATACCGTATCTAGATCAGTGAGAAGAGGATTAAGAAGAGTGTAATGAAACATACTTCCATTGGGAATTCAAGGCCCCATATAATGATTGTTTGGAGCAGGGTTCTGGAGCCCGGTTGTGTAATTCATCCAGGCTCCACCTTTTACTAGTTTTGTGGCCTTGGGGAAGTCTGTGCCTCAGTTTACTGGTGTATAAAACATAAATAATAACATAATCCACCTCACAACTTAGTAAGTGATGTGAGTACTTGCTAAATAAATAAATAAATCTTCTGGAACCCAGAAAATGATTATTCTACTTAAGTTGTATTTTGTGAAACACTTTTACCCTAACTATAACAGTACAGGCAGAATGAAGCCAGTCCTGCTGCCATATCCTCATTTTGATCCATGCAGTGATGGTTTAAAAATAAAAAAAAAAAGATAGATTAGAAGGTTATAAAAAATAGCTAGCAAAAAAAAAAATAGCTAGCAGCACAGTTTTGTTAATAACAATAATAGCAGTTATCACTTATGGAGGTTATGAAAGCTCCATTCAAATGAAAGTGCAAAGCACCTTTCAAAGTCACATAAAAATAGTTTGGGGATTATCTGCTAGTTTAGATTATCTCACTGCTGTCCTTCATTCATTAGGAGTTGAATGAGTTTGATAGTTGAGAGCTAATTTTACTTCCAGAATGATGCAACTAGAACAGGAAAGGTCAATCATACCGCATCTTGGATTTACTTCTTTTTTAAGTATTCTTTTTTGTAAGTATCCCTATGAAGTGGATAGGACATACATTATGGATATTTCAGTGCTCACGAAACAGTCAGAGATACCTTACTCAAAATCATCCCGTTGTTATTCCCTAGGCAGGCTAGAGACAGTAACCTGGAATTCCAGATGTGTTTACTGTAACACTTAAGAGTTCTAGGAACTGGATTCCATACATAATAGCATTAAAAAAAAACAGGTGGTGATAATGCCCATTCAACTCAGTCAGCATGGTTTACCTTTGTAGTGGATTTCCTGCCAAAATGTTGATACTATTAAAATCTTTGTCAAAAAAGGAATTCCTTGTACTTCTTAGAGTCTGAACCATGGCACAGTGTTATAAGTGAAAATTGCAATAGAATTCTTTTTTTCCTTTGAAGCAAAAACAAAAAACATTTTAGATGAACTCTAGGGTAAACTCCAACCCTATCCTCCTCCTCCTCAGACGTGACTGGAATAGAATTTGAGAGCTGAAAGGCCTTTTTCATAGTTCAAACTCCCCACGTAACAGATGTAACAATGGACTGATGTGTAAAACAGTTTTAAAGAGGCTTAAAGAAGTGACTCTTCCAAGGCCATGTAATTAGGCCCCTGGTTATTAGGGAACTGGAATTCAGGTTTCCTGAGTGGTACTTGCAGTAAACTGTGTTGCTTCCTTTAAATGATGATGTGGTTAACCAGAGAGCCAGGTAAGTGGAAGCAAAACTCTCTTGAATTCTTCTATTTGTTTAAGCAAACTTCAAACATCAAGGAGACAATAAAAGGAAAATAAATCTTAGACTGTAGTGGGGAACTTATCTACTGAACCAGCACCGTGGATAAGGGGTCTTTTTTGGGAAAACCATGGTGTACCCCTTTGGGAACAAGAAAGATAGATTTGTTAATCTATTCATTCTGCGCAGAGCTCTTATTGGATGCTAGCCACATTCTACGAGAATCTGGCAGCACAGTGATGAATAAGACGGTGTCCTTAAGGACTGAGAGTTTAGAAAACCAACATATAAATAGAAAATTATATATAATTGTGTGATTAGTTCATTCATTCAGTCTTTTTTTTTTCTTAAGGAACTCTCTGGCTGCTATGTCAAGAGAGATCCTTTTTTTTTTTTTTAAGTTTATCTTTTTATTTTGAGAGAGTTTGTGCATGGGAGGGGCAGAGAGAGAATTCAAGCAGGCTCCACACTGTCAGCACAGAGCCCAATGTGGGGCTCGAACTCACACACTGCAAGACCATGACCTGAGCAGAAACCAAGAGTCGGATGCTTAACTGACTGAGCCACCCAGGTGCCCTCAGGGAAATCCTTTTAAAATGTGAGTTAGATCATGTCACTGCTCTGCTCATCATCCCCTGGTGATTCTCCACTTTACTTGGAGTAAAAGAAGAGTCCTTAGAATGGCCTGCAAGGTTCTACATGTTTGCTCCTCTCTTCCGGACCTCATCCTCTACTACTTCCTTCCTTGCTGGACTCCTTGCTACTTCTTGAACAGTGTGAGGCACAGTCCCCGTCTTGATGACACACTTCCCTTCAGATGTTTACTGGCTTGTTCTCTCACCTCCTTCAAATGTTAACCCCAATGTCAGGTTCCCAGTGAAGATTTCCTTGACTATTTATAATTGCAGCCGTGGGTCCACCACCTGGCATGCCCTTCTCTCTTCCCTGTGCTTTTACCATAGCACTTCCTTTTTTTTTTTTTTAATGTTTGTTTATTTTTGAGAGAGACAGAATTAGAGTGGGGGAGGGACAGAGAGAGAGGGACACACAGAATCCGAAGCAGGCGCCATGCTCTGACAGCACAGAGCCCGATGTGGGGCTTGAACTTACAAACCCTTAGATCATGACCTGAGCCGAAGTCGGACGCTCAGCTGGCTGAGCCACCCAGGTGCCCCTACCATAGCACTTCAAATTTACCATATAATTACTGTTTTGTTTTGCCTGTCTCCCCCACTAGAACGTGACCTCAATGAGGGCAGGACTCTCTGCTTTATTTTCTGTTGTAGTCTTCGCATTCTAGAATAGTGCCTAGCACATAGTAGGCTTCAGTAAGTATTTGTTGTATGAATAAATTCAACAAACACATAGTACCTGCTACTAGCAGGCACTGTGCTGGGTTAATTATTTGGTGGAAGTAGTGACAAAGTGCAGTGCAGTGGGGCCACACAGAAGGGAGCAGCTAACCAGCTCCGTGGGATTCATTGAGAAGGTTTCCTGGAAGAATTGACCGTTGACCTGGATTTTGAAGAATGGGTAGGAGGTAGCCAGATGAAGAAGGGTGGATAGGCTTCAGATCAAGTTTGATGATGGAATGCAACTTGTCTTTACTTTAGTAATTTAGGCTTTGATTTTCCTTAAGGTATGTTAAAATTTCAGTAAACAGATGCTGGGTGTTGAGCTTGTTTAGTACCTTAGAAGATTTGAGCAGAGATTTTAGTGGCAAAGTTGTATAGTTTAGTCTCAGTATAAATGAAACTATTCCGAGGGGGTTGGAAATTACCACAGATTTAGTGGTTTCACACAGCATACCACAGTAGGGTTTCTCAACCTTGGCATCATTGATGTTGACCTTTTTGGGGAGGTATAATTCTTTGTTGTGGGTATTGTTCTGTGCATTGCAGGATGTTTAGCAGCATCTGTGGCATTTATCCCCTAGATGCTAACAGTACCCACCCCCCAGTGTGACAACCAGAAATGTCTCCAGACATTGCCAAATGTCCCCTGGGGAGCAAAATCATCTTCCAGTGGAGAACCACCACATTAGAACCACTGCATTACTGTTGGGGCTAGGTGTTCCTACCTTTAGCAACTTTACAAATGATCGGGGGAGGGGGGAGATTTATACCTCTATACAGAAACCACATTTCAGAGATTCTGGAATTGGATCAAAAAGTTTGAAATAGGCAGTTCCTTATACATGATATCCATATAACTAACTGCAATGAAGGTAGAAATAAAGTGCTTTTAAAACATTTTGGACCCTGCAAATTGGAGAAGGGTTCACAGAAGATGAGATTCTTGAGTTGCACTTTGAAGAATAAGGTTTGTAGTGGAGAGGGGCACTATGATAATGATAATCAAGGGGATTATCATTACCAAAGGCTGAATCATGTTCAGAGAGTTCTGGGAGTTGTCTGCCGAGAAGAACCGGCAGGTGAGTAAAACTGGGTTGTGTATCAAGGCAGAGGGGTCTAAGCTGTTTTCCTGCACTGTCTATTTTCATTTCTAGTGCTGCATAACAAATTACCACAAACTCAGTGGCTTAAAACAATACAAATTTGTTGTCTCAGTGGGTCAGGAGTTATGGCTTCATCTAGGTTTTCTGTTCAGGGTCTCAAAGGGATGACATCTGGAGGTTTGACTAGGGAAAGATTACTTTCCAGGCTTCTTCAGGTAGAATTCATTTCCTTGTGGCTGTATGACTAAGGTCTTCATTTTCTTGCTACCCATTGGCTGGGGCCACTCTCAGGTCTTACAGGTTGTTCTCAGATCCTTGCCATATGTTGTTCCATAACTTGGCTGTTTCTTTGAGGTCGGCGGGAAGACACCCCTCTTCAATTGCCTACGATGGACTCTTACATAACAGTAATCAGGGCGTAACTTCCCCTCCACACTGCACCCCCCCCCCCCCCGTCCCCAACACTTCTGCTATACTGTGTTGGTTAGGTTTATCCACACTCAAGGAGTGGGTGTGACGCAGTTGCATGGGTATCAAGAGACAAGAATTTCTGGAGCCATCATAGAATTCTGACTACCACACACACTTTCAGCTCCTGGAAGGCAGGGGCCAAATCTTTCTAAATCTTTTTCTCAGCATTATACCTCTGGTACCTGGCACATAGTAGGTGATTTATAGATATCTGTCAGATGAATGCAATCGGTGAATGAGTATTTGGTGGACAGTTGAGTGCTATTTATGGTTTCAGTTCCTATACTGAAATATCTCAGTAATTTCACACTGGGAAGCAGTCTTGTTTCTCTGTCATTATTCATTTCTTCACTCTATGTAAAACTATAAACATTTTTACTTGAAATATTAAAGTAAAACCTGAAATTATTTGTTTATTGTCACAAGTGTCAATCAAATCTAGTTATGTCAGAGAGACAACCCCCAATGGAAAAATAATTTAAGGCTACATTGCACCAAACTAGCAGATTTCTTGTAACAGCCATTTCTGGCTGTTGGCATATTTGGAGTTTTGGGGGTGGTGGGGTGGTTAGATTGTCTGAAGTTCCATATCTATTGCTAGCTATTAAACATTTCAAAACACTTCAAAAATATGGGTTGTTTTGTAACGGCTGCATAAAAATGGGAATTTTAGTCTTACTTGTGCTTACAACTTGATACATAGTTTGGTGTTATTAATAATTACCGTTTTTTTTAAGGTTTCATTTTTAAGTAATCTCTATGGGGCTTGAACATATAACCCTGAGATTACTTTTTAATGTTTATTAAAAAATTTTTTTGACGTTTATGTATTTTTGAGAGACAGAGCACAAGCAGGGAAGGGGCAGAGAGAGAGAGGGAGACACAGAATCTGAGGCAGGCTCTAGGCTCTGAGCTGTCAGCACAAAGCCTGATGTGGGGCTCGAACCCATGAACCGTGAGATCATGACCTGAGCCGGGGTCGGATGCTCAACCAACCGAGCCACTTAGGCACCCCAATGAGCGTGAGTGGGGGAGAGGCAGAGAGAGAGGGAGACACAGAATCTCCAATCCAAGTACTAAGCAGGCTCAACCCTGTTTAGCTTCTGAGATCAGACGAGATCAGGCACATTCAGGGTGATATGGCCATAGAGAGTAGACACAAAATCTGAAGCAGACTCCAGGCTCTGAGCTGTCAGCAGGGCTGACGCAGGGCTCAAACTCAGGAACCAGGAGATCATGACCTGAGCTGAAGTCAGACGCTTAACCAACTGAGCCACCCAGGCGCCCCCTCTGAGATTAAGAGTCGCATGTTCTTCTGACTGAGCCAGCCCGGTGCCCCTACAATTGTCCTTCATACTTGTCATAGGAAACCTCTATTGAGCAAAATTCAGACCTTGAGTTGTCCATCGATAAAATGCCATTTTATCTTCACAAGATGATATTTCTCATATCAGAGTCTGTTTCTCCACTAGACCTTGCTATCCAAACTGGGTTTATGAGAATCCTGGTATGGGACAGGGAATATTAGAAGCCACAAAGTAAGCATGGCACATATTCCTAGACTATCAGTTTTAGTGATGTATTCAAAGGTGAAACTTTTTTTTCCCTGTCAAAACAATACAGGTACAGTATACTATAGCATAGAATGCAAAATATGAATACATTTTAAAAGTAAATTTTTTTATAACATGTTGCTTTAGGTGGCTCCCCCTACGTTCTCTAATACCTTGATTTATGGTCACTTTCCTCTGTCCTTTGGGTGTGTCCGTGGACAAGTTTGAGAGGCATCGTACACTACCACTGTACACTACCATCCTTTAACTGGATGTTGGCAGATGGTAAGATTCAGAGACATTTCAGGTAGAGGTTAGTGGTACAAGAAAAATCAAGGGCCAGGGTCCCTTGTTCCAAAGGAGACATTTTACAGGGGAGAAAACCTGGTCTCCTGATAGGTTGGTGGGGGTCTGGCTGGTCCCAGATGGCCTCAGTCACTCATTGGGAGACCTCAGCAGCATAACAGGAATCACAAACAGCTGAGCCTCTCCATGGTCTTTTATCCCAAGCTGCTGTTTTTTTAAAAAAATTAATTTATTTTTCCCAAGCTTCTTTCAGTGATTCACATGTACTGCAAAGAAGGTGATAGCAGAAGTTTGCAAGGTCTCTTGAGGCTGAGATTCACATGTTCCTTCCATTACATTCTGTTGGTCAGAGCAAATCACAACCGGAGCCCAGATTCAGGGGGTGGGGAAAAAGACTCCTCTTGATGGGAGGAGCTGCAATGACTGGCCTTTTAAAAAACCCATCTTGGACAAGTTGTTTAGTTCCTATAAGCCGTAATGTTTTTGATCTATAAAATGGGGATAATATTAATACCTACCTCTTGGAGTGGCTGTAAGGATGAAATATACATGGAAGTACAGCTGATAGTAAGAGCTCTCAGTAAACATGATCAATTCGTGTTCTTCTGTTTCTGCCTAAGGAAAGCCTGGTCATCCCTAAATGCGACTTTCTTCCTGAAGCCTTCTGTAACTTTCTTGTCTCTTGGAAAACATTGTCTTCTGTCTTGTTTGGCAGTTAGTATGTGTTACCTTATGTTACTCTAATGTGTGTGTACAGCGTGGCTCATCTGCTGAAGTTTGTAAGGCTCTGCAAGGTGCAGGCCAGTGTTCATATAATTTTTTGTAGTATTCTCAGTGCCTAGCTCTCAATGATGTTTAGTGAATGAATCCCATATTATTTAAAAGAAGATACAAGCATTTCTTTTTCGTTGTTTTGAGTCTAGCAAGTACTTTTATGGAAGGAAAAATTAAATTCTCCAGATATAGACTCTCGCCATTTACTGTTTAATGAAATTAGGCATATTCACATGGAGATTTTAATTCTCTAAAGGAACAAAAAGCTTAATTTTTGCTGGTCTAAAAAATAAATGAAGGTTTAATTTAGAGTTAAATTAGAGAGTTAGAAAAAGATTTAAAAGCAATAGAGTGCATTTTATTTAATGGTCATTTCAATAATTTTCAAATTTCAGGAGGTATGAATTCTGAACTTTAGATCAGAGGATGTCGAAGTCTTAGTAAAAAGCAGGGTCTGTTGGTTTTTATAATTGAAAGACTTTATAAATAATAAAAAGGCTCTTTTCCTAAATTGCGATTGTTCCTTTTGCGAAATAAATGTGAGTGCTTCTAGAACACTCTTAAGGAATCCTGTATAGGAATCAGGTTTCACTTGAAGTTAATGCTAATAGCATGAAGTCGGGGTACAGTCAGGAAAGGTAAAAAAAAAAAAAAAAATCTCGCATCTGCTGTTACATGTTGTTAACTCCCTCAGCAGACGTTAAATCATTTCAAGTACAATAATAGTGTGGGAGGTAAATTAACTAACCATTAACAATCTTATAAATACACAATTAACATGCCAACATTTATATGACACATTGATGGGGCAGCAGTAATTTTTGATTGGGAGTTTGCAGACCTTGGAGAAGCCTCAGGCTGTTGCTTATTCAGACAAGTTTTCACAGATTGCAGGTGAGGGGGCTTAAAGTCTCTCTGGCAGAGGGAAGTGGGTGTAGAGAGTGTTTTGAAAGTCCAGGAAAGGGAATTTCCTTTTAATCATCGGCTGGACTTGAGGGTTTTAAGTCACGTTCAAGACCTATCTCAGGTCCTTAGGGAGTGAAGAAGTATAGAGAGAGCTCATTTGCTCGTGCTGGGGTTATTTAAAGAAACAGAATATTTCACATTTGGACTTTGTTTATAGCTCAAGCTGCATGAATCTCTAGGGATTTTAAGAAGGTACTTACACCGAACTAGAACTTTAAAGTAAACCTTTCCTCTCTGGTTTCAGGTCAACGAGTAGATGATCTCTGAAGTTCCTTTCTTGTGTAAAATTTTGTGATTTTTATTTTTGAACAACCATTATTTGCACTGCTATTGTATAAATCATAGTAGCATGAGTGGAGGGAAGGCTAAATGTCTATTCTACTGTATAACACATTTACTGTATTACATCTTCCACAAAGACCCATGGGAGAAATTTTTTTCAGGCCCCAGATCACAACCACAGAATTTTTAAAAATCTTCTTTATTGTAATGCTTTGTTCATTTTTAAAAAAGATTTTTAAATTTTTTTTAAAAGTTTTTATTTATTTTTGAGAGAGAAAGAGAAAGAGAGAAAGAGACAAAGCATGAGTGGGGGAGGGCAGAGAGAGAGGGAGACACAGAATCTGAAACAAGCTCCAGGCTCTGAGCTGTCAGCACAGAGCACGATGTGGGGCTTAAACTCGCGAGCTGTGAGATCATGACCTGAGCCGAAGTTGGACGCCCAACCAACTGAGCCCCTGTTCATTTTTGTTTTGAGAGGCTGTATAATGCTTAAGTTTCTCAGAATTATTAACTCTCTTGGCTTTGGGCGGGTTTTTGATGTACCTTAGTTTTTTCATCTGTATAATGGAGACAAAAATACTATCTCATAGAATTATTTTTAGAATTATATGGATTAATCCACCAGACAAGGAAAGAACAAGTCTAGCTTTTGTAATAAGTTAAGTTTAGTTATTATAATTGCTTTTTGCTTCTGGGATTCTGCAGTCTTCCTGTGGCAAATATACAAGATCTTACAACATTCATCAGGAGTTACTTACCCTCTGCCACTTTTCTCATCTACTTTTTCCTGTGTTGTATCTTATGTTTTTCTATAAGCCATTGCAAAGAAAATTTGGAGAGTGTGTGTGTATAAAGTTATTATTAAAAATAGACTTGTATTCGGGCTCTGGATTGACAGCTCAGAGCCTGGAGCGTGCTTTGAATTCTGTATCTCGCTTTCTCTCTGCCCCTCCCCGGCTCATGCTCTGTCTGTCTGTCTGTCTCTCTCAAAAATAAATAAACACTTTTTACAAATTATAAATAATAGACTTGTATTGGGGGTGCCTGGGTGGCTCAGTCAGTTAAGCATCCTACGTCGACTCAGGTCATGATCTTGTGCGTTTGAGCCCCATGTTGGACTCTGTGCAGAGAGCTCCGAGCCTGGAGCCTGTTACAGATTCTGTGTCTCCCTGTCCCTCTGCCCTCCTTCCCTTCTTGTACTCTTTCCCTCTCTCAAAAATAAACAAACATTAAAAAATGTGTTTTATTTATTTTTTTTAATATTTATTTATTTTTGGGAGAGCACAAGTAGGGGAGGGGCAGAGAGAGGGCAACAGAGGATCCGAAGCAGGCTCTGTGCTGACAGGCTGACAGCAGCAAGCTGGGGTGTGGGGCTCCAACTCACAAACCGGGAGATCATGACCTGAGCCGAAGTCGGTCGGTCCACCGACTGAGCCACCCAGGTGCCCCCTCGAAAAATTTAAAAATAGACTTGTATTAAGACTTGATATCCATTAAAACATACTAAAATTTTACTTCCCTCTTTAGGGCATGTTCCAAGTTAACACAGGCAGGTTACGTGGTCGTTAATGAACACAGTGGTTATGTAAAGTAATAGCATCGAAATTGTACCTAGAACAATAGTAGAAACTTAACAAGTATTTGTTGAACAAATTAAGTGTAAAGGGAGACCTACCCAGTACATTAAAAATGACTGTGTCATTATGGGGCATCTCGTGTCCTCCCACTCTGTGTGGATGTCTCTATTGCTTTCATTTTTAGTAAAACAAATCTTTGTGCTTTGAGGAACCTGGAGTTAAAAAGTAGGAGAGTCTGTGAAAAGGAGGACATCTTAGGTGAACAGATCTCCTGGAGCCTGAAATTGTTTATCTAATGGCCTAAAGGTATACAAAAAGGACCAGTTACCTCAGTCAAGAATTGGTAATATCCAGGGAAGGCGTTCAAGGCTCAAAGAAACAGCATTTGCAAAAATGTAGAGGTAGCATTTCTAAACCATGTTTTGTGAATCTCTAATACACTGATATGTGTTAGTGTTCCTAGAGGAAAACATGATTAGGGATCAGATAAGTTTGGGATTTGGGATATATTGCATTTCTAGACGCTCCACTCTTAGAGATTCACAATATACATTAGTAGTTTAAAAGCTTTGAGAAGTCTGGGGCGCCTGGCTGGCTCAAGTCAGTAGAGGAATTGACTCTTGATTTCAGAGTAGTGAATCCGAGCCCCATATTGGGTGTAGAGATTACTTAAGTAAACTTAAAAAAAAAAAAAAAAGCTTTGAGAAGACTAATTAAACAGCAAGAAGAAGACTTAATTTTTTTAATGTGGCATTTCCTGGACATTTTTTAAAAATTTAAGCTTAAAAAATTGTAATATATGTAGTATATAACGTAAAATTTACCATTTTAACCATTTTTAAGAGTACAGTTCATTGGCATTAGTACATTCACTTTATTGTGCAAGCATCACCACCATCAATCTCCCAAACTTTTCTATCTTCCCAAACTTATGTATACCTTTTATTTTTTTATTATTTAAAAATTTTTAATGTTTTTATTTATTTTTGAGAGAGAGAGAGAGAGAGAGACAGTGTGAGCAGGGGAGGGTCAGGGAGAGAGGAAGATACAGAATCCAAAGACAGGCTCCAGGCTCTGAGGTAGCTGTCAGCACAGAGCCTGATGCGGGGCTTGAACCCACGAACCGCAAGATCATGACCTGAGCCGAAGCCGGACGCTCAACCGGCTGAGCCACCCAGGCGCCCCTGTATATACCTTTTAAATATTCCCCATTCCCCTCTCCCTCTAGCCCCTGGCATCCACCATTCTACGTTCTGTCTCTATGAATTTGACTACACTAGGTACTTCATATAAGTCCAATCATATAATATTTGTCTTTTTATGACTTTTTTCATTTAGCATGACCTTGTCAGGGTTCATCCGTGCTATACCATATGTCAGAATTTTCTTCGTTTTTAAGGCTGATGAATATCCCATTGTATGTGTATACCACATTTTGTTTATCCATTCTCTACCGTGTATTTTTAATGACTGTGTAGTATTCTATTATATGTATGTGCCTTGGCATATTCACCACGGATGGATGTTTAGGTAACTTTCAGATTTTCAGTATAACAAACAATCCTGAGATACATATATTTGCTTAGTTATCTCCTAAGAGCAAATCCTACAAGTATGGTTGCCCAGAGGGTACTCATTACACTTTGAGAGACATTACCACATTATCATCTAAAAAGTGTCAGCTTACATTCCCTTCTACTGTGCATGAGCTCAGTTCTCTGAACGCTGCCAACATTAGGTTTTAAAAATCTTTGATCTTTGCACAACTGATCAGAGAAAATAACTTGTTTTCATCTGTGTTGGGAATATCTTTGTCTTAGAAATCACATCTACCTTCAAGTGATAATTCACTGCTCTTAAAGTGATTTAAAACATGTTCTTCTGGTTCTGAAAAGTAGCATTGGAATAAGTTGATTAGTGTCCCAAGGTGACAGTTTTGAAGGGCACACTGAAGAGAAGCTCTCGTATCTGTATTAATAGAAAAAAAGGCAGTCCTTTTTTATAATCACACTACACATGACATGCTCATATATGACTTATCCCTACAACAAAATTATATAGTCCTTGGAAGTCGGACAGCAACCTTTTCTGAATTTCTTCCATGTGTAAGATCCTTTATTGCCAGAAGGGATGTGGTGGTGTGGCTCCTGTCCTTGTGGAACTTACAGTCTGAATCCTCAAGTACATGTCATGGGATGTGGAAGGCACGTTTTCCAGGGCAAACTTCTGGGAATTCCCTGTCAGAACGGGTATTGAATAGTATTTGTTGAGCAAATCATACTTGTATGAAGTCACAGTATACTAAGTATGAAGTATAGTTGCATGAAGTCGTAGTATACTAATAGAGAAGATATCTGCTCCTATTGGAATATTTTAGGGCCTCTTTACTAAAAGGATAAAGTTAGGGAATTGGTGTGTCCTTTCAGAAGTATTTCCCATAACTCTTTTCTTCATAAGATAGAGCAGATCCGTTTTCTAAAAAAAGATTCTGTTGAGGGTACTTCAGTATACTTTTATTGCTTTGCCCTTTGATTTGTCAGTGCCTGTTAAATGTGTGGCTTCTCACTGAAGTCCTTGGTTTTGCAGGGAAAACTATTCAGTATGAAATTGAAAGCACCTGCTGCTCTGCTAGGGCCTAGTTGCCTTAATCCGTAGGGGAGACCCTGTGCTCGCCACAAGGATGTTTGCAGCTTTGGCCGTCTGTGATGCTATGATTTTGTTACAAAGCAAATACGCAAATGCTTTATAAGTAATTCCGCGATTGTATGCATCTCTTTGTGGTATCGTAATTATTTTTACAAGTGAAATTTAAATGTTCCCTTTTAATTTTGTAATGGTTTTCTGGTTAATACACTTAAAACGGTAGGCTGACATTAACATTTCTGAAACAAATGTGACACTTGGAGAAATCTCCTTGTAAGAATCAGGAAATACAGTAGGGCTGTTTTAGGGTATAAACTTTTTGATTCAGGGATACCTTACCTTGGCATTTCCCAGTAGCCTCAGTGTAATCTAACTATTTGAAGGAAAAAATGAAGATTAGTGTAATTCTTTGATTAGAAGTGCTATTCAGTTAAACCTTCTGTTAACCTCAGTATCTTTATTTTTAAGATCTACCAGTGATGTCAGTAGAATGTGTTACTAGACAAAAATTTATAAAACCTCAGTCTTTATAGTGATTTATTAACTAGATTTCCCCCTTTGTTCCATTTCTAGGAGAAACAAATGACAAGAAATCTGGTGTTATAGGTCTTTCTAAAAACAAATACCTTAGGACTGTTCCTGTTGAATAGGAATATATTCAATCCAGCTTTCATGTTCCTTGCGTTTCATAATGATTTTAAAGTTGGAGGAAGATGACCCAGGTGACTTGAGGAGTCCTCTGTCAGAAAGGAACACACATTTATTTTACATGCTGTGAACTTATTAAAGAAGAATGAAATGTTGATATATTTTAGGGTTATTTCAAACAAGAATTGAAAGTTGAAGTTAGTAGTGATTATTTTTACCATAATCATCATTATTATTAATAGCTAATATTTAACTATGTGTCAGGTGCTCTTCTAAGCACTTTATCTGCATTATCTCTTATATATCCTCTTATTCCTGGGATCACCATTTTATAAGTGAAGAAAGGAAACAGGCTCAGAGGCTAAGTTTATTTTGACCAAGATCACATAGCTAGCAAGTGAGGGGTCAGGATTTTAACCTAGTTCTGCCTGCAGGTCCTCATCCTAACCCGTGTTCTGTACTACAGTACTCTCCCCTACTCTGCAGGGGATATGTGCCAAGACCCGCAGTGGGTGGCTAAAACCATGGATAGTACTAAACCCTATAAATACTATTTTTTCCTATCCATATATACCTATGATAAAATTTAATTTTCAAACTAGACGCAGTAAGAGACTAGCAACAATAATAAAAGAGATCAATTATAACAGTATGCTGTAATAAAAGTTAAGTGAATGTGGTCTGTCTCTCAGAATATCTTATTGTACTATACTTAACCTTCTTGTGATGTCAGGTGTTGAAATGCCTATGTGATGTGGGCACCTGGGTTACTTAGTCGGCTCTTGATTTTGGCTCAGGTCATGATCTCATGGTTTCTGGGATGGAGCCCTGTGCTGGGTTCCATGTTGACAGTGTGAAATTTGCCTGAGATTCCCTCTCTCCCTCCCTCTCTGCTCCTCCCTGCTCTCCTTCCTTCTCTCTCAAAATAAGTAAATAAAGTAAAAAAAAAAAAAAAAAAGCCTACGATGATGCGAAGCGCAGTGAATGACATAGGTATTGTGATATAGCATTAGGCTACTATTATTGATCTCTAACAGTATGTCAGAAGGAGGATCATCTGCTTTTGGACCATGGTTGACCACGAGTAACTGACACTGCGGAAAGTGAAACCACAGACAAGGGGAGACTACCATGTTTTCTTTGTTGAGTATTGCCATTTAACTGAGGAGGTGCCATCTTGTTCCCAGAAGAAACGTCATTTTAGTTTTAACAGGATTCAGGAAGCAGTTCTTACAGTGAGGTTTCTAAAATAAGAAATTAATTGGGGAGGGGTACCTGGGTGGCTCAGTCACTTAAGTGTCTGACTTCAGCTCAGGTCAAGATCTCATGGTTCTTGAGTTCAAGCCCCACATCAGGCTCTCTGCTGTCAGTTAGAGCCTGCTTTGGATTCTCTGTTCTGTCCCCCCCTCTCTCTGCCCCTCCCCTGCTCATGCTCTCTCTCTTTCTCTCTCTCAAAAATAAACCATTACAAAAAAAAACTAAAAAAATTAAAAAGAAATTAATTTTTGGTAGCAAAGAAGTTTGATTAATAAAGTTTTTTTATTTATTTCTGTAACCTTTTTTTTTTTCAATTTATTTTTTTGCGGGGGGAGGGCAGAGAGACTGGGACAGAGGATCTGAAATAGGGTCCGTGCTGACAGCAGCAAGCCCAGTGTGGGGCTCGAACTCACAAACTGAACCGTGAGATAGTGACCTGAACTGAAGTTGGAAATTCGACCAACTGAGCCACCCAGGCACCTCTAATAAAGTTTATTTGAAAAGCATAATACTACCTTAAATCAGAAGAAAGGAAAATGTATTTATTGAACAAAACTACTTGGTGGTACATTTTTGTAAAATTCCTGGTAGCTCAGAAACTATTGTCTGTGTTCTTTTAGTTACCTCACAGCCATATGACATAGAGGGGGAAGTGTAAACTAAAGAAATACAGTTTCATACTCGAGCTCATAATGTGAGGAAGATACAACTTCTTCTCCCTGACCTTATAAAGTAATGAGAAGACCGTATGGGAATAAAGGGAGAAAGAAAGGAATATTTATTGTTTTAACAGTAATTATGTGCTTTGAGTGGCCTAAGGAGTCACTATTATTTGTTTTGCAAGAGAGGAAGCCATTCTCTCTGATACCATGGAGATCTCATTGACTAGAGCTATAGCCCCCAGTGCTTATAAGGATTTCCTTTCAGCTTAGACTTAATCCTTCTAAGCTCCTAGGTACAGGGATAAATGTTGATTTTCAGGGTAGCATTTTACCACATTGATTTGTTTGAAAAATGATTCAGTCATTTTCTTCCTTATTCTTAAATATTGCTGTGTACATCATGTTTCTAGGGAGGTGAGCACGTGAAACAATATGAAGAGGAGAAAATAGCCTTTTAAGGAAATTGGCCCACAGAAAGGATGGCCTTCTTGGACAATCCAACTATCATTCTAGCTCATATTCGACAGTCACATGTGACCAGTGATGACACAGGAATGTGTGAGATGGTTCTCATTGATCATGATGTTGACCTAGAGAAGATTCATCCTCCTTCAATGCCTGGAGACAGTGGGTCAGAAATTCAGGGAAGCAATGGTGAGACTCAGGGCTATGTATATGCCCAGTCAGTCGATATTACCTCAAGTTGGGACTTTGGTATTAGAAGACGCTCAAATACAGGTAAACATTGCCTTTTAGTAATGTCTTCTGAGCTTTAAATCAGTCAACAATTGTATAGAATAATGCATAATGTTGGAATAGGTTTAATGGGGAAAGTTTCTGTGTGTTAACAGGAACATGCATGTATTACAGTAAGAGCGAGTCTAAACATCTCCATCTTTGTGACTAAATGGAGAGTGCCTCTGGAATGATGCTATCAGAAGGAAGTAGATAGAAGATGAATAGAGGAAAAAGGTGCCTAGGAGAGGCAGGTTGGATGTTCTCTTTTTAAAAAGTCTTCGCGTAGAAAAGGAAGTGGACTTACTTTGAGTATCTTCACAGAACAGCATCAGTCCCAGTGGGTAGACTACTTGGTGGCAGGTTTCAGGTTGACATAATAAAGAACCTTTAATACAGAAAGCTGACCAGCCATGGAGTGCTGCTGCCAGAGCCATTTCTTGGCCGTGGAGGGATTGTGGGGGACAAAGCGAGGTTGGAGGTAAATAGCTGAATATTCATTAGGGCTGCTTTTAGTAGGAGTTCCTACATTGAGTGTGAGATTAGAAAAGGTGCCCCTGTTTTGGATATGTTATTTTTATTTTCTTCAGTTGATCTCTACCATTTGATCTTTGTGGTTTGAAAATGCTAAACTTTGGTACATAAATATTTAGTCATTATCTTTTAAATGCCTATCATTGACCATTTTCCAGCTTATGTGTTTTGGAAACCTTTCAAAGGGAATGGAATGAACCAAGGCCTTTACTTAGATAAATTGTTTAGAACGTATAATGTAGTTCTAATATGACAGGGTATTCTAGGAGGTGATTTTTTTATTTAGGTAATCAGAAAATATGATCTCCTCCTAATCAGTAGCAGTAACCTGCTCACTCCCAGGAAACGTAATGGCAGGAGATGTGGTAAAACATTGAAAAGGTTTACATGTTTGGTTTCATCGCCCAAATGTAAAATTCACATACAGGAGTGCTGCAGGATACAATATAAAGTGCAAGGCATGTTAAGGTTTTGGTTCAGAATTCAGCATTCTGTGACATCGACAAAGAATAATTTGCTCTCATGATGAAAATAATTAATAGCATTTCCCAGTATCTAAAGGAATTTTTATCAAAATAGGGTTTGAGTGAAGGCTTGAATATAATTTAGAGCCATCGATTCTCAGTTCTCTAGTCGAAACTGACTTCCTTGCAAGTTATTGAGATGGTATCTTGTATGACAGGTTGAATGGATTTCAGTAGGAGAATGCTGCTAAATTGAGGGCTTTATGATTATATTGCTTTGCCTGTACCCTTCACATTTATTAATTGCAATTGAATGTATTTTCCTTCAGTGGAATTTGGTTAGATATAGTGACATTGTCAGAATGCTTTTGCCAACACAGTTTACGTTTCTGGCAAGATGGTTTCAGTGGTAGTTTCCCTACCACAATGCCAAGGCAGGTGTGTATGATTTCCTACCTTGAAAGAGAAATTTATTTATTTTTTGTTAGCATTGTGCCAGGTTAGGACGTTGAAGATTAGCCAGAGGAAACTAATCTCAAGAAATGGGGTCAATTATGACTTTCTTTTTTCATTGTGGTTTCCATATGCGGCACTTGTTAATACATGCTGGACAGTATTTCCTTAAAATATCAGTTCATGGTATTTGAAGGTTGATCAGCCAGTCGTAATATAATCTCACAAATGTAGGATTTTAGGGGATTCTTTTGTTATGTTGTTGGAATTTCTTAAGATAGCACATGGATGCTAATACTCACAATTGTGGGGTGTCCTAGTGACCAAAGATTTTACTTTTAATCCTTTCAGCATATCTTAAAATTTTGTATAAGAAAAATTATTCTTTTTAAGATTTGACTAATGTTACAAAGATACAAATCATTTATTTTACTACCTATAAACTGTTTCAGCCCACTGAAGAAAAGCTATGCTAATTTATATAGCTTTGACATTTTATAATTTTCATGATTTTTAGATAAAGGATTTTATATTTAAAACTTTAATAGTCTAGTCTGAGTTCATTTATCTTTAATTTTTGAAACGGGTAGAGTAATTCATAACAGTAATTTTATTCCTGTAATGTAATATTCACTTCAGTTCATTTGTGCATTAAAATTCCTTTAAGACCGTTATTAATGATTTATATAATGAAATGTCATATTAATCACAGAAGTTTTCACATTTTATTATTCCCTTCCATGTTAATACTATCTTTATGATCTCTATTAATGTTTTATATCCTCTAATTTCAATTATAAATCAAGAATATTTTCATGTTTTTGTTGGTATTTGCTTTTCAGGGGTGCCACCTTTAAAATTTTATGACTTTTTCCCTACATATGCAGTATAAAACATCTTTATTCATATAAAGGTAGTTAATTATGTCTTTGTTTATAGTAAACTTTCATTGACAAACTTATAGTTATAATATTTCTTTTCAAGCTCAAAGATTAGAACGACTCCGAAAAGAGAGACAAAACCAGATCAAATGCAAAAATATTCAGTGGAAAGAAAGAAATTCTAAGCAATCAGGTAAATGGAAATAATTTCAATTGTTAATTTGAGATTTATATATTTAGTTTTTATTATTATATAAGAGCTTTTATTTTTAATTCATCTTTTTAAATTCTCTGAGCAGATACCTCTTGTTTTGAGCTTTGAATGCTTTCACTGGGGTGCCGTGGCCCTCTGAAGCTGTGTGTTCTTTAGGTCTTGTGTTTTTGGTCACTCTTCATTCTGGGTCACAGGAATTGATGTGTGCAAGGCACATTTTGTACAAACTCTCATGCCAATACCTTGTTCTTAGAGCCAAGGAATACCTATGGTTTGGATGGGCCTCTGGCTTGTAGATTCCTCTTGGCAGTTCCAACCTTGACTTTCTCCTGCCTCATTAGTGACCCGAATAACAATCTTTTTTGCATGCATGCTAATTCTTTTCCTTTAGCTTAACAAGCATTATGTTGCGGGTATTATCAGCGTTTGTAGTCTGTGTTCATATGGTATGTGTATTAAAAAGCTGGCCATATTACATATTTTCAAATATTCAATCTCAGCAAGAAGAGAACACCTAAAAAGATGCTATTGAAATATTTTCTAATGTTGATATCATGTGTCCTAGATTTTCTTTTTTTCTTCTTTCAAAGTAATGTCTACACTGTGTCTTCTGTCTTCCAGCACCTACTACCACCCTGGAATGTAATAGATGTCCACTCAATTTTTGTTGACTGACTCCATTGCTACATACTATTTATAAAACTAACAATATTAATGATTATTGTATTAACATCAGCACCTACCTAGTGCTATTCTAAGCACTTTACACGCATTACCTCCAATGTAATGATCTTGAAAGGTATAGATATTGTTGTGGTTAACAGATGAGACAGAGACTCAGCAAGCATTAACTTGCTAACGTTGTTACAAGGCTAGAAAGTGGTAGTGCCGTGGAGCCGTATTTTGTAGCTAGTACTGTCTGCAGCTAAAGGCCAATCTCTTTCTGCTAAATCGCACTATATAAAGTGGTTATTGCTTTCTCCTGCTGTGGTTGTAAACCCAGGTGTGCTCAGTGGGTATGATTTTCTTAATAGTTGCCTCTAAATGACAACTGTGTAAAGCAGAAATCTCATTCACTTCTTTCTTATGTCTCATTTCTGTGACTTCTGTAGTTCTCCTGGAATGTCTATTTAGTTTTGCTCTTAATACTTAAAAAATCTCTCTAGGCTGGGCTTTTTTGTTGATCCAGTTAATACTTCTCTGTTGTATTTATCAAACTGGAAACCTTTATATTGTTTATCTTGTTCACTTTCTTCAAATTTTTCATGTATCTTGATGCTTTTTCTGTTAATCTCTTCTTAATGAGTATAGAGCCAGTTTATCTAAACTCATCTCTCCAGCTCCCCTCTGTTTTGCCTTCTTTGCTTCCTTATCTTAAAACAATTACAAATAAAAAATAGGATGAATAGAGTACCTCAGATATAACTGCATTAATCCCCTTTACAATGTGAGAAATAAATTCTTCAACTTAAATTTTGATACTTCTACTAATCAGACACATCTAATACATTTTGATACATTTCCCACTCATTCCTTAAAGTCTAATCCACTTTAACTTCTGTTAGTATTTCACAGAATGTGCTGGATTGGGTCACCTGGGTGGCTCAGTCAGTTAAGCATTTTTGACTTCAGCTCAGGTCATGATCTCCTGGTTCATGGGTTCGAGCCCCGCCTCGGGCCCTGCGCTGACTGCACAGATGGAGTCTGCTTAGGATTCTCTCTCCCTCCCTTTCTCTCTGCCCCTCCCCCACTCGTGTGCATGCACGTTTCCTCTCCCTCCCTCTCCCTCTCCCTCCCTCTCCCTCTCCCTCCCTCTCCCTCTCTCTCTCAAAGAAACATTAAAAAAATGTGCTGGAAAAACAGTTTCCTTTTTGCTTTCATTTGGAGCCACACCATTCATTATTTGTGTATACTTCCTCTCCTTCAGTTTCCATCTCTCTTATTTCTGTCTCTCACAGATTTCAGTAATTGACCCTGTGATCTTAGGGTGCTGAAAAAGTGCCTTCTTAATATACCTGGCCACTCTCCAAAATGTTGACCTTGCTTCTGGCCAGGCCAGTGAATGTCACCAATGCACAGAGGAATAAATGGTTTTGAATTCTCTGTTCATCTGGGTTCCACCATTACCACACGTTGGCACTCTGGGTGTCCTGAAATATGTTAGAAAAGTAGAGTCAGCAGTCTAGTAAACATCTGCCTGACAAACTGAGCAGCTACTCTGTTTCCACACATTTCTCAAGCACATACTCTTTTTTTGCCAACGAATGCCACAGCCAGATCCTTTTGATCTTAATTGAGAATTTTGGTTAGGTAATCATTGATTCCTTCCCTCATTCTTTTTCTGCTGTTTACATTTTGTTAAAATCCTTTCATCTGTTTTTCTTATCTTTGTTTTATTTTATTCCCTACTAGAAGAATCATTATTATGGATATGATGACCTTCCCTGGAATGTTTTTCTTCCAGTTATTCTGTCTAAATCCAGTCCATCCTTTAATACAGCAGAAATGCAGCCTTTTCATAGAAGAGTTGGAAGGGATCTGAGAAGCCATCTGGCCCATACCCTGAAGTTCTTTATGAACTTTATGTATATCCTTTTATGCCCTGAGACCACATGGTAAATGGAATACCTTAGAATAAGATCCTTGAGGTATTTCTGTAGCCAGAACTGCATGGATAAATGTGAAGATAGTCATTGGAAGATACCTTTGTCAGGAGCAATGTCAAATCAAGCCTCGGTATTTTTAATTTTATTTAAAAATGGTGTTGGTATATTGTTTACAAAATGTATTGTTACCCTTATTCACAGACTCATTTAACAAACATTTCTTCCATACCTTCTGTGTGCACCTTAATTCTATGCTGGGTACTTGGAGGAATATGTGATTCCTGTCCTCAAGAAGTTTGAAGTTTACTGGGAAGACAAAGGCATTTACACGTAAAGTTAAACAGTAACTCAGAAACAATGTAGTGTATATCAGTTATTTATGAATATTCCTAAAGTTTTCTTTATGTAACTTCTAGTATTGGTTTTTTTAAAACAACAGTTCCCAGACACAGTGGCTTTGTAAAAATCAGAAATACACCTCAAAGTGCATGTTATGATACCTTCTGTATAAATTTCTATCCATATATGTGGAATTCCTGATTCAGAAGATAAGGATTGGGGTCCATCTATGTTTTTCAGAGGCTCTTGGGTGATTCTTATGAGTAAGCAGTACTGGGGACCACTGGTATGTAATATAATAGGCCAGCCGCTAAGTTTGCTTCATCTTAATGCAAATCCAGCAAATTAGCTATTAATATTTCTGTATTATGTGTGAGAAAACTGAAGCCCAGAGGCTAAGTAAGTTTTTCAAGTTACTTACTTACAAATAGTGACAAAGCCAGAATTCTTCTCCTGGCCAGTCTGATCCTGAAAACTGTAGTCTTTCTGCTGTCTCCTATTCTCTCCAGTACTGTTGGCAGAAAGGAGCTGCTCCTGGAGCTGTGGGTGTTGAAGATTCTTTGTGTTCCCTTGTTCCTTTCCTCCTCTGAGTCAGTGATGGCCAGTGTTCAAGAAAGTTGTATTAAAAGAAAATGTTGTTATAGGAAATCTAAAGTAAAATATAAAAATGAAGATAAGCTACCAAAATTCTCATATTCGGAGGAATTGTGGTTAACATTTTGATATATTTATTCTAGATTCTGTTTATATAAGTATATATATATATTAAATATTCTAAACATACATCTTATGATCTTTTTTGTATTTTTTGTATATACAAGTAGTACATAAATACAACATTTTGTCTTGTGTCCATGTTGTTTCTGCACTTTTACATTTATTAAGGTTATTTTCAGATGTTTTGTATTTTGTGCTGCCCTTATAATTAGCATCCTCTTCCCCATAACTTTTTTACTGCTCATGCGAAGAAATCTATTGTTTTTATATATCTGTTTTGTATCCAGCCACTCAATCCTTAGAAGTTCTGATATGCATTCCCGTCTTCCTGAAGGCTGTAGTATGTGCTTTCTCATAAGACTGATGATAATTACATTTCTAGGCTATTGTTTTTTCAGTTCTCTGTTTGTTGGGGGCATCCAACTGTTTATAGTGGTTAGAACTCTTCAGCTGCAAATGATAAAGAGAAGTGATGTTGAAAAGCAGCTTGCAGTAGAGCAACTCAGGAGGTACAGCTGTGCCTTATGAGTGGCTTGGAACCAGGAGGAAGGGCTCTCATTACCAATCCCTGTCTCATTTCTGCTTCTTTGTGCCTGTTTGCTTCTTCCTCCTTCTCTTCTGCCTCCCTATCTCCACAGTTACTTTTTCTACTTCTCTGGTCTACAGTGAGTCATTTAACAAGTATTTCTTAAGCTCCTACAATATGCGAAGACAGATAGGCGCTTGTAGATTTAGAATGTATAGTAGTAAATAAGACAAAGTCCCTGCCTCATGGATCTTGTGGGGGAGGTAGATAGGAAACAAACCTAGTATTGTCAGAATGGGATAAGCGGCATAGCGAGAGGTATAGCCAGGTAAGGAGGATAAGGAATGCCAGGTAGGGGATTTTGCTATTTTATATCGGATGATCAGGGAAGGACTCTTGGGAAGGTCGTGCTTGAGCAGAGTTCTGAAGGAATGAGTCAGGCAGGTTTTGGAAAATGGGTGTCCTAAGATGAGGGAGAGCGAGTGCAGAGGTTCTGCAACAGAAATGTGCCTGATGTATTCAAAGGCTAGCAAGGAAGGATGCTTATTGACTGTAGTAGAGTAGAAAGGGGGAAGGGTGGGCTCAGAGAAGTAGTGAGAGAGCAGATCATGGAGGATCTTGTACAGAACTTAATTTTTATTCTGGGTACAGTGATTTAATCTGAGTAGAATAGAATGGTATAGTGAACCCCTATATACCCATCACCCGGCTTCAACATACGGCCAGTCTTGCTTCTTTTATACATTTACCTCCCCTCCTCTCTCAGATTATTATTACTTATTTGTTTTTTGAGACAGAGAGAGAGAGAGAAAGAAACGCGCGCGCGTAGAAGGGGGGAGAGAGAATCTTAAGCAGGCTTCACCCTTAGTGCAGAGTACATGTTGGTTCCACGACCCCGTGATCATGACCTGAGCCGAAATTGAGAGTCAGACACTCAACCATCTCAGCCACCTAGGCGCCCGAGATTATTTTCAAGCAATTTCCGGCTCTCATAATTTCATACCTAAATACTTGTTATTTTTCTAACACATAAGAAAACTACAGTACCACTACCCTCCAAAAAATTCACAGGAATTCTTTAATATTAACAAACATTCCCCTCATTGTCTCCAATGTTTCTTTGTCTTTTGCCAGTTTGTTCCTGACGGTCTGGATATGAGGTCCATACATTTGATTGATATGTTCGATTTCCTTTTTAATCTGTAGATTCTCCTTTACTTTTTTTCCTTGTAATTTATTTAAGAAACTGGGTCATTTGTCCTGTAGAATTTCCTGCATTCTAGATTGTGCTAATTGTATCTCTTTGGTCTCATTTAATAGATTCCTCTGCCTTCTGTTTCCTATAAACAGGTCGTTGGATCTACAAACTTGTTCAGATTGATGTTTGATTTTTGTTAAGAGTGTTTTGTACATGCTGAGCTGTACTTCATATTGCATCATATCAGGAAATATAGAATGTTTTCTTGTCTACTTTGTGATGTTCAGATTGATGGTAGAATTAGGTGTCATTCATCAATTATTAATTATTATTAGGTGTCATTCATCCATCCCATCAGCTTTTCTTCTAATGGTTTTAGTGGTCATTGATGGGCATTACCTAGATGAATTATTTCATTAGGAGTTGCAAAATAGTGATTTCTAATTTTATTGGTCTTCATATAAAGAACACTTTTTCTAATCTGTTATTTTGGTTATTCTCAAATTCAGTCCCTACAACAAGACAGATAAATGCTTGATTCTTATATGTTTCCTTCTCCAGATCTGGAATTAGCCATTTGTTTAGAGAGTCTTGGTTATTTTTTAGGGGTAAATGGCATTGAGAGACCAGAACTTGAACTCCAGAGATGCTCACTGTATTGGATTTTTTTCCTTGTAGGCATTTCAGGGGCTAGAGCTCAGAAGAAAGTAAAAATTTTAGGAGGAAGTACATTGTGAGTTAGTGTCAACAGTTCCTATAAGAATTCAGGATTATAGAGTATTTGCTTAACTTTTTTGATTTTATGTTTATGTATATTTTTCTTACGCTGAAAGTTTTGGTTCCAGAATGGAGATATTACCATCATTACTAACACTATGATTACTAAAAACAGTTGAAGATATATATATATATATTTTTTTTTTCCCTTTTGATATGTTCCAGTAGGGAATGTACAGTCAAATTGCTGTGATAAAGTTACTTAAAATAATTCCTCTCTTTGTAGTTAAAATGCCAACTCTATATTGCACTTAGGTTCGTTCATTTGCTTTTGCTCTTATTTTTAGAAATTGCACTGCTAAGTTTTTTAAAGAACTATATAAAACATGTACATCGTTCTGAAGTTGAGTACATAAAACAAGGTAAAATCAGAGAAATCTAGCTTTAATTCTTGTCTCTTCTAATAGTCATTTTAAAAAAGGTTTTGGTTTTTCTGTCCACTTAAATCTATATGTAAGCATATTTATATTCATATACCCCTCTTTTTAGGTTAGAAATAGCATTCTATACACACCATTTTATGCAATACCTTTCCATTTTACAGCTTCACAATAGGCCATGATATGGAGGTACCCTAGGTTAGCCAACCAGTCTCCTGTTGAAGGATGTTTGAGTGTTTTCAGGCTTTTGGTGTTGAAAATGACACTGCAGTGAGTAGCCTAATGTGTGTGTGTTGTATTGTGTTTTGTTTATTTTTCCCAGCATATCTAAAAATCCTGGAAGTGGTAAGGTTGGGTCAGAGGATAAATCTCCCTTGATATTGCCATATTCCCTTCCATAGGTGTTTTGCTATTTTGCATTCCTCTAATAAGGTACAGAATGTTATTTCCTCATAGCTACAAACTTTTAGATTTTTGCTAATTTGATAGATGTCTATCTCAGCATATCCCTTATTAATAAATGTGGTTGAGCATCTTTCCATTTGTTAAGAACCATTTGAATATCTTTTTCTGTGGACATTTCATATTTCTTACCCTTTTTTCCGTAGAATTGTTGGCCACTGTCTTCTCTACTTTTAAAATCTTTATATATTACGAATATTAACCTTTATTTTTTTCTAGTTTATTTTTTTTCTTTTTACTTTGCTAATTTTTTACCATACAAAAATCTTTTTATTTTGTGCAGTCAAATTGATTTGTTTTCTTCTTACTGTGATGTTTATAACTTACATTTTAAAAGACTCATATTGGCTGCTGTGTTGGAAGGAGACTGGCAGGAGTGGGCCTAGAGGAGGCAAGGGCAGAAACTTTGAAGGTAGTTGTAGTAATCCAGCGTTGGTAGCTTTGGAGATGGTTCTGGATATATTCTGAAATTTCTGGTGGTGGATAGGATGTTAGATGTGTGAGAAAGAAAAGAATGGAGATGTTTTTGGCCTAACAGTATTGAGTTGCAATTAACTGAGAAGGAGAAGCCTGTGGGAGGGGCAGATTTGGGGGAAGATCTAGAGTTCAGTTATGGACATAGAAAGTTTGAAACACCTATTGGATATCCAAGTGGAGGTGTCATATAGGAAGCTGAATATGTGAGTCTATAATTTCAGGGAATGTTTAGGTCTAGGAATAATCATTTGGGAGTTATCAGCATGTAGATGATATTTATTTAGGTTTTCCCTTTTTATTTCTTTTTTTAAATTTTTAAAAAACATTTTTAATGTTTATTTTTGACGGAGGAAGAGAGACAAAGCAAAAGTGGGAAAGGGGCAGAGAGAGAGGGAGACACAGAATCTGATGCAGGCTCCAGGCTCTAGCTGACAGCAGAGAGCTTGATCCGGGGCTCGAACTCACAAACTGTGATATCATCACCTGAGCCGAAGTCGGATGCTTAACTGACTAAGCCACCCAAGTGCCCCTTCCCTTTTATTTCTTTATTGAGGTATGCATCTATATACTTAAATGTACAGATATTAAGTGCACAGTTCAGTGACTTGACAGGCATATAGGCCTGTATAACCAGCATCCCAATCAAGTATAGAGCATTTGTATACCCCAGAAAGTTCCCTTGTGCCTCTTTCAAGTTGGGCTGCTCCCCATAGGCAGCTATTGTTCTGATTTATATTACCACAATCTAGTTTCTTTTCTTGTTGATAATATTTAAAACAGAAGGCTGGCTGAAATCACCAAGGGTGTGAATGTAGATAGAGAAATAAAAGGTCCAAATAGTATGACTTGAGAGTGCCAGAGATTTGAGGGGAATATGAGGAATTGGCAAGGAAACTAGGAAAAGAGTAACCTGGAGGATAGGATGAGAACCACGTAAAATGGAATCTTGGAAACCAAGTGAAAAAACTGGTTCAAAAAGGAGTGTTGAACTGTTTCAAATGCTCTCACGAAGTCTTGAAAGATGAAGATTCAAGATTGACCAGTAGATTTAGCAGTAAGGAGATCATTGGTGACTTTGCAAACTGCTTTCGAGTAGTGTGGGGAGCCCAAATGCTTGATTGGAGTGGGTTTGAGGGAAAGCGAGGGGATGAACCAGAAAGCAAGAACATAGCATTTTGAGGAGCAGAAAAGTGGTGTAGTAACTGGGAGTACAGGATTAGAGGAGGAGGGTTTTTTTTTTGTTTTTTGTTTTTTTAATGAGCAGTATTTCAGTATCATTGTGTGCTGATGAGATCGATCTAGTAGAAGGAAAAACAAAATCGGAGAAAATTGCTTGAGTGATGCCCTTGAGTCAGCAAGAAGTCAGCCCCTGAGTGCACTAAGGAGGAGCTAGCCTGCAGTAGCGGCTTAGGCAGCTCAGTCACCGTAATAGGAGGGAAGGCAGGCAGAGACATAGGTGAGAACGGGAGGAAGTTCTCTTTTGGTTGTTTCTCTTTCTCCATGATGAAGGAAGGGAGGGAGGGGGAAAATGTCAGAAGTTAGGAGAGAAGTCTAAGTGTGAATTAGAATTTGAGAATGGAGGAGTTAATAGATCGTTGCTTTACATTCCTCCTTACTGATAATAGTTGTGTAACTTTGATAAGTTACTTACGTTTGCTATACTCAGTTTGTTCATGGGGCTAGTTGTAACCCAGCTCTTAAGACGATTCTCAGGACAAGTTGAGAAAACACCTAGCATTATTCCTAGTCCATAGTAGGTATTTAATAAAGGGTTATTCCTTTCCAAAGTGTAGCAATAAAATTATTAATAGATTACATGCAGAATAATACTTGTAATATTTAAAATACCAGTTTAATCTAATAGTCTAAAACTTTTTCAAATGTACACTTAATATCTATTGATTATTTGAACTTGTATATTCAAATTCTGAAATAAAATAGGTGCCACATTAAAAAAAATTTAATGTTTATTTATTTTTGAGAGACAGAGCATGAGTGAGGGTGGAACAGAGAGAGAGGGAGACAAAGAATCTGAAGCAGGCTCCAGGCTCTGTGCTGACAGCATGGAGCCTGAGGAACTCAGAAGCCCTGAGATCATGACCTGAGCTGAAGTCGGATGCTTAACCGACTGAGCCACTCAGATGCCCCAAATAGGTGCCACATTTAAAAAAAGAATTAAATCCTATTCTCCTGGCTTGCCACTTAAATTTATAGGGCCTTGTTTGATAAATTTGTCCCAATAGTTTGTTGAAAAGATGGTTTTAGTTACATTTTTTAAAAGTTCTAAGTCACTATTTCTGAGTTCTGTTTGATCTAAGTTCAGTTTGGCTTTGTTCAAGAATGGAATGGGGTTGAACCTATTCATTGCAGTTTTTTTTTTTGTTTTTTTTTTTTAAGAGAGAGAGGAGAAGAGAGAGAATCTTAAGCAAGTATGGAGCCTGCATGGGGGCTCACGACTGTGAGCCCATGACCTGAGCCAAAATCAAGAGTCGGATGCTTGGAGTGCCTGGGTGGCTCGGTCAGTTAAGTGTCCAGCTTTGGCTCATCTCACAGTTCATGAGTTTGAGCCCCACATCAGGCTGTCTGCTGTCAGCACAGAGCCCGCTTCAGATCCTGTCTCCCTCTCTCTTCCTGTCTTTCTTTCTCTCTCTCAAAAATAAACATTTTTTTAAAAATCAAAAAAAAATAAGAGTCAAACACTTAACCAGTTGAGCCTCCCAGAGTGCCCCTCATTGCAGATTTTAAGATCGAAGATTGATTTGTTTTTAAATTTAGGTGTGGGAATTTTCTGATACTCAGAATGGAAAGTATAATAAACCTTCATGTACTTACATTGCTACCACCTTAAATGAATTCAGAATAATATGGACACTTAAATGACCTGTGAGAATATATGGAACTAACTTGTCTTGATTCACTAATGAGTAAGAGCTAAAGATTCTGATTTAATAATAATTTAATCTGAATTCCTTCAATCATTATTTTATTCATTGATTCATGCAACAAAATTTATTGAGGGTCAACTTTGTTCATTAGTCTAATGGCTAAGAGCCTTGCCTGAGTGCAGTTCTTAGCTCTGCTACTTCCTAGCTGTGTTGGCCTAAGGCTAATCAAAGTATTCTAAGCTTCAGTTTCCACACTGACAAAATTAAGATAATGCCAGTATCCACTTCATAGTCTTGTTAGGAGGAGTAATTGAGATACATTGGCTTACTCAGTAAATGTTAGCTGCTCTTACTATAAAAATTCTTTTTCCTTTTCCTCCTCCTCATCTTTGTCTTCTAGATTTTGTGCTAGGTGTCATTGGAGAGTATGAGAGGATTAAGATGTAGACTTTCACCCTAAAGAACTGGAATTCCAAAATCCCACAGTATTAGAGCCAGGAGAGATTTTCAAGATTATCCAGTTCAGCGAGCCCGGAAGGCTTTAGTGAGCTGTCTATCATGTATCTCTGAGTGGCAAAGCCAGGCCAAAGCTCAGGTCCTTTACCTGTGAATGCTCTTCTTACAGAATGGCTGCTCTGTTGGTTTGACTCTGCCCCACTCCTTAGACCCTAGTCCTTCTAAATTGACAGTCCTGACCTGACTGTTTTTCAGGACTCTGCCTTTCGACTGTGCAAGCATCGAAGTATATGTGAGGCTTTTTGCACGCATCAGACCTGTATATGCCCCAGACACTCCCTCCTTAAGATTCCAAGGAAGACTTGCTGGGGAAGGTAGACAGGCTGTCTCTCTGTGTGTAATCACAAAGGTGTTTTTATCTTCCTCTTCTATCACAGCCCAGGAGTTAAAGTCACTGTTTGAAAAAAAGTCCCTCAAAGAGAAACCTCCAAGTTCTAGAAAGCAGTCAATATTATCTGTACGACTGGAGCAGTGCCCTCTGCAGCTGAATAACCCCTTTAATGAGTATTCCAAATTTGATGGCAAGGTAAGTAAAGATAAAACTTTATCCCCTTAAATAAAACCTCAATTGAGTAGAATTGTTTTTGTTGGTATTAAATTTAGGTTGCAAAAATGACTCCAAGTAATTATAGAACATCACTCACATTTTCTAAAACTAAGGATGTGAAAAGGTCTGAATTTGGGCTTCATATTGTTTCCACAGCAGTATGTTTGGGGGATTAAAACAAAAATAGTCTTGAGATCTTTGTATATGTATTTTTTTTTCCTCTTTTATCTTCAGAGAGTCTGCTTGAGGGTTTGGGTTCCTTGGGTTGTGATTCATCAAGGCCTGATTATGGAACCTTTGAAAGTGGTTCTGGGAGGCAGTTTGCATTGTTTTGGTCTGACTCTTCATTATAACTGCAGAAATTGTTGAGCTTCGAGCTTCATTTCAGAATTCTAGGCCATTGTTTGCATGTCCGTATTTCATTGTAGGGAATCTTATTTAACACTCACTCTGCAGGGTGACTTTAGTTTTTTCTGTTTGTTCTAACAATTTGTAGTTGTAAAATTAAAGCGTGTCTTTTTACCTTTTAGAAAAATGGCCACTGTTGTAGGCGGAGTATAGTTCCATGTGCAGCACCTTCTCTCCCCACATTCCCTGCCATTCTGTGTCACTGCACTGAGCTGAGCTGGGCTTCTTTCAGGCGACAGTAGCAGTTGATTTTTATATTTATTGCCATTATATTTGCTCTCTGACAGTGGTGTGGGGGTGCTGAGTGATCACTCATTGCCTGGAGGAGTTGTGTACAATTTGTCTTATTTTAACACCATTGCAATTAATAAACATACAGCTCTTTGCTTATGTTTGCATTTTTCATCTTCAATTTCTGGTTAGGTGCTGGTGCGGTCAGTTGTCATCTTTGAGCAAGGAGATGTTTTCTCTTCAAAACACTTTCTCCTCAATCAGTTCAGCATGTTTCCATCGTTTTAAAAGTAAGCATATATGGCCATGGGCAAGTGAAGTTATTGATGTTGGTGGGAAAGGAGAGCAAGAACTAGAAATAAAATGTGTAAGTTATATAAAGATACTAATATGCTCAGGAGTTGCCTTCAAAAAACCTCTGAAACTACCTTGAGTAAATTAGAGATTGTATTGATGTAAAGCTTCTCTTTAGCCTGCCCCTGCCTCGGCTCCTGTTTCTTCTTGTGGCAAAGAGAAGGAAGGGTCCCCCTAGGGGACAGGAGTGTCACCCTCCGGAAAACAGAGAGTTGGACTGTAGAAGATTTTTTTTTTTTTTTAACTACCGTTGATTCATTTAGATATGTGAGAAGTTATTATTAGGAATTAGGTTATATGGCTGGAATTTATTTGCTTCCATTGCCTGATCCCATCTCATTGTTTGAGGGCATAATTGCTTGAATAATTACTATGTAATAATACTTTATGCCAACAAAATAGTGCAGATCTTTTAAAATATTATGTCCTAGAATTCTCATTATACTTGAGATTTTATTATAAATTACTTAGCTTTGGCTCTGACAGAAAGTTGTGAGGTGTTTTTGGTATATATCTAACTTCTAAAGTGCTGGGAGAAGTTTTTAAAAAAATGTGAAGAAGCCATTTCCTCAGTCACAAAGAAATTATTTTTGCTAGATGTGTTTACACTTAAGGCTCTCAATGCTTTTATCATATCAGATCTATTTATAATCAGCAAAGGGTGCGTGCATGGGGCAGTCACCATTACACTTTGATTAAGAAAGATTTATATATCGATAAGTCTGTCTTGTGATGCTATGCTATTTTATTATTATCCTACATATTACAATTGCTAAAATACAATTAAACCCTTGTTCTCATCTATTATTTAATATTGATGCGTTTGGCAGATACGTAATGAAAGTGGCTAATATTTGAAGGATATTGTACTGTACATATTAAATTAGTCTTTCTTTATCTTTGTGAAATGCATCAATATGATATTCAATGACATCTCAATGATTAATAGAGAATTATACTTGAGTCAAGCCTTTTTGTAACCTAGAAATTAAAATGACTATTCAAATAACACCTCAAAATGATCAAATTAGCATTTTGTGATTGCATAATAATGGGATTGTAGTAGTTATAACAGCACCATGGCTGCCTCTAGAGTTAAGATCATGTCAACCCCTTGATAATAAAGCCTTTTCTGTGAGAGTCGACTTTAATAATTTCCAGATTGATTCTTCCCATAAATCATTTGACGTTCAGCACTAAATTTTTGTTACTGTTGTAACTTAAAATTATTTTATTTTTATTCAGCTCATATTTAAGAAGTGAAATGAGTGTCCTGTTTTAATGATTATCCATCTTGTCATTGAACTCCATGCTTTTTGCCTCAAATATAAGGATTTTTCATGTACTTTGGTAGTCCCTTTCTTTCCCCACAAAGGTTTGTTAAAGCCACTAAAATACGTACAGTTTTTTCCCGTACAAGTATTCTCAGTGCTTTTCTTGGGAATAACGCTTGCCTTATTTACATAATTAACTGAGTTGCTTAGGTCTCTTGGGCAAATGGTACATAATTGGGGAGAGAAGGGGACAGGGAAGAGTTTGGGGTCTAATTAAATATGCTAAAAAACTACTTAATTATGTATTTCCTCAAGAGACTAACTGCTGTGAAATCCTCCTTAAGGTTAAACTAGCGTTAGATTTGAAAAAAGGATTTTGTTTTTGGTATAGGTTTACCATTACACTGTAGTTAAGGTAGCATGTCTAGTGTCTTTAACGGTTTGTGCAAACTGGATTGTTGTTGGTTTTAGTGATTCTAAGAGTAAGCATCTCTTAGCTTTTTTGCTAAATTGATGTGAATACTTTCAAATAATTTTTGGTTCTTGTAGCAGTTTAGTAATTTCATTTTTAAAAATTTTGGTTGATTAATAATTTCTTGGAGGCATACAGATGAGAGGGAAAGGCTGTGCCTTGTTGTAATTTTGACAATTTTTTTGGATCAGGTTAATTATGTTTATATTATCTCTTTGGTAAATTGGCGATACTATCTGTGACCTGTTTTAGATTCATTGATTATTAGTAGCTCTGTTTATGATCATTTGTAAAAAGCCCAAAATAGATTGTAAGTGGTTTGAGGGAAGGCTTCGTCAGACAAGGCAAAACCAGGCTCAGCCCTCTGCTTGAATTTTTCGGGCTTGTTGAAAACAGGACTTCAAATAGCCTGATTGACAGCACAGAATCTCTGTTCTAGAGATTGAGACCGTCAGAAAACTTCTTGTGCCAGTCCTGATTTCACTGTATGTGGGATCTTTTTGGTGTGACAAGGAGTTGCTTGGAGGTGATAAAGGAGTGGGCTCAACAAGGAGTTGCTTAGAGGTGATAAAGGAGTGGGCTCAACTGATAGGCAGTAAACACTCAGCACTGATTTAAGTATCCCTGAATATGTGGATTTCTGCCCTGTCTTTCTACCTGTTTCAAATGAGGCCATGTTTTTGCAAGTATCTAACCTTTTCCATTCCATGCCTTATCACTTACTTGAGAAACTTTTGCTAGTATGTCATCACTATTGTGGTTAAACCGAGTTTGCAAATATCATCATTAGTAAACCATTAGAATTTTAGATACTCATTTTCTGTCATTATAGTTACTAACAAAGAAATGGTACTGAATATTAGTTGTGACCTCTTGCTCAGGTTTTCCATCTCTCCAAACCTCAGTTTCTTTACCAATAAAAGAAATGAGTGTTCTTCCTCATAAGGCTGATGCAACCATCACATAAGAATAGTACTAGAATAAGGGCACCTGGGTGGCTCAGTCGGTTAAGCTCCTGACTTCGGCTCAGGTCATGATCTCACGGTTTGTGAGTTCGGGCCCCATGTCACGCTCTGTGCTGACAGTATGGAACCTGGAGCCTGCTTCCGATTCTCTGATTTCCTCTCTCTCTGCCCCTCCCCCACTCATGCTCTGTCTTTCTGTCTCTCAAAAAACAAATAAAATGTTAAAAAAATATGAAAAATATATCTTTAAAAAAAGAGGTAATACCAGGATAGAGCACTGAGCACAAGAAGAAGCAGTGTAATTTACTTTGTAAGTAGACCTATTTTGTAGTAACACCTGTGTTGAATTCTCACTCCACCCACTTATGATGTGACCTCAGGCTAGTTTCGTAACCTCATGAAGCTCCAGTCCTCCTGTGTGAGTTGAGGTGATGATAATGTGTCTTCCTTGTGAGTATCAATTGAGATAAGGTCTGTTTGCCAAGACATTTAATACATAATACGAAGGACTCAACAAATACCCCACTTTTGCTCCTTTCTCTGTGTAAAGGATGAGGGCCAGTGATGCTGTCTCTTCTCTGTATTTCATTAGATTATTCACAGGATTGAGAGGAAATGTTCTTAAAACCAGGAGTTTAGAAATAGCATCGCTAAACAAGGTGTGCAGCATACTGGGTGAAGGTGGTCTGTCTGAAGTTCAGGGAGTCCAGTGAAGTTTTGAGGTTTTGGCCTTTAACTCTAAATAGGAAGATTAAGACAAGTAACCTGTGAGGAGGTAGTTCTAGATTAGTAATTGCTTGCCAGTTTTACTAAAATGTTAAATATTTATTTGACTTAGCTGAATTCTACTCTAACTATAAGGAGAATGTTTGTCTTAACAAGTCCTTAAAAAAGCAGAACCAGTTCTTGTTCATTTAGACAACTGTGACTTTGATTGTGTTAACTTATTAGAAAGTAACCATTTCTCTGTTAGAAACTGTTTTAACCGAAGCTGCAGAGAGCATGGGGGAAGGGATAATTCATGAGTGCTAATTGCTTGGCTGTTAATTTTCATAAGTGTTGATAGAAGCAGTTCCTTAAATTAAACTTTGTTTAAAATGTACCAGGGGAAATATTCCACAATGTCGAGCCTGAAGTGAAAATTAATATGAATGCTGTGGCAATTAACACATACTGGTTAATAGCTTTTAGCAGCATTTTGGGATGATAGTCCTTAAATACATTTTTGCATGCTGCTCTTGTTTCAGCATTGTTCCAGTCTATGTCTGGATAATTATGAACAAATGTTTTCTACAATCATTGGCATTAAATAGCTCTCTTCAAAGAAAGTCACTTAAAACTTTGCAGAAAAGCATGAAGTCACTGAGAAATGTGGCAAACTCAGAAAAGGTCAGCGAATTGAAATTATGTTTTAAAAAAAATTGCCTTGAGAGGAACATCTGAACTTGGAATATTTGCTATTATAATGGAAATGGTCCCCTCTAATATGTGAAGCTACTTTTAGTTCAGGGTCTCTTTCCAAAAAATTATAATCTGGACTTTATTGCTGATTATGTTTCTAGACAGCAGCTTTTTTTATTGCTGCCTGAGCTGAGGTGTGGCCTAAGAGCCTTCTGGCTTTGAGTTTCCTTCTTTCTTTTCCACCCCTCAAGTTGACCAGACCCCACCGTTTCAATGAAAGTGCTCCTGGGGTTCACTTGCTTGGTGCCCACTGAGAGACAAATCTAAGATGGTAGCTTGATTTGAGTTAGGGGCTACTTAGCTCTTCCATTGATTGGCTTCATCTTATGTATCTTTCTAATAAAGGAGAGTAAGTCCCAGCATCATTTTAGTGGTTATTCTCTCAGCATCTTATCTCTGTGACTGCACTTTGTTAGTCTTCTTTTTCATAGACCAGTTTTTATTAGTCTGTTCTATTTCTAAAGGAAGATATTAGCTGTTCACTACCTCTTACACTACCTCTTTCTACTAATAGAAAGACCAAATTCATTAATTTAAAAACATCTCTTAATAAGATTATTTCCCCCTTACCATTGTATTAATGTACTTCTGTTCCTTTTGCTTGACATTATACAGGAAATCCCAAGGAGAGATATTGGGATATCTGCCTAGGATATCTGTTTAATTCAAAACAAATTAAATAGGACTCTTACAGTGAAAGACCGTGTTTTCAGCATTCCACTCTGAAGTTAAATTCTGGAGACTGAGTTCTTAAAACTGCCTGATTCCATTCTGAGCTATCTGTGTAGGCCTTGTTTCTGCCAGTCTGTAGTGGCTTCCTCTGGTTGTGGACCAGTTTTCTAGAAATTCCTGTCAGAGGTAGGATTGACCATTGGTTTTGGAGGGTTAATAAAGGAAAGCAGAATTTTGCAGTAGAAAAAATATTTTTCAGGCTTGGATTAGAAATTCAACTTTGCCATTTACTTGGTATGTGATATTAGGCAAATCACTTTGTCTCTTTGAGCCTGTTTTCATATGAATAAATGAAGTTAGTGATGTCTTTAAATGTTGTCACCAGGATTTAATAAAAATAGGAAATGCATACATAGCAAAGTGCCTGGTACATGGCCAGTGCTGAGAGACTTACTAGTTTCCTTTCATTTTACCACATTGCCATTCATTTGCTCCATGTTTAGTGAGGGCCTACTATGTACCAGACACTGTTAAGTAAAATCTGGATACAGTGGTGAGCAGAAACACACCTGGTTTCTGACCTCAGGGAACTTTTTCTCTTGGCAGGAAGATAGATGTTATGTAAATAATCACCCAACTGAATGCAAAATTGTCACCATAGTATAACCACAGCTAATTAAGTACTAAGTTCCAACAGAGGTAGTTGGGGCCTTCAGAGCATTATCATGGGGGCATCTAACCTAGTCTAAGGGGTCAGGGATGGTGTCCCTGTGAAGGTGACTCTTGATCTGAGAGCTGAAGGATAAGTAAGAGCTAACTTGGTGAAGGGGGAGGAGAAAGGACAAATAGAGGATCTGAGGCAAGGGGGTAGCTTGGCAATTTTGAGGAACTGAAAGAAGACTGTGTGACTGGGGACCCAGGGTGAAGTAGAGTATGATACAAGGTAAAACTGGAGAGGCCAGGCTGTGTATGGCCGGTGGAAGTGTCCTCTTTAACCTAAGAATATTGGAAAGCCTTTGACAAGTCTAAATGAGGACATAAGGTAATCAGATTTATGTTTCGAAAAGATCACCGGACTGTGCTGAAGGGAGTACAGCCTGAGAAGGGATTTTGAAGCCAGAGAGACAGTGGAGACTTTTCGCAGTGGTCCGATTAGGAGAGATGGTAACTTGGGCTTCCTTATTGGTGATATAGAAGGAGATAGATATTTGAATTCCAGAGATAGATAGTAAAAGTGCTAAGACTTGATGATGGATCACATGTCAAGGAATAGGGGAGAAGAGGGTTTCAGGGGCGATACCTTGATCCAGTTGTGGCTTGTGGAACTGAATGGAAGATGATTCCATCCCTGAATTAGGATGCGCTGAAAGAAGGCCGAGGATGAGGCAGATGTGACCTTTGTGAGCTGGTTTGGGCCTGGTGACTGCAGATCACAGCTTATTACCACGTCCTTGAAGATGCTACATGTTCTTTTTGTGGGGGAGGGGTGTGCAGCATAACCTGCTTGTTTGGTTTGTATTTGGGGCATCTGAGGGAGGGGTCTCTGAGATGGGAGTGGGCTGGGAGCCAGAAGCCTCTTCTTTGTTCCCACTTCACAGCCAGCTTTGGAACTCTTGCTGAGGAATTGCCGTGGAGATTGGTCCCCTCTTCTCTGAAATGGGCTGTACTCTCAGATGCCCAACCCAGCTCACCAGGCTGTTAAGAGGAGAAAATGAGAGAGTAATTTTAGATGAGGCAGATGTCAGTGTCATTTAGGAAAATATATTGATTGTAATTCTTGGAGGTTAGGGGACTAAAAGGTAAAACATGGACATATTTTTGTTGTAACAAGATTACTTTTGTAGCACTATTTTCTTCCTAGCTAAAGAAATACCAGATTAGCAGATGAACTCTGGGTGGAATGTATATCAAGCACTGAGGGTCCCAGGGAAAGAAAGCCTAGGAGATAATCCTTGTTGGTGTGGTGAGGCTAGGCATGGTGGGATTTTATACTGAGCCTCTGCATCTGGGGCACCTTACTCTGTATAATTTGCAGTAGAGGGATTTCCTTGTCCCTCAGAGTACTAGGCCCTGATGTTACTGTCTTGAAAAGAACTAGCTAGATAAGAGAAATCGAATGACAGCTTAGGGTCACTCAGCTGGGCATAGAATCTAAGTGTTCTTTTTCTCAGAGATTTTTATTTTCATTCTTACTAGCGTTCATATTCACAAAATGGAAACTTGATTTCCAGGACTAAAAAACAATGTGGTAGAAAAAACACAGGTGTGGAGTCAGAAAATGTCAGTTTTTCGGTTTGTGAGTTCAAGCCTTGTGTCGGGTTCTGTGCTGATAGCTCAGAGCCTGGAGCCTGCTTCAGATTCTGTGACTCCCTCTCTCTGCTCCTCCCTCACTCATGCTCTGTCTCTCTCTGACTATCAAAAATAAATAAATGTTAAAAAAGAAATTAAAAAAAAAAGAAAATGTGAGTTTTAGCCTTGGTACTGCCATGGGGTCTGGGACAAGTCACCTCCCATCTCTAAGCCTCAGTTGTTATCTATCTATTTATTTATTTATTTTAATTTTTTGTGTTTATTTATTTATTTTGAGAGAGAGAAAGAGAGCGTAGGAGGGGCAGAGAGAAAGGGAGAGAGGGAATTCCATGCAGGTTCTGTGCTGTCAGCGCTGGGCCCTACGTGAGGCTCGATGTCACACACTGTGAGATCATGGCCTGAGCTGAAATCAAGAGTCAGACACTCAACTGACTGAGCCACCCCGGTGCCCCAAGCTTCTGCCTGTTTAGAATCAGGAACTTAACTTGGATGATCTCTTGGATTCCTTTTGGTTCCATTGTTTTGTGATTGGGGAGGTGATTGACATCAGTGACATGTGGGTTACAGGTGGGAAAATGTGAACTCTTGAAGTTTGATTTTCCGCATCTCTGTTGGTACTTTCCTCTTCTAATCATAACAAAGCTGTGGTGCAGGGAGTGTTATCTCCATTTTAGCAGTGAGGACACTGAAGCTCAGAAAGAGAAAGTGATTTGCTCATGGATGCCCCACTAGTATGTGGCAGAGCTGATGTTCAACTCCATTTTCCTTATTCCAATACCACAGCTGTCTTTGCTACACTCTTTTACAGCCATTATTTTGTTATGGAGGACACAAAAAACACTGCTAATAATTGAAACAATTTCAAATTTAAAAACAAAAGAATTTTTTGTTTACCTGTGCACTTGAAATCATACAGACTGTTTCAGACCTTATTGTCAGTTGTGTCTGTTGGGTAAGTTACTGCATCTTGTAAACCTCAATTTTCTTACATGTAAAAAAAGAAATGCAATACTATGGCTGGGGAAGGGGGCAGTGCTTTATACATAGAAGGTGGTGTATGTCCCACAAGTGCTTTTTTATTTCCACTGATCTTCCTGCTGTGCAGAGTGGATTCATTTGTCTATCCAGCCAAGAAATTATTTACTAAGCATCTATACTGTACTGGTTCATTTCAAATGTTTATTACATACGGGCTCTGTGCTAGGCACTGAGAAATAAGACAGGACTAACTGCCCTGCAGGAATTAGAAGGTATGAGCGGCCATCTGGCCAGCAAGTGGAGGAACGATGCTTCACAGTCAGCGTTATGCCCTATGCTGGGGACCGTGACAGTGGTCCATGACATCAAGTATATCTGATTAAGCAGACGAAGAGACCCATGAAGAACTAACCATAGAGTAAGTGTGATTGGTAGTGTAGTAGAGACCGTGGGAGTGTGGAGGCGGCAATGATGTTCATCCAGTTTGTCATCATAGGTGGGTTTGTCT